>OW028754.1:20874925-21499925 GCA_932294355.1 Aporophyla lueneburgensis
TAATTGCGAGACCATCAGTGCGAATTCATTATACGTAATCACAAGGGTCACAAGCCACTAACAATGAATAGGTCGGTACTGATAGCAATGTTAGCTCTTACTCGACATAGGGGCTGTCCATTAATCACATGAGGCTCGAAGGGGGGAGGGGTCCATAAAAAATCACGAAATATCACAAAGGGCGAGGGGGTGTGTAGTAATATATCACGTATATTTATTTTTTATAATAAATTAGATGATACTTATACCTTTTATTATAAATATTAAAAAAATTAAGATTCTTTGTAGGTACTAAAAAATACACGTGATATGGCGGGGGGGCTGCGTGTTTTTTCGACGCACTGGGATATGATATATATACTCTGTTGCATTCACAATGCTCTCTGTTCACAAAAAATACACAAACTACACTGTTGTGTATTTATTTAACCGACTTCAAAAAAGGAGGAGGTTTCTCAATTCGACTATATAGTATACATATACTTTTGTTTTTTTTTTTTATGTGTGTTCGCGGATATCTTCGTTGTTTATGAACCGATTATGATGATTCTTTTTTTGTTGGAAATGAGATATTCCAAGGGTGGTACCATGACAAGGAAACCAGGATCTGATGATGGCATCCCAGAGAAGTCGATGGAAGCATTCGAAAATCGTAGTGGCGACTAGTGCGTTTATTTATTTTTTCATTAATTATCTTAAAGCACTATATTTAATGAAGGTCTGAAGTTGCTCTGATGATGAAGCCGAAAGACAGTCGAGGGAACTCCTCAACGACTTACAGCAATTACCTGGTGTTTGGACTAAATTCATTCCTATTGATGAGAACTTTGCACCCATATGGGTTATAAGTGCCATTACAGTCTGATTATGGAGACCATAGACAGTTGAGGAAATTCCTCAACGATTTGTAGCAGTTCCCTATTGTTGAGTTTACTTTATATGGTTCACAGTACCAATTTTATCATTACTATTAAATTAAGTTGATGATGGAGCTGAAAGACAGTCGAGGGAACTCCTCAACGATTTACAGCAATTACTTGGTGTTTGAACTTAATTCATTTCTGTTGATGAGAAAGCCCCCATAAGGCTTATAAGTACCATTACAGGTCTGATGATGGAGACCATAGACAGTCGAGGGAATGCCTCAACGATTTACAGCAGTAGTAAAGTATTAAATTTCACCTGGCGAGTAGTGGTATAGGAATTAGTACCTACGGGGTAGATACCATAACTAAAAAGTTAAAAATAAAAACTTTTTTACAAAAAAAAACCGTGTCCTCAAAAACACTAGAAAGTGAAAAATAACTTTAATTTCGGAAGTCGGTGGCAAAAAACTCAAATACAGATACCCTAAGACACCGACGACTTCCGAAATTAAAGTTATTTTTCACTTTCTAGTGTTTTTGAGGAAGTCGGTTTTTCGTTGTTTTATTAGTTTTTGTGTGGCGTGTAGGTATAATCCCGCCGTGATATTCTTGCGTACGTCTGTTGACTTAAATTCCGAGTTCCTCTACTATAGGTATTAGGTACACACAACATCCAATATCAAAGGAGTTGGCGCTCAATTCAATTTCAAAACCCATGGATAGCTTAGACGTTCGAATTGGAGGTGTGTGTGTACATGAGGGATTCGGAAACTTGGTAAGTTTATGTTTTGGTATGTTTTTCGGTGACTGCATTAAGTCTACTCTTTTAAGTAGGTACATAACTATTTCCCCAAAAGGGTGGGCAGAGGTATATCTATAGTGCACCCACATTACGCCGGTTATATGTAATAGGGGGCGAGACTATTGCCATCAACTAGCCACGAATCTAGATTGCGAGCTGCTTTCCAGATAGATAAACCCGATAACACTTTGGCCGACTTGGCAATCAAACCCAGGAAGGACCTTATACTCAGTATTAGCGCTTGCGACCAATAGACCAACAGGCAGAGGAAGTCGTTGCCAGCCTACAAAAGCCAAAATCTGATTTCGATTGATTGTTGTAATATCAGCAAATTACTTCCTGCCAGAAATGAATCAGACGCCTCTTTCACTCTTATACCGGACCCAAAATGTGCACTAAAGGTTAACAAACATTATCGCTAGATTTAGCCAGTACCACGTCTTAACAACCAATCTTTATAAACAGAGGGCTGAAGCGGAGGGGTGATTGAAGATCGATGACTGCATAATATGCCGCTTAGCATACTTTACAAAGTTACATCCGTTTGGTATTATTTTTTTCAACACACTTGCTCGTAAAGTGAGCCTTATTATATCGTTCTTAGGGCCATAAACCGAACTATAACATACACGTGCATAATAATATTACACACTAGTGCATAATAGAATGATCCCTACAAAGTTAAGTTTGTACCTAACTGCAAATTATATGCGAGTAAACAGAGCATTTTCAATTTAACCGGGTAATACAGTTTTTTTTTTTTTTTTTTGTAACAACAAAGAGGTTTTATGCCACCGAAAATCTATTTACATTTTTGAAATAAATAAATGTGTCCCTAATTAAGACGAAAAAACATTTATTATTATCAAATTATTTATAATTCACAATAATTTCTTATAAAATATTTGCATTTTATCACAAAAATTATCATTTTGAAGTAGGCTGTAAGGCTGTAATCAATCAACTTACATTTGGCGCGTGCAAAAAAAAAAAATTGCGCGCCATTTCCCAATTTTCCCCTAATTTTCATATTTTGAAAATTGTACATTCACCAATTGTTTTAATAATTAAACGATTTATGCAATACATATTTGTTTTTTCCTCTCAAGTGTGTTGAAAAACGTCGTATGATACACGTGTGTATTGATGATTACCGTCCTCGGCTCTCTTAAGACCCTCACCTGACGGCTCGGGTCTCAATGGCGCCTCAGCGGTAATCACCAACATTACACACTTGTACCATAATGTACTATTACGACATCCACGTCAAGCATAGGGACCACCCTATTCGTACCCAAGCAAGACCACACATCAACGCATTACTCACAAACCAACATAGGTACAAGCAATGCAATTGAAATCAATGGCCGGGGGGTACCAGGCTTGCATAAAAAGTTAGGACAGTTACAAAGCGGGCAAAGCTCACATGTGTCGGAACTTGGAATCGCGAGGGGCGAGCATTTTGTTTAGTTGTCGTCTATTTGTCCCACTCGACGCGTTTCCACAATCGTGTTACTGATATCGACACGTGCACAATTTTTATGTCTTTATGGACGTAAAAAAACAATTTGAATACGGAATGAATGGGATTTGCGGTCGTTACGATGCTGCATAGGCGACACGATAGTATTTCTAACAAAATCATTGATAAAACTGTGAATAATGATGTTCGTGGTATTCTTACTATCTCCGGAAAACAATCAATATTAAGAAAATCTTAGAACATCATTTACCCTGTAGGTAAGTTACTATGAAAGTAAACATAAACGTTAACCTAAAGTAATTTATGATGCCATTAAAGCTTAACTACCAATAACTGAACAACAGAATACCATGTAAATATATTAGCTACGAGATTTTACATCTTATTCACATTTCCCGCATACAGGGACTGAACAATTTATCATTTCCACAGCATTTCCTAGTGCTGTATAAGTTATTTTTATGCAAAAATATACTGCAAACAACGTAGTGGGGTGACATTGACGAATGAGTCCAACACGGTGGCTCAAATGGCGCCCGACCATCGCTCCGCTCAATTTCCTATCCCACGCTATGGCAAGGCGGTTATTTAATCTAATTAACGCTATCCGGCGCGAAATAAAACTTTATCAAAGAGCTAAATGTTAACCGAAATAACCACATGAAGGACTGGATGTGCATTTGATGTCGGCCTAAATGAGACTGTGGTTTGTCTGTACGACTGTGCCCGTGGTGTGCCCATTGAAATTACTTTGATGAGGTCTGCATCGTTTAAAGATTTATAGATGATTCCTGTAACCTATTCCTAACCTTTAGTCCACCATCGCACGGACGTAAGAATATCGCGGTAGGATTTCATAGTGCATTTAATATTCAACGCACTGATTAGCGCTTAGAGTTGAAAATCGAACAATGTGTTTTTTCGACGAGCTGGCGTGCACTATGTTGGATTCTCAGTTGGATGTTGGATTGCTCGGTTCAACACTGAGAGCTGAAAATCCAGTGCGGGATAAAATCCCGCTGTGGTCTTAGAGATACCTACCCATTCTTAAACTTACCGTATTCATTTTGCAAATAGGTACATATATGCAGTGTTACAAAAATTTTACAACCATTAAATGGCACCATATACCTAAGTAACACCTTCAGGTTCATTAAAGACCATAGGAACCAAATATATGTACCTATGTATAAAAACAGAAGATTCATTCACTATTGCTTAATTGCTTTGTGTTTGACGAACTTGACACTCACAGCGAAGTAAAAATGAGAGTTATGCTTTCGAAGTATGTTCATCTGTGTCCTCATAACTATTAAACTACTTAAGGATCATAATTTAATAAATGTGATATTGTAGGAAGTGTCTTGATCGTACGCTGGTGGTACGGTGATATAACGCAATTAACGCACCTTAATGTCATGAAGTAGTGGGGTTTTTCTTTTTGAACTAACAATTTATTAACAGAGACCACAAAGAAAATTGATCTGAATAGAGAGTTCAATGAATGCACAAGTTCCAATCCAGTGTCCATTTGACCTTAAAGGTTGGACTATCTTAAACAAGACAATCAAATTCTTGGAACTTTCGAGCTGATAAGTGACTTAGTATTTATGTTCGTAGTAAATATCTAAATGAAACGTAATTTATTTAAATTGGTCAGTAACGGTCTCATAACCGTCCTTTGATAAATGCGTGAAATCATAGTTAGGAACTAGGAAGAGAGACCCCAAATATAGGCAGACGTATCTAGATATAGCTTATCAGTAGCTGTTACACGACACAAGCACGTTGGCATGGACCACTTCCAATAAGAATCAAATGATTTATGGGAAAGGGCCTAGTAGCCAAGTCTATTACTTACGGAGGCCGCTTTTACTAGAGCACCAAACTTACTTAGGGCTGTACTGCCCGATAAACCTTATACAGTACATTTAGCACGTTCAATTATTGCCATGCAAGAATTGCATGCAAGTGTTTACACGTGTGCAATTTCCATAAAATGGCATACAATAATTGGATGCTAGTTTTGCCAATCCATAACTAAGGGCGACTTCTGTTTACACCGAGACAATTATTGCAGGCGAGTTTTGCCTCGTCTAAACACATAGTTGCTCTTCCTTGTACAACTGATTCAAGATTGTCTATATTTACGCCAAATATTTCATTCAATTTTAGAGAACGTATTCTCAAGTTTATTTTTTAATTTTTTATTAATGATTTCTGAATGATATAAAAATTTCATACCAAAATTGAATTCACGTTCATTGCTAGTATCGGTTTAGTGTGCGTTGTGATTACACCTATACCAGTTACGAATGGCAACTAACTTATTGTATCAATTGTTACTTCAATTTTATGGTATGCCACAGGCAATAAACTTGCATCGTGTAAATGAAGCATAAAGCATCGTTCTATTTACAACAAACAAATTGAAATAAGAAAATAACGGCAGAGCTGTATAGATTTCAGCTAATATTTTAGACATGACGCAATCAAAAATATATTTTTATAAAAATCCTAAAGGTGGTGCCAGCACGGTTATTTTTCATAGAAGTGAATGGAACAGACTGGAGAAGCAGGCAAGCGCTCCAGAGAAACCTTCGCAAAAGGACAATGAATACTTAAAAGCTATGATAGAAAAGTCTCGGGAATGGATGAAAACTTGGCCGGATACTGTGCAAGTATGTTTTAAACCAGATATTAAGTACTTCGTAATAAAGAAGTCGGTGACATCAGTAAAGAGGTATGAGGAACAGGGTGTAAAGTTCACTTGTCCTCCATAGACAAGGGAGTATCCACCGACCAGGGTGACGTAAGTGGTGATGTAGATACCGCCACATGCTTACTGTTTCTAATTTTGTGAGAGAACGCAAATTAGGTATTTTGTCCAATTGTGTATTAATGTCCAAAGTTAGTCATGCTTTTGACCCATCATCATTAACTAAGCCTATCACAGACAGCATTGAGCATAAACCTTCGTGACATAAACGCGCTTACGCCATTTATAAATACCGTGGTTGCCAAGAACATTAGGAAGGTAGACAGGTACCTAAGTCATTTCATACCTAAGAATTTACGACGAATTGCAATTTATATACATATTGATAATACATATTACTGATGCCAGTATCTATTTTAGCCACACACTGCGTTTTGTTACCTCCATCATTAAAAACATTTCATGTTTTGTAATATTCAGGGGTGTGTAGCATTAAAAGAAAAGCAAAGAGAACAACAACGCGCTGAAGATATAGCTGCAGTTAAGGCGTTCTCAAAGAAGAAAGTCCGTATAAACAATGCCGAAGCCATCCAAAATGCGAAACAAAAGATCTTTGATAGAAGCTGTTACGGCACAAAACTAATAAGGTAGGAATTGAATAACAATACAACGTTATCAAAGACAATAAAATAAAAACGAAACCTAATACCTAATAATCGATTATGAACCTTAAGAACCGCGATCTCGAATTCGGCAGTAGAAGTAGGAGCAGCAATAGCTGGGGCATACAGATCCCCTTTTTTAGAACTGTCTGTGTGACCTTCAAACTAAAAATCAAAGTGAACATTTATTCATACCTCTGACTGCATTCACTATCATCATCACATCGTCGTTCCTTGTTGTGTCGGACGTAAAGAATTGCACCATGCCCTTTCTTCCCGTGGGTGTCGTAAGAGGCAGCTAAGGGACGTACTAGAGAATGGGCCGCAGCGATCTCTCTATTTTACCACCATACTGCGATCGCCAACCCGCCTGCCAAGCGTGGCGATTATGGCAAGGCCCCCTAAATTAGGGGAGGCCTAAGTCCAGCAGTGGACGTCTTTCGGCTGAAATGGTGAAATGAAAATGATGATTCCCGCTCCTGAGACACAGGCCTCCTCTCGGTTAGGCTAGGTTATGCACATGCTCCCTATGTGCGGGTTGGTAAATGTCACATTTCTTCGAAATTTCGATTCTAAGACATGCCGCTTTCCTCACGATGTTGATGAAGTAATTTACAGAATGTAAAGCGCACTTGTCTGGGTTCGATCCTATGATCTATAAATTTGTAAGCGGTTGCGGCCGTTACCACTGGGCCACCACTGCTCCTGTGACAGCACGCTGGCAAGGAATAATTCACACCTACCAATAACTACCTATGTACCAGGCCAATCAGAAAGTATTGCGCAAAAACTTTTTTTGTAAGAGAGACTGACCAGTTATAAAGTATTATAAAAATAATGATTATTTATAAGTAAAAATAGGTAAGTTCCAATTTCAAAATTTCCCTCCACATTTTTTGCGAGCTAAATTTAATTATCGTGTCTCATTGGAAAATGGATTTGCGCCGGGAACATTTTCGCGCTATGATTTTTTACGATTTCAAGTGTCGCCTGAAACCGGACGAATCATATGACAGACTTCAAATTGCATTCATGGATGAAAGCCCTTCCAAGGCAACTGTGTATCGTTGGTATAACGAATTCAAACGTGGTCGACTAACTTTGGGGGATGAAGAAATGGTCGCCCTTTGACGGCTGTTACGCAGGAAAACGTGCTAGCAGTGAAAAATTTAATCCAAGACAATAGGCGTATTACGTATCAGGAGATTCAATACATACTGCAGATTTGATCGGGAAGCCTTCACGAGATTCTACACGTGCATCTTCGCGTGAGGAGGATAGTTTCACGTTGGGTGCCGCACAACCTCACCGATGCTCAGAAGCAGAGCAGGCCCGGGCGGAATGGTGCCGTGAAGCAAGCTTGTCTCGGCGTGTTTACGACATTATTACAGGTGATGAGTCCTGGATTTATTAATACGATCCAGAAACGAAACGCCAGTCGACGGTTTGAGTGCTTCAAAACGAATCAACGCCTACCAAAATGAAGCGATCTAGAAGCAGGTGGAAGATTTTGATCGCGAGCTTTTTCAATTTGACTGGCTACTTGGTGTCAATCCCTTTACGGAACCACAGAAGCATCAACGCCGAATGGTATACTACCAAATGCTTGGCAGAAGTTTTCTCTGTTGTGAGCAACAAGCGACGAAACACAGGGCTCCGTGGGCTACTGCTCCACCACGACAACGCGCCCACGCACACCGCGCTCAAAACGAGGGACTTCTTGGACAGCACACCGGTCAAACTTCTGGGTCACCCTCCTTACAGCCCTGACCTAGCACCGTGTGACTTCTTTTTATTCCCAAAAATTAAAAATCTGCTCAAAGGGATACAATTTTCGTCACCGGAAGATGCGCTGTCAGCGTTCGAGCAGGCTGTAAACGATGTGTCTGCGGTGGACTGGAAAAAGTGTTTCGAAAACTGGTTCAGACGCATGAAACTTTGCATAGAGGCTAGTGGAGAGTATTTGAAAAGATTTAATAAAAAAAAAATACCTATAGAACACTTCTTTTTATTTTCGCAAAACTTTCTGAGTGTCCCGCGTACTTATCCACTCGTAAACCTTTTCAGTGCCCTTCATGAATCAAAAGCATTTGAAGAAAGAGATGCACAAATAGAATTTTGGAAAGAAATAAAAGAGAAAGAAGCTGAGGAACAACGTAAGAATCCAGAAACAGTGACATCCTGTACCTTCGGCTTGGATAAAAACGAAACCGCTATGGAGGACCTACAGAAATGTAAACGAATACAGATCTCAAAACAGAATAAAGAAATGTAAGTAGTTAAGTAACTTTGTTTTATCGATGTGCGCTAAAGTAATAACTATTTCGTGAAAAATAGTAATCATTCCATGGGATTAATTGAACTTGGAGGGCTGCATTGAAATTAGGGTTGGATAAATACATACGTATTACGGTCGCGTATCATATTTTGTTTAACATATAACCAGGGTGCTTACTCTTGATTTTAATTCCGATCGATTGACATTGGGACATTGGAATTTAGACGTTTCGTATTCTTGAGTTAGACGCTAGCGCCAAAATGTGTTTAAATTGGGTGTCCATTTTGGAGAACTAAGTGGAATCGAGATCGAGCGTCGTTGTTTTTCCAATGTTGACACTATTGTTTTCAAGAGTACGGAATCACGTGTATGCAAAATTAACATTGGAATCGTATTGGCTTTAGATTGGAATTAAAATTAGGTTGAAGAGTAAGCCCCTGACACTAGCCTGCAAATTGCAAAATTAAGAAAATTTGAATTTAACGGCCTACCTTGGCGTTTCCCTAATTGGTACACAATTTAAATATGAACACTAGAAGTATTTCGATAATGATGATGATATCTGATAAATGTATCCGAATAGACCTAAAAAAATGCCAGTCTCAGCCTAACATTGTTAGGTAACGGTTTCCGCCTGAACTGAACTGACCAAAACTCTATGCATTTATGACGACTATCTAAACAATTAAAATGTAAATCTTATTTTTAAGGTATGAGAAGAAAAAAGAAGATAAAGCTAGGGCAAAGGAAGAAGAAAAGTTAGCAGAGCTCACAGATGCACAACTCATGAAGTATCTTCTAGACCGTGAACAGGAGGCCGAGGTAGGTGATCTTAGGGCTTATAGCAATAACTCTGTATAGAAACAGAGTGAACTAAATATAGGTTTCAACTATAATACAGTTAGTAAAGGAGACATCGATTGCATCGAGGCAGATATGTCAGATTTTCACACTAGGTGGATTTTGCTTAAACAGAGTAGCTCTGAGTAATAACTCTTACTGAGAATGGCACTAGGGCAATATAAGTACTACAAGGTTGTTATAACCCTTTAGCAAATTAAATTTTAGTTATTCAAAGGCTGAAAAATTGGGAACGTCTTCAAACCACTGTTTATCGATGGTGCATAACAAATTTGAAATTTTGCTCAAGGACAACATAAGGCTCTTAGAAAAGCAAGCTCTGGGACAATTTACAGCTGAACACAAAAAATCAAAAGAAGAACGAGCTAAATGGGAAGCTGAGTATTATGAGAAAATAGAAAAATCTCGCAAAGAACAAGAAGAACTGGATTGTAAAATAAGAAAAGTACATCTACGGGTAAGTTGCAAATATAGTCATGTTTAGACGGGAGTGATATGGAATTTCGAATGACGTTATTGCGACGCACGCTATTTCGAAAAGTTTTACCAGTGGTACGCTATTTCGAAAACATATTAAGTCGAAAACCGCTATATCGAATGACGTTGTCCCGAACACGCTGATTCGAAAATCTGTTAGAATGGTACGCTAGTACGAAAGTCTTGTTATTCAAATCTACTGTTGCGACTAGCATATTCCCATCTGAATTAGTCTGGGGATCGAAGTCGTGACCCAGTGATTACCAAGAACTACGTATATCTGAACTAATGTATACTAACCAATACCCATCAACAACAACTAGCTTCCATCCCACAAAAGAACCTTTAAAGTCTTTAGTTATTGCTACAATGATTGTTACATAAATAATATTCCAATCTTCATTCATTGCTGGGTAGTTATACAAACAGAGCACTGAAGCAGCAGTAGGAAAAACATTCGAAACAGTAAAAAAATGTCAAGAAAAAGAAAGGAAATGTTACGAAGAATTTATTGAAAAAAATTGTAAGAAAGGGGAAGAGAGGTAAATAAATATTTGATAACTAGTTATTAATTTCTTATACATAATCCTCATTCATTACCCGACTTAATACTTAACATTTATTTTTTTCTTCTTGTTGGGAAATCATGAAGTAACGTGTCCCGCTCCGAGCGGAGCGGGAGGGCGTTTCAGACTTTTTCTGAATAAAACCCACCCGTGTTCCTTCAATTGCCTGTGTCAGAGCCACGGTAACTCTTTCGAACAAATCCGCGAACCTGGCAGGCATTGGCCCTAGCGGAACCCTTCTATTTTTGCTGATATCTCGTTGAGGCGCGCGTGGAACACAACGCGCCGTCAACCCGGGCTTGGTCCTTACCGGGTGGCGAGCTACCCATTGTTCGCCACACGCAAGCCCACGCCAACGGTGGCCGGGAGTCCGCAATGGACTCCCGACGCCCGGGGCATCTCCTGCGGCGGATAGGGCCTTGAGGGCGCAGAAATTTGCCTCTCTCTCACGCGCTCCGCCTCCTCCTTCGCGAGCATTACTGCTTCGAAGAAAGAGGTGACGGCTTCCCATGCGCTCTCAGTCCGTACCATGACCTGGACCTGTTGCAATGGCCTGTTCTTAACCTCGATCACTCCTGATGGAAAGCGATTGATGAGGTCTATGATGGAAAGAGCGTACCTATTTCTTATTTTTTACTGCTCCACGAGCGAGAGAATCGCGGCCATAATATCGTCGTGCCACGTATTTCTATACACTCTATATGAACGCGTCTCCACACGGCGATGTTATCGCGGCGATGCGACGAGTGGCAATGTGCGCGCGTAACGTCGTCGTATCGTCGCGGTATCGTCGCTACGCTACTGGTGACGCGCACGCCGCGGGCTCGCCGCAGAACGTGGCGCAGCGAGCGCGCGGCGGGCGCGCTGTCAAACACAGCGTCATTTCAGCGTTGCCTCTCGCCAAGCCAAGCAAGGACGTTAAGTATTGACAAGCTTTTTAAACAATATAAGTACAATGTTTGACATTGAAAAGTCTGTTCTTGAAGTGAGAGAGAGACCTGCCCTTTACGATGTTCAGTTGCCCGAGTATCGGAACAGAGAAATTAAATTAGACACTACTTATTTCGCGCTCGTCTGGCACCTAACTGAATTCTTTCAACAAAACTATTGCACAACGCCTCGTCGCGAAAACACGGCGATTCCGTTACGAGTCGTCGCGAGCACGCGGCGATTCCATTACCAGTCGCGACGATACGCTGGCGGAATAATCGCTCGTTCGTGGAGACGACCCGACGATAGAAGCGCGGATCCGTCGCGATTCTCTCGCTCGTGGAGATGGCCCCTAAAGAGAACTTAGCCACAACGATCAATGTCGCTGGCACTAAGAGGAACAGACAACAACATCACACCAAAATGTAAGTTAATTTGAATTTAACATAGATTTTGATCTATCAACAAAGTTTAATCATCTGTAATCCTATCAAACCTATGGTTAGTTTTTTTTTTTTTTTTTTGATAATTGAGTAAAACTGTTACGGTTTTCTGAAAAACAGGATTAATTTACTCTGCAGCAGCAAGAAAAGTAGGGGAAAGGGGGGTAGCCCCGGCCAATTTTTTGATCTTGATATTAATACTATATTTATTACGAGTAATACAATATTATATTTATTTACGATAAATATTGAAAACTTGAACAAACATATTATCAAATTCTAATTAAAGCCACTTCAAATACTAATCACATTTTGATATCTTTTCAAAGTCGCGGGTAGCTCCGGCCACCTACGTACCTACGTCAAAAATCAAAAGTCATTTATTCAAACTAGGCTGAGAGTCAACACTTTTTGAACTAGAGACTAAATAGTTTTTCGTCTTAGAGACTAAATAGTTTTTTGGCAACACAAACATACATCACAGTTGTAGTACAAATCGGATGGAGTTATATCTGCGCATGCTTCGTGAGCCCAGTCTTGACATATGTATGTTACATTGGATCCAATCCTCATCGAAAGTTTCACCACAAATAATGCATTCCACCTCCTGATGTTGCGAATATGGCTCAAATGGAACCTTCTTCGCTTTCACCTGCATGTTCATGTTTCTTTTTATATTTACCATAACTTTAGTGTCTTTAGCTTTTCCATTAATTCCTTTTTTAAGGTGAAGATATCAAAATCTCGCTTTTTTTGTGTTCTTCTTTTCCTAGCTGTCAGTGTTTTCTTTGACGCATCTGGTAGAGGTCATAAAACCTTAAGCATATGCTTAATGTTCCCAATATCAACACTTGCACTTGGCTCTGCCTCTTGTAAGTTTTCTAAATACACAGCTCGAACGATATCTTTTGGTTCAATGTCTTGGTGGTATTGCTTCATGAAGTCAAAAGGCAGCTGACAACACAGATAAAGCGCTATTTGACGGTATTAGTTGATTTTCTGGTGCTGCAGGACTAGGAAACTGGACTGTTGATTGACTAGATCTATCTTAGGCGTGGCCGCGGACACCCCCAAAACGGATGGCCGGGGTTACCCGACATGACTTCTGTCAAAAAAAAAAAACATTCTGTTTAAACAACAGATTATTACACATTCATAGAAACTGAAATATACACAATAGCATAGTATTGCAATATGTAAATAACATAATATAAACAATAACATACCTTTAAACAATAAATATGGTTTCGGAAATAACTGATGTCACGCGATCCCAGTTCACCAAAAACAAAATGGACTCAATTACTCCCGAACCCAACGGTCAATCGACTTCAACTTTTGGCATTTGTAGAATGACTCGTAAACGCACCCAGAGATCAAACGAACTTCAGGATCATATTTCGCGAAGTGCGATTATTTGCTCTGGCCGAGGCTACCCACTGGCCGGGGTTACCCACCTTTCCCCTAGTTAAAAAGATGATAATTTAAAACAAAACTAAACTTCTAATCATTTCTAGAGCTGTCAAAAGAGAGCAAAAAGCTAAGGAGAAAACAATACAAGATCGTAATAAGAAAATCACGATAGCAGAGGTCAACAAATCGATGGCTGAACATGTGAATCAAACACAATGCAGCAACAAATGCTTCTGTGACCGACAGTGCCTTATGACAAAATCTGAAAAACCACGTATTGTGAGGAAAGGGCGAGTTGAAGAAATTGAACCTGAATATAAAGGTGGGTATTATGTTGACGCTGGTAACATCGAATGGCGCCGGCAATGCCTCTTCATTTTCTGTACGCGTGCTGGGATACCAGAAGGAGTATGCGGGCGGAGTTATCTGCATAATCAGCCTATAATTTTCTCACTACTGGGATACATCCTCTCTGTGAGAGGGAGTGGCCCGTAATCAATCACACGAGTCCAGTGCGAGTTGATAGATGTCACATGTCTTTGAGTTTTTTAATCTAGGACATGACGGTTTCCTCATGATGTTTTCCTTCACCATTTGGATAGCAAGTTCGAATTATCTGAGCAAGGTCTAATTTCGAATGAGCTGAGAGTATTGTCTCTGACCAGTTCAAAAGTAATAATTGGTAAGTTGAAGACATCATCAGTCCAATGGGAACAAACGTGGAACAAGCGTGACTTAGGCGTGACTGTTACCCTCAGGGTTCGATTCTCGGTCCACGCCGGCAGCCTTTTTGTGATTTTTTATTAGAATATTGGAGACAGCCTGCAGTTTCATAAGAGCTCATATAGGTTTATGTGAAATAAAATTTGAATTTGAATTGAATATCACAGACCTGATTTGAACTAATCAAAGACTACAGTCGTGGTCTTATGTTTAACAGAAACGCGTCCACCGTACTTCGGTCCCTGCAACAAGTTGTTGGCAGCGTTGAAGTGTCGCGAGGAGGAGCCGGCGCCATGGACCGGTGCGGAACAAACGCACGTGCTGTTCATGAGGAATGCAGACAAAACGCTAAGCGAGTGCAAATACAAGATGCCGGCGAGGAAAGTTGTTGATGTTAGTATCAGTTAAGATTATGATCATGATAACTAAGAAACTGATAAAGTCAAAGTCAAAGCATTTATTTCAAATAGGCCTAAAAAGGCACTTTTGAACGTCAACAGTTATATGAAAATAGAATGATTCTAGTTGCCCCTTCCAAAAGGTAGATTCGTATGGAGAAGAAATGGCAAGAAACTCCACAAACAACCATATAGATAGATTATTAACTCAACGACGCATATCGACGCTCAAACTGTTACCATTATTGAGTACATGATTCTAGACACCCTTATTTAATTTTCATAGGTGTTTAGATCATTTGAAGTCTGTTCGTCCCGATATTATTGACGCTGACTGTACCGCAAATGCATACTTAAATTAGCATCATCAATCATCATCCCATTCGAATGGATATAGCCGTCCAGCATAGCTCATTCACAACAGTTCTAAACACTTCTGTGCGGTATCGAAAATCAATCAGTCATCAAAAGAGGGCTTTAAAGGCTGTTCATGAATACAAATCCCGAAATTATTGTCAGTTCCCCCACATTAGGGGCCCCCACATTAGGAGCGCGCGTTCCTCGGGCGTATGAGCGACGCGGCCGCCGCGTGCGCGACGCGAGCGCTCTGCGTAAGCGTCGCGTGTTGCCGCCGTGTGACGTGTGTGCAGCGAGCGCGCGGCGCGCACGCGGCGCTCGCCTTGGCGATTAACCCCCTTCAGTCAAGTCAGTCACAATTTGGACAATTTTCGTTTCAAAATCTTTTATAAATAAAGTGCTGATTTCTTCCCACGCCTTTTTTTGCAATACAATCACTATACTCCCGTGTAGTCATGTCCCTTATCGCAGGACGATTCTGTATTTCTAGGATCAATCAACCCAGCCTATAGCAAGCAGTCCACTGCTGGACATAAGCCTCTTCCATGCTGCGCCACAACATCCTGTCCTCCGCCTTCCGCATCCAGTCTGTCCCAGCCACCTTTTTGAGGTCGTCGGTCCATCTAGCTGGGGGGCGTCCTACACTACGTTTGCCGATACGCGGTCTCCACTCCAGGAGTCGTCTGCTCCATCGGCTATCGGTCCTTCGACAGACATGGCCAGCCCACTGCCACTTTAGCCTGCTTACTCTGCAAGCTATGTCGGTTACTCCAGTTCTTTTCCGGATAACTTCATTCCTGATTTTATCCTTCAAAGAAACTCCGAGCATAGCCCGCTCCATTTCTAGGATAAAGCTTTCGATATTAATTTCACTCGGTGACTCCATTTTTAACGCGTGTCAACACAACCACTGCCCACCATGTGACTGACCGAAACAGTAGCGGGCGGCAGGGATAGCGGGCGAAGGGGTAAGAACGCGACTCGAGCGCCGCGCGCGCACCGCTTGCACTCTTCACACACGCCGCAGGGCAGCTAAACGCGACGCTCACGCAGCGCGCTCGCGGCGCGCGCGCTTCGCCCGCGCTACTCACACGCCCGAGGATCGCGCACGCCTAATGTGGGGTCAGCCTTAAATCAAACAGACGACCGTCATTCTTCAGACAGCTATTTGCTGTCTAGGGCAAAGCAAAATAGTATTTAAAAACTTGACATTTTCAATTCGCCAGCCTGTCGAATGGTTGTGGCCTTAGCTAGCTATATAGTTATATCGTTCGTTAGTTATATCTGTCGTGTGGTGTGGGTTACGTGTGTACAGTGGTCTCGAACCTACCGATTTTTCGGTATTTTTACCGATATGGGCTCTGTTCTACCGAAATACCGAAATATAACGAATATTCTACGATTTCACAGTACACATGGAAATGTCATTTACCGATTTTGGGTACAAATATACCGTTTTTAACTGGCAATTCTACCGATCTCGCTCTATGACGTTCGAGACCACTGCGTGTGTAGCCGGAATAGCACCATCCCATTTCTTTCCATGGGTGTCGTAAAAGGCGACTAAGGGACTTACTATAGAATGAGCAGCACAGCGTTCTCTATGCATCTTACCACCATACTACGATCGCCACCCCGCCTGCCAAGCGTGGCGATTATGGCAAAACCCCTCTTTGCGAGCGGCTTTTTTCCAGCAAGACGAGACGTTTTTGGACGCCTTTCAGCTGAAATGATCATGATTATCTTGTGATGAACTATCATTACCCCTAATTCATTAAAACTTCTTACAGGAATATAGAAAAAACAACGCTTTGGATGAGACTAGCCTTTCTATAACCGATTACAAATGAAGAACTATTTAATGTTTTTGAAATTTTGGTTTTGAATGAAATAAAAAACAATTTCGACAATCATTATACTACGTTTTATTTTATACTACAAACATTACTATTTACAAAATATCTGTCCTTACATTCAAGTTACGAGCTGTATCATTTCTTCATTCCATTTCTAAAGAGTACCATTAACAATTTAAAATATTGAAATTTTATACTTGTTGAAACACTGTTAAGCTTATCTATTATTAAATAACAAAATAAATAGCTAGAAATCACAAGGTACATGCGTGGTCAGAAGTCTTCTTGCCATTAATAATATTGTGAGGTACAGAGGTAACTGAACTCTGAACCACGCAGCAGCATTTCTGTAGTATTTCCTTCGTAAAAATGATTGCAGAAAGGCAAAATATAAATTTTTTAATTACCCTAAAAAACAACTTTGATCGCTTGAGTTTTCTGCACGAACAACCATTCCAAATTTAAAGTTTGTATCAAACTGTACCAATACTATAAACGACGTTAGTAGACAAAACTCAAGCGAAAAAAACTGGGAATATATCCTTAAATAAATTGTACAACACACAAAATACCCCTGAAAATCCAAAAAAGGATATATAAGTACGTATTTGTATATCAATAAGGTGATTACCGGAAGTATACAGGGCAGTGTTGCCCTCTTATTTTAAAAAAAGGAGTTTTTATTCAGGGATTCGTGTGCCATACTCCTAAGTTGTCTGTGGTTTAGTACTTGGACTGCCTCTGCTTGATCACGGCTTGTACACACTTGGCCATGGTGGGCGATGCGCGGCTGATCGTGTCTGTCATGAAGAAGTCTTCTAATGTCTTCAGTTGAACGTCTACCTTGCCCGATACTGGCTTTTGAAGGCTCTGTGGATACAATTATTTTTTGTTAATTAATTATAGACTGACACTAACGAGTGTACGATAATGTGACTCTTATGTCACTATTATCATCGTCACCTGCCTAACCTTTTTCCAACTATGTAAGGGTCGACTTTCAGTCAAACTGAGTGCAACTAAATACCAGTATTTTACATGAAACGACTGCCTATTTGACCTCCACAACCCAGTTACTGGGTAATATGATACCCCTTGGTAAGACTGATTGTCAGATTTCCGAGCTGACGACTAGTAACGACTGACAAAGATACACAAATGATAGCCGGGTCCAACGGCTTAATGTGCTTTCCGCGGCACGGGGGCGTTTTGGTATGTAAAGATATCCATGGCCACCCATCTACGAACCAATCGTAGCTTACCCTGATCGATTTTTTTTTTTTTCAGCATGGGAAATCATCAAATGACTTCTCCCGCTCTGGGTGGAGCGGGAGGGCGTGTCAGACTTTTACTGACTAAAACCCACCCGTGTTCCATCAGTTGCCCATGTGCCAGGGTCACGGTATCTCTTTCGAACAATCACGCGACCCCGGCAGGCATCGGTCCTAGTAGACCCCTACACTGCTGCTGACATCTCTTTGAGGCGCGCGTGGAACACTGCGCGCCGTCGACCCGAGCTTGGTCCTTACCGGCGGCGAGCTACCCATTGCTCGCCACCCGCAAGCTCGCGCCTACGGTGGCCGGGAGTCCGCAATCGACTCCCGACGCCCGGGGCGTCTCCTCCTGCGGCGGCTAGGGACGTGAGGGCGCAGAGACTGCCACTCCCTCACGCGCCCCGCCTCCTCCTTCGCGAGCATTACTGCTTCGCAGAAGGAGGTGACGGCTTCCCATGTCCTCTCGCTCCGTACCATGGCTCGCACCAGGGCCGGACGCGAGAGGTCGCCGCCGCCGATCGCCTCCACGAGGACACGGCGGTGCTCCGCCCAGGCAGGGCACACCTCCACCGTATGCTCCACCGTGTCCTCCAGACGATCCTCGCAATGGAACCCTGATCGATCAAGCCTTATGAATTATGTCACTATAGTAATGTATAAAATACAATGATTGACGTGAGCGCGTAATGAAGATAACACTAATGGTTTACCAGTCTGTACAATTGTTTTTTTACTTGCACATAAAGTTTTAAATAATTATATAAATTATAGGGGTAATACAATCGCCTCATGTTCTTTCCAGAAGCTCCTTATGGTACGTACCTGTCCGAGAGACCTGGCCTGCGCGTAGTAGTTGTTGTTCTGTACATCGCCGTACGTGACGAGCGCGGGACTGATCTGGCTGAGACGGTCGCGCACCTCGTCTAGGCTGTCGTACGGTAGACGTTGTCCTACTACTTCTGATAGAGCTCTGTGGAGAAGATAATCTGTACATTTAGTAAAATAGTAACGAAGCCAGAACCGTACATCGAATATCTTTGAAAAAAATGTGTTTGCTACGAGGTGTGGGAACGAGTCTGAAGCCAAAAATAAGTTTTTAGAAGTTTTGTCTGTTTGTATGTTCCGGATTGGCGCAAAAAACATATGAACAGATTCGCGTGAAATTTGGCGTATAATATAGTCGCGAAGATAGTCTGTAATCTGGATTATCTTATGGTACTTTAAATTCCGGTAGTGTTATTTTCCGACATCTACACGGGCAAAGCCGCGGGCAAAAGCTAGTGTTATAATAAGTAAAAGGGGCCATAATTATTATTATTTATTTAGACCTATGGCATTTACGGTGTTATTACAAAACAAGATTTTTCTTGTAAGGTTTAAAACAACGAGCCTGTTTTTGAAATGAGAACCTAAGAGAAATTGAGATATAGTTCCTTTTACAATACTAACAACCTAGTCCACTGTATTAAGAACCTTATCCAAATCAAAGTAAAGTTGGAAATGCAAAACTGAGTCAAAGCCAGTTCAGTTTTGTAAACAGCAACGCTGTGGCATTCACTAGGCATCGTTTAACACAAAGGGTGACGTTCAATTCTGACCCAAGATTACAACGCCAATTCCCCCGTCGAATCTGCTGGTAATTACATAACATAACAATATCTGGATGACCGAGCTTTGCTCGGTATTTTTGGTAAATTGTGTTTAAAATAATAAGTTTATGTTCAAGTTGATTATCGATAAAGTTGGTCATTGAAAACACGAATAAAACGACATTTTATAAAAATGAATCCTAGCTAGATCGATTTATCGCCCCCGAAACCCCCTGTATACTAAGTTTCATGAAAATTGATAGAAGATGATATAATATAAGATTTAACCTAACCCAACGGAGAAAGAAAGCGTAATCTTATATCTTTAAACGAGTAATTTTTTGTATATATATATACAGTAGCGCTCAAAAATATTTTGACAAGCATATTTCCGTTAATATCTCAATGTCGCGTACCCCTAGGTAAACAAATTGTATTCTACACTAATCCTTCCAAAGAGCCTGCAAATATTAATGAAAACAAGTTGTTACTTGTTTGTTTACTTTCCGTATATTCTTAGAAATGTGTTCATATTCAGCTCAAAAGTATTTTGACAAATATTGTGTTCTTATTATTCGCTGACAGAGTTAGCCCTAGCTATTATTTTTTTATTTTCATAATATCGTTATTATCTATTAAACATGTCTATGACAAAAGAATATTCAAGTGATTTTAAAAATGCTGTGATAACTGCTTTGAAAAGTGAAAAGACGCAAGCAGAAGATGCTCGAAACTTTAATGTGTCTCGGCAGCTAGTCAGTGCGTGGAATAAGGTTTATACTAAACGTAAGACAGTAGAAAGTAAGCCTCGAAGTGGCCGTCCCCAAAAAAAGACTCCCCATGAAAACCATTTAGTAAAAAAGTTATTGAAGAGTGATGTGCAAAAATCGGCTGTGCAAAAAAAAAACAACTTCAAGAGTACTACAACGTGAATGTACATGTTTCAACTGTGAAACGTCAGCTAAAAGCCTTCGCACTACATGGATGACTTCCGGCCAAAAAACCTCTGATTTCTGAAAAGAACAAGAAGCTGCAGCTTGCATTTGCAAAACGGCATAGATCCTGGACTAGCTCAGAATGGTCCAAGGTGTCGTGGAGTGATGAAAGTAAGTTTAATTTGATGTCATCTGATGGAATACGGTATGTTCGACGTCCGACAAACAAAAAATTTGATGTTCGATACCAAATACCCACGTTGAAAGATAGAGGTGGTAATGTTATGATTTGGGGATGTTTTTCTCGTCACGGAGTTGGACCTTTATTTTAGATAGACGGGACTATGGATCGTTTTAAATATGCTGAGATATTAGAGAAGCAAATGCGACTGTACACTCGAGATAATATGCCTCCTGGTTGGTACTTCCAACAAGATAATGACCCGAAACACAAATCTAAGCATGTTAGTAACTTCATAGCTCTCAAGAAAATCAAATTATTGGAGTGACCAAGCCAAAGCGCTGATTTAAACCCGATAGAACATCTCTGGGAGCAGCTGGATCGTCGCGTGAGATGTCGAAATTATTCAAATAAGGAGGCTTTATATGAAGCACTATGGCAGGTTTGGCGCAAAATCCCCATCTTCCAAAAATCAACTTACAAAAATTAGTAGACTCAATGCCGAAACGATGCGAAGCTGTCTTAAAGGCAAATGGATATGCAACTAAATGCTGATTATTAAATGTCAAAAATATTAAAAAATAAGATCAAGAAAAGATTTTTTTTTCATTGTCAAAATACTTTTGATCCACAACAATCAGAGAAAAATTTAATATTTCTTATTCTTAAGCAATTCCTAATATCAAAGTGTCCCAATCTGTAAAACATATCGTTATTGTGAATAAATAATTTGATTCAATTCAATATTCTTTTTATTTTGTTTTATTTTTAATAATTTATTGTTGTCAAAATACTTTTGAGCGCTACTGTTTATATATAATCAGAATCTCGGAAACGGCTCCAACGATTTTCATGAAATTTAATATACAGGGGGTTTTGGGGGCGATAAATCGATCTAGCTAGGATTCATTTTTAAAAAATGCCGTTTTATTCGTGTTTTAAATGACCAACTTTATCGGTAATCAACTTGAACATGAACTTATTATTTTAAACATAATTTACCAAAAAATACAGAGCAAAGCTCGGTCATCCAGACATTGTAAGTTTAAACACACTAACTCTTTTATGATTTTGTAAGTTTTTATGTATTCTGTTATGTAATGTTATGGAGATTTCTCTGAAACAAATTAATTGAATTGAATTAAAAGTTACAGTATAGCCCGACCTGAGTATCTTCCAGTCCTCGCGCGCCTTCCCGGGCGGCGTGACGGCCACGAGTGTCTGTTGCGCGCGTCCCTCCGCGTTCACGTACGTGGCGCGCTTCTCTGTGTAGGCGGCGCCCGGCAGCACTATGTCGGCCATCGCCGCGCCCGCGTCGCCGTGGTGACCTGGACAATAATGTCGATTGATTACTATGTCCATCCTTAGTATAATTGCGATCTTACATGTGGAGAATAGGGGAGACAAAGAGTCAGCCTTGTATGCGAAGGTTTTGTAAACCACAGAGAAGAGAAAGTCCTTGTAAAATAAGTGTATCTTTTGTAAGTTAGGAAAGGCTATATTTTAAAAGTTACATTTATTGCACAAGGGTTTTTTATGAGGTCGGACTCATACACACTTTGGTGTGTACTTGTAATACGATATTTCTCTCTGGACGATAAATGCCCCAAATAATAGCATTCCGGCGACAGATCTTATAATTTTAAGCTTCCATGTCCTCATGTTTGATGTCCTCATGTTTTTTTTTCATGTTCATTGCTGTTTTGTTCCGACTCTTACATGTAACTCTTGTTAAGAACATCGTCTTAAAAATAAATAATTAATCAGAAAAGACTATCAAATAAATCCTTAGCTTAATGAGCCATTCAAAAAATTTTCGTCTCCTACCTTGGTAGATGACAGTAGCGCCTTTAGGCAGCTGGTCTCTCGACACGACCCCACTGTCGGCCCCCAGTAAATATACGACCTGGGGTCCATCCTGCAAGGCTTTACCCACACCGGGCTGGTAGCCGATGTCCAGGGCTGCTACTTGAGATGCGGTACGTTGTAGGACGTTTAACACCTGGAAAAACATCATTATTAATTGTAATATCAGTCGGGCTAGCCCACAAATTCAAGGTCGCTCAACGGGCTAAGGAGCGTGCTATGTTCGGAGTTTCTTTGAAGGATAAAATGAGAGATGAAATTATGCAAAAAACAAGTACCCGTTCACCTGCACCTCATATGATCTTAAAAGGCTCAGACGATATAGTACCTATAAAGTTTACGAATACCATCGACACGAAAAAAGAAGAAGAACCGACATAGCTTGCAGAGTAAGCAAATTAAAGTAGCTGGCCATGATTGTCGACAGACCGATAGCCGATAGAGCAAACGAGTCCAGGAATGAAGTCTACGTATCGGCCAGCTAGATGTATTAACGATCCTAAGAAGGTGCTGGGACAAACAGGATACGCAGCCTGGAAGTGGCCTATATCCAGCTGTGGACTGACAGGCTGAGTTGATTGATTGCACTATCCTGAATCTTATAGGTGATGTTCTTTAGAAAGGGCAGGTGCATTGTACTAGCAACCGGCTGGCGTGTATGACCAGATGTATGAAAATAAACGAGGTAAAAGTTGTATGTTAGGATAGTAGCAGGTAGCTTTCTGTACTTTCTGCCTACCATACTCTCAACCTGTCTTCCAGCTTTTCTCCATAGCTTTTCCTGCAGAAGCAGCAGTAGCTCTTGCGTATACGCAAGTCTGGCAGCTCCCTGTGATGTCATTAGCCGGACAGCTCCTAAATTGTCTACCATACAATAGCATGTCTTATAAACCTACCTTCCAGCTCTTGTCCTGTAGCTTGTCCTGCAGACGCAAGGCTAACTCTTGCGTGTACGCAAGTATGGCGGCGCCTTCTGGTGTCTTCAGCTGGTCAGCTCCTAAGATGACGACAGGTCGCTGAGCAGATTCCAGACGCTTCATGACTTCGTGCGAAGATGAACCGCTGGCTAGGTCTTTGATGGTAGATGCTGAGTCGCCTACGTGCTGTGGGAAAAAAAAGAGTCAAAGGTTGGAGAAATAATTGTTTTTTTATTTTTTTACATACGCCATTTCTTTTCCACATAAGTCCGCTCCGCCAGTTAAGTGGCATTACTAGTTAAATAAAGAATATTTTATATATTTTTCATTATATTTGATCGTTAAATTAATCATAATTAACAAAAGAAGGTTAGCCTTAGCTACAGAATAAAGTAATAATAATACGGTAAATTCTCCAACTGCAAATCTACCAGACGGACGAATGGACAACAAAGTGATCCTAGAAGGGTTCCATTTTTCTTTTTGAAGTAGGGAATCCTAAAAAATGCAATTGACTTACCATGTACTCGTATGTGAGGTCTACTTTAGGCCCGATGAGCGCGACATCGGTATCCTTATGTATGAAGGCCTTGCGGATGCGCGCGTTCAGTAGCGGCGCCTCGAACCGAGTGTTGGTGCCGATCAGAAGCACGAAGTCCGCCTCCTCCACGTCTGAACAAAGAATATTATGTCAAGAGGGACTCGCTAAGGTATACTAGAATTGTCAACACAACTCTCCCAAAAATCACGTAAGCCGATCCAGTAATCACGCACACACAATTGGAAAAAATACGCCGTTCGAAATTCATTTCGTTCCTTTTTTTTAAGTCGATTAAGAGGTTTTTTATAATTAAAGTTTTAAATTAATAAGACGGCTACGCTTGCCGCGGTTGGTTCGTGGATGGGTGGCCATCTATACATACATAGACCCCTCCGCGCCTCGGAAACCACCGTTAAGCCGTTGGTCGCTCTTATTTGTGAATCTTTGACAGTCTTTACGAGTCGTCAGAAACCCGAAAGTCTGACCACTAGTAGCAACTGGGTTGTGGAGGTCAGATAGGCAGTCGCCCCAAGTAAAATACTGGCATCCAGCGGTTAGAGTATAGGCCGACCTCAACAGAGTTGGGATAAGGCTAGCCAGATGATGAATAAATTAAAGTTTTCAACTCACTGGCGATCTTAGTGTTGCAGAGGTATGAGGAGCGCAGGTCGATGCCGGCGCCCTCTAGCGGGAAGTATTGCTCCGTGCAAGTGTTCTCTGAGCCCAGGCGGTTCACCAGGTCTTTGAGGGCCACCAGGGACTCTGCGTCGGCTAAGTCACCGGCGACGGCCAATAACTGGTGATAAATAGAAAATATTAAGGTCATATAAAGATTAAAGTTGCAACAGAAATTAAACTTTATAGCTGAAGGGTTAAAGTTAGTTTTTCATGATGAGAAAAAAAATAACGTATAGTCTGTCCAAAAAGTATCATATGAAAGTATGTACAAACAAACCCTGTTCAGGTTTAACTCATACGTTTCAAATTCACTACAGAGAATTAGTAACATTTTTATCAACCAACGAAAAAAAACGGAAGAGGTTCTATAGTCGACGCATATATATTTTTTTTTTATGTATGACGCATAACTTTTTACAGAGCTGTCCGATTTTGTTTTTTTTTTTTTTTATTGGAGTTATACAATATTCATTGCGTTATTTATAATAAGTTGGTAGCAGGCAAATTATTCGAACATATTAATAATAATAATAATCTGTGGCCCGACTGTCAACCTGACAGTACAAAATTTTTTTCACCGTGTATTTTTCTAGTATTTTTAAAGTCCAAAAATGCATAAATGTTTTATAATATGTTTAAATAACATCAGTGGAATGCTAAAAATTGGAACTGTAACCATACATCTGCAAGATGCAAAACAAGACCAAATAACAATACACGGGAAATACTAAAATGCTGACGCGAAGTCGGGCACGATTGCAACAGAGCACACGCCTAACATCTTCGGGTTCGTCGCTCAGCTCCGCCTCGCAGTTGCCGGATCCTGCTCCAGACGTGAGTCCAGTGACACCGGCCGCTGCAGTTGCGTCGAGCTCGAGCGACGAATACTTCTCGCCGCCGACGACACCACCACCAGTACGTCGGCGCGGACGAGGCCGACCACCGGCCAGCTTGGGACTCCGAGGCCCACCGGCTTCTGATAGGGTCCCCGCTACCGGTGGAAGTGTGCAGCGCATGAAGTGGACACAAGCGGTCAACGAAAATGTCATGCGCGCATACTATGGGGCTACAGAGGGGGGAACTAACCTGACTGCGTACCGTGGTCGGATGCTCTCTTTGTTTCAGGTGCTTGAACCAGGTGTCAACGTGTCGTTGCAACGATTATCGGATCAGGCACGGGTCATCCAGCGTAATCATATGCTGGATGCCGCCGTGCTTGATCGACTTTGCCTCGAATCACGGAATAGCCATGTTACGCCTGCTTCGCCACTGGTCGCGGTGCAACTGCAAAATTTACCCAGTGTTTCACCGCGACCCAACTGCGTTGGTGAAGAGGATGATGACAGGGCTATATCCGTGAGTACCCAATGCAATACACGATTGAGGAGCGCTTTGGAGGATGCTTTCAGGGAGTATCGCTCTACTCCGCCTGAACATAGACCACGTTTACCTCGTTTGCCCATGCATAAGAAAAACAAGGCGCTGGTGTGTGCTCTAGACTCACAGCTGTCAACATATTTTGACGGCAGCAAAGACCTGGTCGATACCCACTCGATCTTGTACTGTGCAGCTGTAGCGGCTTGTCGTGTAGCTCATGTTAAGTTTCCTAACAATGACAGAGCTACACGACCAAAACCAGCCGTACCAACTTGGCAGTGCAGGATTGAGCGTCGTATCGGTGAGGCTAGAGCACTCATCGGTAAGCTAATCTGCTTCAGGGAGGGCAATACTCGCCCTCGAGTGATGCGCTTTGTGAAGCGGGCGTTCTCCGGGACGGATGTTAGTCCTCGAGATTATTTGCCCCGCGTCACAGAGCGCATCGACTTCCTGAAGCAGAAGATCTGTGCATGGGCAAACCGTATTCGTCGGTACCGGCGGAGGGTGGAGCGGTACACACAGAATCACACGTTCCAAAGCGATGAAAGGTGGGTTTACCGAGCTTGGGAGCGACCGGACCAAGGTGTGGCTGACACGCCTCTTCCGGATGATGTCACCATGTCTTCGTTCTGGCGAAACATCTGGTCGGTGCCTGTCACCCACACCGAAGGTGATTGGACTAGGGAGATCGAGCGAGCGTGCGGTCAAATAACAGAAATGGGGGCAATTACCATCGGCCCCCAAGATGTCGCTTGTGCAGTCCGTCCGTTGCCTAACTGGAAATCTCCAGGGCCGGACGGATTGCACAACTTTTGGATCAAGTGGTTCCAAAAGTCGCACGCTCGTTTGGCATCTCAGTTTCAGTCAGCCTTAGAGTCAGGTTCGTTGCCCCAGTTCTTAACAACAGGTATAACCCACCTGCTCCATAAATCAGGTAGTACCGCGGAACCCAAAAATTATAGACCGATCACTTGTCTACCGACGGTCTATAAAGTACTTACATCCATTTTAAGAGTTAAAATTTACAATCATATTGACACAATCTCGATCTTGTCTGTCTCTCAAAATGGATGTAGGAACGGGTCCCGCGGTACTAAGGAGCTGCTCCTTATCGATATGACCATTAGTCAACAGGTTCGTCGTTCCAGAAGGGATCTGTCGACATGCTGGATAGACTATAAGAAGGCCTATGACTCGGTGCCACATACCTGGCTCAAGAGGGTGCTGGAGTTGTACAAAGTACATACAACGCTGTGCACCTTCTTGATGTCATGTATGGGGCAGTGGAGAACAGTCCTTCGCTATCCAGGATGTCGACACATCCAGAGGAACAGCGAACCGATAAGGATCGAGCGAGGTATATTCCAGGGCGACAGTTTGAGTCCACTTTGGTTCTGCCTAGCCATGAATCCTCTTAGCACACTGCTGGAGGATTCAGGTATAGGCTATCGATTGAGCAGAGGTGGTCAGGTTATATCTCACCTCCTTTACATGGATGACCTAAAACTTTTTGCCCCCAACAATTTGCAACTGATGGAGCTACTGAAAGTAACTGAAACCTTCAGTAGCGCCATCAGGATGGAATTTGGTGTGGACAAATGTGCGATCATGCATGTAAAGCGAGGGGAGATTGTGGAATCCGTGGGAACCCAACTCTCGGATTACATACACCTAAGATCCCTCTCCTCAATCGAAACATACAAGTATTTGGGTATGTCGGAAGCGTTAGGCATCAACACTGCTGACATGAAACGATCGTTGAGGGAGCGCTTCTTTGGCCGCCTGAATAAAGTATTAAAAAGTCTTTTATCAGGCGGAAACAAGGTGCGCGCCTTCAACGGTTGGGTCATGCCGGTTTTGATGTACTCTTTCGGCATACTCAAATGGACTCAGACAGATCTTGACGCCCTGGATAGACGGGTCCGTACACTGTTGACCGCAAATCGAATGCATCACCCAAGGTCATCGGTGATGAGACTGTATATCCCACGGAAGTGCGGAGGTCGAGGTTTCTTGAATGCTAAGACCCTGCACAACCGTGAGATATGCAGTCTTAGGGAATACTTCCTAGAAGCCGACTTGGGGATGCACCGAGATGTGGTCTCAGTGGACAAGAGTCTCACCCCGCTCTCCTTGGCTAACGAGAACTGGCGCAAACCTAAAGTATTAGATACGGATGACCGCAGGGAGGTATGGCAAAGCAAGGAGCTTCACGGACGCTTTTACCGGGTCCTACATGGACCCGATGTAGACTTCTTAGCGTCCGTATCCTGGTTACGATTCGGAAATCTATTTGGAGAAACCGAAGGTTTTGTCTTTGCAATTATGGACGAAGTTATGATGACGAACAACTACCGGAAATATATTGTGAAGGATGGCACGGTTGACATCTGTCGGGCATGCCACCGTCCGGGGGAATCAATCCGACACATTATTTCTGGCTGTTCTCGTCTGGCTAACGGAGACTACTTGCATAGACACAACCTTGTAGCCAGGATTATCCACCAGCAACTTGCTCTGAAATACTTGTGGAATCAGAAGTACCGTACTATAGGTATGTGCCCGACCCAGTTCTCCAAAATGGCAATATCACATTGTATTGGGATCGATCTATCATCACTGATAGGACTATTGTTGCTAATAAGCCGGACATAGCGGTGATAGATCGATCAGAGCGTCGCACAATGATTATTGATGTAGCAGTCCCGCATGACGAGAACCTCGTGAAAGTTGAACAAGATAAGCAGATTAAATATCTTGATCTGGCTCGCGAGGTTGTCGAGATGTGGGATGTGGACACAGCAGTCATTGTGCCGATAGTCGTGACGGCAAATGGCATAATAGCCAAGAGCCTCGACCAACACCTAAAGAGGCTCTCGTTAGGCAGCTGGATCAAGGGCTTGATCCAGAAGGCGGTATTACTGGACACGGCACGATTAGTGAGGAGGTTCCTCTCTCAGCAGCCCTGACCGCTGGTAGCTTGGACCCTATTCCCGATACCGGTGGGCTACTATTTTTTATATTTTTAAATGTTTTTATGATTTTTGTTATTTTAATATTAAAAAATATAATTTATATGTATGTATAATGAAATAAACGAAATAATAATATAAAAACCTATACCAAGAAGATCATAAAATAATATCCATAAGTGACTGTAAAACCAAAAAAAGGAAAAAATTTGATAGAAAACTACCAATTCGGGGGTGGCATGACAGATGTCACCTCCGAACAACAATGACTCCGACCAACAATAAGAAGAAACCGAAGAAAAAACGAGATGTTGACCAGATCAGCTACACGTAGCGCACGCCTATCACCTCCGGACTCGTCGCTCAGCTCCGCCTCGCCGCCGCCGGAACCCAGCGCAATCGACAGTGCTCTGACACCGGTCGTGGCAGTTGCGTCGAGCTCGAGCGACGAATATTTTTCCCCGCCGACGTCGCCAACACCTGTACGTCGGCAGGGGAGAGGCCGGCCACCGAGGAGCTTGGGACTTAGGGGCCAACCGGCCCCGAGCCGGGTCCCCGCTGCCGGTGGTTGTGTGCGGCGCATGAGATGGACTCAGTCTATGAACGAGAACGTCATGCGCGCATATTACGGGTCTACAGAGGGGGGAACTAACCTCACTGCGTATCGTGATAGGATGCTGTCTCTGTTCCAGGAACTAGAACCAACCGTCAACGTCTCGGCCCAACGATAATCGGATCAAGTGCGGGTTATCCAACGCAATCACAGGTTGGACGACACCGCACTTGAAAGGCTGCGCTCAGAAATACTGAGCAACTATGTCGTCTCGATTCCGACACAAACCGCGGCACAAGGGTCATCTATTAACGCAATTTCGCCGCGGTTCCATCATGTTGAAGAAGAGGATGATATGGTTGCCACAGTAAGTAACCAGTGCAACAACCGACTGAGGAGCGCTCTGGAGGATGCACTTCGCGAGTATAGGTCTATCCCAACCAAACTTAGACCCCAATTACCACGGTTGCCTATGCACAAGAAAAATAGGGCGCTGGTGTGTGCCTTGGACTCGCAGCTTAAGAATTTATTCGAGAGCAGCGAGAATCTCGTCGATACACACTCGATCCTGTATTGCGCGGCTGTTGCGGCATGTCGTTTAGCTAACGTCAAGTTTCCAAGCTGTGACGGAGCTATTCGACCAATGCCAACCGTACCAGCCTGGCAATGCAGGATCGAGCGTCGTATCGATGGGACCAGGGTACTCATCGGCAAACTATACTGCTTCAGGGAGGGCAATACACGACCACGAGTGATGCGCTTTGTAAGGCGGGCATTCTCGGGGACTGGAATCAGTCCTCCAGAATACATGTCCCGTGTTACAGAGCGCATCGACTTCCTGAAGCAAAAAGTCTGTGCATGGGCAAGCCGTATTCGGCGGTATAAACGGCGGGTTTACCGATACAAGCAGAATCGTATGTTCCAGAGCGATGAGAGGTGGGTATATAGAGCTTGGGAGCGACCCGAACAAAATGTGACAGACGTGCGCTGCCCGGATGACGCCGCCACAAATGCATTCTGGCGGGGCATTTGGTCAGTACCCGTCTGTCACGTTGAGGCTGGCTGGATGCGAGATGTCGGGCGAGTGTGTGAATCATTACCAGAAATGGAGCCGGTGTTAATTACACCAACAGATGTAGCCAGAGCAGTCCGTCCGTTACCGAACTGGAAATCACCGGGACCGGACGGACTGCACAACTTCTGGTTAAAATGGCTCACCAGTTCACACAGTCGCCTGGCACCTCATTTCCAGTCATCCTTAGAGTCTGGGTCGCTACCGCAGTTTCTAACAACAGGCGTCACCCACCTGCTCTATAAGTCAGGTAGTACCGCGGAACCTAAGAATTATAGACCGATCACATGTTTGTCGACGGTTTATAAACTTCTTACATCCATTTTGAGAGCGAAAATTAGTTCGCATATTGATAATAATTCCACTATGTCTGCGTCTCAAAATGGATGTAGGAACGGGTCCCGTGGTACTAAAGAGCTACTCCTCATCGACATGGCCATGAGCCAACAGGTTCGTCGATCCCGGAAGGATCTGTCGACATGCTGGATAGACTATAAGAAGGCCTACGACTCAGTGCCACATTCATGGCTCAGGAGGGTGCTGGAGTTGTACAAGGTTGATACAACTCTACGCACCTTCCTAGAGCCGTGCATGGGGCAATGGAGGACAGTCCTTCGCTATCCAGGATGTCCACAGATCCAGCGAAATGATGAGCCTGTATGGATTAAGCGAAGAATATTTCAGGGCGACAGTCTGAGTCCACTTTGGTTTTGCTTAGCCCTGAATCCTCTAAGCACACTGCTGGAGGATTCAGGTCTAGGCTATCGGCTGAGGAGAGGTGGTCAGGTTATATCTCACCTCCTCTACATGGATGACCTAAAACTCTTTGCCCCCAACAAACTGCAACTGATGGAGCTACTGAAGGTAACTGAAACTTTTAGTAGCGCCATCAGGATGGAGTTTGGTGTGGACAAATGTGCAGTCATGCATGTAAAGCGAGGCGAGGTTATGGAATCCGAGGGAATCCAACTTTCGGATTCCGTTTACCTCAGATCCCTTTCCTCATCCGAAAGCTACAAGTATTTGGGTATGTCGGAAGTGTTAGGCATCAACGATGCTGACATGAAGCAATCGTTGAATGAGCGCTTCTTTGGTCGCCTAAAGAAGGTATTAATTAGTCTTCTCTCAGGCGGAAACAAGGTGCGCGCCTTCAACGGTTGGGTCATGCCAGTTTTGATGTACTCTTTCGGCATACTTAAATGGACTCAGACAGAACTCGACGCCCTGGATAGGAGGGTCCGTACAATGCTGACCGCAAACCGAATGCATCACCCACGATCATCGGTGATGAGACTGTACATCCCGCGGAAGTGCGGGGGTCGAGGCCTTTTAAATGCAAAGACCCTCCACAACCGCGAGGTGTGCAGTCTCAGGGAGTATTTTCTAAAAGCCGAAGTGGGTATGCACCGTGATGTGGTCGCAGTGGACAAGGGGCTCACCCCGCTCTCCATGGCTAAAGAGAACTGGCGCAAACCTGTAGTACTTCCTACCGATGACCGCAAGGAAGTATGGCGAAACAAGGAGCTTCACGGGCGCTTCTACCGGGCTCTTCATGAGCCCAGTGTAGATTTCTTAGCGTCCGTATCCTGGCTACGTTTTGGTAACCTATTCGGGGAAACTGAAGGTTTCGTCTGTGCAATTATGGACGAAGTTATCTTGACAAATAACTACCGGAGACATATTATGAAGGACGGGACGGTTGACGTGTTTCGGGTATGTCACCATCCGGGTGAGTCCATCAGACATATTATCTCTGGTTGTTCTCGTCTGGCTAACGGCGAATACTTGCACAGGCATAATCAAGTAACCAGGATTATTCACCAGCAACTTGCTTTGCAATACAAACTAGTGGATTCTGAGGTACCGTATTACAAGTATGTGCCCGACCCAGTTCTCGAAAATGACCATGTCACGTTGTACTGGGATCGGTCTATCATTACTGACAGGACTGTTGTCGCCAATAAGCCTGATATAGTGGTGATAGACCGGTTAGCGCGCCGCACAATGATAGTCGATGTTACCATTCCGCATGACGGCAACCTCGTGAAAGCTGAGAAAGAGAAACATATTAAATATCTCGACTTAGCACACGAGGTTGTTGACATGTGGAATGTTGACTCGGCTGTCATTGTGCCGATTGTCGTATCAGCCAATGGGCTGATGGCCGATACCCTCGACCAACACCTGTCGAGGCTATCGTTAGGCGGTTGGATCAAGAGCCTGATTCAGAAGGCAGTACTCCTTGACACGGCTCGTATCGTGAGGAGGTTCCTGTCTCTGGAGCCCTAACCACCGGTAGCTTGGACCCTGCTCCCGATACCGGAGGTCCACTATTTTTTATATTTTTAAATGTTTTTTGCTGTAAATTTATTTTTCTAAAAATATTTAAAAATGTAACTAATATGTAGATAAAGAAATAAACGAAATAATAATAATATTCCACAACTATCACACAACGCCATCTAGTCCCAAGCTAAGCAGAGCTTGTGTTATGGGTACTAGACAACTGATAGACAACATACTTATATATTTCTAAATACATACATATTATAGACTAGCTTCTGCCCGCGACTTCGTCCGCGTCAAATTTTTGCTCCTCTGACCCTTCCCGTCGCATCGATTTGCCTGCTCGCTCCTTTTGAGTTACAGTGAGTCAACCTTAAAAGATAGACATATGCTCTCGCGGACTTTTTTTTAGAACTTTTTAAAAGGAACAATTCCGTCATACATGATTTTTACGTTACTTTAACCGTTTACGCAGCGCACGCAACGGAAACTCTCAAAAGGAATAAATTTCCCCCGTTTTTGCAACATTTTTCATTACTGCTCCGCTCCTCTTAGTTGTAGCGTGTTGTTATATAGCCTATAGCCTCCCTCGATAAATAGGCTACCCAACACAAAACGAATTTTTCAATTCGGACCAGTAGTTCCTGAGATTCGTTCAATCAAACAAACAAACAAACAAACTCTTCAGCTTTATAATATTAGTATAGATAAATTACACCCAGACACAGAACAAATGATCGTGCTCATCACACAAACATTTGTCCTGGGTGGGAATCGAACCCACGACCTCCGGCATAGCAGTCAGGGTCACTAACCACTAGACCAACAGGCCTGACCAATATTATGTGAAGGATTATATTATTAGTTATATTATATTATACTAGCTGACCCGGCAAACGTTGTTTTGCCATATAAATAATTTCCTAGGCGGGGATAACTAATTAAATGACGATTGATCAGTTTTCGACCGGAGAGGAAAAATGATTAAATTACTAAAATGGCTATTAAAAAATAAGGGTTGATCGTAGAAGGGTGAAAATTGAGGATTGTATGTATTTTTGTATGTTGTATCATAAAAAAATAGAAATTAAAAATTTTGTCTAAAACATAAAAAATAAAATTTAGGGGTGGACTACCCCTAACACTTAGGGGGATGAAAAATAGATGTTGGCCGATTCTCATAGATACCGGATAAGCACAAAAAATTTCATCAAAATCGGTCAAGCCGTTTCGGAGGAGTATGGCAACGAAAACTGTGACACGAGAATTTTATATATTATATTATTAGCAATATCCTTCAAAATGTTTCAGATTCTGATTAATGGTTTGGTACGCAATTAGGGTGCTGATCAATTTTTTTACACTTCCATCAGATACATTTAGAACAGACTGCAGTTTCCAAGTATCTCTACCACAATGTTACCTTGGCAGGCGGACAGTCCCGCAGCGCCCTGGCGGCAGCCACCATGGCCTCCTCCCACTCGACGGGCGTGAGGTTCCCGCGGCTGTCCGTCATCATGGGCGTCACCAGCCGCTGGCGCTTCAGTCCGTCGCACGCGAAGCGAGACTTGTCTGATAACCACTCCTCGTTGATCTCCTGTTGATTATAACTTTTATGAAGGACCATATTCTCTATTTTGTGTATATTCACGCCGGAAGGGGATTCCCAAGGAGAACATATAGTGACCTTATTAGTGATATTCTTCAGAAGGGTCATGTGCGTAGTACTGGTAACCGGCGTGCGTGTATGACCAGATGTATGAACTTAGCATATACTGAGTATGTAAGGATCGTAGCAGATGGGAAAAAGGCGTGAGTTTATGTCTGTATGTATATTTTGTTAGAGACATACTAACAATAATTAGTAATACATAGTAGTTTAAGTGAGGATTAGTCATCATTGATTTTGGAACGCACTTCTTTAATGCTGCCCTCGATAGAAGTTGCATAGTAGAAATTATTACGTAAGAAAAAAGTTTTATGCCCCCTCCATGCAACTTTATCTCCCTCTCTCTTTCTATAATACAGGTGGCAAAAACATCGATGCGCGATCCGTTAAGGGACATTCATAAATAAAAGAAATATTTATGACCTTACCTCATTGGTCCTCGGGAGAATACGCAACACTTCATTCGTTCGCGTAGCAACCACGATGTTGCTACCCAGGGGGTCTAAAACATCTACGGAGTCAATCTGAAAAAACACATTTATGTTATTAGCAGACCCTAAACGCGGCCAAACTTATATGGCACTGGGCCGGACACATTTACCAGATGTCGAACGAGTCATGAGGCCAAATCTACCACCATGTGCATCCCAGAAAACAGAAGGCCCAAGAGGTGGTGGGACGAGCCTGACGCCTGCAGACAGTATTGGTCCACACTAACTCAGGACACAGAGGAGTGGAAAGGATAAAGGGAGTCCTTTGCCTTGCAATGGAACAACAAAGGCTACATATTCACACATTTCTATTACCATAGAAAAGTTTTCAGGTAACCAAAATCTTATCTTATTTCAAATTATTTATTGGCTGTTATGCTCCTGCAACAAATTGTGATTACACAATAGACAAAATGTGATTTTAAAACAGATTAAGTTGATATATAATGCGTTAAATTGCATAAGAGCTTACGGACCTGATAGGGCTTCTAGAAACCTCCAATTAGGTAAGGCTACAGTAGTAATCTAATCAACCCTGCAGAATTCCATATGTGAATTGCAGTTACAGTTCTTTACAATTATTTTACCTCTGACTGCAACTTAAGCAGCTAGCTGGTAACCAACCAGGTTGCTGGTGAGTTACCAGCAACTTTATTGTAACAACAATAAAGATCAATTTGATTTAGACAGTGATGCAAAATCATACGCAAAAGGACTGTACAGACCATCTGAAATGTGGAATATATATTAAAACCTATTTGCACCACAAATATTTAACATTAAATATTTAAACATTATTCTGTCTCTGTCATCGTCAAACAATTGAATGAAAGCTTAGCTTTAAATGAATTTTAGTAATTTATGGGCTTGAATATCTTACCCTCCTGGTTTCCCAGGGTCGTGCAGCAAAACTGTAGGGCTTGGAGGTAAGCGCGCCCACGGGACACAGATCGATGATGTTGCCCGACAGCTCAGACAAGAACATCTTCTCCACGTATGTTCCAACCTGGGGGCACGAAAGATATACATACAAAATTACAGACACGTCGAATGTAGTGTGCCGTTAAAAGATTTCTAACCACTATACACCACCATATTCCAGCAAATAATGAAAGCATTCATATAGTAAGAGTAGCAGCAAAACTCAATCAACATTTGGAGTGTCCTAATACAGGCAATTGCTTGATTAAAAGGAAACTTCTATCACTAGCTATGTAGTACAAATCTTGTTAAAGAAAAATTATTAACTATTTGTATTACATAAATTCAAATTAGGCTGTGAATCTGCCTTTTCACTTTTTTATCTCGTTATTGGTATTTTGTGTCTAAATCAACGTTATTCCTTCTTTCTCTCTTCACCACCACTTTCAAAAAGCGGAACATACTCGTCAGAGATTTTTTACTACCAGACTAGCTTTCTGCTCACGACTTCGTTCTACGTGAAAATTCTTGTTCAACCCACCAAGTCGCATCGCATCGCCTGCCTGCGATAGGATTTCGTTTTCTCTAATCGTTTTTCTTACTCTTTTTTACGCTCGGCTACTAAGCGTCCAAGCGTGATGTTAAATAGCCTTCCATGAGAATTGGCCTATCAATTGCAAAATTATTTCCAAATCCAACTGGTAGTTCCAATAAACCAATAGCGTGTTCAAATAAACAAACAAACATATTTGTAGAGACTCAATATTCAGCTGTAAATATGGCATATCGAGATGTATAATAGTTACTAAACGTATTACGTACTAAAATGTTTCCTTTCGTCGTTGATCGGCATTTTCGGCATTAATGCATATTGAGCCTATTGTGTATATAACTAGGTGCATAAGAAGACCCGAAGGGGCGTAATTCATGCTATACAAGCCCTTACAACGTATATTTGATGAGGAGGATGAACGAATATTTATGCCAAAGAAGAGTACCTCTTCATAACTAGCAAACGTAATTAATAATTAACCTGCATGTCAGAGCCTCTGCCAGTGGTACCGAAGTCATCAACACCAGCCACCTCGGACGCGAACCGGATGCATCGCGTGCAGTGGATGCAGCGGGTCATTATTGTCTTGATCAAGGGACCCACGTCTTTGTCCTCGACGGCACTTTTGTAGAAAAAATAAAATAATGAAAAATAAAGGAGTCAGCTAAGCATAATAGGAGTGATTTCAAGTGACACAAGTTCTCTTGCATATTGATTGTAGACCTTTACTTACAACTGGATAAAATCAAAGATTTTTGAAAAAGAAAAATACGCTAATGAAAACTAAAGAAATATATCTAAACTAACAAAGGTTTTTTTTTGTTTTCTTTCTTCGTTTTTGTTTTGGTAAAATGTTGTCTCTGTTTGGCAATTTTATATTTAGGCTAAGTTCAGATGAACGCGCGGCGACGCGCGGTTGGCTCGGCGCGCGGTTTAAGATTGTAACAAATCAATGTTGTTGTGTACATGACCGCGCGTCACCGCGCGTGCCCGCGCGCACCGCCATGCACCGCGCGCAATATGTTGACCCGCGCGCTACCGCGCGGTGACGCGCGGTTTAAGATCTACACTCCTGTATCAACCTATTCAGTTGACCCGCGCGGTTTGAGGCGGACGGTCGCAAGGAGCGACGAAAAAATGGAGGACGACATATCAATGGATTTACTACTAGACGAAATTGAAAAAGTTTTTCTTTTGGTGATATGCAATATCTTACAGCACCATCTGTAGGTTGCAAATCCTTTTCAACGCAATCGTACAAAAAGTCAAAGGATGCAATCGATATCCTAAAATAGTTGACAAATCGATCTTCGTGTAGTCTTAGTATGGGATATAAAGTCACAAACAGTTTTAAAGAAAGTCTTTGACTTAGAATAGGGTGCACCCAGTATCGTCTTTGCTTTCAGCGGCGACGTCGCAGTTTGCGATATAAAACCCACAAGTAAATTGCCTCCTCCACGTCCATTCTCACTGAATGTTCACGCTAGGCTGTCGCGCGCAAGCCTAGTTCATCTGAACTTAGCCTTAAGAGCAGATTTTGTAATCTTCAGATAACTTACATGTGAGTTTTAAATATTGCAGTTTGTAAAATTTTGTATAGGAAATAGGCCATGGAATGCTTTTTATATTACAAGATCAATTAATCACTTTGCTGTACTCCTCATCAATAAAAACAAAAACGTATGAAATCAATACTCACCGTTTGCCAGAGAAATGAATATCAGTAAAGCGACTCCTGTCAGACCCAAAGGCCATGGACTGATCTTGTAAGTCACATTCACCACCCTGGTCACAGATGGGACAATCCAGGGGATGGTTGACCAATAGGAACTCCATAACACCTTCACGGGCTTTCCTGGTTAGGTCTGAGTTGGTCTTGACCCTCATTCCCTTCATGACGGGCATGGCACAGGCGGCTGCAGGTTTGGGAGACTTCTCAATCTCCACCAGACACATGCGGCAGTTACCGGCGACGGCAAGACGCTCATGGTAGCAGAAACGGGGGATCTCTACTCCTACTTGGGCTGCTGCCTGGTATACAAAAAAAAAACTTATGATTATGATTTTATTAAAATTAAAGTTTGATGATTTTTATTACTGCTTATTATCTTTTTATAAATACAGGTTTCATTTATTGTGGTTTTATTTATTATCTTTTTATGATTAACTTTCCTTCCTCCCCTTTATTTATTTGTCACGTGTTGTGTGAACTTTTATTGGACACCATAAATAAATAAATAGTGAAAATAATATTTAACTGACTTAATTTGTAAGAAGTTATAGTTTAGAAGTTGTGTGTGTCAGAAGTTCAGTCGGTAATTTTTTAACATTTTTATGCCAAGAGTGAAGAGCTTGAACGTGTTGTATTTAACAAACCAATTTAGTGAGTTTTTTTTTTTATGGTGGTGTCTTTATCGACAACCTTGCAACTATGAACATATGCACTGAAGGTTGATTGTTGACACATCCTTGTTTAATAAATACATATTGGTAAACTTCGGTCAATAGTGGCTATATCAACCATTTAAGAGGCACAAAGATGTGATAAGAAAAACCATCTAGTTTTTCAGGCATATTAGACAATATAGTTTAACAATTGCAGTGGGGTCTGTGATTGTTAACCTATATTCTAAATGGCATATCCTTCTAGTGACTCACTAAAATATGATATAATTTTTGTGAAACTCTAGAATGTAGAAGTGTTAAATTATATAAAAAACAAGAGATTACAGGTACTAACTAAGTAAAGTTGTAAGTTTGCAACCGAACTCCACAACCTCTTTCTTTCAATAGTAGCTATCTACTATTGACCAAAACTTACCTGTATTTATTACATGGATTGGATGTAACTAACTGGATTCGTGTAATTAACATAAAACAGATTTGTATTTTGTTTCTGAAAAGATTTGTGATAGAGATAATTGACACAACATTAAGAAATTACTTTTTTACAGATTAATAAATTAAGAATTTAAAAACGTTTGTCGTTATTTAATAACTTTAATTTCAAACTAGAACCCTCTGACCAGTATTGATCCACTACTTACTTGTAAGATAGTTGTGCCAGGCAAAACTTGGACAGGTGTGTCATCAATAAAGACTTCGAATTTTTCTGGGGGTGGTTGTACTGGGGCGGCATAAGAGCGAGCCGCCAGCGGTGCAGCACGCACCGGCGAGCTCAGCGTAAGCGCCCTGGATAGCGGCTGGCGCAGCATTTTCTGCAGCAAACACCAATACGTTTACAACTAATCTCACGCTAATTGGATAACTTCCCACGGATGCTCGCACTTGGTGTCTATTCTTCTAATATCTTGTTAACCGTATTACACTACCACGACATGAAAACCCTCTAAAACACCCCAAATACAAGCAATTCTTCTGTTATTATTACATAAGAATCAACACCTAACCTAAATAAATATAATTAAAACTAAGGCTTTTTCTACTTGTTTTATAATAAATTCACGTTTAAAAACTCATAAAAATAATTACTTAATGTAATTTACGTCGTATTTTCGTTAAATTCGTACCTAAAAATATGTATCGAAAATCTTTAGTAAAGTGACAGATACAAGATCTGTCACCAGTGTCAAAAATCTGTCAAGCTGAATCCTCACTTGCGGAGTTACGGTCAGTTACGGTTTTGTTAACCATGAAATCCATAAAAATTGTCTAATCGACTATTTTCTTTAAATAACTCAGTTTCTTCTTAATTCCACATCATCATCATCATTTCAGCCGAAAGATTCCACATCCCTAATATAAAAAAATGCAAAATAGAGTAACCTTCATTCATTGAATTCATTCATTCGTTCAGCAACTGTCAAATTTTCATCTTTTTCTTTCCTTCTCGCTCACATTGTGCCGGGGCGTGTAGTTGTTGCTGGAAAAGAAAAGTTTTTTTTATATAAAAATGGCAGTAGGAGACGTAAAAACCGCACAAGGCCTCAACGAGCTAAACACATTCTTGGCTGATAAGAGTTATGTGTCCGGGTAAGTTGTATTCTAAGATAAAATTGGGATCCACGTCAACCTGACACAGATTGCAAACTTATTATAACCTCAAATGCATTAAACCAAAGGAAATAACAAATTCTGCTCTACTATTTTAAAAGCTGGTGTAGAAGAACTAGTGTTGGTTTATCATTTCAACTCTTTTCTTGACCAAAATGACTTGACCTTGGCCACCAGCTGTAAATTATTAATTCGCCATATTCATCTATGATCTTGATTATTTTTAGTTACACACCAACTCAAGCCGATATTCAAGTGTTTGAACAAGTCGGAAAAGCCCCGAACGCAAGTTTGCCCCATGTCCTTCGGTGGTACAACCAGATCGCGTCCTACGCTGCCGGTGAGCGCAAGGAATGGGCTGCTGGAGCCAGCCCCCTGACCGCTGGCGGCACGACCACTACAGCCCCCGCACCTGCTGCTAAGCCCGCAGACGACGACGACGATGATGTTGACCTATTCGGCTCTGGTGATGAGGAAGAGGTCAGTAGCCTTTCACCTTTGTAGTTTACTGCTACAGTTTTTAATCATAACTGTTTATTTATCTCGTCATCTTATTACATACACCAGATCATATAATGCATAATTTTGCATTATATGAACCGGTATTAAGAATATAAATGAATTCTGTTATGCCTAAAGAAATAAAAAATATATTGTTTAACAGGATGCAGAGGCTGCGAGAGTTCGTGAGGAACGCCTCCAAGCCTATGCCGCCAAGAAATCCAAGAAACCTGCCCTTATTGCCAAGTCATCTATACTCCTTGACGTCAAGCCTTGGGATGATGAAACTGACATGAAGGAAATGGAGAAACTAGTCCGCAGCATTGAAATGGATGGTCTCCTTTGGGGCGCTTCCAAGTTTGTCCCTGTTGGTTATGGTATCAACAAACTGCAGATCATGTGCGTCATTGAAGATGACAAGGTCTCAGTGGACCTTCTGACAGAAAAGATACAGGAAAACGAAGACTATGTCCAGTCTGTTGATATTGCTGCATTTAACAAGATCTAAGATGTTGAGCCTATTTAATTTTAAGTTAACTTTTGAATAAAATCAAAGTTTTTCCACATAATATGTTCACTTTTATTATACATTTTAAAAAGCTATGTACATAAACAATTCAACACCAAAATAATAGTCAGTCAAATAAACTGAGTGCAGGCAGTGTGATGATGCATTTCATTAACATTTACAAAATTCCTAATTTGTTCACTCTTACTACATAGTGTCTTTTGAACAATTAATATAATAAGTATTTTTTTAATAAATATCACAATTCATAAAACATTAAATGATTATGCACTTATAGACAACCACACAGTACTTTGAGATTAGGGCACTTAAAATTGTCACAGTATTGCATGTAAATACAAGTATTAGACCGCCAAAAATGCACTACTGTTGCATTTACCATTGCTATGAGAATCTTTGTTTACCTCAAATTTTCGAGTAGATAAGTATTTCAGGAAAACATTAAAAATTAAGCAGTCTGTACAAATTTAACATCATGGAACTGATGCAAGTTTGTGGAAGAAGCTCCTGCTAGGGACCTAGACCACAACATTAAAACATTGAGGCTAAAATGTTCATGGTTCATCACTTATATGCAGTCTTGTGGGCTTGTCGCCTCTATTCCGTGACTAGCAGGTGTTTCAGGGTAATTAACACTCATTCAACATGTACACCATTTGGTATAGGAACACTGTCACCGACGGTTGCTTGTAGGAACATGTTGGGGATATCATTGCCAAAGTAGATTTTGTTGTTTCGTGCGAGAGCGTCGTATCTCTTCAGTTCTAAGTACTCTCTTGTTAGCAGCATTTTGTTAGCTTCTGCCTGCTTTTTCAGATGATAAAAATCTGCCTCTGCTTTCGTTTGCTGTTTAGCTTTGTGTATACTGTCTTCAATGAGTTCTATCTTCTGCAAAGATTCCTTCTCCATGATTTTCTGTTCGTATTGTATTTTCGCGACTTGAGCCTCTTTTTCGGCTTCAATGACGGCCTTTCGCCTTGCTGTTTCTGCTTCCTTTTCAACTACCTATGGACAGATATAATTTCAATAAAAAGAACATTCAATAACATTCACAGTAAAAGGAAAGTCAAGAAATTATTGTTAATTACCTTTTGATGCTGTGCAGCAATGAGGAGTTTTGACTTCTCTGCTTCCATCAGCTCATAATTCTTACGAATGGATTCGGGTATCTTTGGTTTTGTTACTCTGACTGCTTGCACCTGCAGCCCTGGCGCCATTTCATGCAAATCTCTTTGTAGAGCCTGTGAAAATATTAAAATATACTTCCACAATATGCCAAACCTACTGATAGTATTTTGTATACCAGGACTTTTTATTACTTCTGTTTTAAAAAAGATACCTAAGCAGAGACCCAAACTCATCCTCATGCTAGGTGGCATACATATGGCGATCTTAAATGGAGATCGCCACTATACGTATTATGGCCATTGGTAGCAGCTAAATAAACTGAGGCTGGAAGTAAATGGCGTGTGATTGGAAGGGCCTAAGTCCAGCAGTCAGCAGTTGACTTTTATAGGCTGATGATAAAAATAAATACACTTACAGTTCGTAAATTCTCGTCAATTTGATCGAACAGATCGATGTAAACTTCGTGTAGCGTGTGCGCGCTGCAGAACTGATTCAGCTCGTGATGCACCTTGTTGAAGATTAGAGTCTTGTCGTAATCCGCCGTGAAGTTACGCACCATGTCTAGCACTGGAAAATAAAAATTATAATACAATTATTATTTCTTCTGCTAAACTATTTGGGATGACTTCAAACATTGTTTAAGTAAGTAGCCGCAAATAAAAAAAAATAATTCGTATCCAAAAAATTGTGCCATATCAAGTTGGTTTGGTGGTGAGTTCAAAATCCCACATGGTAACGGTAACGAAACAAGTTTTTTTTCTAAGGTTTCCCAAAACCCAACTTTAGATGCTACATTTTGGTTTAAAAGTCGTTTTGTAATAAAAACCGATAGTGTACAAAATTACTGGCGAAATATGGGTTTTTAATACAGGAATACAGGCGTGATATTAGGCAGCTCCCATACTGGATACCTACCACTTATGGGTTCCAGTTTGTTCACCACTTCAATCCGCTCAAAGTATATCATGACACCACCACTAGTACCGCATGGAACATTCTTCACCTCATCCGTTTGAAGAGTGGTCTGCAATAAAAAAAACAGTTATAAGCACATTTCGAGATCGAATCCCACACTCAAACTATGTTCTTATCTTAGAAAAAACAATTATGATCAATGTATTGTTAATTCTGTTACACATGTTTAGGAGAAAAATTATCTGCTATCATCAGATAATTTTGTTTTCAGTAGCTATGTCATGATTAGATAGAGGTTTGTAAATAATATCCTCAAGTACTATGTTTATTCCTGTATTGCAAATTTGAATATTTACTGCACATGATCAAACTCAATACAGCATTTATTACAGAGTCCTTAAAATTCATCCTGAAGCACAGAAATCTCAACTAGAGTAGTTATTTACGTAAAATACTGTTAGAGTCATTCATAGTAACAGTTTGACTATGATTGCCAATTACTTGATCAACATTACTTAAACCTCATTAGTCAATTGAATTGTTCAATTGATGAGCCACTGCTGCCATTTTCTAATTGTATCAACCAATTGTCTGTTGAAACAAATTAACCTAAGGCGGGATGCAGATCAAGAGCTAAGCTAAGTTAGCTAAACTAACTTAGCTTAGCTCTTGGTCTGCAACCCGTATAAATGTAGGAAGAAAGGATATAATACCTGTATTGCTTTGTATGATGTTAGTAGTGGTATCATCATATGAAATCCAGGCTGGCTGGTCACTGGAAGCAATGCGCCTCCCTGCAAATAAAGAAATGATTGAAACATTTAAAAATAAAATAATTAAAACATTTTATTTTTCCTGCTTTTATATGTGTATTCTAAAATTAATATAATAAGTGAAATAAACCTAAAAATATTAAGAAAATTTAAAATGCTGGTAATCCTTAGTACAGCCTTTCTTTTGTTGTCCCCGTTTAGAGCAGAGGGGGGTAATTACACATTTACAGTTATAATGGCTCTCATTATAACATTACAACAACATTCATTTTGTTAGTGCATGTGTGAAAGCATAAAGTATAATAATGGTACCTACAACATACAATACCAAAGTGTAATTAGTGTAGATTAGTCAGTAAAAATGTCAGCTTATTTTTATCTGTGACTTTGTCCTTATCCACATTGTATTCTTGACCAGTTGACAACATAACAATACAAAGTTGCTTTATCTTCCTTTTACAAAGGCCAGTACTTTAATCTATTTGAGTGAATAACTGTTACACTAAAATATGTTACCACTAGCTTTTGCCAGCGGCTTCGCCCGCGTGGAGGTCGGAAATTATTCCGCGGGAACATACTACCGGGATAAAAAGTAGCCTATGTCCTTTCTCAGGATCTAAACTATCTGTGTACCAAATTTCATTTAAATCGGTTCAGTAGTTTTAGCAGGAAAGCGAGACAGACAGACAGAGTTACTTTTGCATTTATAATATTAGTATGGATTACCAAGCAACAGGTTTGTCCCATATATAATAGGGAGCTTTTACAGACACAGCAAATAATGTTGGATATTCTATTCTGTATTGTGTTCAGGGATTGAAATACAAGTATTTTAGGAACCAGTCCCATTGGGTATGGTGTAATACCATTACCAAAAGTAGTTTTGACGTTTGAAAAGTGCAGATCCTATGCCTAATTTGAATAAATGATTTTTGATTTTGACTATTGATACCAAACCTGAACAGAGTAATTTATAGGTACCAAGTAAATATTTCCACAAATTAGAAAGAGAAAACAGATTTAGTAAGTAAAAAGGAAAGTTGATACTAAGCATTAGAAAATTTACTTCAAGGTACAAATATGAGATTTGTGTGATGTGTCAGGTAGCTGAATTTGGTACCAGTACCCAGGTAACGAAATGACAAGAACCACTAAGTCCTGATACAGACGATGGGATGCCCTGAATCAGAGATAATAGGCATTCTGGTTTATTAAAAAGTTTGTTTGTTCTTTCTGGACTCTACCTGGCGCTGTGCCAAGTACATTTTCTTAATACTCTATACAAATAACACAATCTGTAGAATTACAAACTAGTTGCTGGTAGTTATATAGTTGTGATTGATACTTACTCGGTAATAAACGCCTACATGTCCCTCCTCCACCTTGTGTAGGGAGAAGTGCACAGTGACCCCAACTGCCAGTATCACCAAAGCCAAAACTGACGACTGATCCGCCATACCCGGACTAGAGGAAATATCACGAGTTATTAAGTTAATTAAATAATAGTAACCGTAACTACTAAAGAATTACGGACAATTCAATTCACCTCCACAAATCCAAGTGAACACTCACGATTAGCGGTATGATGAATAAATATTATTTTATTGTAAACACAAGATTTGAAAGCCTTATTTATTTAGTTTTTAAATTGCGCCGGTCGTTAAATACCAGATTATTTAGTGTATATTCTTACATCGACGATTTTTCCGTTTCGCACAAATAGCATTTGATGCTAGCTATGATTTGATGACATTTGACACATTTCATTTGACAACATTTGCTCAGTTTAGAAACGAGTTATACTTAGGTGTTACATTGACAACGAGTACGGGTTTTCTTTTTTCTTTACGAATTTTATTTATAAATTTTGTCCTATTAAGTAAAATTATAATTATTCAAAGAAATCTTGTAGGTTTTTTTATGGCAGAAAATAATCGTTTGGCTAATTATCGAACTAGAAAAATATTCCCGAACGTTTTTTGACGAATGTTTTCCGAACGACTGTTACATAACGCAGTTCTAAGAAAATAGGATAGGCAGGAAATGACAATGACAAAAATAAAGAAACAAAGAAAACTTGTATTGTAAAAATAGGCACATTTATTGCTGTTCGGAGCTACTTCCACTCCCTTCCGTAGCACTAACATAAGATTTTCCTTCAGCATGTATAGCGTCTAGCACACTGCTCATCGTGGTCTTCAGCGCTCTATATTCTTCAAGTGCCTTAGCGCATAATTCACCTTCTGGAGAGTTTCCTGGTTCGATGAACAGCATTTCAAGAGCCCGTTTCAAATATTTCTCGGCAGACTTTAATTCATCCTGTAAGTAGCAGTATTTTTAGTTCACACCTGGGCTCTAAAATAAGAAGTCGCCTCGTTAACTTCGTTATTTTATTGCATTCTTACCATATACGCTGTGCCTGTGATTTCTCGCCCGTCAAAGAGCTTTTTCGCTAACTGAACCATTGCAGCATGCAGTTCATATAATGTGATCGCTGTAATAGAAAAATGTTCGAATCATTTTAATCTTTTAAAAGTTTTTATCGTCACTACGAAACCATCCCTTTTCTATTATATGTATACCTTTGGTTCTAGATATTCCGGGGCACAGTGTTTCAAGGACAGGAAGGATTTCCCTGCATAATTCCATTTTACGTCTCATTAATTTCTTTGTGGGGCGTGGCTCCCTGTTTATGGTATCTCTTAAAACTCCCGCCAGACGTTGTTTGGCTTCCAGAAGTAAGTAATGGTTCGGAGCAAGAATTAAAGATACGTTTCTGATGTATGCTTCGAGTTCCTTTTCATCTTTCTTATCTGTGATAGAAAGCTAAGTTAAACGAATAGATATCTACTTTTAGAAGATTGTCAACCCCTGACTACGTAGATGTTGCTTTTAAGGATGTACAAAGTGAAACAAGAAAGAAAAGACGTTTATTTGCTAATGTTAATGCCTTGCCTGTCCTCCTAGGAGGACGCCCTAGGAGGACATATAGTGACCTTATTGGTGATGTTCTTCGGAAAGGTCAGGTGCGTAGTACTCGCAACCGGAGTGTGTGTATGACCAATTGTATGAACCTAAACGAGGCAAAAGAAGTGTGTAGAGATCGTAGCAGGTGGCGTTCCGTGGTTTCTGCCTACCCCCATGGGAAAAAGGCGTGATTGTATATATGTTAATGCCTTTCTATCTCTCAAACACGCCAAAAAATATGTGTAGTCCTTTCCCAATTTATTTATAGTCAGCGCAACATATCGAGAGAGAGTTGTACCTATAGTAATCATTTAGCTGTTTGTATCCAAAACCTAACTACTTACTTATAACTCCGAACTTGTCCATACAGCATTTAACTTTAAATCCGATATTATTATCCTCAAAGGTTTTACTACAGTTGTCACAAGTCCATTCTTTGGGAGTAGTGAGAGAGACATAGCCAGTCTTGCACTCGGGACAAATGACGGAACTCATGTGCGTTCCTATCTCTGTGATGTCCGAACATCTGTCGCACGTGCATTTGAAGTACTTGCCGATCATTAGATGCTGCTGGCGTATTGAAGTACCCTGCACACATATTAGCAGAATATAATGAGATACCCAAAAAAATTAGGAGGTGAATACGTATAGAAGTCTTTCTCAATAACTACCTAAACTTCTAAAGCGATGGAATCACTAGAGTAGCCCGCGAAGTTCATGACCATAACACGTATATGTTTACAGAATTGTAATCATTAATCCAACAACCCTCTAGGTTCATTTCCATTGAATGAAAATTTGATGAAAAAGTCATTCAATGAAATTAAATGGACTGAGAGGATTGTATTAATTTAAATATTAACAGTATGCACACATACATAAAAGGAAAAAAATACAGGGTATCAAAACATTTGTCTGCATAGCGGTCAATAGGAAAAGTATCCAAAAGGCTGGCAGCATTGTCACGTTTGTATGGCGATGCTGAGTCTTTGGCCAGAGATTTGTATTTATGATTTTAATTTTTATAAGTAATTAGGTATGTAAAGCAATATTACATTGTTACAATCGCAAATCATCTTTTAATCAACATATAACCTAGCCCTAATCTGTACATTGCAAAAACCTGAATTTTGTGGGCTACCCTGAAACTTCCATCTTAAGGATGTAATGTGAAGTTCATCAAATCATCAACTTTTTCTATGACAGTCAACTTATACAGACTACTGGTTTGTTCTTTGCAAATATATTACTTTATCAATATAAGAAATCACACCTTTAAAGGATCCGTATAATTATAAAAAATAGGCTCTCCCTTCTTGATATTCGTGCTAGCATGGCACACCAGCAAGTTGTTATCATTGATGGACATGTGCGTATTGCCCACGCAGTCGTGGGCTAATAGCGCAGCTTTCAAGTACACTCCACGCAAAACTTCTGCGCAACCAATAGCAGGAAGAGGCGGGCCACGCACTTCGAAACTATTTACGTCAATCGCTGCACAAATCTTTTGAATCAAATCTGCGTCCGGTATATCATCCATGATGCTTAGTGATTGTATGAACTGAAATACAGTACAATAATAGAAGGTCAAATTAAATTTGCTAACGAATCTTCACAATGGCCATTTGCGTTGTACTCGCGACCGACACAAGTAAAATGTTTTGTAAATGTTCTTAAGTTTTTGCCTACCCCCATGAGGATAAGGTCTCGAAGTTACCTAACTTCAAACTAAGGAGATAAGGGAAAAGGGAGAGAACTCACACCTTATCCCCTCCCTCCCTTTTCCCTTATCTCCTTAGTCTGAAGTTAGGTAACTTAAGACTCCTTTCAGTTCCCTGCATTACCTAATCCCTTTTCCTCATTACTTCTGTGCAAAAAAAAAGGAGGGGTCAGGTAATGTAGGGCACTAACTGTATTAAAAGGACACTTCTGTGAAGTTTCGCACCAGTTTATTTCACTTTACATTGGAATATTCCTTATTTTCTGTTTCAAACTGGTTATGGTTTAATATCCGCGTATAAAGCAAAATCAAGAGCTCAATGCCGTAAGTGTATCAATAGGGAACAAGCCAAGTAGATCAAGTCCAGCCCAGACTGAGTGAATCATTTTTATTTTCAGTGGCATTCACATCTGAGGGACAATTCTCGAAAATTTTAGAACGTTCACAGTCTGATCTCAACGTCAATCTGTCAAAAATACCTCGAGTTCCCATACGTTTTTGACAAATTTTTAACATTTTAATAGCGCTAAGATGAGTCTGCGACTACATTTGAACATTTTATTTACAAGAATTGACCTTCTGATCCACACTATACTATCAAAACGTCAATGCTACGCCCTTGCCAATAAACGACTGGTAGGTCTATGATTTTAAAAGTTTTGGGGTTTTTCACCTTCACAGTATTTTCAGAAAATTCCCAAACACTTGTGCCTTTCCTTTCCTCTAAATGTGTTTCCAACTGCATGAACTCCTTCCAAGCTTGAGTATCGACTGGTCTCTTCATGAAAGCGCGTAGTACTAATAGGGATCCTACATTCTGAACCATCGTCATCGGATGTAGGCCGTTGATTAGTTTGACACTCCTGAAAAAATCGCATTCCATGTCGGAGTGCCATTCTGGAAAAAAGAAATCGTTTTAATAGCATCCCAAACATCGCATCTTAGGATTCATTGTATCAAGTTCCAATAATTTGCCTAGACTTAAGCTAACTCAACTTTAATCTCTGGGCGGTGGGGAACTTTGGGAAACTTCAACCCATACTTAAATATAAATAAGTAGATATAGGCGCTCTGCAATCAGTTCTATAAATCATGTCTTCTACAGATTCTAAAAAAATAAGAAAACCTACCCTTTCCAAAAGAATTCACTGAAGAAGAAGACTTCCGAAAAACAAACAAACTTTCCACCTTTGCGACACAGACACTGCATGAAGTTACCTGCTACAATACTTACTCTTGTGAAGATGTTCAGGGCATCCTTCCCCAGGACATAAGGGAGCTACAGCACATTTCTTACAAACGACGAACTTGCTCATCAAAGGCAAGTAGCAGTTGAAACATACGAGTGAAGTGTCGCTGTTCGGACCCAGGACGAACGGCTCATCTGATAGAATTTTCTCGCCCGGCTTTAAGTCTTTCGCGGCTACTAGGTATCTTGAAGATAGAAGAAAATTTATTGTAGTTTCCAAACTGTAGATTATCAGTTTACTGAAGGTGTGTGATCAGTAACAGATGTCATTGTGTAAACCATGTAACTAAAACACGTTATGTGTATCAAGGCGATTTAGCCCAAAAGATCAAAAGTGGGCTGGCAAGCGAGAGATCGTGAGTTTCAATCCACTCACGTTGGACTTTTGAAGTACTACAAAAACATGCTGGTCAATACCTACCAATGTTCTAAGCTATGGAAATGCCAAAATATACGCGGTCTTTAAATTTATTTTAGTCCTTTTCTATAACGGGGATATAGTAAATTAAAACAATATGACATGCTATGATCATCACTTGCGGTAATTTTGCCACTATAATTACCTTTTCCATCATGCGAATCCCCGTACCAATAATTCTTCTAAGACCACGACACGATATCACATTGTTTACGATATCACTTTTTCTTTTTCGAACACTACATCATTATGTCACAGAGACACAAATGAAAAACTTGTCCTACATAACTCACAATCGCCGTCTTGCTGCGACTTCCGGGGTAAATCAGTTCCGAGTAATATATAACGAGTACATTTTCGCTGTAAAACTCGGATTTAAATAATTTCTAATAATGGGTAGGTAACATACACACCAACAAACATACATGCGAGGATACGTCACATTATGTCCTGAGAGGTTTAACAAACCTGCCGAGTTTCTCAGAGGTCTGCACCTCGTACCGTGAGGTCTGAGGCGCAGTCATTCTATAGTACCTACTACACAATGCAATCACGGGTAAACTAATCGGTAACCGCACACGAACGGCGACTAACTGAATACTGGCCGTAATAACAGCCGGTAGGTTATTTTTAGGGCTTATACGCATCTACAGCGCCAAAAGTCTGGCAGCCGGTGCATCGATTTCGTACAATATTGTTTTATGTCCTCGCGATATAGTTTCAAATTATCGTATTTGTGTTTATTTTGTTACCCACAGGTGTAGTGAATAATGATCTGTATTAACATACGGTTAGAATTTTTAACCCGTGAGCAAACTGTAACCATACATTCAGCATGTTATGGTTCTAGAAAGCGTAGAAAATTTCGTCGGTTATAAAAAAAATCTGCTGTTTTATAAAAAGTGCAATACCAGCGCGTTGAGTGTGTATGGAACAGCTCATTTTTACTATAATTAGCGAAAAATTTCTACGTTAGAGGCTCTGCTGAAGTCATGGTTACAGTTCGCACACTGGTCAAAATGTTATCCTGTATAAATGAAAGGCATTCGTAAAAAGAAATTTGAATTTTATTATCAATATTTACAGTATTATCTACCTTGTTTTAAAGGTAATCTTAGGACTAGTAAACTATTTTATTAATAACAACATTATGTACATGTCTATCAAAAACAATTTATAAAAATCTGAAAATTCGCTAAACTAATGTACAGTTTTATTCCATTCTTGAAATGGATACGTGCATAATTATATTTTATGGCGCGAATACCTCGCATATATTATATTACAACAGTCTTGTCAAAGCGGGTAAAGTGGTTATATTAGTGGTGAGCTATTCTATGTTATTGATCATGATAATTAACTAGTTATTGCTGTATTTATTCATCACATAGAATGTACGGAATCATAACAACATCTAGTCTGTCACTATTGAGATTTGCAATCCTATGACTATCATAAAATTAAAATCACTTTCATCTAATGGCAGCTTAATTATTTAATTTTATGCTACGCGGGTCCCTGGAAAAAAAGAAAAAAGTTACAATTAATTCAACAAAAAAGTAAAAAGACATTTTTCTCCCATTTTTCAGATAGTGTTTATCTTTCACTTAAAAATAATATTTATCGCAATCACTTTTCACTAAATGTTCACTGCACTGCGAGGAATAGCACAACGATCCATAATAGTACGTACTTCATCGAGTACAGACAGCGACGTAGACTGGTGCGAGGCGCCGATGATGTCCTGCAGACAGCGCGCGAACTCCTCGATGACGTCCCGCAGCGGGTCGGGCTCCGCGCGCACCTCGGGCTCCGCCCCCGCGCCCTCGCCGCCCTCCGAGCCGGCCGCCAGCAGGCACTGGCACACCGCCTCGATCACTTCCGACGTCATGAAGCTGCAGGGTTGTCTGTAAATATAAGGGACACTTAGTACAAGATATACTGCTGTAGGAGTTCAAACATGGATACATACTAGTAGGTCTGCACTGTCCTGTGATTAATCAAACATAACTGCAATGTCATCATTACTCAAAACATGCAACAAAAACTAAAGGGAGAATTTTATTTTTATTGATTGACATCTCGCAGGTGACAAGGGAGAAAATGCAGATGCATTATATCGAGGGACTCAAAGCGAAATGACAACTGGGTATTTTTAAATAATGATCGATGTTTCCATTGTTGGGATACAGGCGTCCTTTTGGTGAGGACCACGCACGCTCAGTGGACGTTGGAAAATGTCACATGTCTTCGATTTTTTGGTTCCATACAATGCCGATTTCCTCGCTATACTTTTCCTCACCGTTTGAGAGTATAATGATGAAGCAATTTATACGAAGTAAAGTGCCTGTCTGGGTTCGAACCTACGACCGTAACTCGCATCTGTTACCACTGGGCCACCACTGTTCTCTGCGTTTAAAGATTCTTCACATAATAAACTACAATCACAGTTATTTGCCTAAACCATCTCGATCCACAGCCCACACTCACTTGACTTGTCCGACAGGCGGCGGCCGGAACATGGGGTCGGCGAGTTTGTCCCGCAGGCGCATCGCGTCGCGACGTCGCTCGAGCGTCTCCTCCACGTTGCGACAACCGACGCACTTGCACATCACCGTGCAAGCTATCTTAGCCTGGAAAACAAATATTGGGTTTAGAATAAATAAGTAGCACAAAGTAGGAGCAATAAATAACAGTTTAAAAAGCTTTAGTCTACTCTCGTAAGCCCTCGGTCTCCATCATCAGACGTCCCAGTCATACCACAGCTATAAGTTCTCAACAAGATAAATGAAATTAAAACTCCCTCTTTTTTATGCAAGAGGCATGTAAAAAATGGTCACTTATTTAATCATGTATTTCTCCATCTTTATTCATATTGAATAATTTATTTTTCTATCTTTAATGTTATATTTTGTTCTAAGAGATAATATTATTTTCTAACATAATTTTAAAGAAATTGTGTTGACACGGAGAAAGGCATTCAATATGCATTTTAAGTTATGTAGGGACAACCGAATAATGATAATCCTATAAAACATGTCCCGGAATTAACATACACCACCAAACACCCCAATTAGAATATTAAGTAATTTAAAAAAAAATCAGTAAACAATTAAGAACAAACTAATTTCATAGTGTGCATTCATTCAGTTACACACTGCATAAGTGTGAATAATGTTTAGGTACGTATGTACTCACCTCATAGCATTCACAGTAGTTTTTGAGACATCCACTTCTTTTGCAGTTGCATCCTTTGTTGTGCCTTCTAATAATTTCTGGTCCACCACTTTTCGCTTTACCAATCTTGGGCCTGTAATGATACCAAATTGGATATTTTTCTGCAGATGTAGCTTTCTTTCATTCAAACTAGCAAAGAAATGATGTTTAGTGTTCGAGTCCTGAGTGTAGCGAGGGATTTAAGTTCACCCAAGACTAAGACAGCTTTATCACCGAGGAAAATACTCTACTTTTCGTACCATTTGCGAAAAAATTAACACAATAATAATATGAGACAAGCATTTTAGAACATTAACTTATTTATAAAAATAAATTAAAATAAACTTAACGTTAATGTATTTGAAGAAAACAAAAACGCGGCAAATTCCTAGACTAATATTTTTTTGTCGGAAAAGCAAAGGCATCAAGCTCATACGGCCTCGTCGGTTTTCGTAATTTTATTTAATAATCATAACTGCTTAATAAATGCGTATTCCTTTTTCAAAAAGATGTATAATGCTATAAATACAAACTCAATGGTGTAAACTCAGATGTAGTTCAGTATAAATTTCGGTAAGTATTCCAAATTTAAATCACATTCTCACCCTAGAGGATGAATGAAATTCAGTACAATTTTCTTTCCCTGTTTTTAACAGATTAAAAATGACTATTGTTATGTTAGCTTTTTGTGGCATAGAATGTCACTTTTTTGAGCAAGTGGTACGAAAAAACTGTTTTTGTTTTATCTTGGTTAGATATCGATACTAACGACAAATATACAGAAAATATACAAATATTATATAGATTTTAAGTTATGTTACAAATGAGTACACTAAAATACAGGGTCAAATGAAAATAGCTTACAATACTTTACCCACGTACGTACCCAATCGATTTCGAAAACTAATGAAACAAAAATAAATGTCGTTAAGACATCCAAACGACTGTTATTTTATTTGTAAATTCGTAAAAAATATCTAAGTTTCACGAAAATTTACAAAAACAGCTTGAGTTTGGCTTTAACCTGCACCCATCGAATGTTTTTATTTTTTTTGTTTATTCCATTAGTGGGTAAAAATAGCCAGCTAATTTAATGAAATCAAATTAACTATTTTGTTTTATCACGTTTAGATGTCGATTCCCACCTCATTTGTAGATTGACGCTAACGTATTTAATGTGGCCCAATATTTACCTGAAAGCATTAGGGTTCCTATCCAGACACGCCCTGATGGCCTTTTGCCTCAACTCCTCATTCTCGAGATTATTATGGCAGTTGTTGCAGTTGCAGCGGTTGCAGAACTCGCCGTTCGCGAAGCAGTCGCAGTACAACTTGAGACATTGTGACTTCGTACAGTTGCACGCCTTACGCGGCCTGAGACCGAGGTCACCGGATACTAAGTCTGGAAGATAAAAACAAAACCATTGTATGACTCATACTGAGATACAAAAAAAGTGCTAATTGCGATTTTGTCGTTGTGCCTCAGAAAACACAGATTTTTGTTTTGTGGTAAGCACTATTTTCTAAGCCCTAAAAAGTATATCCACAGTAGGCCAGAACTAATAATTAATCTGCTTTTCAAATCTTTTTCAAACTATGTTGGGGTCAGCATCCAGTCAAACTGGATACACTTGAATACCAGTATTTTGCATGGAGCGACTGCCTATCTGACCACAACCCAGTAACTAGGTAACACGATACCACTTGGTAAGGACTGGTTGTCAAGACTTTTGAGCTTCTGACGATCCGTAACGAGTGTCAAAGATCCAAAATTGACAGCAGGGACCAACTCTTAACTTTTCCTTGTCGCGGAAGAGTCTTGGTATGTAAAGATGGTCAAGCATACACGGACCCACCGCGGAAAACTCGATCGACCGACCCGTGCTGCTGCTTACTTAGCCACAAGCCCCTCACAAGACTACAATGTATGAAACATGCATTATACAAGAGGAGATGGGATGAAGGGATACATCTAAGAATATCAATGTGAGGTCATGGATCAAATATTTTGACAAGTTGATAACTTACCACTATCAGAGAGAGCCTGTGACGTCTGACGCGGTGAGAGGTACGGCATGTTCTCTTGTTCCATATTAGAGTAGCTTGATCTATCGTCCTGGAAACAAGTATGGTATTGGTTATGTGAAGGCAATCGGTCCCGCTATTAGCGTTGAAGAAATGAGAGAACTAAAACTTCAAATAGTTGTTGAAGGAGTCCTATAAATACTGTTCACAAATGAAAAACCTGATAATTTTGAAAGTATAAACCAAATAAACAACCGCTATTCTGTAAGGCAAATCAGGTAATCGACATGTGACATTCACTACACAGTAGCCTTATAAAGCTTGTGAAAAGCTGCCCTTTACCGGTAACCCGCGAATAAATTCACCATCATCATTTCATCCGACAGACGTCCACTGCTACGCAGTGGCGGTACCTTCATATAAGCCCAAAAGCCCGGCATGCCTTACTAAAATGCTCGATAGAGAATCAATATCAAACCCGAACTATTTAAAAGTTCGCGCGCTTAATTCTTATCAAAATAACACAAAGTATCTACCTATGCCACACTACTACACATCGCGATTGTTCGCGCGCAGAGTTTCGTATTTGCAGCATCTACATATAGCTATCTCGCTTACACGTACCGGCTTTTGCCGGGCTTTCAAATTCTATCTCTGTCACTTTCGCACTTATAGCGATGTGCCGTATAACGAGTTAGAACCTTGTGCGTCTACAAATCGATCAGTATGGAAGATTTAAGCCGTGCATGCGTATGAAGTTGCACGCGTATGATGCGTGACCTTGTCACCTTGCCAACTCTGCAGTGTTGCCGTTTTAGTGACGTTGTGAGATCTTGGAGATTTTTAACGAGTTTGGATACTTTTTTAAAGATTTAGCAACAATAAAAACTAGCGACATTTTAAAATAACGAAATTAAATATTCAAGCAATATCTTAAAAATAAAAAATTTGCGACATCTAGCTAGATTTTTCATATACCTGGCGACTTTTTTTGCCTAAATGACAACACTGCAACTCTGGTAGTTCCCGACACCCGAGCCCGAGAGCAACTCACTTCAGTTTCGTTTGCATGAGTGGGAAAAGTTTTGTTATTAAAGTTTTTTGTGTATTTTCTTAGATTTTCTCAGTGATACAATTGTTTTGGTGACTTACCTATAACAATGGAGGTAATTGTACCTTGTGAGGATTTAAAATGCGTTCAAGTTTTGATTGGCGAAGCTAAGGTAAAATCTTTAAAACAGCTCAGAAAAAACAGTTAATTTCTTCATTAAAACCGACGCTTAATCTGTGTATTTCTCAGACTAGTAAATCGCATGAACGAAAATTTAATAGATCAGTGTATAAAACTAGTTGGATTGTTGGCTGTTCGCACACTAATAAGTTGTATTGCTGGTGCTGCATATTTTTTTCGAATGAAGATTCCGTTTGGAATACATCTGGTTATAATGATTTAAATAACATATCTGGCGCCATTAAAAAGCATGCAAATTCCCATAAACACCTGTGTGCAATGGTTTCTTTCGGTAATTTTGGTAAACAACGAATTGAGACATCTATATCACGCCAGTTATCTGAGGAAATTTCAAAATATAACACGCGCGTTGCTAACAACCGTAGTGTACTTCAAAGATAAGTTGATATTGTTAGGCATTTAGCACAACAGGAACTTCCTCTAAGAGGACATGATGAGTCCAAAGCTTCATTAAATAAAGGCAATTTTTTAGAACTGGTCTCGTTAATTTCAAAATACGATGTCATTTTAGAAAAGCATTTGCAGCATTTGGAAAGTGACAAACCGGCGCCGAGTTATTTATCTATATCAAACAAAATTCAAAATTGATTGTACCTAACCAGTAGTTTATGAGAAAATTGCGACATACTCAGTCGAAAACTGAACTTTCTTTTTTTGAAATCGGTTAAAATTTTATTGGGCTTGCCTTATTTTGAAACCCTAGGCACGCCACTGCTGCTACGTGAACATAGGCCTCCCCCAAATTCGTCCACTTCGACCGGTTCTGTGCTTCCAGTATCCGGCGGATTCCTGCGGCCTTTACAAGGTCATCGGTCCATCTTGTGGAAGGCCTTCCAACTCTGCGTCTTCCGGTACGCGTTCGCAAGGAAAGAAGAGAAATAAAATAGATGCTGGTTTATATGACACTGGTAAACTCCAAGACTGTTAAACTCCAACAAAGTTGACATAATATTAAATGTATATTTGCATGAAAAGATTTAAAAAAAAGTTTCTTTGACCTCCGGTGGGCGAAGCCGAGGGCAAAACCTAGTATGTTATAAAATTGTTTACTGTCGTTACATATAAATATATCTGCCTGGAACTATGTTGGGGTCGGATGCACCTGAATATCAGTATTGTACGTGGAGCAACTATCTACTACTTCTCCCCGCGACATTTAATTTCCAGGGTAGTACGATACCCCTTATTAAGACTGGTTGTCAAATTTTCGGGCTTCTTACTACAAGTAAAGACTGTCAAAGATCGTACGAATCATAGCCGAGACCAACAACTTAACGTGCTTTCCGAGGCACGGAGGGTTCTGGATATATGTATCTTTCTATAGAGCCGTACGGCTGTTATAATTTAACCACGAGGTGCAATTACAATGTGTACGATACCCGCATCGTGTAGTGCTGTTTCCCGTAGCTAGACGGTATCACTATGAGCGGATGTTCGTCCGACCGGTGGCTACTGTCGTGGTCCATGCTGCTGTCGTCATCCACAGGCGTCTGACAACGATATTTTAACATCAGGACACTTTACTCACACTCATAGACAATTTTACCAATCAAACTTGGAAATTATATGATTACGAGCTTCACCCGCTGGCGGAAATGGTCCCACAGGAACGTATTAGCGGAAGGCCTATGTTACTCCTATAACATCAGTTAGCCGATAGTGAAATTCTTGTCGAAATCTGTCCCACCGTTTCACAGATTAGCCAGAACAAACAGAAAAACAAAAATTTAGAAATATTGCCTTTTATATATTCTTATAAGAAAGAATTTACGATACTTATAACTATACCGTATATATATTTCATATGGATTTAGTAAAGAGCTGTTCTTTCGATATTACAGTATAGATTAAAATAAAATTTTGTTTTATACATTCATAATGTTTAAGGTTTTGTTTAGAACTGGCACCAAGAAAGGCTAAACTAAAATCGAGTCAAACAAAACAGCTCTTTTTAACCCAAGTGTGCCACAGCAAAGACAAGGTTATTATACAAATTAGTTCTCACTAACCTCTCGTCTCTCGTAGTCCACTTCAACTTCATGCATGCCTTCTTGTGAGTCGTCGGCCACAGTATCCGCTATAAGCGCCCTTAAAGCCGCTTTCGACTCTTCATCTGCCTGGGACCGCTCCGCTCGTCGCTCCGCTCGCCTCTCCGCTTCCTCCGCTCGCCTGTCCAGTTCCCGCTCTACGTCTTGGTCCGCTTGTCGCGCAACCATCGTTAAGTCCACATCTTCAGTCATAGTGCGGCTTTCTATAAGCTCTGACATATCTTCCAAGTCGGGTTCAGCCATCGGTGACAGCGGCGCAAGTAAACTTTGGGAAGACCGGGATGGCTGTTGTTGCTAATGAACATAAAAAAAATTTGTATTGTTCAATCCGAATTTACTGAAATGTTGACTAAATATCGATGAAACACGTCTGCCTATCCTTGCTGAGAATACAGTCGTATTGTGTGACGTCAAATTGACACTTTGAACAAAACTTGTGAAATTATATCAAAAATAGGGCCTGGATAGAGGGCGCTTTATTGCAATTAACTTAAAACTATTCATTTCAAAATATCAATCGCAGCTTCCATAAATCACGCTAAATCGTTATTACAAGATAATTAAAATATTGAGCATCGAATTTTTTATGAATGTTCATAGATAATTTTTAAAAGAATTCGTTTCACGCATTATTTAAAGAAGGTATTTCGAAAGGAAAATATTAAATTTACTATCGTAAAGCATTTTACATGACACGGTTCAAAAATGTAGATTTATTTCGTACATTTTCAGTACTTCTACATACCTGCACGGATTGCGAAGATTTCATAGCCAGGGGCGCTATTCGCACCAACTTTTTCTGGGGCTTTGTCGTCACTGCACAACAAAATATAATTTTATAATTCTATGTTAGCTCTTCAGCAAAACATTCCAACTACATACTGACAACTGACTTTTATAATTTAAAATTATTCCAAAGTTAGTTCCATGTTTAATATTTTCAAATTAAAGTTTCAAATAGAGAAACATTTCGTAATTAGATTTGGGTGTCAACATTATTTGAATTATTCGTTTTCCATTTTCTAAAATTAATGTACAAGTGTCAGACAGTGAAAAAGTTAAGTGTAAAGTTATTTACATGTCGTGTTTTCGTAGATTTAATTGCTTTTATTACAAAATCTGTGGATGTCCAGCATTGGACTGCGACAGACTGAGTTAAAATAGTATATTATTTACTAAAGGTATAGTGTATTTTGTTACGGGCGTTATACTGAATCCCGAACGTAACAAAGTTGATTGCTGCGCTTGGAGGCTATAGGGTTCTATAGCCTCCAAGCACAGCAAACAACTCTTTTTTTATACTGCGCAAGGACGGGGAGATAGCGACCCACTTAAACTCCACAGTGTCCCCCTACACCGCTTATGATGGGACCATGGGCACGCGTAATCAGCAAGGCAACTCTGAGTTAACTCCTGAGCTAAGCAAAGTTGATGAAGACACTTTATTTTCCCATATACTCTATCGCACCTACTGCGTAGTAATAAAACCAATACGATTTCCGAGTTAGTATCTTGATGAAACTATTAAATAACCGGAAAATATCAAATTATATGTCGTTTAATACACAATTTTATGTAAGCTGATGCAATTTCTTAAAACACACTAAATAATATCGTCACTATGACGCTCAAAGACAATATTTTAACGCGTGGGCTGTTGCGCGTACCACAACCAGCGATCAGCTGTTGTTGTGATGACATGCCGCCTTTACTGCCACAGATAATGTAGAAACATCTGTTGGCGAGTCCAGTATGCACATGTCTCAATAATTTTGAAATTGACTACCTATACACAGAAAACAATTGTAGAAAATATTAAAATTGTAGCGGAGTTAAAACAGTACATTGTTTTTTTTTTTTATTTGTAGGTTTACGAGGCCTGCAAACGATGCTGAAAATATAGTTTTTAGAATTTTTGTCTGTTCATCTGAATGTTTGTTCCAGGAACAAAAACTACGAGATAGTCTATTGAAATAGTAGTAGTAGTACACAAATGCAAGAACGCAGACGATCATACATTTACTAAAATCGAAAAACTTCGCAAGCAATGGGACATTGCTACTGAAGGCTGCGGATGTCGACCTCGGGATAAGCTGCTTCTCACCCGGACAACTAACTAACTCTACTGTTCTTGCTCCCGCGTCGCCAGACCTAACGTTCTGTATATTTTGGCTGAGACCAAAACTACAAACATTATTCAAAGGAAAGTTTTACAAACATGTGGGTGTGTTGTTTTAGAATACAGGGTGGCAAGGACATGGCCGCACAACCTGTATAACCATTGATTTCTGAATCCCCCTGCGTTGAGATATTCGTCAGTTATAAAAAAAATATAATTTGATGTTCCATACGCTTTCACCGCACAGGTATTGCAGTGTTCTTTGAAACGGCAGTATGTTTTTTTTTATAACTGATGAAACACTCCATAGTTGGGGGTCTATAATCTCATATGCTGAATTCATGGTTACAGTTTACGGGACGATGTTCCCGCCATACCGTGTTGAATTACGATTTCAACGCGAACGATGTCGGGGGAAAAGCTAGTCATTCCAGTAAAATATCTCATGCACCAGCAGGTTATAATGAAATTCAGAACAATATTATTGCCCGGCTAGACTTGGCTTTTGATGACCTGCTTTAGGTTTGCATGACGAAGAATTTTACTTTAGCAAGCGTGTGAAAAAGTAATAGTGAACCTACTTTTGGCACTCGTATTTCCGGTCATTACTAATGGTGGAGGCTGTCCACTGAGCATTTTCTCTGCTGACATCTGTATTAGATTACCTGAAACATTTACAAACATAAGGATCTCAGACTGTGATGCTTTTAAAGAAACACAAAAACACTCTAGTAGAACAATTTTTAAAGACTTCATAGAAATTGTTCTATCGGAATCGCGTCACGTCTGTTTTCTGCTGGGGTGTTTGTTGCGCCACTTCTTCTTTCTAGCTAAAGCACTAGGAAGTGGTGGGTGGGCGTTTTGGGGGTACTGTCTTATGTAACTTTGACGTTCAAAAAGTGCTGACTCTCAGCTTAGTTTGGATAAATGACTTTTGATTTTGAATTTGCGGGAGCTTCAAATGCGTGTTTAAACTAAGAGTTGGAGACCAGCTAGGCGTGATGAACAGGCAGCTGGGCTGCTGGGGAGTTTGCTGCGTTACTTCTTCTCCCCAGCTAAAGCAGTAGGGAGTGGTGAATGGTTCTTAGCCTGGTTTAAATAAATGACTTAAGATTTTGATGCGAAATTTTGCGTAAATAATTGCCACGGATATATCAACTTACCTTTCATCACTTTCACCCTTTCCCGTTACCTTTGTACTTAATCTTTCATATTGACATACCTTTATTATCAGTCAAAACGAAACTTTTAGCAGGTACGGCCATTGTAGACGTTTGCGATTTGGCCGCGATCTTCTGCGGCGCGGGAGTGGGGTTTGTAATCAGTCTGATATATTGAATCTACAACAAAAACATAGAATTTTATTATTTAATTACAACTTTTTAGGCAACAAAGTAAATGTTAATATTTATTACACTACCTTCTTTGTAAGTATAATAAAAGGGTGGATACGAGTGTTTCTCATTAATGAAAAGCCTTTAATTTTTATTTAACTTCACTTGTATGTCCTGGAATTCCAATCAATATGTCACCCACTTCCAATGAAGCTATGAGGCTAAAATTTGGCGCACACATTTGGTTCCTATGACAATGCACGATAAAGGCTCTTTTTTATTAGCAATGCAAATATGAAATGATACAATCAATTTTCTATCGATATCCTCTAGCTTTTGTATGTTTACATACTTACACCTTTCCCAGGTACGTTTATTTGATGTAGCTGCGACCGTTGTCCCTGTATCAGCACATTACCGTCCTTAGATATCTGAAACAAAAAATATTGTACATAATCTTCATCAAAAACAATACAACAGGATTTTGGTTGTCATATACCTGTGCAGTTTTAGGAGGCGCAGTTGTCTTCAAAATGACATTTTGACTTGAATTCGCTGTTATCACAACCTTTTTGGTAGTAGTAGCACCTGTAACACAATATAACCTATTTTATAGCAGCTAATATCAATTAGAAGTTTGTAAGGATCGTAGCAGGTGGTGTTATAATCAATTGTACAGCTAGTTAATAAATTGCATAGTATTGTAAAGTTGTGGCGGCATCTAAAACACAATAAATTTGCTGGTATGACAGAGCATGCTACGATGTTTCGGTTCTGAGTCGTCAAGGCATTCACTTGGGCTTGCTTCAGGTCATTGTTGACTACAGACATCCAAGTGAGAAGGGGTCTACCTCGCTTCTTTGGAAGGAGAAGGAGAAGGGGAGAAAGAAGAGGAGAAGGAGAAGAGAAGGCAGAAGCTAGTATCTCTCGCGCAGTAATGTGAAACGTAATTTTCTTCCTTATTTTCACTTCCCTTTATAGCGCAAACGCCCCGTTTCTTTTTTTATTGTTTGTGGGAAATCATTAAATGATGTCTTCCGCTCTGAGTGGAGCGGAAGGGGGTGTCAGACTTTTAATGACTAAAACCCACTCGTGTTCCTTCAGCTGCCTTTGCACAGGCCACGGTAACTCTTTGGAACAATTCCGCGACCCTGGCAGGCATCGGTTCTAGCGGACCGCTTCAATTTTTGCTGACATCTTTTTGAAGCGCGCGTGGAACACAACGCGTCGTAGACACGGGCCTGGTCTTTGTCGGGCGGCGAGCTACCCATTGCTCGCCGCCCGCAAACCCGCGCCTACGGTGTCCGCAATGGACTCCCGACGCCCGGTGCGTCTCCTCCTGCGGCGGCTAGGGGCGTGAGGGTGCATATATTGCCTCTCCCTCACGCACCTCGCCTCCTTCGCGAGCATTACTGCTTCGCAGAAGGAGGTGACGGCTTCCCATTCCCTCTCGCTCCGTACCATGGCTCGCACCAGGGCCGGACGCGAGAGGTCGCCGCCGCCGATCGCCTCCACGAGGACACGGCGGTGCTCCGCCCAGGCAGGGCACACCTCCACCGTATGCTCCACCGTGTCCTCCAGGCCATCCACGCAATGGTAACACTCAGGCGTTCCCCCACACATTATCCTGAGAGGGAACCTCCAGAAGCAGCCATGCCCGGTGAGGACCTGTGTAAGGCGGAAGGTGAGGACGCCGTGGCACCACTCTAGCCACTCCTCAAAGAGAGACCGCCGCAATAGTAGCGTGCCCAGTACTGAGTTGCCACAATCGTACCCGCCATGTCGCTATGAGATTCCGCCGGAGCTCTGTCCGCTCTGCCAGGATCGCGAGATCTGTTCGAAAGAGTTACCGTAGCCCTGGCATATAGGCAACTGGAACACGGGTGTGGTTTAGTAAAAGTCTGACACGCCCTCCCGCTCCGCCCAGAGCGGTAGATGTCATTTGATGATTTCCCACCCACAAAAAAAGCTCTGTCTGCTGTGCCGTGATTTCTCACGGCTGCGTAGTTGCGCCCCGGCGTTTATTTTTAAGCCCCCTGCTAATGCATTATGACTATTCCTGTATGAAGAAGACTATGGTATTAAAAAAACCTCACCTTGTGACGTCACCGGCGTCATAGGCGTCGGCGACTGTATTGCTATGATTTGTTTCTTGGCGAACTTCACTCCTTGTTTTGAAGGAGACGCCAACACCACCTGCAATTTATACTTTTTCTTTGTAAATGTTTTAAGCTGACAATAAATAAATAACAGTTTAAAAAAAAACTAAAAAACACGCTTCCATAGAAAACCAAACTACTTTTTAGTTTGGTTTTCTATAGAAGCGTGTTTTTTTAGTTTTTTTTAAACTATTATTTATTTTCTACTAGCTTTTGCCAGCGGCTTCGCCCGCGTGGAGGTCGGAAAATATCCCGCGGGAACGTACTACCGGGATAAAAAGTAGCCTATGTCCTTTCTCAGGTTCTAAACTATCTGTGTACCAAATTTCATTTAAATCGGTTCAGTAGTTTTAGCAGGAAAGCGAGACAGACAGAGTTACTTTTGCATTTATAATATTAGTGTGGATAGTGTGGATTTTTTAGGGTGTTTCGAATTTTTAAACTTATGTCAGCGTAGTTTGTGACGTATGTCAGCGTAGTTTTAGAAGACAGTTTTTTTGCTGTCCTGGTAACCCTAGCAAGGATAATGGCACATGAAATTATTGCATTGTCATCGGTCTTTGACAGGTGTGCAAAGTTTGAATGAAATCTGGTCGTTTAAAGAGGGTCAAAATCGCGCTATAAGGAGTCGGTTACAAACAAACATACAAGTGAAGCTAATATAAAGCGTGTAAAAATTGTCTCCGTTAAGATAGAATTATTTTTGTTTTAATAAATTTTTTTCCAAACATAGTAGCATTGGTATAACATTGAAATTCCTTGAAGACTACCAAAATATCCTCTGGAATACAGCCAAAATGACCAAACTGTAAAAGCTTTAAATAAGTGCAATTGAGTAAATAAAGCTATAAAAAGCTCTTGCAAATGTGCTTCTGTATAGCGTTATTTACCAAAATATCAAGTGCAGCTCACCTTATTAGATCCTATAGAGATAGGAACCGTCTTCTGTTGCATGACGTATCGTGTCTGTGTAGTGGCACCCGATGATGAAGGCATTAATTTAGTTATTATCGCCGGTTGGCCGACCGAATCTAAGGTAGGCTGACCTGTTGAATTACACATACAGATTATTAATTCCAATACAATTCATGTATATAAGAACTTATATTAAACGAAGAAGCTAAATCGATTTAGGCTTAGTAGGTAATAGTTTTCCTGGCGACATTGAATACTAAACTTTATTTACAGTGCCTTAGTGCAAATGACGTCAATCGTGCAACACCGAAGTCCCATTTGATGTCTCTTTATGTCGATTTTTAAAGAATTTTGCACATTATACCATTCACAATAAGGTATATTATTGCACTTATGATGTCATCAGGGAAGTAGAATTATTTGCAACTGTACCCAGGCCGGGGTTGCACGAGGCTTTGTGTTGCCTAGTGGAATATGAGTTAACTGGATCTGTTAATATGTACACAATATTTGAAACCAACATACTTAGAAGAAGGATAACACTAATATCATACCTTGAACAATAACTTTCCCTAGTACAGGCTTCTGAGTAGTGCCACCAACATTTTTTATCAGTTCAGCCTGCAAATAAAGTTTTCTTTTTTTAACTTAATAATGTCTATTGTTCCTAACACAGACCGTTTGCTTGACAGGTATAACGCTGTGCTCCATTGCCCGCCGGCAACTTTGTGTTTCATGTGTTAGGAAGGGAGTCTCGAGTTTTCTTTGTAATTTTATAGGGACACTTACTTACGGCCGTACAAGAAGACCGCGGCAAGGCGGCAAATCTGTAATTTCTGGCTATATTTATGGGGACAACATAGCCAGAAATCACACACAGAGTGATTTGGAATGAAAAGGGGAGGTTGCCCAGAAGGAAGAAACAATTTAGAATATTATTTTTTTCAATCTATTAAGATTTAGAGTCAGTTAGAGTCGGTATGTACTCAGATTTTATACCTGATCATTATTAGCTCGCACATATTGCACTGATTGCACCCCTGAACTGGATGTAACTAGTTTGAGCTTCTGACCAGCAGCACCAGCCGGCATCATAACCAGTTGCTTCCCTATTTGAGCTGAAATAAAGAACCTTGTTTAAATAGACAATTGTGGTAATTTATAATAAAATAATGTGAATGACTAGGTTTTCATAACGATGTTTTGATTTATTAATGATGCAATAATAATTATTGAGAATCATTTGTGCGTATAGTGTATTCCAACAGTTGATTTAAAATTAGAATTTCGGGTTTAAATAGTCAAATTTAGGAAGCCCGCGAAATCCAGTTTTCTTACGTACCAACCGTCATCATACCTGCCATAGTCTAGCATAAACAGCCTATAATGTTCCCACTGCTTTTGCAAGGTCTCCTCTCGAGAGGGAGTGGGCTGTAATCTACCACGCAAGCCAGTGCGGGTTGGTAGATGTCACATATCTTCGAATTTGGTTGTAGGACATACCGGTTTCCTCACGATGTGCGCGTGTCTGGGTTCGAACCCACGATTTTTTATTCAGATCCAAATTCTAACTTCTACATGGCAGTTTTAAACCAAACAAACAAAAGTAGACTCACTAAGCACAGTATTGCCCGATTTCATTCCGCTCTGCAAGACACTTGCTAGTGACATCTTCTTTACCAAACTTGGGATCTTATTGCTGGCAATTGGTACTGGTTTGGGAGCGATTGCATACTGTTTGCCTGTTGTGAAAGTTGTAGACGTTGTGGGTATCAACTTCGGGGGCTTGGGAGCAATTGCTACTTGCCGCGGCGCGTTGCTGGTCACTATAGTTTCATTCTTTTTACGTGCTGGTGCTGCCTGAAAAGGTAAATTAGAATTATTTTTAGTACAATCTGTTACCCATTGTAGTGAAGTATACCGCGTGTATCAGACAAATGTTTTCATATTCATGGGTATAGTGATATAAATCATCAAACTGATCAATTTTCTCCATAGTACATCATAAACGGGAAAAAATAATTAGCCAGAATTGAATTTTGTATGGTTTTGTATAATATCTTACTAATAAAAGAGAACTGAAAGATCTTATAATTACCTTAACAGAAATATATTTAGGTTGTGTGGTCACCTCCTGAGTCACACTATGTGGTATGTCTGAATCAAACTGCAAGTCTATCATAGATTCTCCTTCTATATGTAGCCCCTGTAAATTATAAAAAAAGGGTTTTTTACCTGATATAATAGCAACTACACAACCAAATTATTTTCTACACAAAGAATAGCAATAAATATGGCATAATAGTTTAAGAATAAGCTAGGTTTTGTAAAGCTTTGATTCTTGTCTTTCTATAGCTCTATGTATAATATTTATACATACATGTATAAAGTCACGCCTTTTTCCGAGAAGGGGGTAGGCAGAAACTATGAAATAATATTTATACCTGGGAACTTAATAATTTGCTTGTGTGACACTGAGTCTGATATGATCCCTTAAGGTGTCTTCACACAGCGGGCGGAGCGCGGCGTGACGTGACGGCGGCGACGCGACGCTGAGTAGTTGTAATGTACTAGATATTACGGACGGCTTCACACAGAGCGCTCGGCGCGACGGTTCTGTAGGAAGGCGGCGCGTCGCCATCACGTCCCGCCGCGCCCCGCCCGCTGTGTGAAGACACCTTGATGTCGTAACGGCATCTACAGTGCCACGTACGAACTACACATCACACTGACGTCACTCAAAATCCTGAAGCAAGCATAGTTTACCGCGCAACTAGCATAAATACAAAGTCCCGACTTCGTACCGGTCTGGTTAGAGGATCCTCTCTTTTCTCCATAGAAAAACTCAACTTCCACTTCACTCCACTTCAACTTCCATAAGTTGAGTGAACTTAATACTCTGTTCCTCATAGTGCTATGATACAATAAGGCAGATGACTCTTGGCCAGTCTGAACATAGTTTCTTAGATATTTTCGCATGTTCTCCCACTCATAGCCTTATAATTAAACGTAATCTGCTCGAAATAGGCCTACACCAACCCCTATTCTTTGACCGGTTCTATGCTTCCCGCAACCAGCGGATTCCCGCAGTCTTCACACGGTTATCAGTCCAACTTGTGGGAGGTCTTCCAACACTAAATTGTCCGGTACGCAGTCGCAACTCCAAAACCATTCACCCCATCAGTAAAGCCCATAGGGAGCGACCGTTGCAGTGCCATAGGTCATCAGGCAACACGCACCGGTGCTAAGACAGCAATTGGTTCCTAATAAATGTTAATGACCAGCCTTCTGTGGCAAGTTCACGCCAGGCACGATTCATCGGCCATATTGTATGACCTATTTATTTTGTTATTATAATTTTAACCAATGTTTTCAGACTTTTTTTCTAGGAATATTACAGGTGAGTATACATACATGGCTCTCATCCAATATGCTTGTTTCTGGTACAGAATCATCTTGAACAGAAAACTCTTGCAATGTGTACTGCTCGTTCATGAAGTCTGAAACTAAAGATAGAGTATTAAAAGATTTTATTTAAGCTAATGGTGCTGATTCTGTTGTAACAAAATTCTCTAAACTAAACTAAAAATCACTAAAATTTGGTTTATTCCTGTCAAATGACGATTTCCTATTCTGAAATAGACTAAAGTGACACAACTTAACTATATTTTAGTTTGACAGCACTAAGATTGCACTGAGTTATTAGTTTAGTGAAAATGACAATTTGCTATTCTGAGTTTGCCGGATCTCACCAAAAATGTTGACTATAATAATTTATTTTAACTAAATCTGACTATTTTTAATCGCGATTAAAAAGGTGTGGAATAAAACTAGTGGTCATGAACTAAAATTCACACCAACACCTCACCTTCACGTGCAAAAACAGCACTGTATATTTTTCCTTTTCTTTTGCTTATATCTCAAAAATGGACACGCCATTTTTGAGAAATATCGCAAAAACAATGAAATTTTCGACCCCCTTTGTTAACCCCGTCACATATTAATCTCAACACGTGGGTAATATTTTTTTTTATTTTTCAAACAAAATGTGAAAATTTCTATATAAAACACGTCCAGGCTGCCCACTTGCGCGCGCTTTCGTCTCAAAAAATTCATTGCGTAGCGCACACAAGTACTACGTTGCGAAGCCAAAAGAAAAAAAAAATACCACGTTGATTCGCGATTGTCAAATTCGTTTTTAAATTTAGAGATTTTTTCTTGCAGAATAGCGTTACAATTCTCATAGCCAACAGTAAGGAATTTTAGAGATAGTTTAGTTAGTTTAGTTCGTGTACAACAGAATCGGCACCAATATGTATTCAAAATGAGAGATGCAGTTATTTTAATAAATATATGATTTTAAACCACAATAATTATTGTATGTCAGACTTTTAAATGATGGATTTAAAATTATAACTACTTAATTTTCTAGTAAACTACACTTAGATGTGTCTGTTGAATATTTATTATCATATTGCATGCAAACATGCACATTGTATGCTTATGAAAAAGTTGAATTATCAACTAACATGCAGTAATGAAAACTTCTTACATTGAAGCTGGTATGTTTATCATTTTATAAAATTAACACATCCTCCTTACGTTTTACAACTATCATACACACTTAAATAGTCCATTGTAACTCAATTTTTGTAGATAATCTATTAACGCAGGTATTTTTTTTTCCACTGCACTATTTAAGTACAGTAGAGTGTCAATTATCCGAACGTCGATCAACCGAACGCTACGACGCTACACGCTACGCTTATCCGAACTACTACGACTCGCGCGTGCTATCCTCCTCCCACGCTACAATACATGCGAAATTTGTCTCGAACTATTAGTTGTATGTACTCATGTCACTCCCAAGTAGCCGTTAGTTGATAAACTAAATTTTACCGCGTGAAAGCAACTATTTGTCATTAAAGATATGAAGGGTTAAGGGGAAGAATCAGGTAAGTCACATTTTTTTTTTCAAATTGATGTTTTATCAATTATTTATGTAAATAATTTATTCAGAAATATTTTTAAGTTAGTTATAAAATGATATCAAAACTTTTAAATGTCAACACTGACAAATTGGTGAATGTGAATAAGCCAGTTCTTCTCATTAGCCCTTCAACTGTCTAAACATAAGGTTCTCATTCATCTGTATATAAATATGTATGGCTGAATCAATACAGTTCGATTATCTGAAAAACCGGTTTTCCAAACACTACTGTCCCCAATTAGTTTGGATAATCGACGCTCCACTGTTTCAATAACTGTGATGTTTTATTTTATATGACAACTTACAGCTTATAACAAAGAATGGTTAGAATTTTAAGTCAATAATATTTTAGACAGTAGGTAAGATACATTATTGATGCATAAATTGCTTTAGAAATCTGATAAACAAATTATATATACCTATAATCTCTTCGCTGCCAGTGTCCATTAGCATCTGTTGTTCTTCTATGTTCTCAAATTCCATAGGTATGTCCGGTTCATGGCCAGTCGTCTCTAACGAGATGTCGTCTTGGTTCACAACTACACCGGAATGGTCAAAATCCATCTGAAGATTTTAAAATGTGGACTTTATTGCTATTCACCATGCTCTTTTGATTCCCTCATATAACATACTGCAAATATTGTTTAAAGACTACTCAATATACTCAATTTCTTTATTGCTATTAACCAAGACTTGAATAAAACAAGATTAGTATAATAGTTACTGTATCTTTTACTGAAGTTTTGCTACAGTCAGCTAAAACTCTTTTGATTAGCAAATCAAAAAGATATTGAGTGACTTTACAATTCTCTCATAAAGTTGTTGGTACATACAAGAACGTAGATGATACAAAAGAATGTGAAATTATTATATTGTTCAACAATACATTTTATGGACAATTTTGTTCATCAAAGTTACTAAGCATGTACATTCAACATAAGACAATAATTTATAACTAAAAACTACGGTTAATAAAAAAATTATAGGAGGTGAAGAGCAGCAAATTATGTGGTAGAAAAACCACATCAACTTATAAACAACACAATTTTTTATGTAGAACTTGGATGTTTTAAATACTGAAGTGTTAAGAACTCAATTAATATCCTTTATGTCTTAAGACTATTAAATTAAAATACACCGTTAATAATTTGCTTAAATAATTATTAAATGGGCAGTGAGTGAGGAGAAATGATGAGAAAGACTGAATAAAAATAAAGTAATCCAAGGGTATATTCACTACTTACACCGCCAATGGAACTTTCCAAGTTAAGAGAGTCGTCCAAAGTGTGTTCCATGATGAAGCTTTAAACTTAAAGAATCAACTTAATAGTATAAGCACACAAAAAGCACCCTACACATGGTTAAAATCAAAAACATTTTTAAGTTCAAAAGAGGCCGCCATTTTAAGTTGTCAAATTCCTCCGGCGAGCCCTCCGAAGTCTCTCAAGTCGCCACGGTTGAAAACAAATCGCCACAAACTTTAAACAATATTTTTCGACAAAAGTCTTCAACGCACTCAATAACTATCACTTATAATTATAGAAGATCAAATACTCTTCAGTTTGTGATGCGTTAAATGTGAAAAAAACAAACATTTAGCTCGTAAAATGCATCAAAAGCAAGCAAAATTCTAATGGCGCTTCTTTCAATTTTTTGATGTCACAAGTTGCCAACTTCAGAAAACTAACTTTCATCGATTCTAGTTAATTACTAAATGCGCTATTAGTTTGTTTTTGTAAATAATCCAGGTATAGTAATTAAATAGTAGTTTAATTTGCTAATAATGCTCTACACTTGAAAAACCATCTTATCTCTTACATACCTGGATAAACTGTAACATCTACAAGATTATTTTTAGTATATGAGAAACCTGAATATAGTTTGTTCAGAATCAGTAACTGAATCGATTCCAATAATTTTTACACCATGTTATACAGGGTGATTGGAAGATGGGTGCAAAGCTTTAAGGCGAAGATAGTAGAGACAATTTAGAACCATTTAAGCCATGGTTGTCTTAGACGAAGTCTTACCAAATATTTTTAACCAAATTTTTAAGTTTTTTTCGGAAATTCTCAAAATTTAATGTAAACTGCATAATTATGGACAAATTGAATGATAAATGAATTCAAAAATAAAAAAATTGTACAATACGTCTTTTAAAACTTATTAAAAAAAAAAACGGAGGGTGCTTTTTTTGTCCAAACCTGTCTTCAAAAAGGTTTGGACAAAAAAAGCACCCTCCGTTTTTTTTTTTAATTTCTATGTTGTTATACACCAGTTCCTTGGCCCGGCCCCACACGAAAAAGTCCAACGGGGTCAGATCTGGGGAGCGAGCGGGCCAAGGGATGGGTCCATCCCTGCCGATCCAGCTATCAGGAAAGCAATTGTTGAGGTGTTCCCTTACATTTAAAGTCCAATGCGCTGGACAGCCGTCTTGCTGAAAGATGACTGTTCGGTCTCTTTCGAAGATCGGGACACCTGATTCCTCTACCAGCAGTGGTAAATCAATTTGCAGAAATTGCAAATAATTTTCGCCATTCAATGGATCAGGCAAAAAGTGGGGCCCAATCAATGTTCTGCCAATTATTCCAGCCCATACATTCACAGAGAATTTCATCTGAAATGACACCTGCTTCTTAAAATGTGGATTGTTGTCTGCGTCGGCCCATTCATGGATGTTGTGAAAGTTTGTAATACCTTCCCTTGAAAATTTACTTTCATCCGTCCACAAGATTGATTTCAGAAACCACGCATCTTCGATGTCTCTGTTGAGGAGGAAACGGCAGAACTGAATTCTTCTTTGAGGATCTTGCTCTACTAGAACTTGCACACTCCTGCCATGGAACGGATACTTATCATTTTGGTGCATTGTATGCCACACCTTCTATTGAGAAATGTTTAAATTTCGAGCTACTGCTCTAGTACTGGTGGTAGGATCCGCTTGAAATGCTGCTAAAATGTCTTCGTCGACGGCAGTTTCGTGTCTGCCCGGGTTAACTCCAGGTTCCACGCGGTGAAACCCATCTTGGGCAAGACGACGAAACGTGTTGTAAAACACTCGGACATTCGGTATCCTGCGATTCGGATAGCGCTCTTGATACATCCGTTGCGCCAAAGATCCATTGCCGTCTGCTCTACCGTACATAAATACGATATCCGCATATTCTTGATTGGAAAAAGTAGCCATAGTCACTTAACAATTAAGAAAAACGGCGTAGGAGCGCACTAAATGTCAACTCAACACAATTAAGTCAAAAATCAACACGTGCAGGAGCGCGAGGCTACGACTGGACACGTTGAAACAAAAAAGTTCAAAACTAACGCAAACAAAACGTGCAGGAACGCAAAGGGCTACCACTGAACACGGTAAATTGTGAATCAACACGACAACGTCCACTCACAAGGGCAGTATTTTGACTAATAAGTAAAAGATGTAACGGCTTCATCACAGACCGACTGACCCTGACTAAAGAAAAACGACTTTGTTGCCTCAGTAACTAAGACCATTTTGCTGTAAAAACCAACTTTTATCGCTTTTTGCTATTCATTGGGCGTTCTACCTGGAAATGCCGTCGCACCGCGCTCGGTGGCCATTGTTTCGAGAATCCCCTCAATAGGTTCCCCTCAGTTGGTTCCTACATGTGCCAAAAATTCTTAGAATTGAACAATGTTATCATTTCGAGCACATAAAGTATTCTTTTAAGCAAAAATTTTGTGTTTTGTTAGACTGCCTAAAATTTAAAATTTCTCCCTCGAATTGGTTTGTAGGTCCTAATTTCAATAATTTGTAAGATATCCGCATAAATGATACCTCAAAAGAAAAAGCGATTATCAAGCATGTCTTCAAAAAGGTTTGAACAAAAAAAGCACCCTCCGTTTTTTTTTTAAATAAGTTTTAAAAGACGTATTGTACAATTTTTTTATTTTTTTTTGAGCTTTAAATATCTGTAAAAAAATTGTCTAATGACACAGAAGCCTAAAACATGTTTTGCTTGGTTGCTTACACATTACTTTAATTAAATAAATAAAAACTTAATTCATTTATCATTCAATTTGGCCATAATTATGCAGTTTACATTAAATTTTGAGAATTTCCAAAAAAAAACTTAAAAATTTGGTTAAAAATATTTGGTAAGACTTCGTCTAAGACAACCATGGCTTAAGTGGTTCTAAATTGTCTATACTATCTTCACCTTAAAGCTTTGCACCCATCTTCCAATCACCCTGTATTTTGTACCAAAAATATTTAATTACGCTTCCAAGTAGGACACCGAACGACAATACGTATCCACAATCATCTGTGCGGGTCACGGCAGTTCATAGCGCGCGTGGGTGCACAGTGAGACGGCGACGACGGGTAACAACTCCCTCCCTCGGCTCCCTCAGCCGTCCAAATGCCACCGATTGATGAGCACGTATCACGAGCGCGCGCGTGCCCGCCGCGGGCCTTAGTGTTTTGTTTCGATTTTAAAATTATCATGTCTTTCTCGTACTCAAACGTCCATTACACGGAGATGGTACGTACACTAGCTATTTGTGGTGATCTGCATATGTTTTTGCGTGGACAACCAGGTAACTTATCAAGCTTATTACTTTGTGATTATTAATGATGCAGTTTTGAAATTTTTTTCATAGATTCTTTACATAAAAATACTAGACCCGTGTTTCGGGTTTCGCATAATCAAAAATTAATGTTGTATATCTATACTTATAATAAAACTATAGAGAGGTCAATTCTGTACATTGAATATACATACAAAATTAATATTGGAGGATGATTGGTGATCGATACTGATGCCAAAAATGCAATCAGTAAATTTTTTGTCTGTCTGTCTGTATGTGCACGCATGGGTCAAAAACTACTCAAGGGATTTTAACCAAACTTGGTACGATTGTAGTCCATATTCCTGGGCAGGTTATAGGCTATATAACATAACGCTAGGAGCTGAGCAGTGACGATACCCACGTGATATTTTCCGAAATCCACGCGTGCGAAGCCGCTGGCAAAAGCTAGTTAAAAATATGTTCTGTGAAGTGGAAGCAGGTAAAGGACAGTCAACTAAGCTCTTATCGTTCGTGGCACAAAAGGGAAGAGGCCTGTACTCCACACTCAGTGAGTTCTACTCACTGAGTTGAACAAGGCTAACAATGATGATGTTAATGATGTCGTTCATTAACATCATTATCAAGTTAAAAAAAAAACAATTTTGTAAGAGCACCCTCCATCACAGAAACAATTATCATATGTGCATAAAAGCATACATTTTTGCAAACATTTTTTACCTGTTGTGGGTGGTATGGTCATTTTATTTTAGGTGCATTGTCTTCACATATAATTATATAAATATTGTATACAAATATTGAAAACATTTTAAAAGAGTAACGGTGGAGTTTCTTGCTCATTCTTCTCCATACGAATCTACCTTTTGGAAGGGGCAACTAGAATCAATTCTATTTTCATATAACTTTAGACGTTCAAAAGTGCCTTTTTGGGCCTATTTGAAATAAATACTTTGACTTTGACTTTGACTGTACAAGTCATACAACCTTATTTATTCCAAAATAATCTACCTTTTGGAAGATTCGTAATCTACCTTTTGGAAGGGGCAACTAGAATCAATTCTATTTTCATATAACTTTAGACGTTCAAAAGTGCCTTTTTGGGCCTATTTGAAATAAATACTTTGACTTTGACTTTGACTGTACAAGTCATACAACCTTATTTATTCCAAAATACAATATTTAAAACTTGGCTTCTCCAAAATATTTTTTTTTATCTCCAATAAAAGTATTTTTGTATGCAATAATCATGAGGAATAGATAGACGATAGAATGATATTTTTTTTAGTGTAAACGTTGTTTTTGTTGTGTTTTATTTTATTTATATTGTATGAATGGGTGTTTATATCTACAACTAAGGTTTACCTAATTGTGTAAATTCGTACGTATAGCTTGGCAAAAAAAGAGTCTGTCGTGGTAACCATTGGAACTAAAATATATTTTTGGTGGCAGCACTGCTTTGTTTATCATCAACAAGTAGCTAATCTGTCATTGTGTTATGTTCTCAGTTGTATTTTACTTATTTCTAAATAACTATCAATTATTAATGCTTTTGTAACATATAAAAAAATAATAAAACAATAAGGAGTAGTGGTGTGAGCTGTGATTTACCAAGTTTTCGTAAGAAATTTGGCGGAATCTGAAGCGGAACAAATTTTGTCTCCGATTGACAATGTTTTTGAAAGAACTGCCGACACGACAGGTATTTATCCAAGAAATGTATCTTTTAGTCAATGCCAGTCATTGCTTTTCCTTTCTAATACTAAGTTTTATCGGTATTATAAGTTTCAAGCCATTTTATTGTTTTATTTAATAATAGAATAATGAAGTTATGTTTTCTAGTTTGACAAATCGCGTGTACGTTAATTCTTGATGTTTGATACTTGAAATTGGAAAATGTACCTACATGGAATTATTATGATTGTCTTTATATTTTTTTAAGAATAAGAATAAGAATAAATTTATTAAGAACAAGTTAACAGACACAATAAGCACAAAATAAAATTAAAGCACAAAGACTGGATCCTGAGAGTAATTTGTGTGCAGTGGAGAAACCCTAGACCCCAAGGTAAATCTCACAGTACAATTAGAGAAATTGCCGTCAAACGTCCTTCTGAGCCCCCGGGGGATCATAAGAAAAAATGCCCGTTTTTTTTTTAAATTTTTCGATTAAATAAATCGTTAATTTTAATCAACCAAAGTTAATTTTATGCAAAAAGAATTCTTATGATCCAACGGGTGCACACGCGACATTCGGGGCACTATGATTTTTTTTTCTCATCAGGGACGTTTTTAATGAAGGTGAAAAAAATTAAGGATTTTTCTACACCTCGAGAAACACCAAAACAGTTGGCGGAAGAAAGAATTAGACGATTTTGATCTGTGTGCAATTAGACAAAATGTTCAACACTATAAAGAAACTGGCATGTATTTTTTTTGTCAATGCTATTATCGCATACCCCAATAAAAAAAACCGGCCAAGTGCGAGTCGGACTCGCGCACCGAGGGTTCCGTACAAACCTGTAGGTATCCTCGGTTTATGCGTAAGGTTTATGTTTATGAAATTAAATGTTTTTTTTTTTATTTTTATATTTGAGTTGATTGAATGGAAGGTAAATTGCGATTTACGATTTATGACGTATTAAAAAAAAACTACTTACTGGATTTCGTTCAAACTAATTTTCGTTGGAAGTTTACATGGTTATGTACATCATATATTTTTTTTAGTTTTATCATTCTCTTACTTTAGAAGTTACGGGGGGGGGGACACACATTTTACCACTTTGGAAGTGTCTCTCGCGCAAACTATTCAGTTTAGAAAGAAATGATGTTAGAAACCTCAATACCATTTTTGAAGACCTATTCATAGATACCCTACACGTATGGGTTTGATGAAAAAAATTTTTTTGAGTTTCAGTTCTATGTATGGGGAACCCCAAAATTTATTGTTTTTTTTTCTATTGTTGTATAAAAATCTTAATGCGGTATACAGAATATATCTACTTACCAAGTTTCAACAACATATCTCTTATAGTTTCGGAGAAAAGTGGCTGTGACATACACGGACAGACAGACAGACAGACAGACAGACAGACAGACCGACAGACAGACAGACAGACATGACGAATCTATAAGGGTTCCGTTTTTTGCCATTTGGCAACGGAACCCTAAAAAGTATAATTTATATTTATTATTTTTCAGGTGCCTATTCTACGTAATATATTACCTATAGTTTGAGGAGACGGGTTGTAATAGGAGCCGTAAACGTCTAAGAAAGATTTATACACTATTTAGATATTTTCATAAATAAGAAATGTAAAACTGACATATCAGTGTTAATAGAAAAAATCTATCATAGCACCGAAAGGAATACACGAATGATGTTAAGTCACGTTTTTCTTTTATAATAAAATCTAAATTGTAGCGTGTCATTTCATTTTCATTGTCATGTGAATAGTGATAATGTTATGTACCCCACATAGACATACCTGACGCCGTCATTAGTCAACTGTTCAAGTTTATTCGATATTGCCCGTACCTTTCGAATGCGACATGTTATAGGTATTCTCTGACTTCCGATTAGTTTCCGACAGTAAGCAGCTTTAAGTCGCCTTCTTGTCGACCATAAACTGTCAGCATTAACAGGAAACGTTTAGTATCATTCATGTCAAAGATACAGGCATACCAACTATCGAATGGTTGTGAATAACCTAGATGGTGGCCGCAAATGCGATTGCTGAAGATTATGTCTTATGTTTCGGGTTCAATCGGCAATCCCTGAGTGTAATTTAATTAATTTTTAAACTGAACAACTTTTCATTATGTTATTATGATGGCACTCTTAGATAAAAGGTTATTTCAGCGAAATAATGCGCAATCTACTTAATACAATGAAAGCAAAAGCCTGTGTGCCTATCAAGTCTTGAAATCTTGAGTGATGAGAATTTCCGGGATCTCGTGTTTGTGGATTAAAACAACAAGTATCTTATTACTTTTAGTCCTAGTATACAGGGTGGCCGTACCTGCTAAGCAGGTGCCCTCATTTTTTCCAGACTCTTTTTTGCCAAGCTGTACAACATCTGTGCAACTTTATGTATACGTATGTTTCCCACAGTTAAGCTAGTTGCTAATTTGTCCTCATTCCTCTTTGCTACTCCATGATTAGACCCTAATCACTAATTTATCTATAATCCATCATTGAGATCTTTTCATTGAGCCCAAACACGATACTTTTGCTGCTTGTTGGTGAGGTAGTTGGGTATCCTGCAAATTCCAGGTGATGCTGCAGCAGCAGTTCAATGTAACTTTATTCTTCTAATATCATTGAAGTAATAGAATACCAAATTTCGATTCGATCAGACCTGTGGAATATGCTCACATCCCTTTATCAACTAGAAAAGAATTAAAAATCTTCAAACAGCTTAATAAATTGTCTTCTTTCAGACAAAAAACACAAAAATCAAAATCTGTCCAGCCATATTGACGTTGCCACAGACAGACACAGTTATGAAGGAATACACGTTAAACATATAACACTCCTCTGTTTTCTTCAGGGGTTGGAAAGATCAGGGGTTAATAAACTTATAACACCCCTCTAATTCCGTTGACCGTAACATTACTGCTGAATCTCGTTTCGAACAACCGATATTGCTAAATGGCAAAAATATCTGTGGTAGTCGCTATATCTGTGATCATCAAATTTTTTTGTTGTCATATTGTTCTCTGCTCTGATTCTCTCCATCTGTCATTATTGTCAAAGTTTTATGTTCATGTGCATAGAAAATTTGATTTACTGAGAAATAAATTATTCTTAAATATTTCATAATTTAAAATAAATACTAAAAATATCAATATGCCTATTAATTTACAAGGCGTACGTCAGTACCTAAGCGAGTTAAGAAATTCTGGCGGCTTGCACAAAGATCAAGCCGAAAAGTAAGTGCAACAATAAATTACTTGTGTGCTTTTGTTATTCAATTTAAGAACAAGTTACTTTAAGATAATATTGAATATACCAACACGTGAAAGCCTTATTGTAATGCTATTGATTTTCTTTCTTAGGTACCGCAATGTTCTTATGGAAATACTGAAAAGCCCTGAAACAGAATTGGCAGAATGTCTAAAAGCTTTTATAGAAGCAAGTATGTATATTTCACTAGTTTCTGCCCGCGACTTCGTCCGCGTCAAATTTTTGCTCCTCTGACCCTTTCCGTCGCATCGATTTGCCTGCTAGTTTTCGTCCATTTTTCGTTGCTGCTCGCTCCTGAGTTATAGTGAGTCAACCTTAAAAGATAGACATGCTCTCGTGGACTTGTTTTTAGAACTTTTTAAAAGGAACAATTCCGTCATACATGATTTTTGCGTTACTTTAACCGTTTACGCAGCGCATGCAACGGAAACTCTCAAAAGGAATACATTTTCCCCGTTTTTGCAACATTTTTCATTACTGCTCCGCTCCTCTTCGTTGTAGCGTGATGTTATATAGCTTATAGCCTCCCTCGATAAATAAACTACCCATCACAAAAAGAATTTTTCAATTCGGACCAGTAGTTCCTGAGATTAGCGCGTTCAATCAAACAAACAAACAAACTCTTCAGCTTTATAATTTTAGTATAGATATTAATATGTTAGATTACATCAGCCGTTTTTTATTGGATGTAACATCCATTATGGAATGGCTAAAGCACCAGCAACTTTAGTAGTAAGTAACAACTACCAAGAGGTAGTTGTTACTTGTTAGTGTTATGGAGGTTGTCTATCAAAAACTAAAACTGTAATAATCTATACCTACTTCACAGCACTATTGGGTAATTAACCTTTCCCGTCCCACTGACTCAACATCGGGTTGATAGTCGCGTGAAGTCATAGGACGCGATATCGAGTCTTCGGGACGCAGAGGAAATTTTTCGGCTGACCCGACTTCGCGTCAGTGTGACGGGAGAGGTTAAAGCTATAAATAAATATAAATGGTACACTAATGCCTGTATTGGAGAACCTTGGTAATTACTCAAGCTTTGGCTAAAACTAGAATCAACCAATGGCTTTTTATAAATTAGTGTTAAGTAATGATTGAGTTTTGTTAAGGTTCTGTAATATTAGACTTTATTAGACTTGGAATCTCAAATTCTGTATGCTGTTTCCAGTTGTGAATGAGAATGTGAGCCTGGTGATATCTCGTCAGTTGCTCACGGATGTGAGTACTCACTTAGCCCTGCTGGCTGACCCTGTCTCCCAGGAGGTGTCACACTTTGCACTGGATGTTATTCAACCTAGAGTCATTTCTTTTGAAGAACAGGTAAATTAATTGATTTTTAACATACTGTTTAATATTTATATTATTAAATCTACTTTCTATCAATAAGATTAATTTTCACTATTCAAAATAAATATTTACACTAGATAATAAATTAAATTACTAACTACTTACACATTGTTGTCATCCAGAAAACTGGCAGCATTGCCATGTTGAATGGCAATGCTATCTCTTTGGCCAAAGAATGAGCACACCCTCTGGATATATGAAGTGTCATCCAGTCTGCAAGAAATTTCCTAATATAGGAGATGCACACTCAGGCCCATAACCCGACCATTTCAACCCAAAATGGCTAAAAACTATGTATATTCTGTCTTTCTTCCTCATTCAGGGTCCATATTGATATGGGCTAAATATGTCTATACTTTTTTGTATGGCAGTTTCTTATTTATTTATATATACTTTATTGTACACCATAAAAATACATCACAAAAAACATTATAATTATTACAAAATATACAATGGGTGGCCTTATCGCTTTATGCGATCTCTTCCAGGCAACCATGATTTCTTCATCTAGCCCAAGATAAATAATTTCCTATTACCAATTGAAACTATAGTTTTTAACTGTAGCAGAGTTTAGTTATAAACAAGCATTAATATAAGATATTCTGCATTAAAACCTAACTATAGAGAATGATAAAACATATCACTAACAATTTATACTATTACTATTTCCAGGTGGCCAGTATCAGACAGCACTTAGCAGATATTTATGAAAGAAATCAAAATTGGAAAGAAGCTGCCAATGTGCTGGTGGGCATACCATTGGAAACTGGACAGAAGTATGTAATTTTGCTACAAGTAATATGTTTTAGTACAATGTAATATTCAGTACACTAATATAGTGTATTTCGGTAATGGCTAGTCATGTCCACTATAGCTGTTTCCATGTTGGGTGACATTAAGGTTTAGAAATGAAAAAGTTAAAAATCTCATCCCCTGAACTGCAATGACAATTTCATGACCTTCCTAGTCAGAAATTAAATTTCAAGAAAATAAAAAAACATTTATAAAATGCGCTTTGCATTTAAAATGCAGTGTAATAATTATTATTCAGCCTATGTTGCCCGATTGCAGAACAAAGGCCTCCCTTTCCTTGTAATGCAATTATAAATTGTGCAAAAATAACAAAGAAAACACACCAACCAAAAAAATATTTCATATTTGCAAACAAATAAAAATGACAAAACTACTGACATCAAGCAAGTTGTACAGCAAGCAAATTATTAATTTCTCTGACTCCTGCACTAATTATAACTGTGTTACTAGTAGACCCAGTGCCCAACCGTAATACTACACAAATATTGTTGTTTTATGACAACAAAAAAAGGAAACAAAAACTGAAAATAACTAAAGCAATGAAAATGAATACAAGATACATTTGATTTACTAAGTAAAACAATTTATTTTGTTTCAGGCAATACTCTGTAGATTATAAGCTAGAAACATATCTGAAGATTGCTCGGCTGTACTTGGAGGTTGATGACCCAGTGCAGGCGGAGGCATTTGTCAACAGGGCCTCACTGCTGCAGGCGGAGACAACTAACGAACAGCTACAGATCTACTACAAAGTTTGCTATGCCAGAGTCTTGGATTACAGAAGGTATTGGAAGGAACATTCATTTATATTGAGTTCTGTGCAATATCGTGGAGTGCAAGACTATTTGAATCTTTAAAACTAAAGTATTCTGGGGTTTCCTAAATAGCTTATTCTAAATGCTGCTGTGGTTCATTGCTTTGAGGCTATTCTGGTAATTCATGAATTAACCTTTACTCATTAGGGGCCGTTCAAGTATTACGTAAGCACATTTATTACAATTTTTTACTCCCCCATCCCCCTTGTCATCAAAAGTAAGCAAAGCTCTTACCCCCCCTCCCCATGCTTACGTAAACATTGTTATATGCATTTTTCTTTTAATGTACTCTGTTTTTTTTTCATTGATTCATGAGCAGCAGTTCTAATTCTAGAAATAAAAAAAACAGATTTAGGATAGGACTTTAACGCAATAATATTCATTTAAAATACGTCAAATCGTCAATACAAACGAAACAATAGGTTGACGGAAGAAATTTAGTCAAGTGAATAGAGCGCGGTAATAAAAAAATATACCCGTAGTACCCGTAGAAGTATGGAAGTGTTTAAAAGAAGATGGATGTACGTGGCTGACATAATTCTTCAATAAGTTGTTGCATGAAGGAGGAATTCCACAAGAATGGTGCAATAGTTCGCTAGTACCCATCTTTAAGAATAAAGGTGATGTACAGGACTGCAACAACTATCGAGGGATAAAGCTCATGTCACATAGTATGAAGATATGGGAAAATGTAATAGAGAAAAGACTGCGAGAGGAGAGTGAGATTACCCCGAATCAGTTTGCGTTTATGCCAGGGCGAGGAACAATGGACGGCACTTTTGCACTCCGGCAATTGTGCGAGAAGTACAGACGTGCATGCAGACTTGCACATGATGTTCATTGATCTGGAGAAAGCGTATGATAGGGTACCTCGGGATGTGATGTGGTGGGCTCCGAAAGAGAAAGAGTTGCCTGGGAAGTCATCATTTCAGCCGTAAGACGTCCACTGCTGGACTTAGGCCTCCCCCAATTTGGGGGGCTTTGCCATAATCGCCACGCTTGGCAGGCGGGTTGGCGGCCTGAGAAGTATGTTAAGTTAATTCGTGCTATGTACAGTCAACTCGTACCTACGTTTGGTCGGCTGCTGGCAATACCGACGAGTTCAATGTGGCTGTATTAGGGATCGGCTCTAAGTCCTTACCTCTTCCTGTTGATCATGGACGCTCTGACGTCGGACATACAGGAAGAGGCACCCTGGTGCATGCTGTTTGCCGATGACATTGTTCTTGTCGGTGAATATGTGTCCGAGATCCAGAGCAAATTGGAAAAGTGGCAACAGAAGCTGGAGAATGTTGGCTTGAAAATAAACAGAACCAAAACCGAATATATGTTCTGCTATTTCGGCGGTCTCTCCAGCTCTGGAACCATAGCGCTTGATGGTGTGCTTCTCTCGGTCTGCTCCAACTTTTGGTATCTCGGTTCACTCGTGCAAAGCGATGGCGAAGTAGATTGGACGGATAAGCACAGAATAAACACTGGATGGATGAAATGGCGGCAGGTCACAGGAACAATCTGCGACTCCTACATCCCCCTTAAACTTAAGGGGATGATAATATAAAACCATGGTCAGACCTGCTGTCTTGTAAGGGTCAGAATGTTGGGCCTTAAAAGGGATGAATGAAAGGCAATTGCATGCAGCTGTGATGAGAATGTTAAGAGGGATGTGTGGTGTTACACAAATGGATACAATAAGAAATGAGTACATAAGAGGAAGTCTGAAAGTGACACCAATAATTGTAAATTTGTGTGGGAATCGATTGTCATGGTATGGTCACGTGATACGGAGGAATGGGAAAAATGTCGTGAGGAAAATATTGAGTGTGAATGTCAATGGCTTTAAGATAGAGGGAGACCAAAGAAACGCTGGATGAACTGTGTGAATTATGATATGGATAGAAAGGGAGTGACTACTGAGATGACGACTAGAAGTGTGGAAGAAAAAGACATGTTGCGCCGACCGCAAATAAATTGGAATAAGGACGGGAGAATGATGAATAGAGCGCGGTAGGTAATTTCCCGACTCGGTTCTAAGCCTAAACGTCTACATTATTTGTGGGAATCCCCGAAAATGCGTTTCATTTTCACACAAAGACAATGTGTCGGTTGCCATAAGTGTAAAAATGTGAATAGCAACTGCTTACGTAATCACCATCTAGACTCCCCCACCCCCCATGTCATCAAAAATAAGCAAATCAAGGACCCCCCCGCCCCCCTATCGTGCTTACGTAATACTTGAACGGCCCCTTACATGCACATCATGTTGCATAAAAAATTCGGCTTTGTTTGCTAAAGTTTGAATTGATGGGATGCAATTGCTGCAGCCTAATGATATTACCTAGTCTTGCCATAAATATTGTGACGAAGAAAAAAAATTATTTTTTTATTGCATATAATATTTATTACTTTTACAGTGTGTTAGTTTAATACATAAATATAAAACAATTTAAAATATAAAAAGCTTATTCGAAGTGGTCTCCATTGGATGCAATACAGTCCTTTAAACGTTGAGGCCAGTTATCAATAGAAGCACGCACTCTTTCCATGGGGAAATTCTTCACTGCCAATCGTATGGATTGTTTTAGGGACTCCAAATTATCATGGCGTTTAGAGCAAGCCATACTCTCTAAAACTGACCATAAATCGTAATCCAACGGATTAAGATCGGGACTAGACGACGGCCAGTCTTCAGCTCTGATGAAGTCAGAAACGTTCATTTCCAACCAAGACTGCGTGGACCGAGCTTTATGACCCGGTGCCGAGTCTTGTTGGAAGGACCATACTTGGTTATTGAACATGGTGTTGTTAAGGGGCTTAACTACCTTCTCAAGAATGGTATCTTGATACACTTGTGCCGATGTTTTGATACCTTTTACACAAAAAAATGGCTCAGTCACTCTTCATAGCTAACACCCCACCAAACCATCACTGAAGTCAGATAATGCCCACGTTGCACTCTGTCGACTAATTGGAAAGCTTCCTTAGAGCTTTGAGCATAAATACGGTCATTTTTTTTGTTAAAATTTTGCTCAATTGTAAAGATTTTCTCATCCGTAAACAAAATTTTTCTGTGACCTCCCTTTGCGTACCGCTTCAGTAGTTGTTTCGATTTTACCACCCTATTCTTTTTTTAATTATCAGTTAAACAATGGCCAGTGCATCTCTTATAGGCTGCAAGTCCTAAGTCATCTTTTTAAAATACGCGACATGGTTCTGGGTGCTATCTTCTTCTCCCGAGATAAAATCTTTTGCTTTCGGACAGGATTTCTTCTAAATTCTTTCCCTTACTGCTTTGACCACCTTTTTCGTACGAACACTACGAGGACGGCCAGATCTTTTTTCGGTCACAAACAGAGGAGGTCTCATTGTACCTATTAATAGGCCGGTACACAAACATTTGACTAATACCAAGCGTATGGAGAGTTTTAAAAATTGCATTTGGCCCCATACCAACTTTCTGTAATGCAATCACAACGATTCGGTTCTCTTTATCAACCCACTCCATTTTAATATCGCAAAATATTGTACAATGTATTGGCGCCAAAATTAGCAAACTCAATGAACAATCGTATAAAAACAAAGAGATTTAAGACAAATAGAGAGGCCATCTGAAGAAATCTCAAAGAAAAATTGTGATCCCATGACTTAGTAACGCCATCTAGCGTAGTATAGCAAAATTAGAACGGCCAGGAAAAACATTTTTGTATAAAATTTTACTCTCCAGCGTCAGTAACGCCATCTAGCTTTGAATAGCAAACATTCAAATACCAAAACTTGATTAAGGCTGAACTTCATCAACTCTCTATCGACATAATATATCGATAATATTGGAAAGTGACTACATTTTTTTTCACATTTGAAAATTCCAAACAATTTGCAATGATTACTATATTCAATGTTTACAAGTTATTTATTTATAAAAATCTTTTTACAGACTAATTACTAAATTATCATTATTATGGGCACTTGACACGTCTAAAAACTTTTACACGTCAATCTTATTTTTTTTTTTTTGAACTACATGAGTGACTACTTTTCCTAACTGACTACTCTGAGAAGAAATGCCAAAACAAACTCAGAAAAGAGTCTGTGACCTCACAGACTCTTTCACCGATCACTAATGTTAATGTGACAAATTAAAATTAAAGCTTAATTAAAATTAAGGCAAAAGTTAACAAAACTGGTTTTATTTCATGGGACTTAGGTCCCATCAAATAAAATCAGTTTCGTTAAAATTATATTTGCATTAACTGGTGTAGTAAGTCTGGTGGCGGATTTATTTCATCATCCTGAAATTACAAAAAACAAAAAAAAACGGAGTGTGATGCGTAGTCACTCTAAACTGTACTAAGAACGTTGTACTGAATCGGTATTATTTTTGTTGGTAACAACATAAAAACTGAGATTTGCCTTTTCCTTCGCATCTTCTTTAGCTGAAAACTGGTTGCGAAACTCGATTGCTAATGTGGCCGAAAGTAATATTTCAACATTTTATTTTTTTTGTTGGGGAAAAGGCCTAAAATAGTCGAGCAGACAGATATCAAAAGTCAAGTGAGTAGTGGGAATTATAGGCAGTGTTCTAGTTTACCATACAAACATAAAGAACGACTACGAAAAATGTATAAACTCTCTCTTTCTCTTAACTTCTCTTGTAGTACAAGGTACCGATCCTTTTTTTAAATTTGATCAACCCGTCTTTCCAAAGTAAAAGTCTTTGCTTTAAAATGCTTGGAACATAATTTTGACGAAGCAGATGGAAGCCAATTTACTTTTCTACGATCTTTTTGAACAAACTGTATCCACTTTTCACGTTCAACTTTATTTACATTGCGAAACCTAAAATAACAGAAACCAATTTTACGAACGCACATATACAAACAGATAAGAATACCAAAATACATGTGCATACAAAAGTAATGCTTATTTCTAAAAAAAAATACCTTCCAGCATACCTCTGATAGAAGAGAAGATAAAAAGATGTAGTCAGCGTGTGTAAAAGTAAAAGAGAAAATATAAAAAAAAAACAGTTCACTTACAAATATATAATAATAACACCACCCCATTTCTTCCCGTGGGTGTCGTAAAAGGCGACTAAGGGACTTACTAGAGAATGGGCAGCAGCGTTCTCTATGCATTTTACCACCATACTGCGATCGCCAACCCGCCTGCCAAGCGTGGCGATTATGGCAAAGCCCCCCAAATTGGGGGAGGCCTAAGTCCAGCAGTGGACGTCTTACGGCTGAAACGAATAAGAACAAATAGTTTTGAATTTTACTAACCTAATTAAATATTATCGATAACAAAGTCGATAAACATCATAACATCTCTGCAAGGCAGTAGTAAAGCTACTCAGCAATAGAGGGCGTTGATACAAAATTATCGTATGTTCTAGAACTATCCATGAATATTATTTAATTAAAATTACTGAGAAATATTAAAAAAATATTTATGAAAATAAACCGAAGTTCGGTCCAGACGTTTTACCATAGCGTGATTTACAATATCGTAAAGCGCAACTCGGCATATTTATTTAAGAAATGTTTTTCTTTTCTTGTCAAACGGACACAAATGCGTGTTGACATGCAGACATGCCATCCTAGACTAAACGCCATATGACCACTAGGACACAAGTATTGGATTACGAGTTTGTTCGTTATGTCCCGTCTATATAATTTAATGTCTTTGTATAAAAATGACAGATTCCAAATTCAAATGTAATATCTTTCTTATTTTTAACTGTAACAGTATTTATGGCCAGACTAAGTATAAGCAAAAAGAGGTTGATAGTTTTAAATGCGCTCTGACAGTGGCACGTTAAAACTTGGGTAATTAACAAACCTGAACTCAGATTAGCGCTGGCAGCTAAATAAGATGAGTATTAGCAGGCGCGCTCGCAGCCTATGATTTTGGGGGGGTCACTAAGAGTACTGAAGAATATTTTTAGGAAGGTACATCTCCTCGTTGGTCTAGTAGTCGAAAGCGCTACTGATGAGCACGAGGTCCCGGGTTCGATTCTCAGGTCGGGAGTATTATTGGGTTTTTCAGGCAAATCGTTCAGGGTCTCGACAGCATGGCTGACTTTGGGGGGGTCATGACCCCTACGACCCCCCCTCTCGGACCGCGCCTGAGTATTAGTGTAGTAATACCGGCGGCGACTTACGAGTTGTAAGTCGTGGGTTCAAACTCAGAGAGGCCCTTTACTTTGTGTAAATTATTTCATTTCCATTGCTCTCAAAAGGGTGAAAGAAAACATCGTAAGGAAACTAGCAGTCTTGTAACTAAACATTTCAAGACATGTGACTTCTACTGGGATAGGTACTACTGGCGCATGGTATATTACTGGGCCCACGTGGTATATTACGGCCCACTCCCTTTCACAGAGATGTCTGTTTCAAGCATAATCTTTAAAACATTATGCCTATTTTTTTCCGCCGTTGCTTGGTCTAGTCACAAGCGCTACAGCTAAACAAAAAGTCCAGGTCGGGCAAAGTGTTATGGGGTTTTTCCACCAGGAATATCTCAGTAGCAGCCCGGAACCTAGATTTGTGCCTGGTTGATGGCTAGCCCTCTATTACATGGGACTTAAACATAACTGGCGAAATATGGCTGTACCCTACTATAGCTACACGTCTTTCTAACCCTACAAGGATAACAGGCATGATGTTATGTTTCATATTATTATGCGTAATATTTTTGCAACTCACTTTACTATGTATTGTTTACGTAGGAAGTTTATAGAAGCAGCACAGAGATACAATGAGTTGTCTTACCGGAACATTATACACGAAGACGAACGAATTACGTGTCTGAGGAATGCCCTCATATGTACTGTATTGGCGTCCGCGGGTAGTAAGTATCTACTTGACATTTTTACTTTTGAATTCATTTAGCGCTAAATATTTATAAATCATTCTGTGGGGTACACACCTACACTACCATTTATTTATTTATTTATTATAACATAAACACAACACAAACGTAACAATATTTATTTACTTGTATTATTACTATATACACAATCACCGGCATTCGCTTAATGTCGGGCTAGCTACCAGTAGTCACTGGACACGCACACCGGACCTCGTCATCGTGACGTAGCCGCGCGCGCGGAGGGAGCCAGCGTCCGATCACCTTGTCGCGACCTCAGTCGTTACCTGCCCATGCGACGCGCTCGGCTATACATATTTTGTGAAACCTCGTTCGCTGATTGTTTACGTGTTGTAACCGTTATTGTTGTGCCGTGACTATTGTGACTTTGTGTGCCTATCGTTATTTGTGACTTTATTCCTTCTAACTGTTTTCTGTGTTGTGTGTATGTGGACCCAATATAACCGTGAGTACCAAGCAGACTGACTTTTAATTCGCCTACCGACATCTGCGCAAAAACATACCCACAACGAACTATACTGGTGACCCCGACGTGATCACTTAATACTAACTTATTACTATAATTATAAAAATATAAAAATGAGTGATAGTGAGTCTGAGCACACCGCGTCGTCACAGCCGGCAAAACATGTTACGCGTAGAACGCGCCAACCGAAGCGCGTTTCCATTGAACCGGAACACGAAAGTTACCGCGTGTCCATAAAGTTACCACCATTTTGGCCGGAAGAGCCGGACATTTGGTTTGCACAAATCGAGGCTCAGTTCGAGAATGCAGGGGTGACAAATGACGTCACAAAATATAATTATGTGGTCGGTCATCTCGACCCACTAGTATCAAAGGAGGTGAAGGACGTCATCATGTCCCCTCCCGCCACCAACCGGTACCTAAAGCTGAAGACCGAATTGGTGAAGCGCCTCTCAGCATCCCAGGAGAAGAAGGTGAAGCAGCTGCTGATGCATGAGGAACTGGGAGATCGAAAACCATCGCAGTTTCTTCGCCACCTGCAAGGGTTGGCTGGACCAACAGTGCCCGAGGATTTCGTGCGCACCATCTGGTGCAGCCGACTCCCCACCAGCATCCAGCCCCTCCTGGCATCGCAGCCACACAGCACCCTGGAAGCGCTGGCCGATCTGGCTGATCGCGTCCAGGACATAGTCGCACCACCTAGCCACGTAGCTTCAACTTCGGCAGCAGGACCCACGGTGAGTGAGATGGCAGCCGAAATCGCAGAACTCAAGCGTGCGATGAGAGACCTGACGATGCAGCTGCGAGACAGTAGACCTCATAATCGTCAGCACAGCCGTGATCGCGACACGAGACGCCACTCACGCCAACGATCTTCAACCCGCTCCAACTCCAGCTACCGAAAGCACCCGGTATGCTGGTACCATTCAACGCATGGCGAGAAGGCCGAGCGTTGCGTAAAGCCCTGCGACTACAAGAAGGGAAACGCCGCGGGCAGTCAGTAATGGCGACAGACGATTGCCCCGCCTCCACTGGTCGCCTATTCGTTGCAGACCGAAGGACGAAGACGCAGTTTCTGGTCGACACTGGAAGCGACCTCTGCGTCTACCCTCGTAGTCTGCTCAGCGATCGTCGTGCACCTACAAACTACCAACTTGTGGCCGCGAATGGGACGCCCATTCCAACGTATGGTTTCCTCGAACTAAATTTAAATCTAGGACTTCGTAGAGACTTTAAGTGGCGTTTTGTGGTAGCAGAAGTGACGAAACCGATTATCGGAGTAGATTTTCTTTGTTTTTACTCTTTGACCGTTGACTGTAGAAATCAACGGTTAATTGACAGTAACACTAATGTTTTTACTTTAGCCACGAATCACTTAGATTCGTCTTTATTTTCTGTAAAGATTAGTTCTGGTGATTCGAGGTATCACAAAATATTAGAAAGTTTTCCCGACATTACGCGACCTGCCGGTACACTACGCACCACACCACACAACACCGTACACCATATCCGCACGACCCCAGGCCCTCCAGTGTCTTCTTCATTTCGGCGATTAGCGCCGGACAAATTAAAAATTGCACAGCAGGAGTTCGAGCTGATGCTGGCCAATGGAACTGCCAGGCCCTCAGAGAGTCCCTGGTCATCCCCACTTCATCTCGCCCCGAAAAAAGACAACGGCTGGCGACCCTGCGGAGACTACCGCATGCTTAACGCACGAACCGTTCCTGACAGGTACCCGATTAGGCACATTCACGATTTTGCTCACAGCATTTCAGGCTGTCAAGTATTCAGCACCATCGACCTTGTGAAAGCCTACAACCAGATTCCTGTCAGCCCGGACGACATCCCGAAGACGGCAATCACCACACCGTTCGGCCTGTACGAATTTCCGTACATGACGTTTGGTTTGCGCAACGCAGGCCAGACATTCCAACGTTTTGTCGACGAAATGACGAGAGGACTGGAGTTCTGCTACTGCTACCTGGATGACTTCTTGATCTTCTCCAGGACAGAAGCAGAGCACGAGGAGCATCTCCGTATAATATTCAGCAGAATGAAGGACTTCGGCATGCTGATCAATACGGCCAAGTGTGTTTTTGGTGTCCCGGAAGTAACTTTCTTAGGTTACCATATCTCCGAAAAGGGCACCAAACCATTAGACACCAAGGTCGACGCCATTAAGACCTTCCCACCACCTAAAGACGTTCGTCAGTTGCGCCGATTCTTGGGCATGATTAACTTTTACAGGCGTTTCATGCCTCACGCAGCTCAGATACAGGCGCCACTACACGACCTCTTGATAGGCAACGTAAAGGGCTCGCATCCTATATGTCTTGCGGAGAATACATTGCAAGCATTCGAGGACTGCAAAGAAAGCCTTGCTAACGCCGCTCTATTAGCTCACCCCGATTGCAATGCCAAACTCGCATTGGTTACCGATGCGTCGGATACTGCAATCGGCGCGGTGTTACAGCAGCTTAGCGACGATGGATGGCAGCCGTTAGCTTTCTTCTCACGGAAGCTCAGCCCTCCGCAAGCAAAGTATTCTCCCTATGACAGGGAACTGCTGGCCATTTACGAGGCCATCAAATACTTTCGCCATATGCTGGAGGCCAGACACTTTGTCGTTTATACGGATCACAAGCCGATCAGTTTCGCATTCCATGAACGGAAGAAAAACTGCTCGCCTCGACAATTCCGTCACCTAGACTTTATCGCCCAGTTCACTACCGATATACGGCACATTTCGGGCAAAGACAACGTCGTAGCCGACCCCTTATCTCGCGTGGAGGAGCTTCAAGCTCCAGTCCGTCTCGACACCCTCGCGGAATCACAGTCCTCAGATCCAGAACTGAAGAAGCTACTTCAGGAAGGGTCTTCGCTGGTACTGGAAAAGGTGCAAATCCCTGGGCAGCGTACAACCGTGTACTGCGACGTCAGCACAGCGTCACCCAGGCCATTTGTTCCCAAAATGCTGCGGAAACAAGCTTTTGACAGCTTGCATTCCCTCAGTCACCCAGGCGTCTCAGCGACTGCCAAATTAATCGCAGAGCGCTTCGTTTGGCCAGGCGTCAGGAAGGACTGCAGGGAGTGGGCACGAGCTTGCCTCGCTTGTCAGCGGGCTAAAGTGAGCCGTCACGTATCCGCACCACTAGGAAATTACCATCTCCCACGCGCCAGGTTCACTAAGATCCACATCGACCTTGTGGGTCCGCTACCTATTTCGCAAGGTTTTAGATACTGTCTGACGGCAGTCGACCGCTTTACCAGGTGGCCAGAGGTCGTACCTATCGTCGACATCACTGCCGAGACAGTAGCTAAGGCATTGCTATCCGGATGGATTGCCCGATTTGGCTGTCCTACTGACATTGTTACGGACAGAGGCCGTCAGTTTGAATCGGCCCTGTTCGAACAACTGTCAAAAATTGTTGGTTTCCAGCACAAGCGGACAACGGCATACCATCCGGCGTGCAATGGCATGGTGGAGCGTTTCCACAGGCAGCTCAAGGCGTCCATCATGTGTCATGCGAATGACAAGTGGACAGAGTCCTTGCCGTGGGTATTGCTTGGCATAAGGAGCGCATTCAAAAAGGATGTCCAAGCATCTTCTGCCGAATTAGTATACGGCGAGCAGCTAAGACTCCCGGGCGAATTTTTTACACCCAGTGATGACGGAACGACCGACATCACGGAATTTACCGCGCGCATCCGACACTTTGCCCAAAAGTTACAGCCTACTCCAGCTTCTCGTCACAACAAAACGAGCATTTTTGTATTTAAGGATCTGCAGACCACTGATCAAGTGTTCCTTCGTGAGGACGCATTACGTGGTTCGCTGCAACCAGCTTACACAGGTCCTCACAAAGTTCTGCACAAAAGTGATAAAACTTTTAAAATTTTATTTAAGGGAAAAGAGGTCACGGTCTCAATAGACCGCCTAAAGCCAGCATACATATTGGCTGACAAAGCTGACCCCAAGGAAGATACTCCATCTCCAGACGTAAGGGAGTACACTACTCGGTCTGGACGTCGGGTCAAATTCCCAGATTTTTATCGCCCTTGACGGTCTCTGGAGGGGGGTGGTGTGGGGTACACACCTACACTACCATTTATTTATTTATTTATTATAACATAAACACAACACAAACGTAACAATATTTATTTACTTGTATTATTACTATATACACAATCACCGGCATTCGCTTAATGTCGGGCTAGCTACCAGTAGTCACTGGACACGCACACCGGACCTCGTCATCGTGACGTAGCCGCGCGCGCGGAGGGAGCCAGCGTCCGATCACCTTGTCGCGACCTCAGTCGTTACCTGCCCATGCGACGCGCTCGGCTATACATATTTTGTGAAACCTCGTTCGCTGATTGTTTACGTGTTGTAACCGTTATTGTTGTGCCGTGACTATTGTGACTTTGTGTGCCTATCGTTATTTGTGACTTTACTCCTTCTAACTGTTTTCTGTGTTGTGTGTATGTGGACCCAATATAACCGTGAGTACCAAGCAGACTGACTTTTAATTCGCCTACCGACATCTGCGCAAAAACATACCCACAACGAACTATAATTCTGTCTTTGTCAGCTTCAAATGATTGTCTAAAACCGATGTTTTATACTCGTTTAATAAAAATTTAAAAAGAGTCAATGCTTATTTTGCATTTTGCCTTACAGGTCAGCAGCGCTCCAGAATGCTAGCAACTCTGTTCAAAGATGAAAGATGTCAACAGTTACCAGCATATTCCATCTTAGAGAAAATGTATCTCGACCGTATCATCAGGCGGTCGGAGCTGCATGAGTTTGAAGCTCTGATGCAGACGCACCAGAAGGCAACTTGTCATATTTATCATTCGGTACAGGCTAAGTAGGAAAGAGCGGCTGATGGAGTTTGTGCTACCACCAATGGTCACGGGCGTTTCGATTTTATAATTCTCCTTGAAATAACACTAAGGTTGAACTTTTAATCCTATTCACTAACTTGACAGTTCAATGCAAAATAATGATACCATTCTAAAACTAATAGTGTCGGGGTAGTGAACGATTTCGCATAAAGAATGAATGATAAAAATGTTTTAAATTAAATAAAACTTTAAAAATCGTTTTTAGGTGTGTATTATAAGAATAATTAATAATTTTAATAATAGTTATTTCATTTTTTTTATTTTCTTCTGATAGAAACAAAACTAAATATAAAAATCATGTCATTTTGCTTATTTTTTTACTATAGTCATTTTATTTCCTCTGACAGCCATAGACTACGTATATATCGATATAGTACACATCTTGTTTTAAAACAAGTTATTAAATTTAAATTACAACGTTTGCATGTAAGTACAGACGCCAACACATCAAGCTACTACAATCTGTCAGATTTCTTTGATAGATTTTCGACTTTATTTCTAGAGCATTAGGTTCAAGGTTCATTGGGAAAAATTGACAGTTTCGGGTAGCTTGACCTGGTGGCGTCTGTACATTATTTCAAGTTCATTCAATTTCATTCATTCTTGCACCACCTCACTATTTTTTTTTGTCAAAACCTGGTATCCCTCCAATTGTCAAGTTAGTGAATAGGATTAAAAGTCGAACCTTAATCATTCATCAAAATTCCTTTTAAAGACAGACAGTAAACCCGCGTACGTAGGCACGCTTTTATTAGCTTCACCTGTATGTTTGTATGTAACTATGTAACCGATTCCTTTGGACTTGATTTTGACCCACTTCAAACGGTCCGATTTCATTTAAACTTTGTAGACTTATCGAGGACTGATGACAATAGAATAATTTCAGTCTGTGCCATTATCTTTGCCACGTTTACCAGGATAGAAAAAAAAAAACAAAAAACAGTTGCTAGCCGAACTAAAAAACAGAAAATAATAAAAATTTAAAAAACTAAAAAACACACTTCCATAGAAAACCAAACTAAAAAGTAGAAAATAGTTGAAAAATAAATCGTACAGTGCTTGATAGTTTGGTTTTATATGGAAGCGTGTTTTAAAACTATTCTTTTTTAACGTGGCGTTTTATCAATGCGCACTGCTGTAAATGGATTTCCAACTCTTGGCGCTGAGCCGAGGGTTAAACTTCAAGTGCTCGCTAAAAAACGCGCTTGCGTTCGTCTGGCTAACGGATGTTCGATGCCTCGTGCATTATCCACTTTTGCTTTTTCTATCTTCACACGTGCCGGATAGCTTTTGATAAAAGGTCAGATGTGTAATACTCTCTGTATTACGCATCTGACCTTTTATCAAAAGCTATTATAATCTGTCTATTTATCCTAACGACGTAATCAAAACATCAACACACATTTGAAATAGCTTATATCTAGTTTATGTACAGACGCTAGCACATCAAGCTACCGGAAACTGACAAATTCTGCCAATCAACCTTGAGCCCTAATGCTTTAGCGATAAAGTTGAAAATCTATTATAAAAAATATGACAAATTTTAGTAGCTTGAAGTGCTGGCTTCTGTACTTTATGGCCCGACTCCACTTTGCGATATTTTGTAAATAACCCATTGAGTACTCCTGGGAACGTTTAGTGTCCCTCAAAGTGTTAAATACTTCCCTATTAACGATTTTTTTTGTTTTTTTAATAGGCCAGTACATCTGATGGAACGACGATTCTGGATCGCGCAGTATTTGAACACAACCTCCTCTCAGCTAGCAAGCTATACAATAATATAACTTTTGAAGAGCTGGGCGCATTGCTTGAGACTCCGCCTACCAAAGCGGAGAGGATTGCCAGCCACATGATCAGTGAAGGGCGGATGAACGGATACATTGACCAAATCAGCTCAGTTGTACATTTTGAAAGTAAGTATTTTTCTTTACCCTCATACTAGAAGTTGCTGTACAACCCATGAATTAATCAATGACCCAAGGTTTTAATGAGTTTGGCAATCAATGAAAAAGTAGCAGTATTTTATATTAAGTGACTGTCTATCTGACCTCGACAAGCCATTTACTGGGTAATATGATACCCCTTGGTAAGACTGGTTGTCAGACTTTCGGGCTTCTGACGACCCGTAACGACTGTCACTGTCAAATGACAGACGGTACCAACGGCTTAACGTGCTTGCCGAGGCTCGGAGGGATCGTATCTAAAGATGGTCACCCATCCACAGACTAGCCGCGGCCAGCATTGCTTAACCTGATCGATAGTCCCTGACGGCTTCTATTACTTAGCCACAAGCCCCTACCTACTTCTATGAAGGTTTTAATCGGTCAAATGTCAATCCACATCGAAAGTTCTCTTCAATCAAACTTGATAAGATAATCAACAGAAAAAGAAAACATATTGGATAATACGACAAAACATTGTAATCGATCACAATCAATCAACGCATAGGCATAACGTAAGATATAAACGCGTGATATATTCATTAGATAGTAAACATTATACAAGTAGGTATTCTGCAATACCAATGTATTGCAGAATACCTACTTGTATAATGTTTACTATTTAGCAGCGTCAATACTGCTGATAAGATAAAAAGAGGCAAGGAATAATTAAAGTCTGGAATCACTAATTTTCGCATTGAGCTAAAGCGGTGGTGAATGAATGCTCATAACTTGTTTGTATGAGAAGCCCTGCAATGGGACATTATATGCTGGTATTTTTATTTCTAAGTCCCTATAGGTTATATTTACCTTATTTTAAGGAATATGGTGAATAACCCACTTCCACGAAGTTAACGTTTTCTAGTGTTGTATCCACGGACCGCAGCATGTCGACGCTAATGCTTGCGGTATAAATCTTAACAAAAATACATACCTAAGTAAAATTGTAATGTGAAAATAGCAGCTTTTTACGTATGCTTATGAAAGTAGGATAAACGGTATTTAAAAAAAAAAACTGTCTGTCAGTCTCTATACTCCGATCTTCGAAACGCCTGGAACGATTATGACGGGCCTTTCACTGCCCGATAGCTGATGTTATATAGAGTATCTCGGTAACATGTTCCCGTGAGATAATTTCCGACATCCACGCGGTCGAAGCGGCGGGCAGCAGCTAGTAAATTAATTAAAAAACAAAGATACTTTTCATTCAAAATACACACCTATTATTTGGCTAGTTACACGGCAGACAGACGTGTCAACAGTTTCCTCTCGACTCTTGTGCGTCATCGACTAATATACTTTCCCGGTCGCGTCAGAAGTAAAACAAGATCCCTACAAGCCAACTAAATACTACTTCAGTGTTTGTAGAGATCTTACAAGGTCAGCAACTAAAGTCTATTCATAAAAGACTTTTACATAATTATCATCGAAATTGTTACATATAATAATTATGTTTGTTAGCATTCCACGAATTACTACAGCTACTATAAGGGGAACTACACTTCATGTGCTTCTGTGTTTTGTTTACAGTGTAACAGTTGGCAATCCTCATCTATTCTGTTCGATTTTTGTTCTATTTATATGAAGAAAATAAACTGAAATGTAGTCTTTCATTACTGAATAATTAATGCTTGCCCTGGTGAAGGCCGCAGAAATCTGCTGGATGCGAGAAGCACAACCCGGTCGAAGTGGCAGTGCTTGGGGGAGGTCTCTGTCCAGCAGTGGACGTCTTTCGACTGCAAATTATTCAGTCATGATCATCATATGATGATGACTGAATAATTTGTAAAATAATAGTCAACATGTGATGCATACGGCATCACTATTCGGCAGTTGTTCCCAGTACAATCCCTTGCCTGTTTTACCTAGGTATAAGAACTTAAGAGTACATATTTTTTTCTATCACTACATACTAAAACATTTGTTTTCAGCTCGTGAAATCTTACCACAGTGGGACAAACAAATACAAAGTCTGTGTTACCAAGTGAACAGTCTGATAGAGAAGATAGCTGCTGCAGAACCAGAGTGGATGGCTAAACTCATGGAGGAAGAAATGATACAGTAGCACTCTTGTTGAAATACCCTATGATATATTCTGATAAATATAATTCTTTTCAATATCAAAACTTCTTTTTTAGGGTTCCGTTGCCAAATGGCAAAAAACGGAACCCTTATAGATTCGTCATGTCTGTCTGTCTGTCTGTCCGTCCGTCCGTATGTCACAGCCGCTTTTTACCGAAACTATAAGAGCTATGCTGTTAAAACTTGGTAAGTAGATGTATTCTGTGAACCGCATTAAGATTTTCACACTAAAATAGAAAAAAAACAATAAATTTTGGGGTTCCCCATACATAGAACTGAAACTCAAAAATGGTTTTTTTCATCAAACCCATACGTGTGGGGTATCTATGAATAGTGCTTCAAAAATGGTAATGAGGTTTCTATGATCATTTTTTTCTAAACTGAATAGTTTGCGCGAGAGATACTTCCAAAGTGGTAAAATGTGTGTCCCCCTCCCGTAACTTCTAAAATAAGAGAATGATAAAACTAAAAAAAATATATGATGTACATTACCATGTAAACTACCACCGAAAATTGGTTTGAACGAGATCGAGTGAGTAGTTTTTTTTTAAAACGTCACAAATCGTAAAACGCAATTTACCTTTCATTCAATCAACTGAAATATAAAATTTAAAAAAAAAAAACTTATTTTTAAACCGAGAATACCTACAGGTTTGTACGGAACCCTCGGTGTGCGAGTCCGACTCGTTATACCTTGTTTTTAAACGTAATCTCAAAACAAGTTGCACATCAAGAGCTAAGTTGGGTTAGTTAGCTCGCATAGCTGGAAGTTACTATTCGTACGTATGTTCATAGTTTGCAGCCTGCACAGAAGTGCGAAAAATTTCCTCAGCTGCGCGAGCTAACTTAGCTCTCAATCTGCAACGATCTCAATCATCTCATCTCTCAATCTATAACGATGACCTATGAACCTACCTTAATATGTATTGGAAACATTTAAACAGAACTATATCATATAAGCTTTATTATACAACGTCAATTAAATTATTATAAATATTAACATAGTAAAAAAATATAATTCCTAAACACTTCGAAAACCACACTTATTGTAACGAATAGCGGACGTACGCAAGGAATGAATAGCAAATGAACAGGTAAAGGTCTAATAAAACAAGTGCGCGCTGATTCCAACAGACTATTCATTTTTATTACCATTCATCAATAGAATACACCATAGGTGCTTATTTACAAGACAACTGGCTAGGTGACGTAATGTAGGTTCATATTGATATTTTTCAAAACAAGGATGCTTATACGCCGCGTGCTAATACATAATACGTTAAGAACTCTAATAATAACATTTCGAGGAAAAAGCGTCCGCCGCCTTGAAATAGAAATTATATTATTGACTGACGGATCAAACTTGCATGTACAAAGACAAAGTTATTAGGTGTATGACAATTTTATTGTTGCGTTTTGAACGCAGAATACACTATACAGAGAATGCTTGAAGATACTGTTTGATAAATTGATTAATAGTTACGCTTCCTTTGCTGTTATTATTAAATAACAGTAAATGTGGCATTATGTATTATCTACAAGACTAAAAGCCGAAGGGCCTCGGAGTGCTTAGGGCTCGAGTTCGAGGGCGACGCCCACTTTGTGTCCGCCAGCGTTGAAGTTCTGGCCGTCGATAGCCGCCGACAGCGTCAAGATGATGCCTGCAAATAATGATAACATTATATAACTAATTCTCCACTGCAGTAGGTTTTCTGTGATAACTGATAATATAGATAACAATATCATGCACATAAGAAATCGGGACAATGCTTTACAGATCATGTGATCTGATATAACAGAACATTTCAACCTGTTGTATTATTAGCGCTTTGTTATCTCTTAACTGATGCTATTCAGTGATGAGATAATTCATATAGAGAGTAAATGTATAAAGTAACTACATAATCCTGAATTTAAGTAGCATTACTGAACTGTATGTTCATAAATAAATGATAATTATTATCATCATCATAATATGATGAAATTATTTATGATTATCAAGCCATATAATAATCTTTAGATCAATAAAAAATACATTATGAAGTAAAAGCTGATGAAATAGTTAAGAATTTGGAGTAAGAGATAACTTCAATAGGAAGTTGATAATGATCGAATCTCACCAGGGCGCAATTTCTGTTGGTATCCAAGACCAATGAGAGATTTGTTGTTGATCTTGGCATGCAGCGAAGCATCCGCATCCATCGCAAACTTGGTGCCAACACCGAAAAGTGTATCGGAAGAGCCGGAGGTCCACTTCATGCTGATACCGCACTCAATCTTTTCTGACACCTTCTGGTAGATAGAGCCGCCGAACTCCTTTCCATTGTCACTATATTTAACAAGAAAACAACATTGTATAGCAATGTAAACAGATTATGTTTTATTGAAATTAACAATGATAGTTAATCATTGTTTGAAATCGAATTATGAAAACATTTAGGTGTGTCAAAAAGATAATGTTTAATTAGTTTGCAAAAACCTTAGGTCACCAAAAGTAAGAGCTAGATCTTAATAGACTCCTTTCAATGTATAAGGAATAATAAAGCCCACTGCCTTGGTGGTGCTCTAGTAATAACTGGTTTGCATAACAAGAGAGATGACATCCTTTGCTAAACTCAACTAGGTCATGTGTTATGCAATCATATAAAATCAATAGCAGTGACTCAGCCTATAGCTATTAAAGTGTCATATAGACCTAGATTGAGCTTTCAGAAAATTTCGATTTTTCTTATCAAGCAATTTCTTCTTAGCTTTGGTGGCTTCACCTGTATAAAATCACCTCAAAACCACATGCTACTGAAAAATATCATTCCTATCCTATGTCCTATTCTAGGTTGTTGCCTACCTGTGTGCAAATTTCATCTATGATTGAATAACCATTCAAACGGACTTCCAAATTTATAATATTATTATTATTCAGTAAGATGTTCATGTAATGTTGGATAAAATGTAAGAATTTTGGTTATATCTATAAGGAAAATTACTTACACATTGGTGTGCAAGTTGAAGTCCTTAGATTGGTAACCAAGAGCAAAGTTGTTCTTGGAAAGCTTGGTCTTCTGTGAGTCAAACTGCCCATGTACACCAGCGAGCCAGCCCTGGTAAGCTAAGACAGCAGCCACATCCACAATAGGACCAGCAAGGTCCAAATCCAAGATGGTGTTAACGGCAACAGTCTCATTGGTGAATGAGGTCTTGAGTTTACCGGTCTTGGTCCTGCAAATTAAATTGTTATGTAATACTAGCTTTTGCCAGCGGCTTCGCCCGCGTGGAGGTCGGAAAATATCCCGCGGGTGTCGTCACTGCTCAGCTCCTATGTGTCTTAGCGTTATGTTATAATATCTGGATGACCGAGCTTTGCTCGGTATTTTTGGTAAATTGTGTTTAAAATAATAAGTTTATGTTCAAGTTGATTATCAATAAAGTTGGTCATTGAAAACACGAATAAAACGACATTTCATAAAAATGAATCCTAGTTAGATCGATTTATCGCCCCCGAAACCCCCTGTATACTAAATTTCATGAAAATCGTTAGAGCCGTTTCCAAGATTCAGATTATATATATATATACAAGAATTGCTCGTTTAAAGATCTAAGATATAGCCTATAACCTGCCCAGGAGTATGGAATACAATCGTACTAAGTTTAGTTAAAATCCCTTCAGTAGTTTTTAACCCATGCGTGCACATACAGACAGACAGACAAAAAATTTACTGATTGCATCAGTTTTGGCATCAGTATCGATCACCATTCATCCTCCAATATTAATTTTGAATGTATATTCAATGTACAGAATTGACCTCTCTACAGTTTTAGTATAAGTATAGATAGATATAGATATGATTATAGGCAAAATCTTAGCCCACAACTTGTCAAAATAAACTGTTACCTAAAAAAATTTATACAGCATACAAAAATGGCAAAATAAAGAAAATGGTAATAATTTAATTTTGGCCAAATTCTTACCCTGTTTGTGGTGCAAAGGTTCCTTCAAGGGTAAGTTTAAGACCATTAGCAATTTTGTTTGCAATGGTAATGTCCGTGGCAAGTGTGTTGTCTGTGTTCCATTTCTCAGTGAATGTCAGACCATAGTCCTTCACTGAATATTTCGATGAAAGGCTACCAAACACCTGAAAGTTAGTACAAAACATTCCATTTAGTCAAATGTCAATGTAGCTTTAGTAAAATAGCAAAATCTTGACCAACATTATTTTTACATCTAATAAATACTAGTTTTATTTTATCAAATTTACAGTACTTTGAAGTTACAAATAGTGAATATAGAATGACATAAATTGAAATACAAAGAATTAAATTGATAGAAGCTAGAAACAATGTTAAGGTATACGTATAAATATGCTTGCGACATGATAGCTAGCTCATATTAGTACATTTCTAAATGAGTTTAGCTACAGAACATTCATATTCACGTTTGTACCTTTCTTACCTTCCCACTTTCATGGTTGGAGGTTATACCGCTGGTGAATTCAACACCCGTTTCGCTCTTGGTCTTCAGGTCAAGTTTGAAGACACCAAAGTGGTAGCCTTTGCTGAAGACATCATTGGCCTTCTTTCCAAGATCAGCATAGTAAGGGGTAGGTTTTGCTTCCTAAAGAACATTTGATTCAACATTAGGTATATGATGAGATATACAAAAATTGTACGTTACTAACGGGTCATTAACCTTAAAATGGTACCAATATTAATAAAAATTCAGCCGCAGACCCTTATCACGTGAACCAAGGTGAAGCTTTACTCGTTTAGCAAAGTCGCGAAATTACAATCAGTGCCAGCTGTGTCAGGGTCGAAATCGGCTTAGACTTATTTACAAGCCACTTCTACACAAGGTATTACATAACATCAATGCATTATGACTGAAGCTGTATTACTATTACGTTCCAGCTCTGAGAGAAACCATAATCATGAATACCTACAGTAAAGTATATCAGTGAGGCCGTAAACTTGACCTTCGAGAAAAGGGCCCAAGTTGAGCTCAAAAATCACATGCGTCAATTAGCCTGTACTCCGGTGGCGTTACAGTTTAAGCAAATAGGGAAACATAATGTACACTATCCTGAAAACAGTAAAGACCTTGTCCTATTAATGATTCTTACACCCTTTCTAGTTGAAAGAGGATGCGTAGAATAAATAAAATTGGAAAATGACGTCGAATGTTCCCCGTTATCACCGGCTCGCCCCGCAAATTGTAAACTAACGACACTTATGAAAGTCTTACTATTATGACTATATACCACACATATGAGAAGCTTGAAGAATACTTACTGCCATGATGGAAGTATTTCACAGTAATTCCAAGACAATTTACCGAGAAGCCGAGAACAAGACCTCTTACACACTACTACACCACAAGACAATTTCAAGTTTGACAAAATGTCGACAGAGGGCGTGATTTCCGGAACTCACGTTATTGATAATAATTTTACTTTTTATGCATGTGTTAAAGAGTTAGTTTGTATATACTGTTAGGATTATTATTTTAGATAAAATATTTTATCTTTTAATAACGTACATTAAATCACAATTTCGTTTCTAAATTAATATTCGTATTTTTTTGACTCTCAATGTTTTTAGTGACGTCTTATGTCGCACACTTTGTAATTTGATGTCCTAATAAAATTTATTTCAATTAGTTTGTTGATTCCTTGATTTTATAGCATATGAAAAATGTTGTGTAAATTATTTTAATGTTTGAAGACTAATTTTAGGTAAGGCACGGTTAATAAAAAAAATATTATACTTTCACGTAGCGTAGTGCATAAAATTCGCGTTGTGTAGCGCGAATTTAAAAAAGAGTTACACTACACATTTTTTTTTACTTTTATTCTCGTCAAGGTATTTATTATGTTCTGTGAAAGAAATTTTAAGAAGATGCTTCGAGAAGGGTAGAGGGTCAGTTACTCAAAAAAGTATTTTATTAAGTAAGTAAAGAGCATTATTTTATTTTACCTACTAATATTTTTTTTTCCATACTTAGTATTGGACAATCCTATCTATAATATAAGTAATAAAGATATTATTATGCGTATATTTTGTATTAAGGATGATATTCAAGGCAGCAAAACAGTAGGAAATCCATTTTTAGGGTTCCGTTGCCAAATGGCAAAAAACGGAACCCTTATAGATTCGTCATGTCTGTCTGTCCATCTGTCTGTCTGTCTGTCTGTCCGTCCGTATGTCACAGCCACTTTTCTCCGAAACTATAAGAGCTACGCTGTTGAAACTTGGTAAGTAGATGTATTCTGTAAACCGCATCAAGATTTTAACACTAAAATAGAAAAAAAAAACAATAAATTTTGGGGTTCTCCATACATAGAACTGAAACTCAAATTTTTTTTCTTCATCAAACCCATACGTGTGGGATATCTATGAATAGGTCTTCAAAAATGGTATTGAGGTTTCTAATATCATTTTTTTCTAAACTGAACAGTTTGCGCGAGAGACGCTTCCAAAGTGGTAAAATGTGTGTGTGTGTGTGTCCCCCGTAACTTCTAAAATAAGAGAATGATAAAACTTAAAAAATATATGGTGTACATAACCATGTAAACTTCCACCGAAAATTGGTTTGAACGAGATCCAGTAAGTAGTTTTTTTTAATACGTCATAAATCGTAAACCGCAATTTACCTTTCATTCAATCAACTCAAATATATATTTTTTTTAAAAACATTTAATTTCATAAGCATAAACCTTATACATAAACCGAGGATACCTACAGGTTTGTACGGAACCCTCGGTGCGCGAGTCCGACTCGCACATGGCCGGTTTTTTTTATTTAACTCACTGATGATCCAAGTCCAAGCCCTTCTGCAACTTGGCACAGAAATCCACATGATCTGTCCCGGTCGTCCCCATTTATTGGGCAATCCACGATATTCCCATCTTCATCCTTACAGATTACCTCTTCACTTAATGTGCCATCCTATGATGACAAAAAAGTTAATGTTTTAAATATTTTGGAAATTGTTTTTTTTTAGAATCATACATCTATTGAATGCATTCATTATGGATACCTACTAATTACTAAGTAAATTACCTAGATACACCCTACCGACTCATATTTTTTGTCGAATGACTATCAATATGGGACTCAGCCTGCGAGTAATCGAATATCAGTAAGTAATGGCTAATGGCAGACGTGGATCGACCCACGCTTGGCCCGTGTGGTGGGATAATCCGTGCTCCGTCACAGAGAAGAGGCTCGAGTCCCAGCAAAAAGTAAGCTGTAATATGGGAGACTAAACGATTGCAACTACTTACTTCTAAAATGCATGGTGTGGTTTCTCGAAAAATTGCTGCGCTTACTATTATTGGAAATTTCAAGTTTCGCCAACAGTTCTCCAATACGGCACTATTAGCGGAATCAAATAAATGCTCCAAATATGACATAATTAACAAAAAAACATTAAAATTACTATAATATTGTATCGAAAATATATGACAAGGCAGGACGACTAGATCGTTCGTGTAGAATTTTAAATAAACAAATCTACTAGGCTGTATTATGCATAGCTACAGTGCATACTCTGAATAGCTGGTATCATCGTAACAAAGCTATCATGTGCTACCATAGACCCACCACAACCAAACCATCAAGTGGGCAATGCAAATTAGCATTTACTTCTTCATTGCATTAAACATCATCATCATCATTTCAGCCGAACGACGTACACTGCTGGATACGCATAGGCCTCTCTCAAAATCCGCAACTTTGTCCGTTTCTGTGTGCTACCCGCATCCAGCAGATTCCAGCGGCCATCACAAGGTCATTGGTCTACCAGGTGGGAGGCCTTCCAACTCTACGTCTTCCGGTACATGGTCGCCACTGCAGAACCTTTCGGCCCAACAACAGCCATCTGTTCTGCGAGCAATGTGCCCTGCCCTCTGCCACTTAAGTTTTGCAATTCTTCGAGCTATGCCGATTACCTGGGTTCTCCTCCGTGTCTCCTCATTCCTGATTCGATCACGTATGGAAACTCTAAGCTCCTCTCGAAAACCCCTTGGGTGCTTCTGCCTTCTAATAATTCCAGTTTCAGTACTATAGGTCATCACTGGCAACACGCATTGGTCACAGACACTGCGGTATGTGGGACGAGAAGATATTGCGAAGCTTACCAAAGGCTGCCCAGCCGAGTCAGATTCGACGATTGACCTCTTCCTCAAAGTTGGACCTACCTAACTGGACAGTTTGTGTTGCTGTTTTGTGTGTGTATGTGCTTGTCCAGTTTGTATACCCGTCCATAACTTCGAATACGTATAGCGTCTCCGATCATCATGAGAGTGGGTGTTAGGTACACGGGCAGTTGACATGACCTTTGTCTTGTTCATGTTTATTTTAAGACCCACTCTTTCGGAAGCTCTACATTGGGCATTGGGGGCATTGTGGGGCAATGCCCTACCTTGAAATCACAATGCCCTACCTTAAAAATACCAAAAACGAAGATAACCTATTAGAATGGGATTGTATGTTTATAGTTTTAGATAAAAAATTGTAGCAATAGGTATCTAAACTTTTCCGGACATACCACAGTTTGAGACATTCATTTCATATTATAATAATTTTTTTCTCTGTGTATAGATGGCATTTGCAGCGCCATCACACGAAGCAATGGGTCTATATAATTATAATATGCCGATGCAGAGAAAAATTCTGTCACAGAAATTATTTGTCTTTGAATAGTTATTGAATGTACATCACTGACCTAGCAGGCGCGTTCCGAGGGGGGGAGGGGGGGGGGGTCTTAGGGAGAGCCAAAGAGTCAAGAGCCTGTATGATACATTCCAGTTTTAAGTAAGTTTGTGGTCTTGCAGTCTACATTCTCTTGATACTTGAGCTTTTCTTTATAGACCGACCAACCAAATAATTCCCGGTTCTTTTGGAATAATCAAAAGAAAATCTAACCTATCTGAGGTGGGCAAAAATGTTCGAGCTCGCTACGCTCGCTCTTACATTCATAATACTCCTAGTTGCCTGAATTTTCCTGGTATAAGTCGATGATGTAACTCCTAGGTCTTTTTGAATATATAAAACAAAACTGAACCTAAACGAGTTGAGTTATTACAATTTTCGAGCTCACTTCGCTCGCCTTTGTATTCAACAATCTCATAGTTGCTAGGGCTGTTCTGGCATTTTTTTTTCTGGTTGGGAAATCTTCAAGTGACTTCTCCCGCTTTGGGCGGAGCGGGAAGGCGTGTTAGACTTTTACTGACTAAAACCCACCCGTGTTCCATCAGTTGCCGATGTGCCAGGGTCACGATATCTCTTTCGAAAAATCACGCGACCCCGGCAGGCTTTTTTGACATTAGTCGACAATGTAACTCCTATTTCTGTTCGAAAACATAAAAAAAAACCTAACCTGAACGAGGGAGGTTGTTCAAATTTTCTAGCTCGCTTCGCTCGCTCTAGTATTCATCATTCTCCTGGTTGGCAGCGATATCCTGCATAAGTCGACAATGTCACTCCTATTTCCGTTTGAAAACATCAAAAAAAAAAAAATATCCTTAACGGGTTGTTAAAATTTTCGAACTACCTTCGCTCACTCTAGCATTTATCATTCTCATGGTTGACAGGGATATCCGGTATAAGTCGATAATGTAACTCCTATTTCTATTTGAAAACATCAAAAAAGTACCAAACCTGAACGAAGCGGGCTGTTAAAATTTTCGAGCTCGCTTCGCTCGCTCTAGCATTAATCATTCTCATGGATGGCAGGGATATCCTAGTGCCAATTATTTATTTATCCACAAGTGCTGCGACCAATTTGACAGCATTCTTTAATACCCCCCATGTAAAAGCGGTGTCCCTGAATACCTTAACTAATGACGAACTTAAGATGTACATAACGTCACTTTTTTATTCCCGGAGGGAATCAGCTATCTATATATGGTAAACAAAAATTTCACCAATTATCTGTGTCCCATGTCACAATGGGCGACCATTGTGACATGGGACACATAGATAACTGGTGAAATTTTGGTTCGCTCACTGCCATGAACCGGGTACAAATTCAGACTCCGGATTGCTTCTGAGAAATTTCTTATGGAAAAACCAAATAACACTAACCGACCTGAAAATCGAACCCGGAACTTCAAGGTCAGCAGTAGCGCTTGTGACCACTAGACCAAGGTGTACCTTCCTCAAAATATTCCTCGTCTCTTATGGTGACCCCCCCCCCCCCCCCCCCCAAATCTTGGGCTGCGTCCGCGCCTGTGACCTAGAGGTGATGTTGATTGATTTAGGAGCCCGTGCTTCAGAGCAGATCAATTATGATATATTTTTTACTTCCGCCCTACCTGTAGCCAATGCTGCCCTACCTCAAATTCGAGTCTAGCTACAGCCCTGTCATCGAGCATTGTACTGAGGTCCTCCATAGTCTCAGCCATGACAGCTATATCATCGGCAAACCAAAGGTGAGTGATGTACTCGCCATTGATGTTGATGTCAGCCCCCTTCTAGTCCAGAACGATGAAGACATTCTCCAGTGCAGCGGTGAACAGTTCCGGAGTGATAACGTCTGCCTGTCTCACACCTCGCTGCAGAGGGATAGGATTCGAGGTCTAATACTACTACTACTATACTGGTGTGGTACTGACATAGTAGGGTTTTCGTACCGATGGTTCTGCTGCTCGATGTAGCGATATTCAATCTGGCACCATTGAAGAGTCTGCAGGACAGCTCATGTTTCTATTGAATCGAAGGCTTTTTCGTAGTCCACAGACTCTAAACAGAGAGGCAGGTTATACTCTTCGGTCTTCTGTATAATTTGCCGCGACGTATGAATGTGGTCAACGTTGCTAAAACCTGTACGGAACCCTGCTTGTTCGGGAGGCTGGAAATCGTCAAACGAGCGAGACGGTTGGTGATTGCTCTTGAAAACAGCTTATAGACATGAGTCAGAAGTGAGATGGGCCTTTAGTTCATAAGAAAGGCATTGTCACCCTTCTTAAACAAAAGTACCATCACACCTCTGTTCGATGCCAGTGTGCATAAAACATAGCTATACTCATAAAGGATATTTTAAATAGAACTTGAATAAAAAAATTAAAAAAAATTGTATTTCCGAGCAAGCTGCATTTCCGTGACTGGATAAAGGAAGGCATTTTGAAACTCAAACCCTACGCATTTGTCCGCTTATACCTATTGTAACAGGGATTGACGTTCAAGTTTGATATCCATACATTACTATACAAGAAACCGATGCAGAAATACGCGTCATGTGTGAATGACCGGACCGTACGTGATCCACGTCACCTTTAAACATGTTAGTCTATAGCTCGTCTATAGATGGAATACCTATCTTATTGGCATAGCTCCATACTCTACAGACTAGCATCTGTTGAGTGTCTACATTTAATAGGGTCTTTTCCGAAGAAGTAAAATAAGTAGGTCCAACAAATTCGTTTCAATTTGCGAATTGCACTATTTGAACACAGGGATTCGCTTACATTTTGATAGTTCAACAATATTCATTGCGTTATTTACGTTGCTGTGCAGACAAATATTTCGTACATATGAAGCAATGGATTGGAAATAATCTTCATTCACACTTCATGATTCAGATCCTTTTTGATAGTACGTTACGCAATTAGAGTGCTGCACCCAGCATCACATCTTAACTAATAAGAGAAAAGATTTAATTTTTGTATGATTGTTTGTTACGTCCTTGCTAAAACGGCTGAACTGATTTTAATGAAATTTGGGACATGGATAGAACACTGACTGGGTTAAGATATAGGATACTTTTATCCCGATATTCCCACGGGATCGAGACTTCTGCGGGTGAAACCGTGGGGCGAAGCTTGCAGCAATATATCAGGTAAGTCATCAAATAAAGTTCTATATTTTAGAGTGGTAGTATTAGGTATGTATATATATACAGTACCGAATAAGCAGTCCTTAAAATGAATGCCTAGATCGATTCTTTAAAAAAAATCACTTTGTCACTGAAAAATCTTAGCATTTCCGGCTGGGCTCACGCAATTAGCGATCGCGTCCGCTTGATAGTTAGATAGATGTATTGAGTTGACTTGGACGCCGGATATTTTTAGTAGTGGACGTATAGACGATTTATAAATATAAATATAGAAGACAATAGGTATACTGGATGTAAACTAATATCGTATCATATGGAAACGTTCCGAAAGTTCTAGCGGCCCAATTCCCGAATGGATCGAAGTTTATTTTAGACGCTAATCTTGTTCAGCCGGCATTTCGGCAAACGGTTCTCGCTCAATCTCTATCTGATCAATCCAAGAAGCACTTGTGTACTAACGAAATGAGTGACGACGTGCCTCATTACGAAATACAACAGAACGATAAATATGGACGTTATTTAATTGCAAAAAAGGATTTAGTGGGTGGCGAATTAATATTTACAGACACACCATACGCTGTGGGACCCAAACCAGGCAAGTGATTGATTTAGTATCTAGGTACCTAGAACGGAAATTATGCTAGCGTCAGTTACCTAATTGCAAAGATATTGTGAGTTTCTAAAACGCCCATTAGCTCCTCGTTGTAGACATTTTATGGAAATAAGGAAGTACCTAACTCCTATATTAAATGAAACCTCCAATACCACGCATGCTAAACCTAGCTAAAACAGATCATCATTAGGATGCTTGAATGTGGGAATATTGACTACCATTGACTTTACAATGTAATCTAACTGGTATAAACTTACCTTCATAAATGCCAGTAGGTACTGCTCGTGCGCACAAGTGTATTTCACTTTGATCTCTGTGAACTATTCGTTCTACGAGTGAGTGCAGAGCGACAATCAAGCCAAGGGTAGCCCGCAATTTTGACTGTTTCATAAAATAGACATTGAAAGTAATTAAATTAACTTAGAGGGTTGTATTGATGATTTTAATGATTATAATTCTGTAAATTTAACGTGTTACGGTTGCGAATCATATTTTAACATACAACCTGTCTCTGTCCTGGAAATTGCAAAAACAATATAAAATTTGAATTTCGCGGGCTACCGTGGAGCTAGCTTCCATCTTATGTTAGGCACTGTGGAGCCTTCGTGTGACCAGAACCACCTTAATCTCGAGTTTATGAACTTTGGACTTGACCTCCTATCAAGTATGCAGGTAGCTTAGGCTGTTATACAGGGTGGCAACAGGGACACCGACGTAAACTTAGTTACTAAGGATTCAGTACATGAGTATACCCCCGCGTTAAACGAATTAAAAAAATATTAGCTCTGCACATACATTTTGCCCGATTAGGCACTTATTGCAGTTTTCTATGAAACAGTTTTATTTCTTAACTAGCTTCTGCCCGCGACTTCGTCCGCGTCAAATTTTTGCTCCTAGCAGGCAAATCGATGCGACGGGAAGGGTCAGGGCCCTTCCCGTCGCATCGATTTGCCTGCTAGTTTTCGTCCATTTTTCGTTGCTGCTCGCTCCTTTTGAGTTATAGTGAGTCAACCTTAAAAGATAGACATATGCTCTTGCGGACTTTTTTTTAGAACTTTTTAAAAGGAACAATTCCGTGATACATGATTTTTGCGTTACTTTAACCGTTTATGCAGCGCACGCAACGGAAACTCTCAATAGGAATAAATTTTCCCCGTTTTTGCAACATTTTTCATTACTGCTCCGCTCTTCTTAGTTGTAGCGTGATGTTACATAGCCTATAGCCTCCCCCGATAAATAGGCTACTCAACACAAAAATAATTTTTCAATTCGGACCAGTAGTTCTTGAGATTAGCGCGTTCAATCAAACAAACAAACAAACTCTTCAGCTTTATAATATTATAGTATAGACAACAAAAAAATTCAACGCTGGGGGGTCTAGAATCAGGCGCTGAATGGCGCGGAAAGTGCAGTTTGCGCGGGCACCCTATTCATGCCTGTACAGTTATTTTACGTTCTCCATGACCTAGGTATACAAAAGCGGAAAGAGGTAGGTAATTTCTGTTTACTAACGCCAAGTCATCCCACGTAAATTTCATGGAGATATCGTCACGCAATGAGAACTAAATTTTACGAAATTCATTCAATATTTTAGTAAAATAAGTGGTGTACCTGCCTACTTATTTACGACACTACGCCCACGTCTAGGTTTTGTTGACTTAAGTACCTTTTTCGAGCGTCGTTATTGAAACGCACCTATGGGAGCAATTGCAGTTAGATAAAACAAGAGGCCCAATCAATCATTTGGATTACCATTAGCGTCCATTGACTCAGACTCCTTCAAATCGCTATGTAAAAGACTACATTTAATTCTGTTAATTTATATGGTGTAGGTTAGTGTAGGTTGTACATAATAAATATTAGGTTAGATATTCTATTCAGATGTTTAACACAGACACTCCACCTCTATGTCTGAGCTGTTACTGCCCTGTGGAGAACACGTGCTGCTCGTCTTGCGGCTGGCCGGTCTGCAGCGAGGAGTGCGGGAAGTCCAACATACATGCCGGTGAATGTGGAGTCTTCTCCGCCGCCAGGGTAAGGTTCCAACCGGTCGAGGATTGGACTGCCAGCGCGCCGCAACTTGATTGTATAACACCGCTAAGGTAGGTACCTATCTATACTTAGTTATATTATACTTACTTATATTATAAAGCTGAAGAGTTTGTTTGTTTGAACGCCTTAATCTCAGGAAAACTGGTTCGAATTGAAAAGTTATTTCTGTGTTGGGTAGCCTATTTCTTGAGGAAGGCTATAGGCTATATAACATCGCGCTGCGACTAACAGGAGTGGAGCAGCAATGAAAAATGTTACAAAAACTGGGAAAATCGCACGGGCAGGTTCAATGCGACGGGGAAGGATGGGGGAACAAAAAATTTAACGCGGACGAAGTCGCGGACAGAAGCTTGTATACTTTATACAGAGACTCCACCTCCATGTCTCTGCTGTCAGACGGTGGCCCACAATAGTTCTACTCCTGAATGTAAGAACATTACATTTAAGGACGTTAAGAACGTCACTGATCCCGCGATCAACGTGGCCACCTACAACATAATCTAGACGAATGTTGCAGGTATCATCATTTCGCAAGAACGAACTCAATACCTATACTTTATTTACTTACTAGCTTTTGCCAGCGGCTTCGCCCGCGTGGAGGTCGGTAAATATCCCGCGTGAACGTACTACTGGGATAAAAAGTAGCCTATGTGTTAATGAAGGTTAATTTTTTTTAGCTCGAAAGCGCATTTTCCTCTAACTTGCTTCAAATTTATCGTCACTGCTCGGCTCCTATGTGTCTTAGCGTTATATTATATAACCTATAACCTGCCCAGGAGTATGGACTACAATCGTACCAAGTTTGGTTAAAATCCTTTCAGTAGTTTTTGACCCATGCGTGCACATACAGACAGACAGACAGACAGACAAAAAATTTACTGATTGCATTTTTGGCATCAGTATCGATCACCATTCATCCTCCAATATTAATTTTGAATATATATTCAACGTACAGAATTGACCTCTCTACAGTTTTATTATAAGTATAGATTTTAAAACTGGACAAAGGCATTAGGTCTATCGTTGCAAAAGACACCTAGTTTAAGTAGGTATTATACCAACCTACTCACCTGTCCAAATGCTGGATGGATGATCTTCAAAAGGTTAACTAAATTCTCCTTCCCTACATTTCGAATTTATGTCATCTGATCTACATGCTTATTATTTTAAGGTACCTAACAATTTTATGACCCTGAATTAAATTAGCCAGTCAGCAAGAGTGGTTGCCTCTGTGCAGACCAGCGAGTCTAAAAAGGCCACTTTGGCAGAATCATAATAGGATAATAAGAATCATATTATAAATCGTAAAATGGCATATGGTCACAAATTGACAACCCATAATGACAGTTCATTCTGAACTGAATTGAGTACGATTGTGCTAATATGTGTCATCATTTGACGTAAATTACAGGAATTGCTAATGAATTGCTGGGAATTCAGAATATGAATTCCTTAATGTGGCCTTTTTAGGCCCTCAGAGGTACAGTCGCCAAAAGACTACTTATCTCTTTTGGCGACCCTACCTAGACTCGTACACTGGCCTCATATCGTCATTCTCATTCGTCACATACTTCATTCGTGGAGTCTTCTATAAACTTGGGGTCAGCGTAGTACCGCTTTTCGTTTGACTACCTTTAAAGAATACTATTTTTTACATTTTTGATACAGAATACTTTTGGCAAAAGAAAAAGATCCAGTACGATGGCAGCGCGAGCTGGACGTCATGGAGACGCACACAGCAGAACGGAAGCCGAGGCCAAATTGGGGCGCTGATCAAGTGAACATCGCCAACTTCCTTACAGATCATTGCAAACTTGGCAAGAGGTTTGATAAGGATCTGGTGCAAAAAGTTTGTGGCATTCTTGAGGTGAGAGTAAACGGTTTTTTTTTGTATTTATTGTAGGATCAAAATTAAAAAATCCAACGCTATAACGTGACGCGCTTGGTCATACGATAAATCTGCTGTTTCTACGATTTGACAAAATTTCGAGACTTCTTTTATTTAAATTGTCTAAAAATAGATTAACCTATGTAGTTATGTCCACATGTTTGGTTACCCACTTCCAGCAGTCCCGCTCACTTCATTTTCCCAGTATGCGCGATCGTAAGGATTTTTTTTGCAACTTCACAACATTTACTTGCACAGGTGAATTCCGTGGAGATCCCGTCGCGAGGTGGCTTCAGTATACGAGCTCTTTATCCTCGGTTAGCCATCGCAGCGCACAATTGTGTCCCTAACGTCGTTCACACCATACTGCAAAATGATTACCAGTAAGTAAGAAGGCCATTCTATCTCAAATTACGTACAGTGGTAATATTGCGAAAACCACCCTCTGGTACGAAATAAAGGCGTTGTGAATGTCAAATTGCAACCATTGTAAAGGTGTGTCCAAACATAAAGCGGCATTCGAGCGCGGCTGCCGCGCGCGGCTTGCCGCGCTATGATTGGACGATTGCCGCGCGCGGCAGCCGCGAGCTACCTGCCGCGCGCGACGATCGCCGCGAACGGTGTTAGTGTTGGTTCGCCAGTGGTTGTGTGTGGACGGACGTATTTTATCAAATAAAATGGATAATGAAACAGCAATTCGTCTTATTGAAATTTATGGCTCCCATAGTCCATTATGGGACACTAGACGTAAAGAATATCACAATAATAATGTGAGAGAAGATCTATGGGATGAAATAGCAAAAACATTCGTACAACCAAAAGCAGCTTTAAAATTGAAAATGAAAAGTCTTTTGAGTTCTTATAGAAGGGAGAGAAACAGAGAAAAAACAAGTAATGTCACCGGTTGTGGTAAGTTTAATCTTATTACATTTTATAACAGTAGGTACTTATTAATAAATCTCTGGCTGTTTACATTTTCACTATACTAATTCTTAATTATCTCTAAACGCGTGGACCGAGTTACATGATTCAAACTGATAAAATGGTTTTAGACCTAGACCTTTTATTTGACACCATAATCGTTAAGATATCTCAACAAACAAAAAATCTAATTTTCAAGTTACCCTCGCGATTATCCAACATGTATGAAATGCGTAATTCAATTCTTTAATAAGACACAAAATCAGCTTATGTTTTAGTTGTTATAATGTTCTTTTTTCTGTTGCAGGTAGAAACAAGGCCTATAAATCTAAATGGTTTGCTTATGAAGCATTTAGTTTTTTACATGACAGGAATAACCCTATTGATGCAGTGGTAAGTACCTATTTCTTTTATATTTTTATTAGACTATAGCTTTCCGCCAGCGGCTTCGCCCGCGTGGTCTGGTTGTTTTTTATAAATTATAACCTAATGTTACTCAGTGAAGATGTAGCTTTGTAATAGTAAAAAAAAATCAAAATCGGTCCAGTAGTTTTTGAGTTAAATCGTAACAAACAAAAAAATCTTTCCTCTTTTTAATATTACTTTAGATGTAACGGCCATATTATACATACAGCCCGCATACTGCAAAATCTATGAGATCAAATAATGCTAAGGGGCTGTTTATTAATTTTGGCCATTTTTAACCTAAGGTTATGCAATTATTTAATATCTTTCTTGCCAATCAATTGATCCGTTTGTCATAAAATATCTTGACAAAAAAATACGAATATCAGAAGGAGTGGTAATAAATTGATTTGGAGTAAAGGTAGCTGTTTCAATCGTCGAATCATTTGTTTTTTTTAATAAAGAGTCTCTGCGAAGAAAGTTATGCAAGTGAACAGTAGCTAGAACTATGGTTTTGGCTGATTTTGGGCTTAAAATCATTGTACTTCTCAATACTCTAAATTTTGCCGACATGATTCCAAAAGCATTTTCTACTACTCGGCGTGCTCTTGATAGTCTATAGTTGAAAATCCTTTCTTTTGACCCTTTTGGATGAATTCCTGCAAATGGTGTCATCAAATGTGTGCTTAATGCAAAAGCTTGATCTCCTAATATTACATATGGTATTTTAGTTATGTAGGGTATTTGTAAAATTTCTGGCGCTGGTACATTAACTTGATTATTTTCTACCTTTCGATACAATTCGGAATGTTTATAAACTCCTCCATCTGAAATTCGACCTTGGCTTCCTATGTTAACATACATAAAATTGTAGTTTGCGTCTACTAATGCTAATAGCACGATACTAAAGAACTTTTTATAATTAAAATATTCAGTGCCGCTACGAAAAGGAGCTTGAATAGTTATGTGTTTTCCATCTAACGCCCCAATAGTGTGCGGAAAATTCCATTTTTCCTCGAAGTCTTTAGATACTGCTTTCCAATCTTGCTCTGACACTGGTAGCTGAAAAAAAAATTAATAACGTTTTATTTATTTTGTTTCAGGATTGTGGCTCACCCTCAGAGCCGGGTAATACAGAACAAGCTATTCCGGTACAAGGCATTTCAGAACAAGGCACTTCAGAACCAGGAACTTCGGAACCAGGAACTTCGGAACAAGGCACTCGAGACCAAGATACAAATACCAAGAAGCCAAGAAAAGAAATGCCCGCTAACAAGAGGACATATCAAGAGTCAGAGTATGATGCTGAAAATCAAATGATAGAAGAAGCATTAGAAGTAATGCGAAAACAAAATGACAGTAGTAATGATCCTTACGTTGCTTTTGGCATGCACATAGCAGCCGAACTAAGAAAATATGATGCCACTATGTTTACGAGAGTCAAACATTCAATAAATACTATACTATACGAAGCTGATATGGAGCTCCTCAATCAATCATCAACACAAGCATATAACGCTGAAAACAGACGAGGATATTTCACTTCACAGTTTACCGATCTTGACTCATCATCTTCTAGTAACATGGGTACTGGCCTTACACAATTGATTCGCGATTTAGACACGGATGTAGATTAATATTGTGAATTAGTTGAGAACAACTGTGATTGACGTATGATGATTGTGTTGTATTTAATTACTACTTAATTATGAAAATAAATAAATAAAAAATATAAATTAAAAATCTGTAGTTTAAAATATTTCACCAAATAATAAAAATAATATAAGTAATAAAGTTCATAATAATTTACCTGTACCATGTCCTTAAGAGCTCTCACTATGGCATCGCACACTTCTGGAATTATTGTTGATATTGTTTGCTTTGATACGTGAAACGTGTATTGTAGGCTGGAATAGGAGTCTCCTGTAGCCAAATAACGTAACGTTATTGCAAGTCTCTCCTTCGACGTTATTGCCGTTCGCCAGTGAGTATCCATTTTTTTAATAAATGGTTCTACCAATGTATGTATGTGTTCGAATTCTTCCAAAGATAATCTTAAAAACTGTGGCGTTCGGTAGTTGATTTCGTAATAGATCCCTTCCAGATTCTTTGTCCTTTGTTGAAAGAGTGGTCGCATCCAACACAGGCAGTGTTGGATGCGATTTTTTTAATACACTTTCTTTTATTCCTTCTTCTACGTAATTTACGAATAATAAGCACAGCAACAACACACGCGGCCGCTTTCATTGTAGTTTGAATACGAAATAAAGAGCGCGGCGTGTCTCGGACATGCCGCGCATCACTGCCGCGCAGAAGGTTTAAACTAGGCGCGCGGCAAATTTGTGTCCCGCGAATGCCGCGCGTAGCTGCCGCGCACCTTGCACGCCGTGTTTGGACACACCTTTAGGCGGTTGACTGTGGATACAAAAGTTATCATTCTTTTGTTTTAATTTCATTTGAACTTTTAAGCTTTCTGCAAAATTGCTTGGCTCGTATGTAGTTCCGGTTACTCTCTATTTTTCAAGCGCGTCCTGGCATCCGGTTGTGCTGAGACTTGTTACCTGAATTAAATTTTAGCTAATTAAATGTAACATCATGCCTTTTTTCCCCGAAGTATTGGGTAGAAGTGTACCTAAACACTTAATTCGCCAGTTAAGTCCCATGTAATAGGGGGCCAGCTTCTTGCCAATCCGGCCAGAAATCCAGACGCTGCTAAGGAGAAATTACAGATAAAATAAACCAATGACACTTTGCCCGACCTGGGAATCGAACCCAAGGCCTTACGCTCAGCAATAGCGCTTGTGACGACTAGGCCAACGAGACAGTAATCATTAATTCCGTTTTTCAGAGTGCAGGTTAGAGCCGCTGTTGAAATAAAAGAGGGGGACAATCTCTACCTATGCTATACACACTCTCTATCACCCACACTGGTTCGGCGCGACTTTCTAGCGGAGTCCAAGTTCTTCCAGTGCGACTGTGAGCGCTGTGCTGACCCCACGGAACTTGGCACGCACCTCAGCACACTGAAATGCAGCAAATGTGACAATGGCGTTATATTGTCGACGAATCCTCTAGGTAAATATTTGTGTAGACCACGTATGTATGTAAATTTGCGAAGTTATAGGAGTTATAGATAAGTAGGTATTAGAGATCTTAGAAACGTTTTCCTTACTTCGCGTTTTGCTATCACCATGCCACCTAAACATGCGTTGAAATTTTAAGCTTAGATGCTGTTCCATACATTTAGACTGCGTAGGTATTGCACGTTTACATGAAATAGTATGTAGACTTTTTCCACATCAGGGGGTCATTAATAGCCGTCACCTCCTTCTGCGAAGTAGTAATGCTCGCAGAGGAGGAGGCGGGGCGCGTGAGGGAGTGGCTGTCTCTGCACCCTCACGTCCCTAGCCGCCGCAGGAGGAGACGCCCCGGGCGTCGGGAGTCCATAGCGGACTCCCGGCCACCGTAGGCGCGAGCTTGCGGGTGGCGAGCAATGGGTAGCTCGCCGCCCGGTAAGGACCAAGCTCGGGTCGACGGCGCGTAGTGTTCCACGCGCGCCTCAAAGAGATGTCAGCAAAACTGAAGGGGTCTGCTAGGACCGATGCCTGCCGGGGTCCCGTGATTGTTCGAAAGAGATTCCGTGACCCTGGCACATGGGCAACTGAAGGAACACGGGTGGGTTTTAGTCAGTAAAAGTCTGACATCATTTGATGATTTCCCTCCCATCCAAAAAAAAAAAAAAACAAAATAAAAAAGGGGGTCATTAATGAAGTGCTGAAGTGGGAAGATATATGCGGTATATGTATGGAGTATAAATGAAAAGATTGAATACCAACCAACGTTGACGTCGGTGGCTTAATTGTTATTTTAAAATGAGCGGGGAAACTGTCGCGATTATTTAATTACGACGGACAGTTCAACAAAAGTAGGCCATTAACGCCAGCTGGCAATGCCAATTGCGGGATTAAAAGTTGAATAACAGACTGTCAGTCGTGGCTTTCATCTGCAAATATTTAAAGGATTTGAATAGTACTAGGGGATCGAATAACCGATTTCCCACTCATACGCAAAATACGCGCTCAGTCTTGGAGTTGCGAACACCAGCCCGTTCTACCAATTATCTATGGGACTAAGGTGGCAGAACGTAAGCAGCTGCGAAGGCCAGCAGTCCACCTTGTTCATTTAATGTTTTATCTATGACTCCACCTTTTTGATTTCGAGGTAGAAATCCTCATGGATGTCCTCCGCTCTGGGGTGGGCGAAGGGATCTGTCAGACTCTTACTGACTAAAACCAGCCCGGTGTTCCGTCCCACATCTACGTCGGGAAGCACGGGAACTAATGCGTCTTCCGCGATCCCCGACTGGTGCTGGCCCGACTCTGCGGGCCTCCTCACGTTAGCGAAAGAGTGAGGTGTTAAACTCCCCCCCGTACATCACAGAGGCCTCTCTGTGATGTACGGGGCGCGTAGAACACTACGCGCCGCCATCTCGTGTCCTAAGGAATAGGTGGCGAGTTGGCGACGGATCTAATGACTCCACCTGCGGTAACTGTCGGCAATAACCAACATCGCAGACAGTTCGGTACAATAGTACCGAACTGTCTGCGATGTTGGTTGATGTCCAGACGGACGTAAAAAATCGCGGCGGGATTTTTTCGCGCACTGGATTTTCAACCCTCGTTGTTGAAGCGACAATTGGAAATCCAACAAAGTGCATTTCAGCGCGTCCTAAATCGAAAAGTGTGTCAACTGTTCGATTTTCAAATCTCGGCGCTAAGCAGTAAGTTGAAGATTCAGTACCATCGCAAAAAAAAAAAACGGTCGCGATTTTATTACGTCTGTGGGAACGTGGTATAGGTATGAAGATCGAAGTTGTTCTGTATGTATCACTAATTTGGTGGTAAAGTAGGCTTTGGATTTGACTACTACTCCTACCGGACAGTGTTTTTTAGATGCGTAATATATTTCTAGACAACGATGCCCCATGGAAGTGTTCGGACAAGAATTGTGGGTTCAAGACATCTAGTGATGCGATGCGTAAAATGATAGCCGTGGTACAGGCAGAGATCGATCAGCTTGAATTACTGGAGCCCGGCCCTAGCGCCATTGAGCAGAGGGAGGCTACTATTCATAAGGTACGATACAAACATAGATATTTAAGAACTGTTGTAGTGTGATATTGGAGAAAAAAAAAGCTGTAAATATAACTCACGTTGGAGTAAAGCTAAGGCTAAGGCCTACTCACGCCTGTAAAGATTCAAATAATGACGACATGAATAAACAGAGAGGGTAAGCAGAGGCTAGGTAGATACGGCCATGTTGTGTTATTGAGTCCCAGAAAATATGAGAGCATGCCTTAAAGTGCGGACAGACTGAGAAACCAGAGGGGTAATTGCGGAACTTTTTATCGGTAGGAATTGGTATAATATTCATAGTTAAACAACATTCATTGCGTTATTTACGTTGCCAAGCCGACAATTTATTCGAACAAATGACGCAATGATTTAGCAATAATCTTCAATCCCATTCAGATTCTGATAAATTGTGTGTTTCGCAATTAGGGTGCAGGATCCCATGCTCAACCATGTCGCGTATACGTAGGGGAGACCGAGGGGAGTTGAAACAATTTTCACATTTTGTTCCATACACCACATACTATAGACAGAAATTGTATGATATTTGTACAATCGATAGGTCATTCTTTAAGCTTGCGAATGACTAACTTAAAGAAATTGTAAGCATTAAATATTACGGTGAAAAATCGACTTAACCGTAACAAGTCAACTTGTTTCAACTCCCCTCATACCGAGGTAAGATGAAACAGGGGTCTAGGAGAGTTGAAACCAGTGGCGTGCGGTCCATTAGGGAAAAAGACACTGCAGACCCTAGACTTAGATCTAGACTAGTTACTAATATTTCAATAATAAAGAAAATATGCTAAGTAATAAAATTATTCAAAAAGTTTAAACGCCTAATATAAATGAGAAGCAACGTTCATACCGTTCTATTAATGTACTCGCGGCGCAAGCAGGCAGCGATCGAAAGTGTCTTCAATTCATTCATAAATGTACGCATGTAGTGGTAATTTCTTCTACATTTTCGTGTCTGCACATTTCACACAAAAGCGCGTTAGCGCGCTAATAAAGCGAAGTCCTGCCGCAGGCTATCCAATCGCGGGCTTCCCTGCGCCAGGCTAACCAATCACGGGCGGGACGCCCATGCGCCATTATTGGCGCGCTGTGAGTATTATGCGATCAAGTTGAATATTACGTAGCCTCAAGCAAATTCCGTTTCGCAATGATACAATTTTATTTGTCAACGTTTTAGTTGTCAAAATTTAGAAATCGTTTGTTTACGAAAGGAACCATATTGATTTCTTTCATGTGGAGCGCGCTGTTTTTTGTTTTTATTTTGACTGAGTTTTGTTATGATTAATTCATTTACAAACGTTAATCTTTAGGTCGATTTGTTGCTTATTTCAACTAGTTTTTCTGTCCGCCGTGCCGTGATTTCTCGCAGCAGCGGAATTTCTGACTTTTGCCTCCAGATCCCAAGACGGCAATCCGGCAAGGAACCTCGCGGGCTCACAGGAGACCGTGCGGTATCCCCGGACAAGCCGGATGGCCATGACCCTCTGGGATGCACTCAACCGGCGCGCTGGGCGCAGCCTCAGTGAAGGTGCCCACACGCAAAAAACTGTCTTCGAAAACTACGCTGACATACGTCACAAAATTCAAAACACCCTAAAAAATTGAAAATAAAAAATAAATAGAAATAGTTTTAATAAAAACGTCTTAAACTATTATTTTTATTGGATAGGTTTAGGTCTTCAGGGGACTACCATATAATTTTTACTGACTTTGCTTTGATAGTTTTATGCGTTAGCTTCGTCAATATATATTTAATTCACTTTGTTCAGCGTGATGATATTCTAATACTTCCTGTCACTGCTATTGACTTGGCCAGTAATGGTATACGAACTAGTGCAGGGTAGATTAAAACGTTTTTGCAACAAAAAAAAAACAATGGACTTCCAAAAAAACACAACCAAGTGAAAAAGTTAGTGGCAAAAAACTAAAATAAAGATCCAAAGACCCCGACTTCCGAAATTAAAGTTATTTTTGCTTGCAGCGCTGCTAGCGAGCAGGTAGAACGGGCGCGCTCACGATTTTTAAAAGTTTTATAAGTATTGTATTTTAAATAGAAAAATGTTATTTTTCTTAATTTTTATCGACAAAAGTAGATAGTTAGTAGGGACATTCACAAACTCCAGGGGGGGGCAGCTGCCCCCCTCTGCCCCCCCCCCCCCCTGGGTACGCCCATGCCTCTGTATGTCTTTCTTTTATGATCAGTAGGCATTCTGAAACAAATTAAATCACCAAAAACAATTTTATTTTTTGTGCCCGTTATTTATTGACTGCTGTCTAATATAAAACTGAAAACGAGGACAGTTGAAACAGTCTGTTTCAAATCTCCTCAGTAAGAAAAAACCTCCCAATTTTTATTCAATCCACAATCAAGAAGAAAATACACAGAAATTAATTGTACCAAACATATATAATAAACCTTTAGTTAATGAGCTTTCGAAACATATGTAACTTAAACCAAAAAACAAAACCCTTATCAAAATATAGGCATCGTAAAAATACGTTAAAAACTTACTTTACACGATTTTTGTCACACGCAAACTGAACCGTCAGCGAGCTAAGAAAAGTGATTGTTATGCAACATTGCTAATTCGCTAACGGTTTTAAGTTCCGAGAAATCGACACTGTTTCAAATCACCGTTGTTTCAAATCCCCTCGGTCTCCCCTACAGTAATGTACATTAGAATAATCCCAGTACGACCGTTGATATGGCAGATCTAGTTTTAGAAAAATTTTGGGTTTTAGGGGCGGTTAAAAAAAATGGCTTTGTTCTAACTTCAGCCGGAAACTGGACCTACCTAGTAGGAAGATATTTCTATTAAACTGATGTTACATTTTTTTTCAGAGCAGTGGTAGCGCAGTGGTAACAGCCCCGACTTACGTGTTGTAGGTCGTGGGTTCGAACCCAGGCAGGCACGTTACTTTGTGTAATTTATTTCATCATCACTGCTCTCAAAAGTGAAAAAAACCAGCCAAGTGCGAGTCGGACTCGCGCACCAAGGGTTCAGTACAAACCTGTAGATATTCATCGTTTATGCATTTATAAGGTTTATGTTTATGAAATTATGAAAAATTTTATTTTTTATATTTGAGTTGATTGAATGAAAGGAAAATTGCGGTTTACGATTTATGACGTATTAAAAAAAAAATACCAGATCTCGTTCAAACCAATTTTCGGTGGAAGTTTACATGGTAATATACATCATATATTTTTTTAGTTTTATCATTCTCTTATTTTAGAAGTTACGGGGAGGGGGGGACACATTTTACCACTTTGGAAGTCTCTCGCGCAAACTAGTTATTCAGTTTAGAGAAAAATCATATTAGAAACCTCAATACCATTTTTGAAGAACTATCCATAGATACCACGAGTGTGGTTTTGATGAATAAAAAAGAATTGAGTTTCAGTTCTGAGTATGGGGAACCCCAAAATATGTTGTTTTTTTTTTCTATTTTTGTGTGAAAATCTCAATGCGGTTCACAGAATACATCTACTTATTAAGTTTCAACAGCATAGCTCTTATAGTTTCGGAAAAAAGTGGCTGTAACATACGGACATACAGACATGACGAATCTATAAGGGTTCCGTTTTTGCCATTTGGCAACGGAACCCTAAAAACATCGTAAGGAAACCGGCATGTCCTAGAATAAAAAAATCAAAGACATGTGACAGCCACCAAACCATACTGGGCCTGCGTGGTGGATTATGGCCGACTCCCTCTCACAGAGAAGAACCCTATGTTTCACCAGTACAAACGTTATAGGTCGATTAACTGATTATGCAACATTTTTGTTCCAGTACAAATCAGTGTTCCATCCTCGGCATTCACTCCTCCTGTCGTTGAAACACTCGTTAGCACAGCTGTATGGCCGAGTGGAAGGGTACGATATTGATGAACTGCCAGACCTCATGCTGGAGAGGAAGGCGGAGCTCTGTCGCCTCGTGCTCAAGACCCTGGATGTTATTACGCCGGGAGAGACGAGGATGAGAGGTAATGACGAGAATTTTTCTCTTATAAGTAGGTACAGGAAAAGGAAGCCAGTTTATCTTATATCTTTAAACGAGCAATTCTTGTATATATATATATATATATATATATATATATATATATATAGGTTTTACCCTGATTGAACCAAATATATATATATATATATATGTGTATATATATATTTACATCACAATACTGATTTTACGTCCTTTCATTTCGCATTATTGTAACGTCCACCACTTGCACTTCATTTTTACAAACTATGACAGCGAATATTGGTCCATTAAATGATTTTAAAAATCATGTACAACTTATTTTCTTATGTACTTACGATATGTTGATATACAAATATTCGTATATTGCCAGACAAAGCGAAACCAATACGGACTCCTATCCATATTACCACTCATTTGAACTCTTATAATATACATGATTTTTAATTCATTCTACAGCTTATTGCAATTCCTTTGTAGAATGCGACGTTGCCATTCTTATTTGCTATTATATCATGCACGATGCATCACGTACACGCGATTGTGAAAATAATCCCTGAGGCTGCACACTTCGCGGTCCTGAAGGATCTTGGCATTCAAAAAACCTAGACCCCCCCACTTCTAGGTCATGAATTGTCCAGCCGTGCTATACTATAGACTGTTTATAATAAGCAATAATAAAAAATATTGATGTAAATGAAACAAATAGATATTGGGATCAAATTAAACGTTTATTAAACATACCTACATCTTTTATCAATTCTTCAGTGAGGTACATATTTATAAATATGTAATATAGATTTTAAGAAACATAATTAACACAATTTGGTATTTGAAATGACAGGTATTAATTTAAAAAACAATAATCTGGTGTCCGTATTATATAAAAACATGTGACTCTAGCCGGTTTCTGATTTGAGAAAACTAGCAAATCTCAACTGAGTATTCTCAAATCCTTAAGTATGCTTTTAAGTATTTTGCGTTTCACAACTGAAAATTGTCTTTTGTCAAACCATAGTCAACTGATTATTTACTTAAGTTTTTTGATCAAAGCTAACACGTTCCAATTCACGTTCAAAAACCGGTACTTTTCAAAAACTCATAATATTTTTAAATTTTATTATCATAAATTTAAAATAGACTCAAAAACAAATTGTTAATGTTAAATAGCATCGTTAATTTCAACAAACTACAACAAACTTATGTGAATAGAGTTTGTAATGCATATATTTAAGAAAATAAGTATTTGACGTGTTTGTCTGAATCGAATCGTGAATGTCAAACTGTCAGTAACTACAGACAAGTTTTATTCGAATTCTGTTCGTATTTTTACATAAACTACAAATAAATTGCACCAATTAGATCGGATAAAGATAAGAAAAAGAGATCGTCTAACTATACTATAGAGGAGAAGGAAAATATTCTTTAAATAATAACAAAGTAAGTACATAGCATAATCAGCATATACCGTTCCCACTGCTGGGACAGAGGCCTCCTTTCGGTGAGAGGGGGTCATAATCTACCACGCGGGCCCCGTGCAGTTTGGTAGATGTCACATGTCTTCGAATTCTAGGATCTAGAACATGAAGATTTCCTCACGATGTTATCCTTCATAGTTTTTAGAGCAGTGGTGGTGATAGTGCCTGCCTGGATCACAACCCACGTCCTAAAACTCGAAAATCAAGGTTTACTTGCAGCAGTGGTGACCCAACGGTATCACCACTGGTCCACACTGTAGCAAGTAACACAATAACCTGTAATGTTTACCATAATATAATTTTACCTTTCACCACATTAGTAATTTAGATGTTTGTGATTTATTGCTTCAGATACCACTCCGCCAAAAACCCCAAAATGTAATAAAGTGCAAAAGGACAAGGGCATACCTACTAAATACAGAAGAAACAGGAAGCCTGGAACTCCACTGCTAAAGAGTACAAGAGCATCAACTTTCTTGGGCCTAGGCATGAAACAATGCTAAAACATTTTATAATTAATATAATAAAAGCGTTGTGCAAGAAAATATTCAGCAAATATTATGTAAATACCTACCTATCTGTGATTTTTTATGTAACTGATAAAACTAGGAGTAATTAAAAATATTCCATTGCCAACATATTTTTATTGTACTACATATTTACTGGTTAGACTGGAAGCCGACCCGAACATAGTTGAGAAAAGGCTAGGCAGATGATGATACACACTTTTATTCGAGTAAAATAATTTTGTACTATAGGTTACAGGTGACTATAGGTAGGACAGCAAAATTACACACTTTCTTCTTATACATGTTCATCATATGCCACGATGTAGTCATCACAGAGTACTATTTTTAACACGCTTTCTAACTATGTAATGGAATCTAAGGTAACTAATTTAACCATCTTCCAAGGATCATAGCATCATGAAAATTGGCAGCTGTATGTAGTTCTGATGACAATACAATAATATGGTACTGTCAAACTGATCTGATGATGGAGCCGGAAGATATGAACTGGAACATCGTATCATAGCTGTGTTTGGACTTGTTAGAAAAGTCTTGTAATGAACTTTGACCACGATTAGGTTTCAAGGTCTGATGATGAAGCCGGAAGATAGGCACTGGCATTCCATGATGTAATATCGTATCATAGCCGTGTTTGGACTTGCTAGAAAGGTCTTGTAATGAACTTTCACCACTATTACATTTTTGGTTATTACGTGCATTTATAAATGCGTGTTTTACTAGTGTTTTTAAACTATAAATTTATTAAAGCGGGATGTAGTCATCAAGATGAAGAGTCATGTTGTGAAGAACAACACATGCCACAATTACCTTCAATACTTTTGGAAGTTTTAGTTGCATTCCTGAATGTAGGCATGGAATTCTTCTTTTAAGAATACCAAAACACCTTTCAATATTTTATTTCGTGATGCTATCTGGGCTCTGTTATAGGCTTCCTGTGATAGAGAGGCCTGCCTCTCCTACTAGAGGCATGAGAAACCTAAGGCATGGGTAAAAATTATCCCCGAGAATAAGGTATTACACAAATCTGCTATCTTTCAAATTGAGCTGCAAGTGGTGAGTCAGTCCAAATAGTAGTGTCGCGCACGGACCCTTGCCAACGTGCATTGATACTAGTAATTTATAAATCGGCATCACAGTTGGCTTGAACATTATTAGAAAAAAAAAACCTTTTCTGTTCCTATACAGCTCAGCTTTTCTCCCTCTTGGTGATTTTTTTTATATGTGTGGAGTCTACAGCACCTATGAATCTAGGGAATTCAGCTTTGTCAAAAGATCGTGCCCTGTGCAGTGTGCAGGCATATGAACATATTGCCATCTCAGTAATGCTATCGCACTAGTCACCCTACCTACCACGCGGCACAACGTCGCCTTGCTCACATTTACAGTGTCCCCTACAACAGCTTGAAATTTACCAGTCGCGTTAAACCTAAGAGCTTTTAGAAGCTGCAACATGGGAGAAATGCAGTCCCGCCGTTGAATACGATAGGTCAGTTTAGGCTTTATTTTGTAAAAAATAAATCTAACCGACTCTTTCATAAAGGCTCGTGCAGATTTGCGCGACCGCTCGTCACTCCGCGTCGAGCAGCACGACAACATAAGGTACATTTTGTGTGCCGTCGTTTCGGAGCCGCGACGGCCGCGACGCCATACAAAATGTACCACAAGCTGTCGCGCTGCTCGCCGCGTCGCGACGAGCGGTCGCGCTAGTGTGAAAGGTGTTGCGTCGTGATAAATCGTGGAATCACCTCCACAACACTACGCGCAACCTCTCGCGCCTGTTTGTACGAGCCTTTAAAGCGGAACCGACTCTTAAATTTTATTTGCCGCTCAGCGTGATGAACAAGTTAGGCCGATGTACTGCTATTCTTTTGCGGGTTTATCTGCGTTGAGGCATCTTCAGAGACGACAGGAAGTATCTTCGTCACTCATCTCATTATGATCAAAATCACTTAAAAATCTCTAGTTTCTATAGCTGATTACAGTTTGAGTAGCCGAAATTGGTTTGTCAACTTTCAACTGAGTAACTTGCCGTTGATTATGCTTTGAGTATAGTCAAACACGTTTTTTTCAATTCAGAAACGCAACTGGCGACTTTAATCATGAGTTAAGTACGCGTTGTGTCAAATTTGAGTAAATGACGTACGACTTTAACCATGCTTTGTGTCAAATTTGATTAAATGATCAAATCTTGATTTTTTTTTTTTAATATTTTATTCATGACCATAGATACAAGTCTTTCAGTCGTATACATAGATGGGTTTTAACACTATGAATGTAACATTACAATGGTTATTAGATACCTACTTATAATAATGTTAATAAGGCACTTTTTTAACAATAATATTTTTTCAATCTGTTTTTACAAATTACATCAATATTTTTCATTACTTTCTTTATACTACCAACTTGCCCCCCTTTCGGGTTGGGTGGGTACATCTCAGTGATATCATGGTTAAACCTTGATGGTTTTCATACAAATTTAAATTACAAATACACTTCTAATTACAAATTAAATTAAATTTTTTCTACCGTATTACAAATATATTTAGACAACACACTAAAATATTTCTTATTTTTTAATAATTCCTGAACACTGCGGGGAACACTTTGTCGTTCACTTTCAATGTCATTGTCATTAAATTCACTCAATTCACTGACCAAGATCAAACGTTGAATGTTAAAACTTGAACACTGTAAGATAATGTGATCCAGATCAGCATCCTCTGCTCCACAATGACGACATTGGCTATTATTAATTATGCGAATCCTATTCAGGTGAGCTGGTGTTAGGCAATGTCCCAATCTCATGCGTGATATAATAGTTATAATTCTTCTTGTGATATATTTGAAGTTTTGGTACCAAGGTTTTATCGGTAATTCATTTTGTATTCCAGCATACCATCTGCCTTTCGTTTCCAGGGTGATGTCCCAATACTCCTTCCATAACTGTCTATTATGTTCGTTAAAAAGGCTGTAATAATCAGTGAATGGAACCTTGAGCAACTTAGATCGATCCTCATCATGGACTGAACGAGCCGCAGTGTCAGCAACTTCATTTCCACGAATGCCACTGTGTGAAGGTACCCATACTAATTCTACTCTAATACACTTGTCAAGTAGTTTTTGGATTAAAAGTCTAATATTATAAATAATATAGTTTAACTTAAAAGAAATATTTACATTATGTAGAGCAGATAAAACACTTTTAGAGTCTGTAACTATCAAAATATTATGTACATTATTTACAAGACTATTTACATGCTGCAGTGCACAATCAATTGCATAGCATTCTGCAGTGAAAATGCTACACACTCTGTTTAATTTAATGCATTTAGTGAAGTCCAACTGTGGATCATAAAAAGCGGCTTTTACATTATGATCTGTCTTAGATCCATCTGTGTATATAACATAATGTTCTGGTCTATTGTCTTTAAACTGTAAAAATTCAAAATGATTGTGCACTGTGTCTAAATGGATTGCAAAGCTGTTAATAATACCATTATAAGGAATTTTGTATATAGGCCAAATATCATTTTTAACAATATCTTTTGAATTATTATTCACATGTTCAAATATTATTGGCATTTCAGGTAGAGTTCCACCAACCAAAGAAGAAGCAGAGATGGCATTGGAAGCAATTGACTGTGAGATTTTAGGATGTATTGTTAGCTTCATAAGTAAAGGATTATCATTTGATGCCATGACTTTTAATAAAAATCTCTCAGTTAACAACAACCTTCGTAATGACAAGGGAGGTATACATGTTTCAACTTCTAATGAATTGATAGGTGTGGAGCGCATAGCACCACAAATAAGTCTCAGTCCCATATTTTGAATTACATCTAATTTTCGTAACAAGGTGCTATTGGCATTCATGTAAGCTAGACTGCTGTAATCAAAATGGCTTCTCACTATACTTTTGTACAGCATACTCATAACTTTGGGGTCAGATCCCCAAAAACATCCTGCTAAATGCCTCAATAGATTAATACCATTCAGTGCTTTGTTACTTATATGTTTAATATGTTCATCAAATTTTAATTTGTCATCAATAATTACGCCTAGAAATTTATGTTGCTTAACAGCAGGAATTTCTACATTATTGTATGAAATTTTAACATTGCTATGAATATTTACATTTTTACTGATAATTAAAACTGAACTTTTTTCTGGACTTATTTCTAATTTAAGTTTACTATGGTAATAGCTGTATAATTGAGACAAAGCCTTATTAATATTAGCCATTGCTATATCTATGTTTTGATTTATGCTGTACAAAAGCAAGTCATCGGCAAATTGCAGGATATTTACACCTGATACATCTACATATTTTAATATTTCAGAAGTATACAAGTTATAAAGCAAAGGAGACAAAGTTGCCCCTTGCATTGTGCCTTTGTTGACAGTCCTAGGTCCATGCAATTTATTATTATATTTAACAAATACAGTTCTATTGTTTAAAAAAGAATAAAGCCATTTCAGAATATGACCAGGTATACCAATATCATGAGATACTTGAATAAGTTCTTCTATATTTACATTGTCAAAAGCACCCTTTACATCTAAAAACACACAGATTGCATTAGAGTGACTTAATTTAACCTGTCTTAAATCTGATAATAAAGATACAAGGCTTTCAGAGCAACTTTTACCTTTTCTGAAGCCAAACTGTATAGAAGGAATTAAACTTTGCGATTCAATAAAATAATCTAATCTTAACTTCAACATATTTTCAAAGAGTTTACCTAAACAAGATGATAGAGAAATAGGTCTATATGAAGAAGCACTATTTGCAGGTTTATTAGGTTTTAATATTGGAATTACACACTGTGTTTTCCAAGACTCAGGTATTACGAATTCATCCCATAGTTTATTATAAATATTAAGTAATGTTTTTTGTGCATTTAAATTTAACTTTTTGATTAATATATAAGGTATGTCATCCAATCCCGGTGTAGTATCTTTCCTGCTCTTTAAAGATGTTTTCAACTCTTCTACAGTGAAATTGTTCTTAAGAAACACATTTACATCATTTTCTGTAGCATTTTCGAACAAATACTCAAGCCTATTGCCGTCTATTTCAGTAGAATCAGCTAAGTTATCTAAAAAACTTGGAACCCACTCATCATTGATGTTTTTGTTTCGATTTGTTCCAACTTTTTTAAATTTTTTAATGTATTCCCATATCCTAGAAACTGGAGTTAACCTATTAAAGCTACTACATAAATTTTGCCAAGAAGAGGAACTTTCTTCCTTCAGAATTCTTTTCTTTTTTGCATCTAGTTTTTTATACCTTATCCAGTTTTCAATATTGGGTTGAGAAAAATAATACTTTAATGCATCTTTTGATTTTTCGACAGCATCACTACATTTTGTATTCCACCATGGTACTGGTTTTTTAATAGCTGTGTTTGCACCTAATTTACGTTTTGGAATTGTTTTATACCTTAGATCATTTAATGTTTCTATAAAATGATTGTATGCATTGATAGGGGAATCATTTATTGAGTCCAAGTGAGAAAAACAAGTTTCTGATAGGCTGTAATATTCGTCCCAATCTGCCTTGCTATAAATATATTTCTCTTGATCCACAGGAGGTGATGTGTCATACATAGACGGTTGAATATTGATCTCAAGTAAGGTTGGAAGATGATAGCTACCCATGGGATCGTCATGAACATACCAGTTACATAAATGAGCTATTGAAGAGCTAACAAGGGCAAGATCTATCGCTGAAGCTTGTCTATTAGGATAAGGAACAGTTGTTGGTGATCCATCATTCAGAACACATAGGTCAAATTCATCAATTATATTATATAAGCATCTACCTCTATTATTATCACTATGACATCCAAAGGCTATGTTATGAGCGTTAAAATCACCCATAACTATACAAGGTTTGGGTATTTTATTTATTAAATCCTTTAACTTTACTGAGTCAAACCTGATACTTGGAGGGCTGTACACACAAAGTATAGCCATTGCTCCAAATTGTGTTTCTATAGTGATACATAAATTTTGAATAGATTCTGAGAAGTGTGTATTAACTACTTTGTATTTTAAACGTTGGCTCACCAAAATAGCTACTCCGTTATGAGAATTTATGGAATTTTTGTGGATTAAATTATATGTTGGAAAATGTGGAATTATAGAATTAGTTTTGAACCAAGTCTCATTAAGAAGACAGACATCTATATTTTTATCAATTAATAAATTTTGTAGTAGGCTCTTTTTACTCTGTAAACTCTGTATATTATACTGTAAAATATTTAGATAATTATCCATGTTTAAATTAAATTTGATAAAAATATTTCTTTTATTTTCTTATGTGTGAGTGGTCCATCAGAGTCACTCTTGTTTCCTAATGCAACCAACGATTTAACAATTGCGTTAATTATAATATCATTATTTGCTACTTGTTTAATATCTAAAGTCTCATTGGATTTAGTCTTATCAGTAACCTTGGGTAAAACAGGGAAAGATTTCTCATTTAATGTAGGGGGTGGTTTCACAACAGTGGCACATGATTGCTGCATAAGGAATTTGGCCTTTTTCTCCTCAATTTTTTGTTTTTTAATGGGACAGTCTCTTGAAATGGCAAGATGATTACCTGAGCAGTTGATGCATGTGATCTCTTCGACATCGCATTCTTTGTAGGAGTGACGACCAGCACAAGAAGAGCAGTTTTGCTCACCTCTGCAAGTCTTAGCAGAATGATTGAATTTAAGACACTTATAACATTGTAATAATGGTGGTATGTATGTTTTCACCTCGTATCTAAATAGTTGTATATAGGCGTATTGCGGTAAAGATGTTGAAGAAAAGGTAACAGCAACTGTATTGAGAGGCACTAATTTTCCCTCTACTTTACGCATGAATCTTCTAATTGAAATAACTTCAGAGTCGCATACTATATTTTTATATATTTCTTCATTGGAAAGTTCTTTGGGCACAAACCTCAATACACCAATCCTTTCTGTCAAATATGATGGTATAAACGCTTTAAATTTATTTCTCCAAAGGAAGTCTTCCATCTTCAGAAAATTGTTGGCCGCAGCCGCCTTTTTGAATGTTATGCCTATTTTGTACGCATTTATTCTATGTACTCCTGATACTCCTTTAACATTATCCGATAATAAGTTGGTGAGCGTGATAGGGTTTTTATTCCCTATCTTCTCCTGCTCTGTTGATTCGACGTATACTACATACTCAGAATTGGTGTTTTCTATGAACAGTCTTTTATAATTTTGTTTAGTAAATATGTGATACTTATTATTTGGAGTGCTGTTGTACTTTCTTTTTTTCTTTTTTTCTCCCTTCTCTGGCGGCTCCTCACCGCCACTGGTGACACTCATGGTTGTTCGAGGTCGAGGAAGTTATTTTAGTGGTATTTCCGTATAATTAACTAGTTATTGAGTTTTTTGCGAAATCAAAATTACCGCCTCGTTTGACTTCCCGCCAAAAAAAAAAAAGTATCAAATCTTGATTAGAGTTTGAAAAACTCAATTCAGAAACGAAAAAGTGTTTAAGTAATACTTAAATACTGATCAAAGCGTTCTCAAATTCAAATACTTAAATCAGAAACCGGGGGTCTGTGTTTTCAAAATACGGACGCCAGATTACCCAAAAATATTCACTAACTATTATTTGACGTCCATATATTTCTGATATCAGGTAGGTATCGAATATATGGACGTCAAATAATACTAAGTGTTAATATTTTTGGGTAATCTGGCGTCCGTATAATAGTACATGTGGTATCCAACAGACGTAAGAATACTATCGTTTAAAATCCTTGTCATGTACATTAATCAACTTTAATAGGTTGATATAAGTACCTTAGTTATAAAATTTTACTTAAAAAAGTTGAATACAATATTGAACATAAGCGAGAAAAGTTCTTAATATACGGACGTCAAATAACACTCGTTATAAATATTTTTAGTAATATAGCGTCCATATTTAAAACAAAAATAATTTCAACAAAGTTAAAAACAAATGAATCTTCACAATATTTAACAAAAATAGCCTCTTACGAAACGAACCTAAGTTAGAAACCTTTATTATACTTACGTCTTCTATCAATCCTTCATTCAGTGAGGTAGATATTTATAATTATGTAATAAGGGTTTAAAAAACATAATTAACATAATTTGGTACTTATTTGAAAAGACATAGGTAGTAATTTAAAGCTAAACTATGGGTGCACACAATGTCATATATGTATTACAATAAAATATAATCAAATGTTACAATAATCTGCCCCATAGCCAAGTTGCATTTCAACAATCGTTAACGCTAGTAGAATAAAATGTATAGGATTGACATGAGCTTACGCAAAGTGATGTGACAAGTCAAGTCACGTCAATCCCATTCGTTGTATTCTATTCTACTAGCGTTAACGTTTGTAGAAATGCTACTTAACTAAGGGGGCTGGTGTAAATATTTTGAAAACAGGTGTCTCTGTTTTCATAAAACGGACGCCAGATCATCCAGAAATATTTACACTAATTATTATTTGACGTCCATATATTTCCAATATCAGGTAGGTATCGAATATATGGACGTCAAATAATACTAAGTGTAAATATTTTAGGATAATCTAGCTTCCGTATACCTAAGGGTAAATGCCTAATAGACGTAAGAATACTTCAGTTCAAAATCCTTGTCATGTACATTAGTCAACTCCAACAGTTTTATTTAATTACTTATGTCATCAAATTTAACTAATAGTTAAATGCAATCAAACAGAAGCGTAAAAAGTTCTTAATATACGGACGTCAATTAACGCACATTATACATTTTTTTAGTAATTTAGCGTCCATATTAAAAAAAAAAAAATGATATTTAAACAAAGTTCACAAACAAATGAAACTTCACAAAATTTTACAAAAATAGCCTCTCACGAAAAGAACTCAAGTTACAGTAATGTTGTACACATTAGGTACAATAGTAGCACTCGTTTTCAGGATAGTGATCATAAATAAATACTAAACTCGCAGTTAGAGCACCAAAACTCAGCACGATCAAGTAAACAAATTATATTTTCGAGAATATTCATGTCAGCAACAATATGCCACTGTTTATTGTAGAAATCAACAACCCATTTGCAATTAATGCAGTAAAATCTTATAATGAAACTAGCTTTTGCCCGCGGCTTCGCCCGCGTGGATGTCGGAAATTAACGCAGGTATTTTCCTAAAATAAAAGATTTTTTTCTAAAATAAAAGTAGCCTTAGTTACTCCTTATTAAATCAGCCACCCGCCAATAAAAGTCCCGTCAAAATTGGTCCAGCCATTTCAGAGATTAGCCGGAACAAACAAACAGGCAGACAGACAGTAGACAGACATACAAAGAGACAAAAATTATAAAAAATATTGTTTTGGTATATGTACCGTGTATACATCCATGTACACATTGTACACTTAGTGAAAAGCGGTTATTTAAATATTAAATACAGACACTCCAATTTTATTTATTTGTATAGAGTATAGATATACCGTTAGGTACGGGGTTGAGAAACAAACATCCAATCATACAAATGTTCCTTTATAATAATTAGGAGTACCTAAGTACGTTTATAATTCATATTACTTCTTAAGTACTACTTCATACTACTTCTCTATTCTTTATCAGAGTATCATGTGTGTTTGATGTACTTAATAAAACTAATAGTATTCAAAGTAAGAAGACTGCGACATAGAGCTGGATTGAATTAAATATAAGTCTTCCTAGTTTTTCTTAACGCTCCTATTCTACCTACACTGTCACTCAATTATTTACCAGACACCAAATCGAACATACTTATAGGAATGGTACTTTGGCCAGTGTCTTCACCCGTAAAGCTGTCGGAAAATATCACCCAGGAACCTACTACCGGGATAAAGTATCCTATATGATAAGTATCCAGGGTAACCAAAAATCCAAATCCATCCAAAAATCTAAACATCTAAGCCTTATTTCGCGGTCTCTTACTTGGAATAATATAATGGATAGGTTTATTTTGAGTACTTCGAACACACATGATATTCACATTTACTATGAAGCCAAAGTAATATGAATTACAATCCTACTAATCCTGCACTACCCTACCGCTACTAACCGGGACGGACGGACGCCCGGACGGCCCGCTAGCCGCTCTGCGTCTATTTTATATAATCTCTGATATCTTCTAAAATATTAACTTTAATGATATGCTGCAAAGTGCAATTTTGATTGACATGAAATGTACAACGTATCTTATGTATTTAATTGGATAAAGAACGATACGGTATTGTTTAAAATAGCTTGGTTAATGACCCAGATTTTTTTTTTAATATATTACAGATAAAAGTGGTTTTTCTAGGGTATCGTTAGGAAATAAACATAGACTATCATGGATTTTTTCATCGATATTTTTAAAATATATAATTCCGTGGTACATTAATTTGATCTATCTCGTAAGGTTAAGCCAGCGTTTGCGATTTAAGCGCACAAAAAATATGTTTGTTACGACATCACATTAGAAATGTTTGAATTTCTCGGCTTTTCTCTACTATAATATGTATGTAAACTACTTTTAAACCTTCCTCTAAATCACTGGTGCCGATTCTGTTGTACACGAACTAAACTAACTAAACTATCTCTAAAATTCCTTACTTTTGGCTATGAGAATTGTAACGCTATTCTGCAAGGAAAAATCTCTAAATTAAAAAACTATTTTGACACGACTAAAATCGAATTTGACAATCGCGACTCAGCGTGGTATTTTTTTTTTTTCTTTTGTTTTCGCAACGTTTACTTGTGTGTGCATTGCGTAGAATGAATTTTTTGAGAGACGAAGGCGCGTGCTAGGGTGCAGCCTGGACGTGTTTTATATGGAATTTTTCACTTTTGTTTGAAAAATATAAAAAAAATGTTACCCACGTGTTGATATTTAAATGTTCCGGGGTATACTAAGGGGGTCGAAAATTTCATTATTTTTGCGATAGGACACGCCATTTTCAAGATATAAGCAAAAAGAAAATAAAAAATACAGAACTGTTTATGCACGTGAAGGCAAGGCGTTGTTGAGAATTTTAGTTCATGACCACTAGTTTTATTCCACACCTTTTTAATCGCGCTTAAAAATAGTCAGATTTAGTTAAAATAAATTATTATAGTCAAAATTTTTGGTGAAAACCGGCAAACTCAGAATAGCAAAATTGACATTTTCACTAAACTAAGTAGGTACTCAGTGCAATCTTAGTGCTGTCAAACTAAAATATAGTTAAGTTGTGTCACTTTAGTCTATTTCAGAATAGGAAATCGTCGTTTGACAGGAATAAACCAAATTTTAGTGATTTTTTGTTTAGTTTAGAGAATTTTGTGACAACAGAATCGGCACCACTGTCTATTGATGAAAAACGCTTTAATGCGTTTTTCATCAATAGACAGAGTGATTTGATCCGTTGCGCAGTTTAAAAGATCTAATTCTAAGCGTACAGACGCAGCAAGTGACTTTAATATTATGCAAAGGTTATCTAGAAAAAAAAAACGCCATCCAGTGGATGTCTACGCAACTTTGGTGTCAAACGATACGATGAATTAACTTACACCGCCACCGATTAGGGATTCTTGGAACTAAACAATGAATACGCACATACTACACACAGCTATAGTTCAAGCTATATTATTTCCAGTTTTAGCTGACCTCACATTGTATAGACTTTTCGTACAATCAGATGTCAGTTTATACTGGAAATGTATAGCTTGACCTGTAGCCGTGCGTACTATACAAAAAAAAAAAAACATTTAATTTTCAAATATTGAGATCAACAATTGAGATAAAAACTATCCTATCTTTTAAGTTGGACCAAATTCAAATCATTAAGAACTTTGATAACAATCTGTTATGTAGTTTTGGAGTTTATTGGCAACATACATCGTGACACAAGATTTTTATATATATAAGATGAGTTTCTCTCCAAGGCCATGTTAGGTTGTTGGTCAGAATATGATAAAACAAACCTCTATTTAAAAACCTGTCAATATTTACGATTCACTCCATCTTCTTATAAGTATTCAATTTGAAGGTAATATATACACAAACGGAATTATTATTATGGGTTGCTTACGAAATTAACAGATTTTGCTCATTCATTTTGCCAAAAGAGGCGGAGGTCACATATCTTATGAAATAAATTCGCGCAAAACCGAGCTCACTCACCATGCGACGCCCGTATACAACGTGACATAGCATAATACTATGATTTATCTAAAACATAAACAATGCGCACCGTGCGCACGGTACGGCAACGTTGCATCTCCAAAGTTTGTGTGGAAGTCAAACAAGGCTAACAATGAAAGTATTCACAAATTGACAACAGCGCCATTCGTTTTGCAACGAAAATCAACGGAACTACGTAAATATATTCAGTACAGCAAGATTGAAAGAGAAATGACGTCCAATTTTTTTTTCATAATTTGATATTTCTAGTATCAGTGTGTCATTTCGCAAACATTGCGCTCAGTCTCCTATTTGACGTCCATATATGGACGTCGTAAGCAGGTGGACGCCACATTATATGCAAAAATAAGCATAGTGGACGTACAATAAGTTACATAATATAAATATATGTATATACAGGTATAAATCTGAATCTCGGAAACGGCTCCAACGATTTTCATGAAATTTAGTATACAGGGGGTTTCGGGGGCGATAAATCGATCTAGCTAGGATTCATTTTTATAAAATGTCGTTTTATTCAAGTTTTCAATTACCAATTTTGTCGATAATCAACTTGAAAATAAACTTATTATTTTAAACACAATTTTCCAAAAAATACCGAGCATAGCTCGGTCATCCAGATATTGTCTTTAAAATTAGAATTGAACACAAAAATATATAATTTTAAAATAACGGAACCCGTAATTTAAAAAAAAACTTGAGAGGTGTCCAGGGACACACGGATGGAACGAAGTTCCTTTCCAGGAATCATTATTGTTATTATTTTTTATTATTTATTATGTACAAAAAACCTTTATACACTCAACAAAAATATTATCCTTCTCTCTCTCTCCCCCTCCCTCTCTCTCTCTCTCTCTTTTCGTTCCAAAAACTTCGTTCCAAAACAAAATATATACAGTCAAATTGAGAAACCTGTACCGTGTGGTGCCGGACGTAAAGAATAGCACCATCCCATTTCTTCCTGTGGGTGTCGTAAGAGGCGACTAAGGGACTTACTAGAGAATGGGCAGCAGCGTTCTTAATGCACTTTAATACCATACTGCGATCGCCAACCCGCCTGCCAAGCGTGGCGATTATGGCAACCCCCCCCCCCCCCCCCCAAATTGGGGGAGGCCTATGTCCAGCAGTGGACGTCATACGGCTGAAATGATGATGAGAAACCTCCTCCTTTTTCTTAAGTCGGTTAAAAAGTGTCGTTACAACTTTTTCTCTTAATTCCGTCTAGCCCCCTTTCGCAACGCCCCATAAGGAACTTTGTTCCAAAAACGTTGTTTCTAATACGTACCTACATAATTTAATTAAAAAATGCTATCAAGTCTTGTTTTTTGCTGCTGTACTAGTATATTTTACAACGCAATCATATTAGAATGCAAACAAACGTCAAGTCTTCATATGGCAGTTTATTCGATACTAGCTTTTGCCAGCGGCTTCGCCCGCGTGGAGATCGGAAAATATCCCGCGGGAACATACTGCCGGGATAAAAAGTACCCTATGTGTTAATCCAGGTTATAAACTAACTGTGTTCCGAATTTAGTAGGATAGATATACAGGGCGTCCCACGGATATGCCACATGGAGGGAAAGTACCTTGAATATTGTAGATGGAACATTTTACTGAAAGAAGACATTATTTCAATTTAAAAAACAATTTGAACTGCATTCATAGATATTTAAATAATTGCATGGTTAACCCGGGAATCGAACCCGTTACACGAGAAAAATAATCACCCTGTAGTTTTATCATACCGATCGAAAGGCTTCATCATAAGGATTATTTTTTGCTAAATAACATAGTGTCAAAAATAAAAGGAAGACCATGAATTTTAACATTTGTAATACAAAATTAATCAATTTATCAAAACCTCAAAATGAACACTCTTTTGATTATTTCGCTCCCTGTCGACTTTTTGATCTTGTCGTGGTGGATATTTTTTATATTATTTTTTTTATAATCAGCCAGCCGCATTGCGATGGACAAAATAATTTACGCGTCTTTCGGCTCAGGATACATTTATTGGTAATAGGTACTTATGATAATATCAGTTGTATGTCCTTACGGTATGACAAAACTACAGGCTGATTATTTTTCTCGTGTAACGGGTTCGATTCCCGGGTTAACCATGCAATTATTTAAATATCTATGAATGCAGTTCAAATTGTTTTTTAAATTGAAATAATGTCTTCTTTCAGTAAAATGTTCCATCTACAATATTCAAGGTACTTTCCCTCCATGTGGCATGTCCGTGGGACGTCCTGTATACTATTGAGGACTTTTTGTAGATCTTTTGAAGACCATCATCTTTGTAATACATACTTTTGATGTATGATCAACGTATGCGAGGATAAGAGCTCGAAAGCGCATTTTCATCCGCCTTGCTTCAAATTTATCGTCACTGCTCAGCTCCTATGTGTCTTAGCGTTATGTTATATAGCCTATAACCTGCCCAGGAGTATGGACTATAATCGTACCAAGTTTGGTTAAAATCCCTTCAGTAGTTTTTGACCCATGCGTGGATATACAGACAGACAAAAAATTTACTGATTGCATTTTTGGCATCAGTATCGATCACCATTCATCCTCCAATATTAATTTTGCATGTATATTCAATGTACAGAATTGACCTAAGTATAGATTACAGGCTGCTGAAGAAATTACCGGTGCATGCATAAAATATTTAATTGTCAGGGCACATGGTGTTTGTTACGCCATGTTGACAAGCAATATGGCTCTCAGAACATATATACGCCGATATGACTTCTGTAACGTAATAGGTAATAGGAACTAGAAAAGTGCAACATCCATTGATATACAAAAATCCCTGTATATCAATGGTAACAACACACATTGATATATTCATTGATTAATAGACTTCGGTATGCTTTAAATTTTTACAGGTATGATGTTATACGAACTACACGCGCCGCTGATGTTCTTAGCAAGAAGCGAATTTGGAGCTGGCCTCATCACTCAAGAAAAACTGAAGGAAAGGTTGCAAGAACCCATTCAATGTTTAGCTGAAGCTGCCCGTATACTGATGAGAGAAGACCCCCATAGTCCTGAAGGAATCACGGGACAAATATCTCAGCAGTCGATGGAACAACTGAAAACTAGCCTTGAGTGCTTATAAATTCTAGTCTGAGATTATTTTGTAGTTGTTAAATTAATTTTAAGTGCACAACAATTAATTAGTGGGTAAGTAACAATTATCCATGAATTAGTAAATTTTGGAATTGTATTCTGATTTAGTTGTATTGTAGGTATATTCATCTAACATTTATTGCAAAAAGCATTGAAAAGACAAATTAACAATGATCTCTCACAATTCACATCTATGACATTTTTTTTTTTTTCAATTAATAAAATTAGTCTTTATGATTATCATTTTTGTTTTATTTCATAATAATATATTTACACTTTAGAATTTTATTTTCTTGGGCTTTTTGCTGGGTTCAGCAGGTGTTAATTTATTATTTTGTATTACTACATCTTCAATGTTTTCTGAACTGTCTAATGTGTGAAGCTTTACTGAAGACTCCTCCTTTTTGTCCATCACCTAGAAACAAAAGCAATTCTCCCATTAGTATTAAAATTATAATGCTTTATATCTTTTCTGTAATGAAATATTGTTCCCTTTTTTAGCCAGCATTTATAGTATAATTGTTATCCCTGTGATATGCATAGTTAAAATTTAGGGAGGGCTTTTGACTAAGTAATGCCATAAAGTAACAGCCACAAGTGTCAATCAATCAGGTTTAGTTATGCTTGCCGTGTTTGGTCCATAGATTTGGTCCGCCGCTAAGCCGTTGGTCCCAGCTGTCATTAGTGTATCTTTAACAGTTGCTATGGGGCATCAAAAGCCCAAAGTCTGACAACCAGTCTACCCAAGGGTGCAGTAACTGGGTTGTGGAGGTAAGATAGGCAGTTGCTTCATGTAAAATACTGGTGTTCAGCTGCATGTGGTTAGACTGGAAGCTAACCCCAACATAGTTGGGAATAGGCTAGGCAGATCATGATGATGATAATGCATAGTTGGTACTTACAGTAGGACAATCTTTCCTCAAATGTGTGACATCACCACAAAGTTTGCATGAACCTCCATTGGGGTAAAGACCTTTGGGGTTATCAGGACACTGCCTTGCTATATGACCCTGAAAATATAAATAAACAGTAGTTTAAAATAATGCCTTCTTGGTATGAAAAAGAGGCCTTTGCCATGCAATATTTTTTCATACTAGGCTGGTGTTACAAAAAAAAAGATTGAGAAATTTGCAGAAGAATGATTAATGTGTTAACTTACAGGCTCCCTACAAATGAAGCATGTAGCAAATCTAAACTCCTTACTCTCTTCTCTTTGAACTTTACATTCAAACTGCCTGTGTTCTGTAGAGCCACACTTGAAACAAACTCCGTCTGCCGTATCCCCTGGTATCTTGGACTTCAACTCAGGACAGTCGGACAGAACATGGCCTCCTTTCCTACAGTTATAGCAGACTTCTCTCTTCATTCTTGCCAGTGCTTTCTCTGCCCTTCTTCGTTCCAATTTCATTGTCCTCTGAACCTCACTCTTCGGTATTCCTTTCTTGATCATGTTATTTTTCAACTCTTGCAGTCTTTCAGCATCTTTTTTCATCACCGGAAAGCCATCAAATCTGACCAGTTCTATTTCCCTGCCATGTACAATAAGTTGGAAACTGTTGTCATTTATCTCCTTCCTGCGAACAGGTTTGCCATTTATTAGTTTGTTCTTCTTATTTTTAAGTTTTGCTGCATTGTTGTTTTTAGGACTAGAAAAACTATTATTCTTTTCTTTATTTTCTGTTGAAGGATTGGCAACATTAGTATGAGAAACTTCAGTAGATTCGGTAGATGATTCATTTTGTTTATTCTTCTTCTTTTTACTCTTTTTAGGACTTGGAATAGTCTCTGTTTCTTCTGTAGACTTGTTTTCATTCTGTGGCTCTGTTGTACCTTGTGAATTTTTCTTTTTCTTTTTAGGCTTCTTTTTCCCTGTTTTCTCAGTACTCACAGAATCATGGTTTTGTGGATTAATCTCACTGTTCGTAGCCTCAGAGAGCTCTGATGCACTGGCAACCTTTTTCTTATTTTTCTTTTTAGTTTCAACAGGGGAACCATTATACTCAGGCAAATTGGTGGCTTTCTTTTTATTTTCAGTTTCTGGAAAATCACACCAAGTTGCTTTTCTTTTTTGAGTTTTGTGTTCTTTGAGAAATTTTTCATAGTTATCTATACGTTGTTGTTCAGCCTGGAATTAGATAAAAATAAAGAAAAAACCTTTGGTACAATAACAGATACGTAGGGGTTATATTAAGTATTCTCTATAGCAACATACATGATGTTAACTAATTAAATAATTAACACAGCAACTCTATACCTATCACATTTTATTTATTTATTTGGCTTCTCAACTGTAACTTTATAATTTATTTCTAAATATTATACCTCTTTCCTTTTCTTGGATTCATCACCATCTTTTTTGGCTTGCAACAACTGCTCTTTCATAACCTCCCATGGAGTACTGTCTTCAGGAGTTCGTTCATTTGAAGACTTCGAGCCTTTGGCTCTAGCAAACCTTGTCATGTTGCAAATACTCTATTCACACGCTTTATTACAGTAAATAATTAAATTCAACCAGCACGTGCAAATCAAAGTTGTTGACATTTGGCATGATTGGATTGATGGAAGAATGACAGCCAGGCCAGTCAGCCACAAATGACAATGACAGCACATGCTGCACATGTGTTGAAAACAGTTTTGACATCGCAGTCTTGACAGATGGCTAGAGTAATTAAACAGAGGCTGTAGACGTCTACGACAGAGGCAGAATATTATGATTTGACACGGGAATAATAATAATAAACCCGCAGGGCAGCATGTGGCGTGCTGTTGGGCAGTAGCGACCCCACGGACCCTATCTCCCGGGAGAATTCTTGTTCCTCATCTCTGGCTTGCCTTTATTGGCCGGCTGGAGTGAACACTGATGAGGTTCAGAGCTCCCGCCTCATTCTTGCCTTCATTGGCTGGCTTGAGTGGAGATTCGCAAGAGCAAACGTGCTCGGGGAAAGGAAGTATTCCAGTAAGTGCTCGTAGGGATGTTGACCATCTTCCGGGCTCTGGGATCGTTCTGAAAGCCGTGGAATACCTCTCCACTTCTCAAGCACCTCAGGAAGTGTTGCTCCCTTGTCGCTGCGTCACTATGTGCCAGTGGCGGTTTCCGGGGGCCCATTATTGAGTGTGCAAGTCACCCCCTGCCATTTTATCTGTATAAACAAAACATTGATCAGGCAGGGGCCATAGTTCTTCCATAGTTACGGTTACCAATCCACTGTAGCCATCCAAACCCATAGCCTAATTTGTTTTATTTCCATATTCTGTAATAGTCCTGCTCCAACCGGGGACTGTCCTTGGGTGCACTTGCATAGGTGCATACAGGGATAATCGTCGGCTGGTGCCCCCTAATCATTTAGAATGAAAATTGTCTGAGGGGCCTCTGCGAGTTGGCTTCGGCCCCTCGTACGCCTTCCAAAGGACCGGGATCTCAGGGTCCCGAGAAATGTTAAGAATAACATAATAATAATAATAATAATATTTTTTTTTTATAGACACTAACTCCATCATGTCTGTCTGTCAAAATGGATGTAGGAACGGGTCCCGCGGTACTAAGGAGCTGCTCCTCATTGATATGGCCATTAGCCAACAGGCTCGCCGTTCCCGAAAGGATCTGTCGACATGTTGGATAGATTATAAGAAGGCCTATGACTCGGTGCCACATACATGGCTCATGAGGGTGCTGGAGTTGTATAAAATTGATGCAACTCTGCGCACCTTCCTGATGTCATGTATGGGGCAATGGAGGACGGTCCTTCGCTATCCAGGATGTCGAAATATTCGGAGGAATAGCGAGCCGATAAGGATCGAGCGAGGCATATTTCAGGGTGATAGTCTGAGTCCGCTTTGGTTCTGCCTAGCTTTGAATCCTCTGAGCACACTGCTTGAGGATTCAGGTTTAGGCTATCGGTTGAGGAGAGGAGGTCAGGTTATTTCTCACCTCCTGTACATGGATGACCTTAAACTCTTTGCCCACAACAATTTGCAACTTATGGAGCTACTGAAGGTAACTGAAACCTTCAGTAGCGCCATCAGGATGGAATTTGGTGTGGACAAATGTGCGGTCATGCATGTAAAGCGAGGAGAGATTGTGGAATCCGTGGGAACCCAACTCTCGGATTCCATAAACCTTCGAGCCCTCTCAGCATCCGAAACCTATAAGTATTTGGGTATGTCGGAAGCGTTGGGCATCAATGTTACTATCATGAAGCAATCGTTGAAGGACCGCTTCTTTGGCCGCCTGAAGAAAGTATTAAATAGTCTTCTGTCAGGCGGAAACAAGGTACGCGCCTTCAACGGTTGGGTCATGCCGGTTTTGATGTACTCTTTCGGCATACTCAAATGGACTCAGACCGAACTCGATGCCTTAGATAGGAGGGTCCGGACACTGCTGACTGCACATCGTATGCATCACCCACGTTCATCGGTAATGAGACTGTATATCCCGCGAAAGTGTGGAGGTCGAGGCTTTTTAAACGCTAAGACTCTCCACAATCGCGAGATATGCAGCCTCAGGGAATATTTCCTTAAAGCCGACGTGGGGATGCATCGAGATGTGATCGCGGTGGACAAGGGCCTCACCCCGCTCTCCTTGGCTAACGAGAACTGGCGCAAGCTGGTAGTGCTTAACACTAATGACCGCATGGAGGTATGGCAGAGTAAGGAGCTCCACGGACGCTTTTTCCGGGCCCTACATGGACCCGATGTAGATCTACTAGCGTCCGTAGCCTGGTTGCGTTTCGGTGACCTCTTTGGGGAAACCGAAGGTTTTGTCTGTGCAATTATGGACGAAGTTATGATGACGAAGAATTACCGGAGGTATATTGTTAAAGACGGCACGGTGGACATCTGTCGGGCATGCCACCGTCCGGGCGAATCCATCAGACATATTATCTCCGGGTGTTCTCGTCTAGCTAACGAGGAGTACTTGCATAGACACAACCTTGTAGCCAGGATTGTCCACCAGCAACTTGCTCTGAAATACAGCCTTGTGGAATCGGAAGTGCCGTACTACAGTTATGTGCCCGACCCAGTTCTCGAAAATGGACATATCACACTGTACTGGGATCGATCCATCATCACTGACAGGACTATTGTTGCAAATAAGCCTGATATAGTGGTGGTGGATCGATCAGTGCGGCGCACAATGATTGTTGACATTACAGTCCCGCATGACGAGAACCTCGTGAAAGCCGAAAAAGATAAACAAATCAAGTATCTTGACTTGGCTCGCGAGGTTGTCGACATGTGGGATATGGACTCAGCGATCATTGTGCCGATAGTTGTCACAGCCAATGGCTTGATATCCAAGAGTCTCGACCAACATCTGAAGAGGCTCTCGTTGGGCAGCTGGGTCAAGGGCTTGATTCAGAAAGCGGTACTTCTGGACACGGCTCGCATTGTCAGGAGGTTCCTCTCTCTGGAGCCCTGACCGCCGGTAGCTTGGACCCTGTTCCCGATACCGGTGGGCTACTATTTTTTATATTTTTAAATGTTTTTTTTTAACTAATATTTAAAAATATAATTTATAAGAATGTTTAAATGGAATAAAGGATAATAATAATAAACCCCACGGACCCGATCTCCTGGGAGAATTCTTGTTCCTCGTCTCTGGCTTGCCTTTATTGGCCAGCTGGAGTGAACACTGATGAGGTTCAGAGCTCCCGCCTCATTCTTGCCTTTATTGGCTGGCTTGAGTGGAGATTCGCAAGAGCAAACGTGCTCGGGGAAGGGAAGTATTCCAGTAAGTGCTCGTAAGGATGTTAACCATCTTCCGGGCTCTGGGATTGTTCTGAAAGCCGTGGAATACCTCTCCACTTCTCAAGCACCTCAGGAAGTGTTGCCCCCTTGTTGCTACGTCACTATGTGCTAGCGACGTTTCCCGGGGGCCCATTATTGAGTGTGCAAGTCAACCCCTGCCATTTTATCCGTGTATACAAAACATTGATCAGGCAGGGGCCATAGTTCTTCCATAGTTGCGGTTACTAATCCACTGTAGCCATCCAAATCCATAGCCTAATTTGTTTTATTTCCATATTCTGTAATAGTTTTGCTCCAACCGGGGATTGTCCTTGGGTGCACTTGCACAGGTGCATACAGGGATAATCGTCGGTTGGTGCCCCCTCATCAATTAAAATTGTCTAAGGAGCCTCTGCGAGTTGGCTTCGGCCCCTCGTACGCCTTCCAAAGGACCGGGATTCCAGGGTCCCGAGATACGTTAACAGATAGAAATAATAATAATAAAATTCCACAACTATCACACAACGCCATCTAGTGCCAAGCTAAGCAGAGCTTGTGTTATGGGTACTAGACAACTGATAAACATACTTATATATTTCTAAATACATACATATTATAGTTAAATTACACCCAGACACAGAACAAATGATCGTGAACCTGAACCTTCGAGTTATTTATGTATGTACTTATGGGGCTGTCCATTAATCACGTGAGGCTCGAAAGGGGGGGGAGGGTCCATAAAAAATCACGAAATATCACAAAGGGGGAGGGGGGGGGGGGTGTAGTAATATATCACGTATATTTTTTACTTTTTTTAATTAGATGATACTTATACCTGTATTTAAAAAAAAAATATTTTTTGTAGGTACTAAAAAATACACGTGATATAGGGGGAGGGGGAGTCTTAAACCTCACCATGTATCACCAAGTGGGAGGGCGGCCCCTAAGACGTAGGTACCGAACACAGTCAACTTACAACTTATGGTCTAAGACAGACGAGTAGTAGCTGTTTATGTCATCAAGGAGCATTTTTATGATATTATGATACGCAATCACCATAAGGTGATGTTCTTCAAAGAATATGCTTAAGAATCGTAGCAGGTGGCGTTCTGTAGTTTCTGCCTGCTCCCATGGGAAAAAGGCGTGAGTTTATGTATGTGTGTATGTCTGTATGTAGGAGAGGCACGTACGTAACGCAAAGCACAACAAATGGTTACAAGAAAAATTTGAAATTTTATCCCGTTTTGAAAAGGATTAAAATACGTTCAAATAAATATTCGTCAAGTCCACTTCCAAGTGGCAAGTGGCGATGGCGCTACCATGGTGGGATTCATTATATTGATATATCAATTTATTGAATACTTTATGTAGGTACAAAAACCATAAAATTTACCAATAAATCACATTTTACTTTGTAATTATTATATTTTATAGGTACATTTAAAAGTTTTGTGTGAATTGTAATTGCACGGAGAAACTATTAAATCATTAAATCCATGTTATTTCTATTATTTATTATTTTTCAGATCATCAGATTTTCATCCATCTTGACACTTTTTTGTTGAGTAGGTCTTCCCAACATCGCGTTTGTCTTTTCAATTGTCCTATTTGTAATAGCTAGCTCCTTAACTAAAATGTCTATGGTAGCATAAAGACCCCGTTTGTACATAACAAGCATCGTGTTCCATCTTCTGTGCCATCAATGAACTGCGATAATACACTGGGTTTTCCTAGAACTCAAAATAACCTTGAAGAATGGCCGATGTTACAGGCAGTACCATAGGCTACTTGTAGGCCAGAAGGGGGTGACGACTTCCCCTCTTGCTCCGTACCATGGCCTGAACCAGGGCTTGACGCAAGAGATCACCGCCGCCGATCGCTTCCACGAGGATACGGTGGTGCTCCACCCAAACAGAGCAGACCTCCACCATATGCTACACCGTGTCCTCCAGGCGATCCACGCAATGATAACCCCGGGGCGTTTCTTCCTGCCTTATCCCTGAACAGGAACCTCCCTAAGCAGCCATGCCCGCTGAGGACATGCGTAAGGCGGAAGGTGAGGATGCCGTGGCACCTCTCTAGCCACTCCTCAAAGAGGGAACTTACCGCCCAAACTGGGGCGTCCCCAGCACTGGGTTGCGACAGTCGTATCCGCTATGTCCCACGTCCCACGAGATCCCTGTGTAGTAATGTCCGAACCCCACGCGGGCGAATTTGTGGGCACAGCTATAAGACTCTACTAAAAGATAATAATAATAAAAAAGTAAAATGTGAATTATTGGTAAATTTTGGTGTTTTCTTGTACTTAAACTATTCAGTAAATTGATATATCAATATAATGAATATGCGATGCGTTGACCGTTCGATCAAACAAACATTCAATATTTTGAACAGTCGATGTATTGAGTGTGCGATATAATGAATGTTCAATTTAGTAACCATTCGATATTATGAACGTTCGAGTATTTAGACATTCGATTTATAGTGCTCGATCAATTGATATTCGATTATTTGGCATTCGATTTGGCGTAGTACACCCTACCATGGTGGCGTAACATAAACATACAAGTCGGCAAAATGTCAAACTCACAATGTAAAACCACAGTATAGCTTGGCAAAAAAGAATCTGTCGTGGTAACCATTGGAACTAAAATATATTTTTGGTGGCAGCACTGCTTTGTTTATCATCAACAAGTAGCTAATCTGTCATTGTGTTATGTTCCTAGTTGTATTTTACTTATTTCTAACTATCAATTATTAATGCTTTTGTACATATAAAAAATGAATAAGACAATAAGGAGTAGTAGTCTGAGCTGCGATATACCAAGTTTTCGTAAGAAATTTGGCGGAATCTGAAACGGAACAAATTTTGTCTCCGATTGACAACGTTTTCGAAAGAACTGCCGACGCGACAGGTATTTATCCAAGAAATTTATCTTTTAGTCAATGCCAGTCATTGTTTTTCCTTTCTAATACTAAGTTTTATCGGTATTATAAGTTTCAAGCCATTTTATTGTTTTATTTACTAATAGATTATTGAGGTTATGTTTTCTAGTTTGACAAATCACGTGTACGTTGACTCTTGATGTTTGATACTTGAAATTGAAAAATGTACCTACATGGAATTAATATAATTGTCTTTATATTTTTTTCAAGGTAAATCTCACAGTACAATTAGAGAAATTGTTAATGAAGGTGAAAAAAATTAAGTATATTTCTACACCTGGAGAAACACCAAAACAGTTGGCGGAAGAAAGAATTAGACGATTTTGATCTGTCTAATTAGACAAAAAGTTCAACACTATAAAGAAACAGGCAAGTAATTTTTTTTTTGTTAATGATATCATCGCATACCACAGTAAAAAAAAAGTATAATTTATATTTATTATTTTTCAGGTGCCTATTCTACGTAATATATTACCTATAGTTTGAGGAGACGGGTTGTAATGGGAGCCGTAAACATCTAAGAAAGATTTTTACACTATTTAGATTTCATATATAAGAAATGTAAAACTGACAAATCTGTGTTAATGGAAAAAATCTATCATACCACCGAAAAGGAATACACGAATGATATTATGTCACGATTTTCTTTTTAAATAAAATCGAAATTTTAGCGTGTTATTTAATTTTCATTGTCATGTGAATAGTGATAATGTTAAGTACCCCACATAGACAAAACTGAGGCCTTCATTAGTCATCTGTTCACGTTTATTCGATATTGCCCGTACCTTTCGAATGCGACATGTTATACCTAGGTACTCTCTGACTTCCGATTAGTTTCCGACAGTAAGCAGCTGTAAGTCGCTTTCTTGTCGGCTATAAACTGTCAGCATTAACAGGATTCGTTCAGTATCATTCATGTCAAATTTGATACAGGCATACCAACCATCGAATGGTTGTGAATACCCTAGATGGTGGCCGCAAATGCGATTGCTGAACATTATGTCTTGTGTATCGGGTTCAATCGGCAATCCCTGAGTGTAATTTAATTAATTGTTAAACTGTAACTTTTCATTATGTTAATATGATGTCACTCTTAGATAAAAGATTATTCCAGCGAAATAATGCGCAATCTACTAAATACAATGAAAGTAAAAGCCTGTGTGCCTATCAAGTCTTGAAATCTTGACTGATAAGAATTTCCAGGATCTCGTGTTTGTGGATTAAAACAACAAGTATCTTATCACTTTTAGTCCTAGTATACAGGGTGGCCATACCTGCTAAGCAGGCGCCCTCATTTTTCCCGACTCTTTTTTGCCAAGCTGTAAAAATATGGGTAGTATGGGAACTTGGCTTTGTTGATATAATTACCTACGTTTCATTGGGGGCGAAAAAAGTTTTATTCTGTGTTTATTAGTAAGAGGAGGGTTAGTTGTTGTAAAATTCAAAAATACATATTCTATTGGAATGAAGTTCCTTAACGTGGCTTACGGTAGGAGTTGGTGATGGTGGCTGCGAAAATTTTATTTTTAGTTTAAATCATACGAGGGCCCGGCACTGAAAATTTCGGGAATCAAGGAAGTGACACAACATTACTATTTAAAAATGTTTTCATTGATTTTCCAAGTATACTCCGCGAAATTTGACACATTTTTCCATAATAAATCATCGCTCTTGAATTTTCTCGAGTCAATTCCATTTTCTCTTCAAAATAGTACTCTGTGATTTTCTTAACGACTAAACAAGTTTGACAAAACCTTGTGACAAGACCGAGAATCTTTTTTTAAATAAATAAATGGTATTCGATTTTTAAAACCAAGGAGTTTTCAATTAAAAAGATTTTAATATGACAGGAACAGTGGAAATATTCCATTCCCGATACTTTTAGTGCAGCCTATGCATGAGAAAGAACTTGACTGACGGGGATCTCCGACCGCACACGTATGTTTTTTTTTTTCTTTAATATAAATTTATCTTGCTTTATAATTATTTCGGTAATAAGAATAATAAGAATTTACAGTAATATTAATACATAAAAAGTTTAAATTATCCGGTCGTTATATCCAAATTATAATGTGTTTAAGATCTTACTTTATAATTATTTCGGTAATAAGAATAATAAGAAGTTACAGTAATATTAATACATAAAAAGTTTAAATTATCCGGTCGTTATATCTAAATTATAATGTATTTAAGATATGTATATTGACGGCATTCTATTATGAAAAACGCAATAACGTTGTAGCATTTTTTAAAAGATCGCGGGTGGTCCGTGGCGCAGGAAATAAGGGGGAAACGCGCTCACATGTTTCGATATGGCGGCATCCGCGACCAATATCTTATATATCCTACTCTTTGCCCGCGGTTTAAAGTCGCGTAGTTGTGCACACATATTTATGCTGTGCCAAAGCTGAGGGCAAAATGCATCTGAATACGAAAGGAGACTACGCGGTGACGGCTTTTTTTGGTATTTAAAGTACTAAAAAAAGCCGTCGCCGCGAGTTATATAGCTATAGTACGGACATTAGACAATGCCCTTCATTGTAATCAGATAATAACTACCCATTCAGAATAGCTTCCTGGAGTCCACAGCGATAAGAAGGACATTACATTATAATTAGATCATAAGTATTCATTTAGAATAGCTTCCTGGTATCTGCGATAACAGTAAGCAATGGATCATTGTTCATGTATCTTATATATATTGTATCTTAACCTGAATAAAGTTAGTCTTAACCTGTACTTCAGAGCGAGCACTCGTGCTCCTCTTGCTTTTTAAAAAGCCTTTCGCCCTCGCTCACAACCTAACTGGCGCAGTCGGTACGTCGCGTTCATCGGATCCAGTGGAAGATTCCTTAATACCTTGCTCCGTGGCGTGCATCAAGAACCTACCGTGAGCAGCAGCAGGCAGCGGCGACAGACTACAAGATCCAGCAGAAGTCAGGAAGATTCACCAAACATCAACGGCCTCTCATCGGCTATGCTCGTGGGGTAAGCATTAAGTCTGATTATTCCCGAGATTCCTTTCACTATCCCGGACATACTAACAGTGACGCAACTTTTGTGGTGTTTCTAGTGTCTAGGGACTATTAGTATTTTAGAGATACTTAAAAAACCTCGCTAGGTTCTTCTAACCATTGTTCACTTCTTGTTTTTTGATAAAAATGGCAAACGATAAGAGGTCACATGAGGAAAAACCTGTTATAGATGAAAAGCCGGTACCAACCGACTATTCAACGTTCTCAAGACTATTGCCCAGCTACGATGGGAACAAGAGAACATTAGCTTTCTACATAGAAGGTGTCGAAAACGCTCTTGAGCTAATCACAAATAGGGATGACGAATGCATCGCATGTCTCATCAGAAATAAACTAACAGGAAAAGCTGTAGAAGCTTTATCCGAGAACCCTGGCACCAAAACATGGCCAAGTATAAAAAAGGTTCTCCAAAAGAAATTTGGCGAATTCCGCACTGAAATTCAATTAGTACAAGAATTAATGAACATCACTAGAGATAACAGCTCTATCGATGCGTTCGGTGATAAAATTAGACTCTTAATGAGCACACTAATATCTACTGAACCAAGTAAAAGGGTTTACTATGAGCAGATGGCTCTAGAAACCTTCTTAGACAAACTCAACCCCATAACCGCGATATTAATAAAGTTAAAATGTGTAGAAAATTTGGATCAAGCCATAACGGTGGCTAAACAGGAGGAGGTAAAACTTAGAAATAGACGTGCACAACAAACTAATTCAAGCACATATAAAACCTCCACAAATAATAAACCGACAAAAGCAGGCTCTTTCCAAAAGAAAGATGGTTTTAACAAAAACAAAAACTCGCAAAATAACGCGGAATCAGTAAAGAAATTACATTGCCAAAGCGAAACAAATGACGACGAAGATAATCAACCATCATCAGAGCAGGACACCGAGGAAAACGTTTCCGAGGAAGCCCAAGATGAAAATTTTCTCCTGGACTTGGAAAATCAACTCAAAATATAGTTTTCATGAATAACATCCAAAATTACAACAGACTCCCTTACATATTCATAGAAGAGTTAGGCGGCAGATTTCTTTTAGACACAGGAGCTTCACAATCATTAATACATCCACAAATTCTGAAGGAAAAGAAAAACCTCAACATTAAAATAAAGAACGAGACACATTTCATTAAAACAGCCCACGCAACATCAAAACACAAACAAGTAGCATACATAAAACTCCCGGAAAAATTATTTAATGATGATATCACACACAAATTTTTAATTTTCAACTTCGATTCGGACTTTGTAGGACTGTTGGGATTGGATTTACTGGTTCCACTAAACTGCAAGATAGACATCAAAAATATGGTACTTCGGACAGAGAAAGCCAATATACCAATAAGGGACGACATAAAATCTTACACTAAAATAGGACCCAGATGTGAACAAGTAATTAATCTACTATGTAACTATCAAAAAGGAGAATATTTTTCCGACAAAAAAACAACAAAAAACGGATTGATATTCCCACCAGCATTAATATCAGTAAAAGAAGGAAACACATTGATGACAGTAATAAACACATCAGATAAAGAAATAAACTTCAAGAACAGCAGTCCCCTATATTTCCAACCTTTAAAAATAAAAAATAAGGCTCAAAATAAAGACACTGCTAACAAAATTGCAGAAATAGAAATAAAAAAAGACAAGATACTAAAACAAAATTTAGATAGATTAAGAACAAGTCACATGAATCCGGAGGAAGAGCGTGAAATCAGAAAACTCTGTTATGGATACCGTGATATTTTCCATTGCGAAGAAATACCATTAACCTTCACTCATGAAATAAAACATCAACTAAGACTCACGGACAACAAACCCATCTATGTGCGTAACTATAGACAAGCACCAAAACAGAAAGAGGAAATCAAAAAACAAATTAATCAACTCTTAGAAAATAAAATCATACAGGAAAGCAACTCTCCCTGGTCTTGCCCAGTACACATAGTACCAAAAAAAGTCGATGCTTCAGGAGAACAAAAGTATAGACTAGTAATTGATTACAGGAAATTAAATGACAAAACAATAGAAGACAAATATCCCTTACCCAACATAGATGACATATTAGATAAACTAGGTCGAGCACAATATTTCACTACATTAGATTTAGCCTCTGGCTATCACCAAGTAGAAATGCACCCAGCAGACGTCGAAAAAACAGCATTCACTATCGATCGTGGACACTATGAGTTTCTCAGAATGCCATTCGGTTTAAAGAACGCACCAAGTACTTTTCAGAGATTAATGGATTCAGTATTGCGGGGTCTAGACAACGTATTAACGTATCTAGACGATGTAATTATATATTCCACATCCCTGCAGGAACATCTTGATAAGTGCAAACAAGTTTTCGACAGATTCAGGGCACATAACCTCAAAATTCAGCTAAACAAATCAGAATTTTTACAAAAACAGGTTAAATTCCTAGGTCATACTCTAACAGATAAGGGCCTTCAGCCAAATGAAGACAAAATCGCAGCGGTTAAAAACTTCCCGATACCCAAGACACAGAAAGAAATCAAATCATTCCTCGGACTAGTAGGATACTACAGGAAGTTTATCCAAGATTTTGCAAAGCTAACTAAACCATTAACAAAGTGCCTTAAAAAAGGTAACAAAATTGAATTAACAAAAGAATACATACAAGCGTTTGAGAAATGCAAACAAGTACTCATTAACGCACCAATACTACAATATCCAGATTTCGAAAAACCTTTTATTCTCACTACAGACGCATCAGACGTAGCAATAGGCGCAGTACTATCTCAAGGACAATTAGGATCAGACAAACCGGTAGCGTACGCATCACGCACACTATCAGAGACAGAAACAAGATACTCTACAATAGAGAAAGAATTATTAAGCATCGTATGGGCCATCAAATATTTCCGCCCTTACCTATATGGAAAGAAATTTACTATTTACACTGACCATCGTCCACTAACATGGATCATGTCCATTAAAGACCCAAACTCTAAACTCACACGTTGGCGTTTAAGGTTAGCAGAATACAATTATGATGTTCAATATAAAAAAGGTAAAACCAATACAAACGCGGATGCACTATCAAGAATCCAAACAGTACACCATAATACAGTAAAGGAAAACTATAACACAAACGAACCCCAACCTAGCACCTCACATGATGATATGGACATAGCTAACATAGATATTAGAACTTTATTAGATATGCCTATAACCCCCGACACAGAAAACCAACCACAAGAAAACCAATCACAGGAAAACCAACCACAAACGACAGTAACACCTCAAACTACAGCAATTGACGAAATACCAAAAATAGACGACGCAATTGACAGACAACTAAAACAATTACACATACGAAAAACACCAGGTGACACATACAGAGTTGACGATAGATCAAAAGGAAAAACTATTATCAAAGACGTCTGGATTCCAATCAATAACACAAAAGACCAGATAATATTATTCCTAAAAGAACATACAATCCCAGACAGAATCTTTCATTGTTTCTTTCATCATGAAGAATACTACCCAATATTCTGCGAAGTATACAAATCAGTATTTAGCAATCGTGGACCAAAATTAATTAGATGCAAAAGTAGAGTAACTCTAATAGAAAGTATTTCTGAACAAATTGACTTAATAAGGAAATACCATGAAGGAAAAACCATACACAGAGGTATTCAGGAAACATATAAACATCTACACAGAAATTATCACTGGCCAAACATGTTAACCTCAATACAAAAATTTATAAATAAATGCGATAACTGTCTTAAAAGTAAATACGAACGTAATCCTCTAAAACTACCACTATCACTAACAGATACACCACACAGACCGATGGAACATATGTTCATGGACCTATACAGCAGTGGAGGCACAACGTTCCTCACCGTAATAGACAACTTTACAAAATACGCACAGTCAATACCACTCACAGCTTCAACTAGTATCCACATAGCAGAAGCTCTACTCGGACTATTTTCAGTAATAGGGGTACCCAAGAAAATCACAACGGACTCTGATTCAAAGTTTGACAATGAAGTTATCACAGAAATATGCGCTATGCATAACATACACATACACTTTACGACACCCTATAACCCTAACTCAAATTCACCAATAGAAAGATTACACTCTACACTAGCTGAAATAATAAGAATACAGAGAATAACAGATAAAGATGAACCAACAAACCTTATGAAATACGCCATGATAGCATACAATAACACTATTCATTCATCAACAGGCTTCACACCCTTCGAACTACTGTACGGACACACTGACAGTAGAAACCCATTAGAATTACATTGCCCTAAAGAATTTTATCAGGAATACGTTATTAAACACAAACAAATCATGGAAAATACACAGAAATTAATTAATAGCAAATTGGCAAGCGAAAAACAGCAAATAATAGAAAAAGCTAATAAAGACAAAGAAACAGCACAATTTAAAGTAGGCGACATAGTATACAAGCAAGTAGCAAAAACGGCAAGAAGCAACAAACTGGATCCAAAATACCTAGGTCCATATACAATAGTACGTATACACCCTGAACAAATAGCGGAAATCGTAGGAAAACATGTGAACGCCAAAACAATAAGAGTTCACTTCCGCTTATTAAGGCGCCCTGAACATGTTTCAGGAACGCCATCGCCTGCATCGCAGTGCTCCGGCTCACCGCAGCAGCAGCTATCATACAGCCAATAGACAGTCATAATGGGATATTGGTACTAACAGAAGCCAAGGCCCAATATCAACTAGATACATACCACTTAGCAGTAGTCTACAACACTACAAAGCTGAGAGAAATCTATTTAGATATTTGCAGTAACTACTACACAATAAAATTAAAACAGAACACATCAACAGATAACGACGCGATAACCAAAAGAATAGATTATCGCATCGACACAATAGAAAGTAAGTTAATTTACTTAGGCTTAGAAACAGTAGGCTATAGATTAGGTCATAGATATAAACGTGGCCTTATAAACGGCTTAGGCGCTATAATAAAATCCATCACAGGAAACCTAGACCAAGATGATGCAATTAAATTCGATAACGAAATCAAATCAATACAGACATCACTTAACAACAATAAATCAAATCAAAGAAAAACAATAGGTATAATGCAGGAATTCATGAAAGGTTATGAAAATAACTTGAAAACTATAAAAAATAATCAAATAAAAATATACAGAGCAATAGACAGATACTCAACTCAAGAAAACAATATGGTGTTAATAAACATCTTCAACGACATAGAAAGCTCACTCCAACAATTATATGATAGATTAGATACTTTAGAAAATGCACTAACATTTGCACAACTTGAAAAGATGCACCCGAGCGTTGTCGACTCCTCCTATCTAATAGAAGAATTGAATAATATACAAAACGAAATCAGTGGAAACTTACCGTTTGACCCAAACCTAAAGAACATACAACTATGGGAAAAAAGCATTATAGTAAAAGCATATAGCACTAACGAAAGTATTAACTTCATACTGGAGATACCACTAGTTGCAGAACAACCATATAACCTCCTACACCTATACTCCATTCCTAACGAGAATAACACAATCCTAGTTCCCAAAAATCCATTCCTAGTCTTGGGTAATAATGAGTTCGCCTATCCTCACGAGCCATGCACCAAGATCATAGAAGACGAGGTCATCTGCAAACACCTAGAGTGGAACACATTGCTACACTCCAACGACTGTATAGCTCAATTGATTCAACACCAAGAACCACACAACTGCACCTATGCAACAGCAACCTTTAAAAACAACATCATCCAACAAATTAAGGATAATAGCTGGATAATAATAATGAAACAAGAAGAAGTTATAAAAACCACTTGTGGCAACGACGTTCAATACCAACGAAACAAAGGCGTTTTCCTGGTAACCACAGACAACAATTGCAAAGTCCTAGTAATGGATAGAACTCTGGCAACGCATCAAAAATACATCAACATAAGAGAAACTATTCCGCTGCCGCGAGCACATCAAACACCGAAGGTATTACCAATCAAAATCAAACTGGAAGATATAGAACTAGATAACCTAAAGAAAGCGATACAGCAGTCAGAAGAGGTCAAGTCTACAATAGAACAACCGGCAGCCATCTCTAGTACACCTAGCTGGCCGTCAATCACCTTGTACATCATGATACTGTTAACAGGCATACTGGTAGCAATCTACAAGCTATGGTGGATACCCAGGTCGGCGCTCACTTCAGTCCAGCAAGAACCAGAAGCTGAAAGTATCCAGCTCCAGTCGCAGCCTTCAGCGCGCCTTCATCTTAAGGGGGGAGGAGTTATATAGCTATAGTACGGACATTAGACAATGCCCTTCATTGTAATCAGATAATAACTACCCATTCAGAATAGCTTCCTGGAGTCCACAGCGATAAGAAGGACATTACATTATAATTAGATCATAAGTATTCATTTAGAATAGCTTCCTGGTATCTGCGATAACAGTAAGCAATGGATCATTGTTCATGTATCTTATATATATTGTATCTTAACCTGAATAAAGTTAGTCTTAACCTGTACTTCAGAGCGAGCACTCGTGCTCCTCTTGCTTTTTAAAAAGCCTTTCGCCCTCGCTCACAACCTAACTCGCGTCGTCTCCTTCTTGTTAGGAAGAACAGAGTTGAAAGAAACTGGAGTCTTGAAGGCTCATTATGACTCGTTGAAACAGTTTTTAGGCGATTTATAAAATTTTACGGTTTCTAAAGAAATCGATGTTACAGTTGTTTCCTCTAGTGAAATGTTTACAACATGGTGGTTTATTTTTGCAGTTTTGAGGTTAAATAAAAACTTACTTATTATAAACAGTATGCTTTAAGTATTACAATAAACGTTGTCGAAGCTCATTATTCGTTGGTGACACTAAAAAATGTTCAACTTATTGAAACGTTAGAAAAAATATCTAGCAAAGAAGAATTTCAACAGGTAAATTGAATGGTAATTTGAGGTAGCTGCACTCATCACTAACTTTACAGCCTTTAATGTGGGAACACTATAGGCTATAATAAAGTTAGTGATGAGTGATACGACATTTATAGCAATAATAAATATTTCAGTAAAGCTTTATTTTTACGAAATATGATTCAACTACTTAACCTTTTTAATATTGTACTTACATCCCCGCCAATTTCAAAATCTTTTCATTAAGCCTTTGTTTACAAAACTACAGACTCGGTGTACTAAGTAGTATATTTCTAATTTTCTAAATATCAATATATTTATTTTTTCTGTTTAGTTAGGCATATAGAGTGTTGATGCGAAACAGCTAGCTATATATATAAACGAATACGAATCTACGAATGACGAACGAGTATCTAAAAATAGATAAAGGAATTGGTTAACACTAAATGACGAACAACCGCATTCATTTCTTATATGTAGGTTTAATCATTAATTTATAACACAATACAATTACAAACATTAAAAAAAACAGATGTTAAAAAGATTTACTCTAATGTATACTTATTTAAAGGAGTCAGAGCTGCATTGATCTCTTTATGGCTTTAGGCTTTACTCCTGCATAGAAATGCAATTAGCAATGTGTGCGATAATAATAAATCAAATGGAATGATTCGTCTCATAAAATACAGAAATTATTCCCAATGAATGTCTGCACTACGACATAACTGTTATAATAAATTGAAAACATTCCTCATCATATTATTATATTAAGATTAATGGTACATGTATCCAAAATAAATATTGATATTATGTTGTAGGTGTATGCATGTAAAACATTCACGATGTTTTAAAAAAATAATGGAAGTCTGTATGAATTTTCAACTCTCATAATTGTGCTTGTTTCCTAAAACCGTGATCTACAGTAGCTTGCGTTATCGCGGCTTAAGATAATATAATCATAAATGACTTGCTTTTTAAAAAAGTCAATGTAAATATAGATAATTATTTTATAACATAACATATGATCGAGAAAATAGTAATACATAATTAACAACTTATATAATTGCAATTGCCGCACCTTTCGCTGCATCTCCCCCTGACGTAAATTCCAGTGGTAAACTGTAATAATGCTCCACAGCTCTTTGCAATACAGCATTCCTGGATAATCCCGAACCATTTCCAACAATTCTTTTAACATTGTTGCTTCTCAATATTTCTTTAGGCATCATGTGGTGTAAATTTTGTATTAAACTTTCACAGAGTGATTTAAATACGCTACCTAAATTGATATTAGAAAGATCGATATTTTCCACTGAAGCTTTAGCTGTTGGTGACTGTCTTTCACCTAACAAATGTGGAATTATAGTCATACTTGATGTCTGTGCTTCTAGACCCAAAGCAATTAGTTTTTCCCATACCTTTGATTGTGGCGTAGGAAATCCTAGTTCAAGCATCCATTGCTGTAGCATTTTGACAAAGGTGGCCAACACATTGCCTCCATTTAAAGATGCAGCAACAACCAGATATGTGTTGTGAAAATATGGTAGATGCTCGACTGTTTTACAGCCTAAATCTGACACGTTACTCACCACAAACGCTAGTTGGGCAGAAGTTGATATGTTTAATACAGCATCCTCTCGACTTTCGAGTGTAGCAATGATAGAACATTGTAAATCGCCCATAGCAACGCTCACAGGTGTTCCCTCAGGAATTCCATTCCAAGAGGCATTTAACTTACCTGCAAATTCCCTACTTTTATTAATCTTAGGTAAGAGTCTCACTGGGAAGTCGACTGATTGTAGAATATCGATATTCCATTCATTCTTTTCCGTGTTAAAATAGCCCCAGCTTGCAGCGTTTTGGTCAGACATAGTTGGTGCCTCCAAATCGCAAAGCATTGTAACAACGAAATCTTGTACTGTTCCAGAATATTGAAATTTTTTGAGTTTTTCGGGCTTGTTCTTAAGCATCCACAATAGAGTTGCGCACCCGTATCCCGAGTAACAATTAAGATGTGAATCAGGTTTTGGGAGTGAATCTAAAAATTCTGGTTTGCATCTTGTATCTTGCCAGGTATATAACGCTGACATATTTTCTCTCTTCGCCTCAAATCGCATTACTACTCCATCTTTTTCAACCTTTTCCCAAGCACTAAAACAAAAGTTAAAACGCATTTATTACTAAAATGATATAAGTCTATTACAACAGTGCTAACTTTTTGAAAGACGTTACTCGACTTTAACCTCTAAGTCCCTGAGATACCACATTTGGTTTAGACACAATGGTTTTTAATTGTGTCTCTAATTACGGTATTCAATGGGTTAAATTAATTTAACATGATTATGAAAGAACGCAATTAAAGATAAAGACAAAAGCAAAAACAATACAACAATCTCGAGTAACAGTAGAAATAACATTTCAAAAACTAGGCCATAAAGTTAAATCAACAGGTAGATAGTAGTAGTAGATATACATAAAATTCAGTTAATGTTAAAACGTACCCTTTCTTCCACAACAGAACTCCGTGCATTTGTCCACACACCCCAATTTTTGTCACATTTCGTAATACATCTTTCGGAAGTCGAGAGATGCAATAGTGAACAGCTGATATTATTTTTGGCACATCTTGCTTGTTACCTTCAATGCCCTGGTCACTCGGTATGTTAGCTGCCGTATCCTTATTTTGTTTAGCAACAATTTCTTTCGCATTGGTGTCGTAAACGCAAACTTTCACTGAAGTTGTTCCAATGTCCATACCCAAAATATAACTCTTCCCAGCCATATTGCTGTTGAATAGTAAAAAGTTAGAAGGTAAAAAATAATACACTCGATAAAGCAGTGAGACGACACAAACCGCGCGGCAATTTGTTTCGATTGCTCGATCGCGGTAGCCCGCATGAGAAGTGGGTGGCGGGTGGTCTCATCTGGTGGCAATGCGCCCGCATTGGCCTCGTGTTAGTTATTACGTAAAGGTAGGTTTGTATTCCTTATCTCATTGAGTGGCCGATATGTTTATCAAACACTTCAACGATTGAGACTTACACCTAATAAATAACTTCAGTTGATATTAGTTTTACGATAACAGCTACAAATTGTTTTTTTTTTTTTGTTTGCACATGTAAACATTCGCGCACTTTGTATGTTCTTTTCTCTGATTGATCCAAATAATTAATCAATCTGCAAGAAACTCAAAGCAGATTCACCAGCAATTACTCTGGTATTTCAAGCTAAATCTTGTTTTAACAGTGCTGACGTCAGCGTTCTGTCATGTGTCAGAATAATAGATCAACTTTATTTACAATCGAAAAGCTTCATCTAGTCGACGACAGTAATTAATATAATGTTCTTTTACCACGAATTATCTTGCGACTGTATTGTTTTTCAGGCGTTTTGTGTGCCAACTCTGTAAAAATGGTGCAGTAAGATAGGAGACTGACATCACTAACATTAAAAAATAAAGTTTCGTAGTGAGATCTAAATAAATAGGAAACAACTTTTACGAAAGCTTAAGAATATTGACTGTTGTTAATATCCTGCTGCCTTTGCTGTTGTAAGCAAATTGGACAAAATGCAGTTACTTAGGTTGTAATAGTATATCATTGACGAGAATGAGCAAATTAAATCTTTTCTTTTCTTTCGCAGGATCATGGGCAAAAGAAGTAAATCGGGTAGCACTGCTAGCGAGCTCGGCATAGTGGTTGAAAGTAAACGAGTGAAGAATAAAAAAAATAAGCCCGATTGTAGCGATACAAATAATGAATATAAGCCTGAGGACACAATTATAACTCCTGAGGACAAACAAGTTAAAAGGAAAAATAAATCACAGCCGACTGAAAGTGGAAAGGAAAAGAAAAATAAAAAAACAATATTTAAAGATGACGATAATGACCCAGTTGAAATTGAGAATTCACCGATTCAACGAAAACGAACTAATCAAGGAGAATCTTCTCAAGAAAATGAAGAAGATATCAAAGATGAGGATATTGACAAGTTCTGTGATGAATTAAACGACGAAGATAACGAACAATACGAAAACTGGGTGAAATTAATAGAAGCTAAGCTTCATTCAAATAAAAATAAACCTAAATAATTGTACTGCATTTTTACTCTACGAAGGTAACAAACAACTCAGTGATAGGGAATTAAGCTCTGAATTTCAATTCCAAAAATGTTTCAAAACTGTAACTAGGCACGACTTGGTTGAAAAGTCAATAAAAAAACCTTAGTCATTTTGCCATCTGGTGTTTAGCATGTAGACGTTTATTTTGTCTACGTACATTAATTAAATACGTTCTATGTAATACATCCGTCAGCATGAAATATTATTTGAAACAGTGTCACCTGTCGTGTTCTCATATATGCCCTTCTTAAATGCAGAGGAAAATTAGGAAGCGACCCATTTAAGAACCCCTCGCTCCTAAATTGTCTTATGAACGATGTTGTGACAATTTAAATTATTTGCTAAACTTGTGAACTCGTGACTAGTGCGATATACCTAGCTTCCTTTATTGTTTTACGCACACGAAACGAAACCTAGCTTAAAGAGCATAAAAGTAATTAAGTAATACTACTGTTTTTTGAAAATTGATGTGAATTTCTAAGTCGATCCTTAAAAATTGTAGCTTTACTTATTTATTTATTTTACCGAACTGAAGGAAACTGCCGAAGAAAGCTCACAAAATCAGACACGCGTGCCACGGGCTCATCGGTACTTCAGTACCGAATTATTTGGATAAAAAAATACTAGTGTTCTATTTGATTAAAGTCTTTACTATCTTATATCAATAACCTCTGTGTAAATAAAAACTTACATCGAATCGTCCCACGGTTTACCTACTGTTAACTATAACTACCTACCAAAAATTTAATTAGCTATCTATTTACCCGGGGTTAAGTAAAATAAACAAAAGTAGTTCTCTTATTTGATTTTAATAATAATATAATATTTCCTTCCTTCTCCCGCTCCGACTCTTACTACTGCTTACTATTCTTCTACAAACGACCTTGTTAATGACACGGTGTGTTTATTTTAACCGAATCATAACAATGATGTACTGGGTTGTTAACCCTGACAGCCATTACCGCGGTAATTTACTCAGTTAATTTTACTTCTGCTACTCAGCTTTATTACACACAACCTATAGTTTTATTTTCAGATAGGAAGGATCCCAAAAATATACTAAATGTCGCTTGGATAAAAAAAATAAAAGATAATCTCGTTTTGAGGTGAGAGACTCATTTTATCGAAGCGAATAAAACATGCATTAAAAAAACAAGAAATAATACCTGCTATTTGGAATTGGTTATTCTTTCCTAGTTTAAAAGTCAAACGCCTCGGCCGAGATGAATGGAATTTAAGTGCTATCATATGTGGTACTGATGCTGTGAGATTGCTATTCTTACATAGAGAACACGTTATGATAAAACTACTTTTAAAAACCGAACTTGGTAACAAGAAATCTATTTTAGAACGTTGAACAACACTATGATACAGATTATAAAGTATTGGATTGGATGTAGACAGATGTCAAGTTGGGAGTTTAGTTCATTGACAGATCAACTTTCAGAACTAAGGTATATTCTACAGAAGTACGGAATTTATTTTATGATTTCTCTTTGAATATCGGTCATCACCGGTACCAATAATAACGGGATTATGGGCAAACTGTTTTAATCTACACGTAGTTTGATGATGAGTAAACACCATCTCATTTATAAATATAACAATGATTTAAGTGCTAAATTTCGTAGACAGCGGTTTGTTTCTAAATCTTATCAAAATGGATCACAATAAGAAAAACGAAGATATGGATATACCAAACGTCGAAGGAAACCTCTTACAACAACCGAAAGAAGAAACATTGCCAACTCGAAATCCACTTATGAAAGTGCGGACATATGTGCTGGCTTTGCGTCCATGGTCACTGAGTGCGAGCTTGCTGCCGACTCTGCTGGGGGCTGCACTCGCGTACCGTCTGCCCGGCGACAGTGGCTTCAGTTGGTGCACTTTGTTATTGACCTTATGTACAATTATTCCAGTTCATGGAGCAGGCAATGTTGTCAATACATACTTTGATTTTGTAAAAGGGATAGATAACCGTAAATCTGACGACAGGACGCTTGTTGATCATATTTTGAGTATAGATGAGGTGGTCTCCCTAGGTGCTATATTATATCTAGCTGGATGTGCCTCATTTGTTCCACTTGTCATTTTATCTCCAGCTCGCATGGAGCATTTAGCCCTTGTATATTTTGGTGGATTATCATCATCATTTTTATACACTGGTGGTATTGGACTGAAGTATATAGCTCTTGGTGATATTCTAGTTTTAGTTATATTTGGACCAGTGTCAGTGGTGTTTGCTTTCTTAGCACAGACTGGTAGGGTGGACTGGCCCATAATTTACTATGCAATACCACTTGCTCTTAATACAGAGGCTATTTTACATAGTAACAATACTAGAGACCTCGAGACGGACAGCAAAGCTGAAATTGTGACATTAGCTATATTGATTGGGAGAACTGCTTCATACTTGTTGTATGCATTTCTGCTGTTTATTCCTTATATTATGTTTGTGGTAGCTTCTGTGCGCTGTTCTTTGTGGTTTCTAATTCCAATGCTGACATTACCAAGAGCTTTTGAAATAGAAAGAAGGTTTAGAAGCCCTGAGACAATGAGATATGTACCGAGACAAACAGCCAGGCTTAACTTTTATTTTGGCATGCTGTACATGATCTCATGTTTGTTTGCTTATCGTCTTCCATTCCTTCTCCGATGAAATATTGACCGTTTTAAATCAATAAACTAGAAAACTGAATAAATGCTTCATAATCTTTCTTGAGCTTATGGTATAAATATACAAGAACGGCCTTATGAATTTGATTGAATATAGAGTGAGGATGAACTGTTTTGTAATTCATGATATTGAAAACTGTATATTTTTGTAATCTAAAAGAAAGAAAACTGAAAATTTATTGCGCACAAGCATCATTATTTCAAGGCCTATCCTTTCATAGGATTAGTAGGTATTAGAAATAATCATATTATCATAGTTACAATCCCTGGGAAAACATGATAATGAATTTGTGCATTTCTTAGAATGAGAGTCAAAATTTTCTTTTGTATTTCTTTGTTATGTAGAAATCTGAATATCATAATTGTAAATGGCTTTGTTATGAAGCTCAGAGCAGCATAGTCATGTATATATAGGTTGCTGACAATGAACCTTCCCTCTAATAAATACTAAATGATCATACTTGTTATGAATACAAAGGTAGCATTGACCTACTGGCTTAAACTATTATTATTGTACAGAATGGAGTCTGAATAATTTCAATGACGAATGTAGTCAAACAAGAAATGAGCTGATCATATCGCTTCTGAATAAATGTGACTTTGCTTTAGTTTTATACATTATGTTACATATACACTGTTTTTAAATATTAACTAATCTACCTCTTATAATTTTTAAAGCTCTATTGATGTTTATCAAGAATAATATAAGTAAAGAATATAGTGGTTGTAGTACTTTTGTAATTTTAATACAATGAAATCTCTTAATTGTGAATTGACAATAATTTATTTATTTAGCTAGTTATTAGAATAAAATTTAGTCAAATATAATTCATGAAGAAGTGAATACTTTGTTTATTATTGTGATGACAAAAACAATATTATTTCCATTTATTTAATTTTATTGATATAATCAATGTAGGAGACCTCTATAATATAGAATCTTCATAATATAATGATAAATTACAAGTCAAATTATCATACAAGTGAGACCATGTAATTTAAAGAAATGGATTTCATTCAGGAATGCCTGTTCTAAAAACTACATTGAATATATTGGCAGTGACTGGAGAAGTATGATAAACTTGAAATACATGTTACCAAACATACTAGATTGTGATACAGCGACGCCTCGAAAGCACGCTAGTCCAACATTTGAACTTGTGTGTCCACTGTGGAGATATTAGACATGTTTCAAGTTTGCCATCATCATTATCGTCATAGATACTAAGTCGAATAGACATAACATCTGCATGGTTCTTTACCTTGCAGGACATTGACAGGCTGTTACTGATTCTAATTATACTATTAATTGAATTATGCTAATGATATCATATTGAATGTTATTCCCTAATTCGCAACTGAAAATCCATTTCAAATCATAACTAAAGTTATAAAGGAACAAATCACAATGTATTAAATGATAATACAAAAATCATGTTTGCTAACAAAGACTAAACATAATATCACTATAATCAAATAGTAATCAAATCCATAATATAATTAAATACATTTTTCTAATTTTCATTTTGCACAAAAATAAGAAGTCTTCAACATTCCATACAATTCCTATAGGTTAATATATTTATATCCTAATGTATAACCATTAGTTAAACTAATGCAGGACTATCCAATCTAAAATCGAAATTACTTGCTCACGATTTTCGTTACAGAGATTTCCTATAAAATGCAGAAAGACGTCCAGCTTACAAGTTTCACACCAAATACTCTAATGTTGTGCTCATGTTTCATACTCATCAAGTCTTGGGGTCGAGACAGAAGCACCTAGCTTACTCAGAAATGTCATGTTGCTTGTCTTAGAATTTAGGCCTTTATCTACATGTGATGGTAAGTTCCATAAACATTCGCATTTAGCGTTCCACGACGCCAAAGTTCACAGGTTAAATAATGATACAGATGTTAATTTAAGTTTTTATTATTAGTTTTTAATTTAATTAATGTCGTGTAATGTAATGTTATAAAATTTCGAGACTCACGTACATTGTTTGTGTTAAAGCTAAAAATAGATGCCAAGTTCAATACTCCGTGAAGACATTAAAGCTTTAATTTAGTTGTAAAATATATTAATTTAGTGGTGGTTAAGATAAAATTTGGTTCTTGTCACAATGGGTAATACTAATGGAAGAATTTTGTGACAATTCGAAATCAAAGTAAGGATTAAATTAACACCTGTATGTAAATTGAAAATGATCCGTTAGGTCGGAAACGTGACAATACTCGTAGTTTCAACTTCACGAAACATTCGCACTGAATAACATACATGGAATAATCTCACATTCATGCATACGGACAATAGTCCCATCATCAAAGGCGGAAAAATCCGTCCGGTAGTCTTCATATATGGGTTACGTTATATACATCAGACTTTAGTGTTGGCTACGGACGATTACGACGACGTCGATTTCTTCTCGCGCTGCCATTGGATGATCTTCTCTTTGAGCTCAGTTGCTGAAACATTCAACATGTAGTGTAGGTTAGGTTCAGATAAACAGGCATTTGAAACGTAAAACACATTCAGTGTGCATAAAGCCGGATTTACATTACTGTGTTGTGGCGTGTCGGCTTTTGACGCAGTTTCAGCCAGTTAAAACCGTTCCCCCTTTTACAAAACATTTTTTTTTTTATTTAGATCAAGTTTAGTTAAACCTGATATGAATAGTATGATAGTGCAGTTTTATGTACGAAACTGACAACTTAGTCTGATGCTAACTTGTCATTTTTGTGTTAAGAACTTTACCCAATCTATACTAATATTATAAAGCTGAAGAGTTTGTTTGTTTGTTTGTTTGATTGAACGCGCTAATCTCAGGAGCTACGGGTCCGAATTGAAAAATTCTTTTTGTGTTGGGTAGCCTATTTATCGTGGGAGGCTATAGGCTATATAACATCACGCTACAACTAAGAGGAGCGGAGCAGTAATGAAAAATGTTGCAAAAACGGGGAAAATTTATTCCTTTTGAGAGTTTCCGTTGCGTGCGCTGCGTAAACGGTTAAAGTAACGCAAAAATCATGTATGACGGAATTGTTCCTTTTAAAAAGTTCTAAAAAAAAGTCCGCGAGAGCATATGTCTATCTTTTAAGGTTGACTCACTATAACTCAAAAGGAGCGAGCAGCAACGAAAAGTGGACGAAAACTAGCAGGCAAATCGATGCGACGGGAAGGGTCAGGGGAGCAAAACTTTGACGCGGACGAAGTCGCGGGCAGAAGCTAGTTCGAAATAAAGTTGGAAATGCAATAACTGACTCAGAGCTTTCGGTTAAAACTAAAGTTAGATTGAGTTTTGTAATAAGATGATTTGTGATTTGATGTAGTCCTGAAGAGACTAGTTTGATGAATTTTTCCGCGTCACGACGACGTAACACAACACAGTTATATACCTGTGGCTTAATTGTTATATTTAGGTAAGAAATGTGAGTATACCTGGACGTAATTGATCCTCGGAGAGAGGTTGTCGGTTGAAGGGGTCGGTGGCACTGTTCAACAAGTGACGCAAGATCACCGACCGGTCCATTATCTAAAAAAAATGTTGAGGTTCATTAAAAACAAAACTAGTACGAAAACCAATCACACCATCACAGGTCCACCATGCAATGCATACTGGGTAGCTAATACAATAAAGAATAACTTAAAGTAATAAAAAAGGTACGTAATGGGGTCTTATTGAGAAATTTCAAGATTATTGAAAAACATAAATAAAAACAAAACAGATTTTTGCTAAAAACAAAAACATTATTATTTTCAATTGGGGATTTTCATTTTAAGAGGACGCCTAATGGCTTCCAATCATTTTGGAGTTTGTTTCATCGCGATAGATGATTCAGTTCAAAAGTTACATCATTTTGTTTACACTGGGGTCACAGTAAAAAAAAATATTTGTTCCGTCCATAAAATTAAGCAGAGATTCCTTCATTTCGATATGTGCACATTATAAAGACTCGCACTGTATAGGCTAAAAAAGATGATAGTACGCGAATAAAGATCAAAACATAGGTACTCGAATAATTTACCTACTTGACAGAAAAACTCATCATCATCATCATCAGCCTATATTTTTCCCACTGCTGGGACACAGGCCTCCTCTCGGTGAGAGGGAGTGGGCTGTAATCCACCACGCGGGCCCAGTGCAGGTTGGTAGATTTCACATGTCGTCGAATTTTTGGTTCTAAGACATACCGGTTTCCTCACGATGTTTTCCTTCACCGTTTTGAGAGCTGTGGTGATGAAATTATTTACACAAAGTAAAGCGCCTGCCTGGGTTCGAACCCACGACCTACAACTCGTAAGTCGAGGCCGATACCACTGGGCCACCACTGCTCCACTGGACAGAAAAACTACGTACTCATAAATGGCGTAACGAGTTTTTGAAAAATATTTGTAATATCGGACGTCGTGTCTAACTTATGCTTATAGGATAATCTCTTTCTAAAGCTCGATGTCACATATTCCATTATTTAACCCGGCGGATTGTTTGATGACAGAAGAGTACTCACCTTCCCAGAGGGTAATAAAACTGGGTCAGTCATTAGTGTGTCCATGAGCGGATCCCTGAATTCCTCAGGAGCGTCAGCGAATTCGTCGCTTTTCTGTTGATTGGATACTGAAACAATGGAATTTTGTAACATGTAGTTTTTGTTAAAGATTGTTCAATTCCATCAGTTGTCACATCTGATGTCAGTTTGATTGGCCCGCGGCTTCGCGTGGATTACGAAAATGTATACCACGGGAAAATGCTACCGGGACAAAAAGTAGCCTATCAGCTATCTGCCAGTGAAAGTCCAGTCACAGATTAGCCGGAACAAACAAACAGACATACAAAAACAAAAAATAAAAGTTTTTTGTCATAAGTAGGTACTGCATATAAATTCATATGGATTTAGTAGAAAACTGTTGATTTGACAATGCAAACATACACTTCCATTATATTTATTTGTATAGAAAATCAAATCATTTACAGCGGCTAACCTTAGACTGGACATAAGATGGAATTTGATCGGCAGTTCGGAAACCGGGAGTAATTTGTCAGGAAATATGGTAAATGACGTATACAGCCGTCATAAATATGATGATATAATATGGAACATACTTGCGATTTGATATGCATTGTCTGCGAGCGACTTGAAGCGCTCTATTTCTGTGGGCGTCTTGATGCACGACTTAGCTAGCCGCACTGAAGCCTCCTCGAATAACTCTTTCCGGAATGATCTCTGAAAACGGATGGATAAGTATAAGTTTGTAATAACAGTAAACTAAATTACATTCAGGATTCGAATTGTGTAACCAGTTATATTTCCGAAAGACAAACGATTTCGCAGAGCAATTGAGATGGGTTACGAAGAAGAAGGACGAAATTTTTTCTAGTATATAATAGATTTGTCAGGTATACATATTTTGAGATTTCTGTAACAAAAGTGAGGGCGAAAAACGACTATAAGTAACAAATCCACTTTGGTTCATATTTGTCAAAAACTGAACTGTCATGTGAAGTGTCAGGCAATTTTGAATCATATGTTGTACAATTATCACCATGATGGCCCCGTTCCGTGTAAAATAAAAGTGTAAAGTTTACCTCGTCGGCGGCCAGCGCGGCGTGGAACTGCGGCGAGTCCAGGTGCAGGTAGATGTCGACCAGCTGACTCAGCAGCCGCCGCGGCTCCCAGCCGTACTTCTCAGGCCGACGGACCTGAGCATAACCAATAAGATGATTTGTAGATATACTAGTAGAAAGAGTGGGAAATGTAAGTCCTCAACCACCTTGAAAAGTCATCGAATGCAGCCACTGTGGCCGAAATTGTCTAGGTATCTTCATCTTCAGATATACATAGATAAGATAGGATAAAAGTTTGCTGAAAATATGCATTTTTGGGTATGCACCCAAGAGCTGTTTTGTCAAATATTAGACACCGTGATCAATAGATAGATTCAATACGTTGTAAATAAGATGAAGTCGATATTGACTATAATGCACCCATTGCTGTGACGCTCTAAAACGGACTGGGCGGTAATCGACCACGCGGGCCCATTGAGGGCTTTGGTAAATGTCACAAATGGCTTTGGTAGATGTCACAAATGCCTTCAGTTTTTGTTTTCTTCATAATCCACCACACGGGCCCTGTGCAGGCTCGTGATAGATGTCAAGTATTAGTTTTTTTTATTTTAGAGCATGCTGGTTTCCTCACGATGTTTTCCTTCACCGTCTTGAGAACAGTTTCGATGTAACAATACATAAAAATAAATTTAACGCTTGTGATATTGATTTAGTTGTTTGGTACGCTTGTGATTATGGCGCTAACATGACTAAAACTGCATAAGCCGTTGAAAGATATTTCCTCTAAGTCTGTGGACATAGGATGAGTAAGCTAGAACTAACCATGTTGAAGAACACTATTCTTTATTCGCAGTTTAGTATTTTCATACTTTATAATACGTCCCTGAAGAAGTAGATACTATACTAGCTTCTTCCCGCGACTTCGTCCGCGTTAAATTTCTTGTTCCCCCGACCCTTCCCTTCCGTTAAATCACCTACCCGTGCGATTTTCCCCGTTTTAGCAACATTTTTCATTACCGCTCCGCTCCTTTTAGTTGTAGCGTGATATTATATAGCCTATAGCCTTCCTCGATAAATAGGCTACCCAACACAAAAATAATTTTTCAATTCGGACCAGTAGTTCCTGAGATTAGCGCGTTCAATCAAACAAACAAACATACAAACAAACTCTTCAGCTTTATAATATTAGTATAGATTATTACTTTGAGGTTCTTGCACTTAGGCCCGCACAGTTGCTGCAGGTTGAAGTTGAGCATGGAGGCGAGGCGGTCCACCAGCTCGGCGCGCAGGAACGGCTCCTTGATCTCTACTGTCAGGTACTCCAGCATGTCCACGGTTTCCCTGCAAGAAACGATAACATCAATATTTAATTGGTTGGTAAAAAGTTGGGATGCTTAGTGAGAACCTGTTATGGCTTCAAATGAAATGACTCAATCGTGAAAATTTTGTAGTGGCATATGTAAAATAGTCACAACACATGACTAAAGAAGAAATCACAAGGCCAAATTAGGATCATCAAATGTAGTGTGTGTAGTGAATGTAGTGAAATGTAGTGTATCCTTCAGTTGTTCTTATACAAAACACGGCAGTTATGACACACTTACACCAAGTTTCTAGACCGAAAACGATTGACGTGACAAAATTAAACACAAGTCAAGTGCTGTTATTAAATCATTCAACCAGTTACAGCCGTTTTTACGGGTGCTTGAAAATTTGTTAAATAATTTGTGTATCCAAAATCGAATATTAGGGATACATGCTTCGTGCTAGCGTCGCCAGATTTGTTCGAAGCAGTTACCGTGGTCTTGGCACAGATAACTAAAGGAACACGGGTGGGTTTTAGTCAGTAAAATTCTGACACGCCGTCCCGCTCCGCCCAGAGCAGAGGACGTCATTTGATAACTTCCCAACAAATTACTTTACCATCATCATCATCTGCCTAGCCTTTTCCCAACTATGTTGGGTTCGGCTTCTAGTCTAACCGGATGTAGCTGAGTACTAGTATTTTACATGGAGCGCCTGCCTATCTGACCTCCACAACCCAGTTACTGGGTAATACGATACCCCTTGGTAAGACTGGTTGTCAGACTTTCGGGCTGACTACCTATAACGACTGTCTAAGATCTACGAAAGACAGCCGGGGCCAACGGCTTAACGTGCTTTCCGAGGCACGGAAGGGTCTTGATATTTAAAGATGGTCACCCATCCGCGGACCAACCGCGACAAGCGTAGCTTAACCTGAACGATCAACCCGTGCGGCTGTTATTACTTAGTCACAAGCCCTTACGAAATTACTTTACCATTTATTGTAATTAGTCCAGCTTACCTAGCGAGCGTGAGGTAGGAGCGGCACTGCCTCTCGTCCTGCGCCAGCGCCCGCGCGCGCGCCTCAGCACTGGCCGAACTGCTCACCACGCCCTCTTGCGCCTCGTGGATGCGCTTCAGGTACTATAACACAGGTACCACATGTTTGTAAGACAGCTTTTATTACTCCTGTCTATAAAAAAGGCCTAAAGACAATGTAGAAAACGACATGTTTGTCTTGCTTTAATTGTTTGCAAAGGTTTACTCTTCAGTGCTTCCAAATGTGTTGTCTTCTAAATGATCTTCAAACTGTTAACATGAGCTCTCAAAAACAAGGTCTATTGTATTGAAGTTGCTTATATGTTCTGACTACAGTTCCTGAATCATGTCTGAACTATCTGGAGTGGACGTGGTCTATAATGATAATAGCAAGGCGTTTGACCGCATAGACTTCGGTGTCCTTTTATGTGAGTTGCGTGCAGTCGGTATCAGAGGCGATTTATTCAGATGTTCTAAATCTCATATTGAGAATCGCTGTCAAACAGTTGTACTGAATGGATATAGTTCTGTAACTGTTATAATACCTTCTGGGATACCACAAGGGTCCCTTTGGGTCTTTTTATGTTATGCTCTATATCAGAACTTTCCGATTGTTTTGGTTTACAGCGGAATTTAGATGGACTTCAAAATTATTGTTTTGAAAAGACAAAGAAATACTTTGCGTCTAATTGATTTTTAGTTTGTACATAGGCTGCACTAAAAGTATCGAGAATGGAATATTTCCACTGTTCCTGTCATATTAAAATCTTTTTAATTGAAAACTCCTTGATTTTAAGAATCGAATACCATTTATTTATTTTTTAAAAGATTCTCGGTCTTGTCACAAGGTTTTGTCAAACTTGTTTAGTCGTTGAGAAAATGGAATTGACTCGAGAAAATTCAAGAGCGATGATTTATTATGACTTTCGAAGTGGTTTAACACAAAAACAGTGTTTTGACTGGATGATTTCTGCATTTGGTGATGAAGCCCCACCCAAAATCACAATTTATCGCTGGTTTGCTGAATTTCAACGTGGAAGTGTCAAGCTCAGTGATGATCCCCGTCAAGGTCATCCAAAAACTGCAGTCACCCAAGAAAACGATGATGCTGTGCGTAAGCTGATTGAGGAAGATCGACATGTGACATACCGCGAAATTCAGGCAACTTTAGACATTGGCATGAGTCAAATACAAATAATCTTGCATGAACAATTAGGTGTACAAAAGTTGTTTTCCCGATAGATACCGCATTCGCTCTGTGAAGAGCAAAAAGCGGCTCGCGTTACTTGGTGCGTCAGAACTCTCGAAAGATTCCACGCAGGGTCCTCAAATGCTGTATACAACATCGTATCAGGTGACAAATCCTGAATATATGCGTACGAACCCGAAACAAAAAACCAGTCACAAGTTTGGGTGTTCGAAAATGAGTTAAAGCCAACAAAAATTGTTCGTTCACGGAGTGTTGCAAAAAAAATGGTGGCCACGTTTGTCTCCAAAATCGGCCATGTTGCGACTATTCCTCTTGAGGGACAAAGAACGGTTAATGCAGAATGGTATGCTAGCATCTTTTTGCCACAGGTCGTTTCTGAACTCCGTAAAGAGAACCGCAACCGCCGCATCATCCTCCATCACGACAATGCGAGTTCTCACACCGCGCACAGAACAAAAGAGTTTTTAGAGCAAGAATACATAGAATTATTAGACCATCCGCCGTACAGCCCAGACCTAAGCCCTAATGATTTCTATACTTTCTCTAAAATAAAGAATAAATTGCGTGGTCAGAGATTTTCATCACCTGAAGAAGCTGTGGACGCCTACAAAACGGCCATTTTGGAGACCCCAACTTCCGAATGGAATGGTTGCTTCAATAATTGGTTCCATCGTATGGGAAAATGTGTCAAATTTCGCGGAGAATACTTCAAAAAGCAATGAATACATTTTTAAATAGTAATGTTGTGTCACTTCCTTGATTCCCGAAATTTTCAGTGCCGCCCTCGTATAAGTCGAAAGTGTACTATTTATTTCCTCATTTATATTTTAGGCATTTTGTACCAACAATTTCCTTCGTTGATTTTTTTGTATTTATCAGTGGAAACTTGGGGGAAGCTTTTGCCTAGCAGTAGGACAGTAAATGCTAATAAAAACAAATAAAAAATCAATGGAAACTTGTAAATGGTCTTCAATTTCATATAGTTAAAAAACAGTGTATAAATTAGCTGTAAGTTTCCGAATAGAGTAAAATAGACAGCAATAATATTAGTTTACAGCCAATGTGGCTAACCATTCTGGATGTATTGTGGTCCATTGTCAACAACCAAAGTCAAAAAGAGATTTTGGAATCCTAAAATGATAGCGTAGAGCCCTAGAAGCCCACAGGCAACTGCCCAATTTTCAATTTTGCAAACTGGGTCTTTGGCCTAGTGGTCGCAAGTTTCTGGATTCAATTTGTATGGCAAAGTGTTGTTGGGTTTTTTACAGCCTGAATTTCCCAGTAGAAGCCCGAGTCTGGTAATTTGCCCATTTGATGGCTCTCTATTGCACAGGACTGAAATATAACTATTTTTGGGAAATTCCCGATCAAAAGGTCCATCCATGCAAGCATAATTATGTTAGAGAACATTTGAATACATACCGTGAGACACTCGTCGAGAAGGAATGTAGTGTCATTCATGAGCATGTTGATGAACTTCACGAACTGACGGCCCGAACGAGACTCCTTCACTATAGCCTGAAAAGAAAATTACATTTATTTAATACTATCTTGTGCACGCGGTTTCGCCCGTGCGGATGTCTGATATTATCCCACGGGAACGTGCTACCGGGACAAAAAGTAAGCCTATGTCCTTCCTCAGGATGCCATCTATCTCCTTGCCTAGTTTTATTGTCTTTGAAAAAGTGACATACAGACAAAGTTACTTTTGAATTTATAATATTCAAATAAAGCCACATAGCTTTAAGGAACTGAAAACTGAACTATTTGTCTAAACATTCATGAAGAATTAAAAACTTTTGGAATATTTAGTATTTCACTAATTACAAGGTTTAGCAATGCGGTCGATTAACTAAAGATGGCTTTCTAAGATGCATGATTTGACGACCAAATATGGACGTTTCGCAAGTTACTTTAAACCGTATTACTAGAACCAAGTTAAGATCAAAATGGAAGTTCTACATTTATGTTCTCACCTGTTTATGAATCGGTCTCTCCCACATTCCTTTCAGTATAATACTGATATGGAATCGTATAGTAAACTTGTCATAGAACTCCGTGCTCTGTCCAGTAGTTTCTATATCCGTGTAGAACTTCATGAGCGCACTCGGCAAAGCTGTCTGCGACATCGGATGATCCATAAACTTCTCGTATACATTCTTTAGTTTTAGTGGCACGGATAGGTTTATCACGAAGAGTACTTCCACGATCTTGGCGACTAAATAGGGGTTTTTGAAGAGCCGGGAGTGGCATATGGCACTTAGGAGCCAAGTTATGATCGGGTCTTCGATGTAGTCGGCCACTATTTGTGGGACGTATCTGGAAAGAAATGTTGATTTTTTAGGAAGCTTAACAGATACTAAAAGCATAATTATGGATGAAACCATTTTAAAGTATTGAGACATATCAACAAAAACATAGCAGCTTGTCATAATCAATTTTCACTGTTCACTGTTTCGTGCTTTCGCTATTTGAGAGGGAGTGACGTAATTTACCTCACAGGCCCAAGCTAGCTTAGTCGGGAGTCCATATCGGACTCCAACTCAACTGAAGGAATACGGGTGGGTTTTAGTCAGTAAAAATTTGACACGCCCTCCCGCTCCGCCCAGAGAAGGAGAAGTCGTTTGATGAAAAAATTATGCAAAAAAAGGCCCAAGGCTGGTTCGTGTCAAATTACATTTTTAGGTTCAAGGACATGTTGTTTTTCATATAAAGAGCTGTGTCGACGAAATAAATCGCTGCAATGGTACGACCTACAACAGCTCTAACTGTTCTGCTCCTGCTTTAACTATCTTCTTCTTTGCGTGTCGATAGCAATTTAAATAGAGTTATCCCAAAATTTGGCTACGAGCTTAGCACTTTTAGAAGGGTTCATCAACTCCTGTAGCGTGAAAACAGCAAGACAGGTTGGACAAAATATTAAGTGTTGCATTGTTTGTGGGACAGAACCAAATTTATAGTCCAGAGCGGAGCCATTTATGATTTTCCACTTGAACAGGTTCTCTTTACTTTGGTCCACCTGAGTTCGGAGCCTCAAAATCAAAATATTTTTATTTCACATAAACCAGCATGGGCACTTATGAAACGTGAGAAGCTAGGTGCACGGTTCCAAATTGTTGATTTATATGGAGAAGAGCCGACAAGAAATTCCACGGTTACTCTTTTAAAAATAATTGGCTTTTACAATGGTTTTAAATTACCGAGTACTTAATGAAATGTCTATTTTTAACACGCTTTTATTAGCTTCACCTGTATGTTCGTACGTTTGTAATCGAATCCTTTGGACTCAATTTTGACCCACTTCGAACGGTCAGATTTCATTTAAACTTGGTAGGCTTATCGAGAACCGATGACAATGCAATCATTTCATAAATTTGTGCCATTATCCTTGCCAGCGTTACCAGGATAGCAAAAAAAAACTGTCTACGGAAACTATGCTGACATACGAATCAAAATTCAAAAACTACGCTGACATACGTCACAAAATTCGAAACACAAAAAAAGCGTAGCGACTCACTGCACGGCGAAGAGCATGAACTCGGCGATGTCCTCGACGTACCACTCGGGCGTGGCGGCGAAGGCGTCGGCCAGCGCGCCGCCCGCGCGCGCCGCGTCCAGCGCCGCCGTGAGCAGCGCGCACACGGACGCGTAGAACTGCACCGAGCGACGCATCAGCTCGCCCTCCAGCAGCGCCGTCTCCGCGCACTGCTTCGACCTGACGACACAATCAAATACAATTACTTTTATCTATACCAATAGTATAAAGCTGAAGAGTTTGTTTGTTTGTTTGATTGAACGCGCTCATCTCAGGAACTACTGGTCCGAATTGAAAACATATTTTTGTGTTGGGTACCCTATTTATCGAGGAAGGCTATAGGCTATATAACATCACGCTACAACCAAGGGGAGCGGAGCAGTAATGAAAAATGTTGCAAAAACAAATCACACGAGTAGGCGATTTGACGCGACGGGAAGGGTCGGGGGAACAAGAAATTTTACGCGGACGAAGTCGCGGGCTGAAGCTAGTTTCACATAAACCTACACGGGCACTTATGAAACGTCAGAAACTAGGTGCACGGTTCCAAATTGTAGATTCCTATGGAGAAGAGCCAGCAAGAAACTCCACGGTTACTCTTTTAAAAATAATTGGTTTCTACAATTGTTTCAAATTACAGTGTTAATAAGGTGCAGGCTCAGGGTGCAGGCCTGTCGACAAGTACCAGGTACTGAATAAAATAGAAAATTGTCTACAGTCTATAATAGGGATGTTATGGATATGAAATTTCGGATACGGATTGGTTACGGATGTAGGAATGATTATCATACCGGATACGGATACGGATATGTAATTATTTCGGATTATCCGTTAGTTTCGGATAATTTCGGTTACGGATATTAAACTTTTAAGGAATTTCAAAAGTAAAATACAAATAGCTAATTAAATGGTTTTATTTATATGTCACCATTTGGTAGGAATTCCAACAGTCTGTGAGTAATTATTACAGCTATTTAAAATAAAAATGATTATAAATATATATTGAGTGTAAACTAATCTACCGAAAATAAAAATGTAATAACAAATCCGATATTATCCGAAACTTTTATTTCGGATTCCGTTACGGTTACGGATAAATTTGTATATCCGATAGTTTTGGTTACGGTTACGGAGCTCCCTAACATCCCTGGTCTATAAGGCCTACAACGTTCTCACATTCACAAAGTATAAAATAATCTACATAAAAAATAGTATTTCATAAATAAGACATGTAACATTATTTAAACCAAATGTCATTATTGCCATACCATGCCAACGTAGCCGTCAGGTCATACCGTACATACATACATAAAATAACGCCATTCTCCCATGGAGTAGCAGAAACTACAGAACGCCACCTGCTACTATCCTTACATACTTCTGTTGCCTAATTAAATAAAGTGTAATGTCCGATAAGCGCGCCTACTACTCCTACGACTTACTAATGTGCCAATTACACATAAAACAATAAAAACTAAAAAAAATTGACTACAGCGCCATCTAGCGGGAATATCTCCGAGAGCAGACCGTATGTTCCGCCTTCATCTGGTCATACACGCACGCCGGTTACTAGTGCTACGCACCTGACCCGCGTGCAGATCATACCGTACATTATCATCATCTGCCTAGCCTTTTCCCAATTATGTTAGGGTTGGCTTCCAGTCTAACCAAATGCAGCTGAACACCAGTATTTTACATGGAGCGACTGCCTATCTGACTTCCACAACTTAATTACTGGGTAATACGATACCCCTTGGTAAGACTGGTTGTCAGACTTTCGGGCTTCTAACGACCCGTAACGACTGTCTAAGATCTACGAAAGACAGTCGGGAACAACGTCTTAACGTGGTTTTCGAGGCACGTAAGGGTCTTAGTATGTGATGTTCACCCATCCACGAACCAACCGCGGCAAGCGTAGCTTAACCTGGACGATCGACCCGTGCAGCTGTTGTAACTGAGCCACAAGCCATACCAAATACCTTGATAGGGTTTTTGCATAAAGCAGTATGAGCAGTAAAACTTACAGTAAGACCACGTACGCACGAACTTAAGAATATCGCGGCAGGATTTTATCGCGCATTGGATTTTGAACTGTCGGTGTTGGGCTTAACACTGAGAATCCAACACGATCTTAAAGGATTGTCTTACTAGCAACCATCTGTACCGACTTGAGTTTATAGGAAAACCACGTTTTTATGCAAGCAAATCAATCAAAATCAAAATACTTTTAACTCACATAAAACTACATGGGCACTTATGAAACGACAGAAACTAGGTGCACGCTTCCAATTTGTTGATTCCTATGGAGAAGAGCTACAAAGAAACTCCATCGTGACACTTTTAAAAATAAAAGATATCCGTATCTTTTCTATCTATTTTAAAAATAAGTGAAATGTCATCAGCGAACAAAATTATATCCGAGAAGTTAGCACTCATATAAGGAAGGACATTAATGTAAACTAGAAATAAGAAAGGGCCAAAAATTGAACCTTGGGGCACACCCATCTTAACAAGAGACACCGAAAACGTCGCCCCGTTAACGTTTACTTTTTGCTGCCTGTTTGATAAACAGGAAAGAACTAGATCAGCAGCTTGTCCACGTATTCCGTAGTGGTGTAATTTACAGATCTGTGTATTGTGTTCAACGCAGTCGAACGCTTTTGAGAGGTCACAGAAAATGCCAATTGCATCCTGGGACTTCTCCCAGGATTTTAAAATGTGACTGATGAGTTTAACTCTCGCGGTAGTTGTCGAACTACCTTTCGTGAAACCAAACAGTCAACCATGTAAAATCCCATTTGAGTTGAAATGAACCAACATGTGGTCCAGCATATTTTTTTCATATATTTCGCTCAATGCTGGTAGCACAGATATAGGTCTATAATTGGAGGGATCAGTCTTACTTCCCGAATTGTACATTGGTACTACTTTACTTTGTTTCATTAAAACAGGAAACGTTGATTAAAAATGCCTGTGTCAGGACAGGACAGCGGCGACGAGGCCCTATCTACGCGCTAGGGCGCAAGTAATTGGAGGACTGATACGCGCGCACTCTCACTATTACGTATCGTCGTGAAACACACAAGTAAATAAACACAGTTCCGATTTAATCAATTAGATATTTTAAAACAAAGTGTAATTTAGATACAACATTAGAAGTCAAGTTAGCAAGAATAGAAACTATCGTTATCCTATACTATTCCTATTTCTTTTGCAACCACGAAGCAAAAATTACCCTATATTTGAATTGTATGTTATTTGTTTTTTTTTTTTCAGATGTCTTTCCTGTATAAAGTCCTGTGCCAAAAGATTTTTTTCTTTATAACTTTAATAATCACTACCTGTGTAGCCTCTTTATTTGCCGGCGCCACCTGCGCAGCAACTCGCGGTTGCGCAACGCGGAGTAGCTGTTGCGCCACTGTGGCTCGGCTGCCATCAACTCTTCGATCACTTTTTGGAGATCACGGAATGCCCTGAAAAGAAATATACATGTAATATAAATAAAAAAAATTAAATGCTGTTCGTTGGCAAGTACAGACGCCAACACATCAAGCTACTACAATCTGTCAGATTTCTTTGATAGATTTTCGACATTATTTCTAGAGCATTAGGTTCAAGGTTCATTGGGAAAAATTGACAGTTTCGGGTAGCTTGACCTGGTGGCGTCTGTACATCACTTGAGAACGGTTAGACCGATTTCGTATTTTTTAAATGTTCGTAACGGTTCCAATATGCAATTTAGGGTCAATGAAAAGAAAAATTGGAGCACTTTGACGGAAAGTTACAAATTTCAAAATTGAACGTCGTTTTTATATGGGATTTTTGTATGAATTGAAGGCCACTCACGATTCAAATTATGGATATACGTAATACTTTTCTTGTTTTGTTTATCGTTATGAAAAATTTATCAGGATAACATTGTAATATGATCATTAAAAATGCGCTGTTTTCTAATTTTTCAACAGCTTTCAACAAATTCACATAACGATCACGAACAAAATTGAAATTTCAACAAGATAACCTCTGTCGAGGGTCAGCTAATAATTAAAACCATAACATGTATTCGGATAATTTTTATATGAACAAATCATCAAATATACATCGCAGAAAGGATATCTGATGATTTGTATATTTGGAATATACCAAGGAAATGGTTAAGGCCAATATTACTGTAATATTTTTTGGTCTAAAATACAGTAATAGGCACTTCCGACACTTTGAGAAAAATTATTGTAGTTGTTTTTATAAACGTCATTTTTGTCTACACTTCCGTCCACAAAACGGTGCTTGCACGAAGCCTGCAGGTAGGAAACTCTATACGGGTAAAACTGTATACCGGTAGTACTTCACTCACCGAATGCGCCGCTGATGCGTGTGCAGTGCCGGGATGAGCGCCACGTGATGCATGTGCAGCGTTAGGAACCAGCACACTGTCTGGAACTTCGCTTCGGGCCACTTGTGAGCTGGGTCTTTATCTGAAGTAAAACGAGTTCTATTAGAAATCTCGCCATCAAACGTAAAAGTTTGGCGAGTTTAGAATTCAGTTATACATCTGTATTTTAATTTCATTAAATAAAAATATCATACGTAATTTTGTTGGTCAATGTTTTAAAACTAAGTAGATATATGGCGCTCGGCAGTTCCTAGCTGATCCCTGAGAATAAATTACGAAACGAATTCAGAGGTCTTTTTTCAAAGACCATATATTATATTATTAAGATATTGTGTGAATCTACTAAGTCCATGTTCACCTGGATTTAAAAATACCGCGGCGGGATTTTACCGCGCACCTGGAAATTGAACTCTCGGTGTTGACCCGAATTTTGAGAATCCAACAGAACGCATCCCAGCGCGTCAAAAACACCCTATGGTATTGTCAAATCTTGGGGCCCATATGAACGTATGAAGCAGTGGATTATCAATATTCTTCAAAATGTTTTATGTTTTATTTGTTTTAGAACTGCCTCGTTAGTCTAGTGGTAGCAAGCTCTACTGCTGAGCATGAAGTCCTGGGTTCGATTCCCAGGTCGGGCAAAGTGTTATTGAGTTTTACCATCTGGAATTTCTCAGTAGCAGCCCGGAGTCTGGATTTGTGCCCGGTTGATGGCAATAGGCTCGCCCCCTATTACATGGGACTTAAACATAACAGTTGAAATGTGGGTGTACTATAGGTACACCTCTGCCTAACCCTTCGGGGAAACAAGGCGTGATGTCATGTTTAAGTTATAATAATAATAATAATATTCCACAACTATCACACAACGCCATCTAGTCCCAAGCTAAGCAGAGCTTGTGTTATGGGTACTAGACAACTGATTACTGATTTATAATGTGTTACGCAATTAGAGCGCCTGTTTCCATTGAAGCGACGAGGAAGGATGTAAACATCCAATAGGCGAACTCATTGCGTTAAAGCTACCCAACGCAAATGAGTGATACCAAAGTTACTCAAGCGTGAGAAGATAAGGTTGATCGACACCATCTTATCAAGGTACCCGAAACTGTCAAATTCTCCCAATCAACCTTGAACCTAATGCTTAAGCGATAAAGTTGAAAATCTATTTAAAAAAATTAACAGATTGTAGTAGCTCGATGTGCTGGCGCCTGTACATACTTCGTTCTTCCCATGAATTTGGTACTACGACTGACAATTAAAATTAAATTGTCCATCATGACGTGTTCTTTAGGTCAGCGTTAAATTGAGGGTCATTGAGCTTGCTCGTGGGTCATTATGCTTTAATGTGCACAATACTGTTAGGATTATCAGATGTGGTGTGCTGACAGGCATCGAACAGTTGCCGTGCCTTTTATAACTGTACAGATTGCACACTGTTTAGTGATGTCCGCATAGCAACGCACTGTTTTACTGAGAATGTAAGTTTGCATTTGCAAAACGGCTCATTTATCCAGTTTCACTAACTAACGTAAGACAAAGTAAAACGTAGGCATAACATGACAAAAGCTGTCGGAAGATTGAGGCCCATATTGTACCTTCTTTGTCTTTACCCCCGTGTGTTGTTACTCAAAATGTACATAAATGCAAAATTTATTATGCACTCAACCGAGGTAGAGATGTGGCCCATTGATTTTTATTATATCTGCTCGTCATATTTTCACGAAATAGTCTTATCTGCAGCAAATATAATGCGAGTGGCCCGTAACATCTTCAAGGCTCGGCTTAAATGGTGTCAAAACAACCAAGACCAAATAAAGATGGATATGATAGCGAAAGCGAGAGAAACAAATAATTTCGCAAAGTTTTGGAAATCCACGAGTAAGCTTGATATTAAGCCTGGCCTCTCTGTGAATGTTGGCGGGAGGAGTGACCCGGGGGAGATTGCAAATATGTTTAAGGAACATTTTACAGTGCAATCTCCTCTAGTTCCCTCAGTTGATGTGATCGGTGCTGAGCCTGACAGTCAGGGAGTGAAGTCATTAATGTTCTTTTCAGCCAGGCAAGTCGCAGCTGTCATTAAAAATATGAGTAGAGGCAAATCTCCCGGACATGACGGGCTCAGTATTGAGCATTTCAAATTTGCTGGGGTTCACCTGCCAAGGGTTCTGTCACTGTTTTATACCATGTGCCTTAGTCACTCTTACTTGCCGGCAGAACTAATGAAAACACTAGTGGTGCCTATAATTAAGAATAGGACGGGTGACATATCTGATAAGTCAAACTATCGACCTATATCTCTCGCAACCACAATGGCAAAAGTACTGGACGGTATGATTGATTCTAGCTTGAAGGAATTTCTATCTGTGCATGACTCACAGTTCGGGTTTCAACCTGGACTGTCAACGGAAAGCGCCATAGTAAGTCTCAAGCATACGGTCCAGTATTACACTGATCGTAAAACGCCGGTATACGCCTGTTTCCTGGATCTCTCCAGAGCCTTCGATCTGGTAAATTATGATGTGCTCTGGAGGGAGCTTGAGGGTAGGGATATACCGGCAGGAGTCCTCAAGATCCTACAGTATTGGTATGGAAACCAAGAAAATGTTGTTAGGTGGTCCAATGCACACTCTGATACATATAGGTTAGAATGCGGTGTGAGGCAGGGTGGTCTGACATCTCCTAGGCTATTTAGCACGTATATAGATGGCCTAATCGTGGACCTCAGCAAGATGAGGGTCGGATGTAGCGTCCATGGTGTGAAAATCAATAGTATCAGCTATGCTGATGACATGGCGCTGCTGGCGCCGACAGCAGGTGCCGTGAATGAAATGCTGAAGGTCTGTCAGGCGTATGCTGCCTCACACGGGCTTGTTTATAATATTAAAAAGTGCGAATACATTGTCTTTAAGGCCGGCGGTGAATGCCCGGATACTATACCTAACATTACCCTAAACGGCTTGAACGTCAAACGAGTGACAAAATTCAAATATCTCGGGCATTTTCTCACGGACGACCTTAAGGACAATGATGATATTGAAAGGGAGCGCAGGGCATTGGCGGTCCGAGGTAACATGTTGGCCCGAAGATTCGCTCGGTGTAGCAAGCAGGTAAAGATAACACTTTTTAAGGCATATTGCCAGAGCTTTTACACGGGGAATCTTTGGGTCAACTATACCAAAAGGACACTGGATGACCTGCGCGTCCAATATAATAATATTTTTAGGATGCTGTTGGGACTGCCACGGTGGTGCAGCGCTTCTACGATGTTTGCGCAAAACCGAACTGACGGCTTCCACGCCGTCATTCGCAAGAAAACCGCGTCACTGTTGTCTAGGTTGCGCGCGAGTGGCAACAGCATCCTAAAAACTGTGGCGGAGAATATCGACTCATCGATTATTAAAAGTTTTGTGAGAAGGATAATCACCAAACATTAATTTGTGGATATCCTTTTCACAATACTGATTATTCTATGTTATTCTCAATTTTGTTTTAATTACTAACACTAGTGATAAGTTTTAATATTGTTTACTAATACACTGGATCATTGTTGTCTGAAAATAAAGAATATAATAATAATAATAATAAATTGTTGTTAAATTAATGATTAAAATGATTATATAATAATTTTGTCATTAATTTATCATAATTGCGTCGTAATTAATTTTGATAAACATACAACGTAAAATAGCGTCCCAATTTGTTGACGACAAAACGTAAGTTTTTTTTTTTTTTCTTGGGCTTCATTGATGTATGTATGAGTCCGTGTGGTGCTGGACCTAAATAATAGCATCACCCCTTTTCTTCCCGTGGGTGTCTTTATAGGCGACTAAGGGACTTACTAGAGAATACGCAGCATTTTATCACAATACTGCGATCGCCAACCCGACTGCCAAGCGTGGCGATTATGGCAAAGCCCCCCAAATAGGAGGAGGCCTATGTCCAGCAGTGGACGTCTTGCTGATTGATGTATCGCCTTAAGTAGGAACCTTTCAAACAAATACAATCTCTTTTTTACTTACTGAGTGAATCAAGCCAGTCCTGTGCCTCCTGCGCGGTGAAGTACAGTCTGGTCTCGTCGCGGACGTTGACCCATGAGTCGGGTTGGAAGGTGTATAGAGGATACACACGCTCCAATTTGATGCGTACCGACAATAGTTGCAGCACTGAACATACGTTCAGCATGAACCCGTCGCCTGAAACAATACAAACAGTTGTTACTTCTTCTAGTTTATAGCAGTTTAGCGTCAAGCCACCATGACTGGTTAATCTTCTTCTTTGTCCTTCCCTTTTCTCATTTTATGGGTCTCGTCACTTTTTTGCGCTAGGTCAATCTGTCAAAAATGTTCGAGAGTTCGATTTCGATGGACAAACGTGATGGCTACACAGTCAGTTGTTTCGCACCAAAAGATGACGGAACACAACTGCCGTTAGTATCTAGTCTGCGTGTTAGTTCTATCGACTATCAGTACCTGAGTGTATCAGTGCAGATAAACTTGTCGTTTGGTTCAGCCTTTGATTTATTGTGGTCAATTGTCATTACCGTGTTAAAGGAAGCTGCAGTGTAGCCCCAGAAATTCAAATTTTTAACGATCGCGAATCATAGTTTTGTTCAAAATATAGCCTGACAGTGACCTTCAAATTGCAAAAAAACTAAGAAAATTTAAATTTCTCGGTCTACTCTGACGCACCCCATTAAGAATATGCGTAGTTTTACGATATTTATTTCTCTATGGCGCATCATATAATACGCATCTTTTTCGCAGCTTGATTTGTAATCAAGGCACGAAAATACATTACATAAGATATAATTAAGTAGTAAATAAGTAGTAATTTGATATAAATCATAATAGGAATTAGAATACACTTATGAGCTTGTTGTGATTGTGAGAATCCCCATTATTAACAGTTTTCCTTGTTTTTCGTTTATTTACTGTTATATTTTCGCACCTATGCGTTTGACAATAGGGAAATAAACATGACAGACGAGACATGTTTTTTACCGTAATGTTCAACATAATTATATTGTTTATTGAGGCCGTGTTTTGTTTTGTCAATACGAAGGTCTAGAAGAGTGCAAGTAACATTCTATTAAAAGAATCGTAATGTAATTTGCGCTTTAATCGCGACCGAAGTCTGTTTGTCTGGAGCAACTGACAACGGTGCAAACATAAATATTTACAGAAACCCATATCAACAAGTAGCGCTTAATGTTTCGATCTGAATCTTGGAAAGTAAATTATTTGGATGAGTGCCAATACAAATTCGTCTAATAGACAAGGCGAGGTGAGCGACATTTGAACGAAAATGTGGTCTATTTTCGCCAGTCATTACTACCAGGGCCCAACTACGCACATAACTGACATAACGCTTCAATTTATTATAGTCGCCTGTGCTCTGATAAACTTGCTGTCTTTATCAATTTTTTATAAGAGCCCAAGCGACCGGCTATCAACGAGGTCTTGGCATACATTTATAAATAAAAGAACAAAGCAATTTTAAACGTGAAATGTGTATGCAGTTGGTGTACCAAAATACACAAATAAACACACACAGTCATGAACGCAATTCTGTACGATAAGCGTCGAATGCTTTCCGTGCAATGTCTTGTTTATTGAGAACGAATGAACAGATTTGTTCAATATAAAGTGATTTACTGTTTCATGATAATAACTGCCTCTAGAAATATTTTAAGCAACAAGTTGGCAAACTCGTTTCATTGTTCATTCAGAACAAGTTCTGTGTTGTTCTCTTCAGCTGAAAATTTCGTTTATAAAGAGATCTCACGGTACAGCGTTTTGTAAAAAGAAATTCGTGGAATCGAAGTCATAAGATTACTAAAGTAAATTACTTTTTGGATTCAAATAAGATTAATGACTATGACTGCTCCAGGTGAGTTGAGAGTAATTTTAAATAGTGCAATTCAAAGAGGCTAACTTAAGGGAGCCTGAGCCTAAAGGTGGAAGTGTTGTTTTTAAAATAACAAATAACAAGCGATGTGCTCGATGGGAAACCAACGAACTTTCATGTCTTATTGAACCCTTTTAGGGAATTAAATTTTCAAAAATTCTCTTTTAGTGCTCACTTGCGTTATACCTATATGACGTTTTGTGGACAAGTCGTAGCAGGTGGTGTAATTTCCCCCATTATAAAAGGCGTAAGTGTATGTATGTACATATGTTGTGGACGGGGTCCAAAAGGTATCGCGTTACTAAGTAACTGAGTTGTGGGCGTCAGATAAGCAGTCGTCCCAAGTTAAACACTGGTATTCAGCTGCATCTGGTGAGACTAGAAGCTGACCCCAATATAGTGGGTAAAGAAAAGGATAGGCAGATGATGATATTAAGTAGAAGATTGTTACTCACCGGCCAGAGATCTCTCATCAGTCTGCAGCTGCGCCCTCCTCTCGTTCCTCTGCAGTAGCGCCGCGAAGTAGTTCAGCAGTGGTTCCCTCGCGTCGGGACACAGCAGGATGTTGTGGCAGATGTTGTGCAACGTGTTGCGACTCGCCTCCACCTCGCGTTGCAACGCGAACGCCAGGCTTCGGTCGCCCGCACCCGTCGCGAACAAACGCTCCGCTAGACGAGGGTTCTCTTCCGCGAACAGGGATACCTGTTAGAATATTATAGAAAATTTTTATTTGCATACAGGTGAGTTGTTACAAAACAATGTTTGGCTCCAGGTACATACATTCTACCACTTGGCATGCAAAAATTTCTACTAATATTCGTTTACTGCTAATGATACTGTGAGCCTGCATCATTCCACATGACTTCCAGTAATAAATCTAAAGGTATGTTTTGCATTTGTATATGTTTAGTGTGATTGTTTTCTTATTAGAATTGAACTGATGGCAGATTGTTCACATCAAGTGTATTCTTAACTGCTGACTTGATCTTAAGCTCTCGAGTATAGCGTACACGAAGACTCAAATCTGTATAAACAAATGCTGCAGGATTTTGTAGTCATGAAAATAAAAGCTATATGTTTTTCGTAACTTATAAAGAGTTTATTTATATACATTTTCTTCTGATTACTCAGGTTCATTGAGCTCTAATGGCATCGTCGGCCACCGATTTGTATCTCCATTTTTGCTGACCAAAAATGTAGCCTCCTAGGATCACGTGTAGCAGGTGAGCATAGACCTCTACGCCATTTAACTGGATATACAGCTACTCTCATTCAGCCGTTACTAGCCACCCTGCGGATGTTGTCGCTACACCTAACCTCACGTCTACCCTTACGATTGGTATTCAAGAACACGTTCTTATAAGTATCTATTTAGGTTAAAATACTCACTGCAAAGAATGGTCCGAGGAAGCTGACACGCGCGATCTCCCTGCCGGGCGCGGCGGTGACGGGGTCGGGGCACAGACTGGGCAGGCGCGCCAGCAACTCAGCCACGGGGCGGCGCGCGTGGCGCGGGCCTGCGCGCAGCTCGCACAGTGCGCGCAGGGCTCGCAGGGCGAAGCCCCCGCCGCCCGCGCCGCGACCGCCGAGCGGGGATACCGCGCGGCGCATCTCTTCGCGGATACCCATTACTAGTGGGATAAATACCTGCATACACACCCTCATTTTTAAACAACCCGCTAATACTTAATACGTTTAAGCGTTGAACGAATCTGAAACATCGTTCTGCTTCTGCCAATCTTTTGAAATTGTCAGAGACAGAATTATGCTTTAAATATGCTTAGCACTAATCTCATTTAGTGATCTGTGGAGCAAGCAGCGCGATAGTCACGAGCACTGGCGTTTAGTATAATGGTCAATGGTTATGCATAGAAGGTTTGGGATACTTAACAAAACGAAATAGATTTGATGCTCAAAAATAGCGGATTTGTCTTAAAGAGATGGGGAAGTACGCAGTAATGACCCCATTTCTGCGTCACACATGTCTCATTGTTATGCCTACCCTTCTTGAAAACAGATGTTTGCCTTGGGTTACAAAAATTTGGTACTTGAAAGAAAAGATCAAATTCTAAAACAAAAATGTTATCACTCACCTCTTCAAAGACTTCCTTATCATTATAGGTGGCAAGTAGCAGCTCGGGTATAAGGCCCGTGGGCGGCGACACAACCAGCGTGTAAGGTAGCAGAGCCGACTTCCTGCACTTCTCCAACTCGAAACGGCCCTGAAGCACTAACACTAAGTGATTCACTAGTAATGTTCTTAAACTCTGAAGCAAGTCGCTCAAAGGTGGCTCAGAACTCTTCTTCGAGTACTCCCGTTCATACGAGTTGATATTCGTGTAGAATCGCACTATATAGCTCACAGCCAGCCCTTGTGTGGGTATCGTCTTAGGCAGCGGCAGTGACGGCGCGGGGCAATCTGCCTTGTCAGTCTCCGTCTCCGAACCAATCTGTCCAAGAGTCAACATATCGTCCCCAAAATCTTCAGTAGGCGTCTTTGTAGTTTCGGTAATCGCGATGAGTTTCTGGTTAAGGGGATCTGAACCGTCCGCTATTTGAGTAATAACGTCCATCAAAGCCTCTGACGCCAGTTCATCTAAACTTAGTTTAGGGTTGTCGAGAAGTGATGCTGCAACCGACGGTACAAATATTCCACCTGAAATAAAATAACTTTATGTAAAAGTGGGTGTCTAAAACTGATGATGAGAAAATTACTACTTTTTCAGTAATCGGAAGTCATATTTTCATGAGAATATTGCAATCTTTGATACAAATGTTAGAGTTTGTTTTCTTTTATATGCCGGAAGAATATATTTACAGAAGTGCAACAAGGCCGCCTGATCGTGCCGCGTGCCGCGTACCGCTCGCTAACGAGCGTCTTGAGAACAAGGTGAACCTGCTCATATGCCTTATATACGGCGTTATATTGATAAGACAGTATAAGTCTGTATAAGATACTTCAAACTGGGTGTAAAAGGCCCAACACAAGACTGTCATCTAAGCATTCTGTACATTAAAGTAACTGCAGAAATATTGAAATTGATTGGAAACGTCTATTATTTTTGGTGTGAAAAAACATATGCGTGCTTTAGGTGCAAAAGCTAAGTAATACACGGATACATGGGTCGTGGAGATATTTAAATATTAGTTATTATAACATTTGAAAGTCGTTTTCGTAAAAAAGTTGGGACATTGTCTTTTAATATCCACTAGCTACCAGAAGGTATGATCCAGTACAAAAAATATCACAATGACTAAAAACAAGTGACTCTTGGCTATACCTTTTTATTATATCCAGTAGTGTAACAAACCTGCACTGTCTTCCGACCACGAGACCTGTAGGATCTTGGCGACGATGCTCCTCAGTTGGTCCTCAGTCAGTTCAGTACAGCTCACTGTGCGCGACCGATGTATCTTGCGGGCCGGTGACGCTGTCGGATTGTCATTGTCGTCCACCTAGCAAAGTGTGCCACCATTTAATATCACCCCTTTGATTTTTCCCAGGATTGCTAAGGTCTGATATATTGTGGCACCCAAATAAATTAATAGTTCGAAAGAGAGGATATTGCAAGAGTGTGTCTTGAAAATGTAATGAAATATCTGATTATAGTTTGTTTACATAATAAGTAGCTGTTAGTGGCGGCACTACAAGTTTGGTTGGCCATAATAATAACAAAAATCATCCCATACAAACTAAATAAATTGCAATTTAAATTGTTGTGGTACCATGGTTGGGCATTATTATTTGATTGCAGATCACAGAGATGAAGGGTATTTTATTTTTTATTTATTTTTATACTTTTCATGAAGGCCAAGTATGTATTGGCAGCAGTAGCTTATATGGAGCTATATGAAGGCCACAGCCACTGCTAGTGTTAAGCTTATAAGCTTTAGTAAAAAACTTGATGTTCCTTCTATTATAGACTCAGAACACTGTTTCCAGCCGAGGAAACAGTGATTCCCTTTAACATTCTAACTTTGCTTTATAATGGCTTCACCTTAGAAAAGTCGTCTATGTCGTCACGCCTGCGCTTCAAAGGCCTGCAGCGGGGACGATGTACATCCTCAGGCACACACTGCGGTTCGACTTTAGTTTAATCTCATTTTACTATATTACACATAGAGTAAGGCATACAGAACTGTTCTGAATGCCTTATTACTTATTGTAAGATATGGATCAGACAGGTTATCTATGCAATGAAATCAAACAAACTAGTTGCTATAATGCAATATTGATACTTGTTGGGATAAATACCATTCAATAACCATTGTTACCCACAAAAATCTTCATTTAAGGCATTTTAGTTTAATATACCCCAGCGCACTTGTCTTAGTAAATCTGATGATCTCATGTAACCTGTTATGATTAACAAAATAACAACAAGCAATCATAATAAGTTGACATAAGATTCAATAACAGACCAAATTGAATAGGCTTTTTATACTATGGGGTAGAGAAGAATACATACATTATCTACTCTTCAAAGGGCAATAATGGTAACTGATGATAATTTTGAAGAGTCACTAGTGCAGATTGTTTAATCTTAAGCGTGAATACTGGCCATTACTTTGGATTTTAGTTTATTGAATGGAACAACAAAATTCCTCATCACTATTGAGTAATGCTAAACTCAGAAAGCAACAAGATACCATCTAATTTATCCACATTTCAGAAGTTAAAACTTATGTCATCTAGTGTAGATTGTGATATTATGTAAGTAACTACTAACCTCCATTGGTTCCTGCTGTTGTTCCGATTGTGAATTCCTCTCTGACACATCATCAACTTCCATGGAGAGTGACCGTCGGGAGCAACTGGGCGAGGCATTACTGGGCCGTGGCCGCACTGGTGATGGCTCGGCAAACTGTGCTGGGGATATTGACCGTGATGTGCTGTCTTCTCTTGTTGAAGCACCTTCTGAGCCACCCACTGTAGACTGTGGTAAACTTGCCACTCTCACTGATCCACAACTCAACAATGTGTCATCACCCATGGAGTCAAAACTGTTGTACTGTCTTGTTTGTGACAGATCTGTCATTTTGGTATCAGGCATTTCATCCAACAGATTATTATCTGTCTTTTCGGTGACAATTAACCCATCAGCTGGTAGCTTTGTCTGGTCGTCTACTTCACTTTTGACTCCATCTGAATAGTTTGGTTCTTTGTTTGTGTTGGCGACGTCAGGGGTGGAGGGTTCTGTGGAGCCACGGGGAACTGGTGCGGGGGAGAAGCGAGCTTGTGAGGATGTCTGCAGGTCTGGCGAAGGCATCGACGCGCCTGGTGTGACCGGAGGACTGGCTGGCGACGGCGCTGAGCCTGCGCCACCGAGTGCGGCGAGGCGCGCCAGGCGACGTCTCCGTATCTGCAACGAACCGACATGAGGTCCTGCAGCACGTGTGTGAACCTTATGCGCGCACAACGTCAAACACCAACGCTTTGTTTTGTTACGAAATTAGATTGGCCATACGCATTACGCCAAGGTTCGTTTACAAAACAAATTTTCTACTTACCTCTTCTTGACTCAGCTCACTCATGATTGAAGATTACTATTCTGCACGTTGAGCAATAACTATTGAAACCACTATTCCTTTGAATTTAGTTTCAAAATTTTGGATAAGAAAGAAGAGCAAGCCACACAACGGCGAGTCAGTCACCTCGCTCAGCTGTTTGACGTTTGTGGTTGGTACAATGACGAGAAAGTATTGAAAATACACGCGTCATCCTTGTCCAAGCTCCAGCCCCATCAAACCTTAAAGTTCTTTCTCTTTCTTTCACCGACAATTCAGATAGAACCGAAAGAGACCACGAATGGTGTCGGTTCTCTATGTCTATGCATACTGGCTATATGCATGTTTATTATGTGTACTGAAGCGTATTCGGTTCACGACATTTTTTTCAAACATAGTTATCGCGTAAACATAAATTTTAATTAAATTGAGTGATAATTGCATGCTAAATAATGCATAGTTTCTAATAAATATTTTAATGGAATGTTTAAGTTTTTTTTTACCAAAATAAGAAAATATATAAATATTATAAAAAAAAGCTGCAAGGGACAAATCATCTAGCAGTACCTATTGCTGTTTATAAAATAATCTTCGGTTTTGTATACTTTATGACTTTAATAGTTTAAAAGAAAACTGTGTGACTGATTTGGACTTCTAGACATTTATTTCCGAGTAAAACAACGAAAAATAAAAAATATAATTATGTGATCCACCATGGATTTATTTTAGAACGAAAGGTATGTGGTCAATGGCCGCATGTATTGTTAATTTGTTTACGTTTGGAATGTTATAAAATTGCTAAATTAATATTTGAATTTATATGTGAATGGTCTCAGAAACGTAAATTAATTCCATCTTTATGTTTGGTGTTAAAGATGAGATAAATAATATTGATTTAGTAAAGTGAAGTGCAATTAATGTTTGTCAATAATGTAATTCTTTTATAGAATTATCTTGTAATTTGTTGGTGGATTTGATTTGTGATTAGTATTTAACGAAATGACGAGTTTTCAAGTATCCGATTTGGTATCGGGGCTGAAGTCGCGCCATGCAGAGACGCGACATAAAGCCATCCGAGAGCTGTTGCACTTCACCAAAACAGACCTTCGGGAGATGGCCCAGGAGTCTCTCACGCAAGTGCTTGATGACTTTAACCAGCAGATACATGCGCTTACCTCCAGCTACGACAACAACGAGAAGAAAGCAGGAATCCTAACCATTGGTGTGTAGTTTATAGGTTATATTATTTTGATTTATATCACTATCATTCATTCTTAAAATGAGGATATTACAAAGTTGTCCTTGTGGAGCATATCACTCAAACGGAAATTCTACATTTATTTAAGCCACGGTCTAGAATTCAAAGCTATATCAATTATTTGTTATTCTACTTTGTTTTGAATGTTCAAAACAACTTTGTTATGATTTGAAATTTTAATAAACAAATCACAATTATAATATTTTGTTGTAGTCTGCCTGATAGGTGGAGATACTGAAACAACGAAAACAAGAAACATTCGCTATGCATACTACCTCAGAAATGTCTTCCCATCTACTGATTTGAATGTGTTGGAGTTAGGAGCCAAGACAATGGGCAGACTTGCAGTTACACTTGGCATAAAGAGAGGAGAATATGTGGAGTCTGAACTAAAGAGAGCTTATGAGTGGCTAGCAGAGGAAAGAAATGAAGGGAAACGACTTTCAGCAGTAATGATACTGAGAGAGCTGGCTATATCTATGCCATCATATTTCTTTCAGCATATAAATGGTTTCTTTAATTATATTATGATACCTCTACGAGATCCTAAAGAGCAGATCAGGGAAGCTGCAGCAAAGGCTTTGAGAGCTGCTTTAGTAATAACGTCCCAAAGAGAGATACCTGAGCAGAGTAACAAAGCTCACTGGTACATACAGTGTTATGAGCAGTCCATATTATCATTTGCTGAACAACCAGGAAGAGAGAGGGGTTTGACCAGAGATGACCATGTTCATGGAGCACTCCTGATACTAAATGAACTACTCAGATGTTCCAATGCTACTTGGGAAAAGAAGTATACAACACTGATGCAGAAACTTGATTCAGAACAAGATATATCAGATGAGATGACATCACTGAACTCAAAAGTACAAAACTCTTGGACAGCTCAACAGTTTCCTGATGATAAAAGTCAACATACACTTGTCTATGAATCAAGTATTTGTAAAAAGCTGATTGCAGAGCAATATGAGAAGATTTGCTTAGGTGAGTACTGTTGTTTTATTGCTTAATGGGCCAGCTCTTGACCTGTTGATCAGTGATTGTCTATGACAGAATGAGTAAGTGTGTACAATTTAGTGTTTTTTGTGTAATGAACGTAATGAAACATCTATTCAGGCAAACAGAGAAGAGTATTTATTGACTTTAAAAAGGATTAGGTGCAGAAGGCCTCATTGTCAAATTGGCAACAGAATCTCAAAGATCCTAGTTCTCAAAATGAGAAATTCTTTAATAAATTTTCTTATTCTTTTGCATTATAAAATCTTACAATTTCAACTCACTGATTAAACAAATACATATATTATGAAATCTTTTATTAATAAGAATACTCCCAATCATACAAAATGTGCTATTTTAATAATTAGGCTTTTAGAGTATTGACCATTCATAAAATTAGGCTTTCAGAGTATTGGCCATTCAAGAATTGGGCTTTTAGAGAATTTGCCAGTTTGGGAAATAGTCCTTTTGCAACACTGTTTCCATTTTGAGAATTAGGCCTTCTGTGCCTAAACCCTTTAAAATAGTGTTCAGGTGCTTAAGTATAACAAAAACTGTGAACTTCATGGGAGCCTCTTGTACAATATTCTCCATAAATATTACCTTAACATAGTATGATGTTAAAAAAAAACGATTTAAGTTTTACTATAGTGCCTTGTTATAATGTTCAAGTTATTTCAAGACTAAAATCTTCAGCCCTTTGCTGAATGCTACCAGCATGCTGTATAATAATTATTTATTTATTTACAGATGTGATGGCTCAACAAATATCTAGGGCACATAATGTTCATCAACTGCTTCTGTTAATGATACCAAGGCTGGCTGCTTTTAACAGAGAAGCTTATGCTAAGAGGCATCTCAAGTCCACTATAAATCACTTAATAACCTTCTTACGCGGACGAGAAAAGGAGAAAGCTATGGCGTTCACCACATTAGGCCTTATTTGTGTAGCTGTAGAGTCTGATGTCCAGCAGTACTTGAGCAGGATTATAGAAATTATTAAATTGACTTTACCACTCAAAGACACTCCTAAAAAGCGTAACGGCTCCGATACTCCGTTATTTAATTGCGTAACATTGTTAGGCTTTGCAATGAAAGAAGATGTCGCTAATGAAGTTAAAGAACTGCTGGATCCTATGTGTGCAACTGGCTTAAGTCCGCAACTCACAACATGCTTTAAAGAACTCAGCCAGAATCTACCATCTCTAAAGAAGGAAATAACTGACAGGCTACTTAACATGCTGTCATTGATATTGCGGAAGAAGCCGTATGCTCCAAGTAACGGCGAGAATCAAATAGTTCACATGTTCACGACGGCTATGTTGGTGGAGCCGCACGACGCTTCTAAGTTAGTTCTAGCATTACGCACTCTGGGCTCGTTTGATTTTGAATGGAATAATACTCTGATGTCCTTCATTAGAAGATGTACAGACCATTACCTTTTAAGTGAACAGCATGATATCAGAATAGAGGCTGTGAAAACTGCGTCGAAGTTACTAATAAAGGCGGTTGAAAGATGTGCTCAAACTAATTCGCGGACTTTGACCGTAATCGTTGACGAGTCTCTCGGTAAATTGTTATCCGTAGGTCGCTCCGACTTCGACCATGAAGTTCGTTACAGAGTGCTGGAAATATTCACTAACCCAATCTTCGATAGATATTTAGCAGTGGAAGAACATCTTAATTGTCTTTTCGTTGCGATTAATGATTCCAATAATGATGTTAGTGAATTAGCACTTTGCTTGGTTGGAAGACTGAGCAATATAAACCCTAGCTACACAATACCAACACTGCGTCAACTGTTTGTGCAAGTTTTGATGGAACTACAACATTCGGAATCCACACGTAATAAGGAACAAGCACTTCGAATGGTGAACAATATCATTTCACATGCACCAAGGATTACGCGCCAATTTGTAGATACAATACTCAATGTTTTAGTACCGAAATTAAAAGCAGAAGCTGATAATCCCATTATGGTGACAACAATTCTAAAAGCAATAGGCGATTTAGCAGAAATCAATGGGGGCGGAACTGCTCTCAATCAATGGTTACCGGAGCTAATGTCTATTCAGATTGGTATCCTTTCAGACCCCAATCAACCTGAGAAAAGAAGCGTAGCCCTGTGGTCGTTCGGTCAAGTAGTCGGCGCCACGGGTCACGTGGTCACTCCTTACATGGAATATCCGCATCTAATGGACATGATGCTGAACTTTTTGAAAATAGAACAGCAGCCCAGAGAAAGACGAGAAACTATTCGCGTATTAGGCTTACTGGGAGCCCTCGATCCATACAAAAACAAAGTTAATCAGGGTTTGATCGACTTCCAAACCGTGTCCACTTTGATTCCTGTATCTGACGCTACTAACGAAAATATTGACATAAATATTAGTGAAATGGTTGTTAACATGTCTCCACTTATTCTTGATGAATTTTACCCGGCCATTGTCCTCACGTCGCTGATGCGAATGCTCCGTGACCCGATGTTGACACAACATCACACAAGCGTAGTGCATTCAGTTACATTCATTTTCCAGTCTCTAGGCATCAAGTGCGTGCCCTATATATCTCGAGTGACACCGTGCCTTCTGAATGTGATACGAACAACAGACAATAGCACCTTCCGTGAGTTTCTGTTGACTCAACTGGCGCAACTTATATCTGTAGTTAAAATACAAATACGAAATTATTTGGAAGATATATTTGATATAATCAAGGAGTACTGGACACCAAACAGTCAGCTGCAGCCAACGCTCATAATGCTAGTCGAACACATCACTGTAGCGATTGGGCCAGAGTTTAAAGTATATCTTAGGAAGATACTGCCAAATATTCTGAGGGTCTTGAAGTACGACAACAGCAAGGATAAAGTTTTAACTGAAAAGTTGTTGCTAACCATACAGAAGTTTGAGAATAATTTAGACGATGTTCTGCTGTCTATAGTGCCTGCGGTGACAGGGCTTTTTGACGGCAGAAACATTCCACTCTCAATATCGAAACTTGCAATGGAGACTATGGAGCACTTGTCTATGTATTTATACTTCAGGCCGTATTCGGCGGTTATAATACAAGCTCTGGCCAAAGTTTTAGACAACAATCCGTCGTTGCGGCAAACCGCCATGAATACACTTTGCGCGTTGATTGTGCAACTGGGCCGTGAATACATTGACTACATATCGTCTGTGGACAGAATACTGATAAAGCATAAAATACAATGTCCTAACTACATCGTTTTGGTGACGAGACTGCAAGCTATATCAACGTTAGCTTCTGATGACGATTATTTGGATGAAACGCGACTTCGATTGAGGAATCAAAAGACTGATGTAAGTATATAATCTTAAAACTAAATATACGTATATTAATTAACTCCTAACTTACTAATGTATTATCACAAATATTTAGGTTGTAGGTCCAGGTGATATCCAAACCATACAGAAGTTATCACTGAATGTGTCCAACTTACGAAAATGTTGGTCAATAAAGAACATAGTCTCCAAAGAGGACTGGATGGAATGGCTGAGGCAGTTGAGTGTCTGCTTTCTTACCGAGTCTAATAGCCCTGCTATAAGGTGAGAAACAGTCTACCTAAGCTAATGGTTTCTTAGTATATTAGTATCTTTTGCATCTTTCCACTTTATTACAAACTTCAAATTCATTCATATCGATTAGTTATTATTCGCCGGTGTATTTAATCATGATCAGTTCTATCTATGTGCTGCGCGAAATGCAATACATAACGATACTTCATGAGAACAGTAGTTGATCCGTTAAATTTTACCTTAAGCTAAATAAAAAAGTAAAAATAAAATTGAAATTATTTTTCCTTTCCAGAGCGTGTTCAAGTTTAGCTCAAAACTACCCGCAATTAGCAAGCGAATTATTCAACGCAGCCTTCATGTCATGTTGGACGGAACTCGACGAGAAATCTCGAAAGGAGCTGGTCTTAGCTCTGGAGCATGCCCTCACGGTGCCCGATGCGCCAGAGTTAGCACTGGCGGTGCTCAACCTGGCAGAGTTCTTAGAACATTGTGAGAAAGGTGCCTTGCCCATACCTATCAAGTTGTTAGGTGATACAGCTATCAACTGCAGAGCTTACGCCAAAGCGTTGTATTATAAGGTATGATAAAAGTGCTTCAAAATAACTGGTGTCAATGTAGCAACGTCAAATTTTTGAGGTCGGAAATATAAACAAGTTTTTTTTTTTAACAATAAACTAAAAAACCCTTAAAATATCTAAAACCATTTTGTACGTTTTACAGGAACAAGAGTACAAAAGAAATCCCACTAAACAAGTAATTGAGGCACTCATACACATAAACAAAAAACTCCAAAGAAACGAGGCAAGTAACGGTCTACTCGAGAAAGTTATAAGTCAAAAGAAAAACGGTGACACCTCCCTGAATGTTCACGTTAGATGGTACGAGAAACTTCACAACTGGGAGCAAGCCCTCGAACTATACAGTAAGAAGTTAGAAGTAGAGCCATTAGACGAAGAATCCCGGCTAGGAACGATGAGGTGCCTTGAGGCTTTAGGAGAATGGAGAAAGATATACAACCACACCGCCGAACAGTGGGACAACGCAGCCGAAGATATCAAGAACAAATCAGCGAAAATAGCCGCCGCAGCGTCTTGGGGCTTGCAGGAATGGGACTCAATGCGAAAATATGTAGAGTGCATCCCAGAAGATAGCCAAGAGGGAGCGTTCTATAGAGCCATCCTCGCTATCCATGAAGGCCACTGGCCGGAGTCCAGGCATTATATCGACGTTGCTAGAAGTGTGCTAGATCTCGAGTTAACAGCTGTAGTTGGCGAAAGCTACCAGAGAGCATACGGAGCACTTGTCAACGCTCAACTATTGACGGAACTAGAAGAAGTCGTTACCTACAAACTTGTTGAAGAAAGACGAAATCCCATTCGTAAATGTTGGTGGTTGAGACTGCAAGGCGGGCAGCGATTGGTCGAAGACTGGAGGAAAATGCTACAGATACGCAGCCTAGTTATGTCTCCACGGGAAGACTTCCAGACCTGGCTAAAGTTCGCGTCTCTATGTAGGAAGACCGGAGCTATTAACCAGGCACATAAGATAGTTCTTTCGATATTAGGATGCGATCCTATCACTAACCCTGACGTACTGCTACGGATGCAGGATCCGAGAATCGTGTTAGCTTATAGTAAGAACTTGTGGGATGCTGGGAACAAACGATACGCTTATGATGTCTTACAAAGGTTCTTGGACAACTCTGAACCGGATAACGATGAACACTGCAGGTTATTAGCCCGTTGTCATCTAAAGCTAGGATCTTGGTGCGAATCTCTTCAAGAAATCAACGAGTTGTCTATACCAGAAATACTAAGAAACTACGCATCAGCCACTATTCTCGCGCCGGATTGGTATAAGGCATGCCACGCATGGGCATGTATGAATTTCGAAACGGTTTTGTTCTACAAACAACAAGACAATATATCCGAGAGTAGTCTTGCTGGCGGTTCTGGGGAGAAAAAAGTGTCTAGAGCAGACTTTATTAATACTCATACTATACCAGCTATTGAAGGCTTCTTCAAATCGATTAGCTTATCGAATGGTAGCGCACTGCAAGATACATTACGGCTGTTAACGTTATGGTTCGACCACGGCCACCACCCAGCGATTTACGATGCTTTATTTGAAGGTATAAGACAAATTGACGTGAAGATATGGTTGCAAGTGATACCTCAGCTTATCGCCCGCATAGACTCACCAAGGAGTTTAGTAGCCAAACTAGTCCATATACTCCTTATAGATATAGGCAAGTTGCACCCACAAGCGTTGGTATATCCTTTGACAGTAGCAACAAAATCCTCTTTCGTGACTAGGAAGAATGCTGCCAACTATATTTTGAAGACGATGTGTGCACATTCACAGAACTTAGTGAATGAAGCTGCTGTCATATCTGAGGAACTGATAAAGGTAGCCATTTTGTGGCACGATCAAGTGTTCATTGCGCTGGATGGGGCTTCTAAGTAAGCATACATTTACTACTTATCTGCTATCAATCTATTTAAATCTTTTTCTGGTTATTTACCATATTTTTTTTGTTCTCAGATTGTATTTCAGTGATAAGGACTACCGCGGTATGTTTAAGACGTTAGACAAAATGCATGCGATGCTGGACCGACCTCCAGAAACGTTGAAAGAAGTGTCTTTCCTACAGATGTATGGAAGAGATCTACAGGAAGCACGTCGATGGTTAGAACTATACAAAGTAAGTATTTATAATTTATTTATTAAAGAAACAATATTTTACTGTTCACCACCATCCATTCTGAATTATTCCTACCTATGAAATATTTCCTGACAAACCTCTTCATCTTCCAGGAGACTGGCGAAGACAGGTACCTAAACGAGTCTTGGGACCTGTACTACCACGTGGCCCGTCGCATTGAGGCACAGTTCCGTTCTCTGACGTCTCTAGAGCTGCAGTACGTCAGCAAACGTCTTCATTCGTGTAAGGACTATGAGTTGGCCGTGCCAGGGTCTTATGTGCCCAATGAGAAAGTTTGCAGGATATCGCATATACACAGCCATTTACAAGTGAGTATTACTATCCAATCTTAAGCTATAGTAGATACATTTTACTAGCGCATTCAATCATTGGAATTAAATAAAAGCAACATTAAACTTTATAAAATCTCATAGAAGTCACATACTACGCTCGTGATTTGCAAAAAATATACTATTTTGTGAGACCCATTTGGGCGCCATTAAGACCGTTTTGTTATATTTTAGTTTTTGTTATCTGCACTTGTTGATAAATACGGTATAACAGTATAATCTACTAGTGTGTGGCTACGTACCGTGTGATGCCGGACGTAAAGAATAGCACCATCCCATTTCTTCCTGTGGGTGTTGTAAGAGGCGACTAAGGGACTTACTAGAGAATGGGCAGCAGCGTTCTTTATGCACTATACCACCATACTGCGATCGCCAACCCGCCTGCCAAGCGTGGCGATTATGGCAAACCCCCCCAAATTGGCGGAGGCTTGTGTCCAGCAGTGGACGTCATACGACTGAAATTATGTGTGGCTGTAATGAAATAAAATACATTTTTTAAATATTCATTAGTTGTGGATTCATTTCAACTTCTAAGCCGATTGCAACCACTCCAGGGCTAAAAATCATGTATAGAATCTATGGTAGCGCGTCGATCTCCCTGCCACTCTATAAACTACTACTACTTTACTTTTCCATACTAATAATAAGTATAAGTCCAGGTTTCCTCATAAGGTTTAGTACAATATCTTCTAACATACATAACCTTCAAAATTCCACAGGTTATAAAATCGAAACAGCGTCCTAGACGCCTTACAATCCAAGGATCAGACGGCAAACAGTACATGTTCCTACTCAAGGGTCACGAGGACTTACGACAAGACGAACGGGTCATGCAACTGTTCGGTCTAGTGAACACGCTACTACAAGCTGATACTAACACGTACCGACATGACTTAGCCATACAACGGTATGCAGTCATACCATTATCCCCTAACTCCGGACTAATAGGCTGGGTGCCTCAGTGTGACACGCTATACAACCTAATTAGTGACTATAGAGATAAAAAGACGAATAAAATGGCGTTGAGTACGGAGCAACAGATTATGTTGAGGATGGCGTCCGATTATCAGAAGTTGATGTTGAAGCATAAGGTGAGTTTCTTGAAACTATTATTATTAGCCATTAATGTGCAATTACTGGGCGCAGGCCTCCCTACTCTCTTTCCGCGACTAAAACTTCTTAAAACTATTTTTTATTATTATTACTGCAGAGCAAGTCCACTGCAAGAAGACATCCCATATTTCTTTTTCGCTTTTTGTGCTCCCGAACAAGTTGCTTCTTGGGACCTAAAATGTATACTTACCTCAAATGCACAATGCTCAGTTATACAGGACTCTTGCATTATTTAGAGTGCGTCTATGATATAGACGATGTTATAAACAATTGCCCATCAATACGCGGATGGTACCTGCCTGGTAGCAGCTGATAAAGATTCATCTAAGGCTGGACAAGCGATTCAAAATGACTTTTATAGAAAATTTATATAAAAGGTTTTATGATGCTGGACTGGTGCTTAATGCTGGTAAAATTAAGACTATCCACGTTTTTTCCAATCACTCAACTCTGACAAGCCAGTTAAAAACTTGCGCACTCCCGCTTGCATGAAGCCCAATCATCTAGGTTTGTTGCAAATGTGAACCACTAGCGCAGGTTACCAACTACAAATAATAATATTTGGATTTAGTCTTTAATGACAGATTTAACTGGGGCTATCATATTGACTCCTTATGCGATAGACTGCGATTATTGCTAGCCAAATTTTTAATAGTGAAAACCAAAGTACCTTTTAAAATATTGCTTACTTTTATAATGCACTCACGGAGTCAATCATTTCATATATAATTACTAGCTATGACAGAACGTTTAACATTACGTTTAACGTTTACAATTTCTTTTATTAAAAATAATAAGAAAAACACTATGATGGACTGATGGCGATGGCAATAGGTTTCTTTAAATATTGAAAAATCTTGCAGTACACACAAAAATACGAAAGTGGTTACCAACAAACATAAAAACACATAACATCACGGCTTGTTTCCCCGAAGGGTTGGGCAGCGGTGTACTTATAGTACACCCACATTTCGTCTGTTATGTTTAAGTCCCATGTAATAGGGGGCGAGCCTGTTGCCATCAACCGGGCACAAATCCAGATTCCGGGCTGCTACTGAGAAATTCCACCAACCAACAAACAACTGCAAAATAAATTAAATTATAGCATGACAACAAGAATGGTAGCCCAATCAAAACTGGTGGAACCGAGACACAAAAACTATTGTGGGAAACGAGCGGACACTTATTTAATATCTACCGTAATTAATGATGTTCCAACAAAATGTCAGTCGTAAATAACAGATAGTATTCATAAAAATAAAAATACAGTAATATAGTAAATACTTTGGTTCTCTTTCAAAATTCATCATCCTGTAAACACCCGCGCCGTCATTGTTTTCGTACTCTTTCTACTTTCTTCAAACGTGTTTTATGTTACTCACAAAAGTTCATATTGTAATTTATAGTAAACAGTTTTCTTCCTATCTATATGTACTTGCATTTTAATTCTATTTTTCTCATTGACAATTTATCTATTAGGCAAATAATATTTAGCAGTGAATTAACAATATTGATATAAAAACAATTTTCTCCAAAACAGGTGGAAGTCTTCGAATACACACTCTCCCAAACACCCGGGAACGACTTATCCCGCCTTCTTTGGCTGAAGAGTCCATCAGCAGAAGCCTGGTTCGAACGTCGCACCAACTACACCCGTTCTCTGGCCGTCATGAGCATGGTTGGCTACATCCTAGGGCTTGGAGACCGGCACCCCTCCAACATCATGCTGCATAGAGTCACCGGGAAAGTCCTGCATATAGACTTTGGAGACTGTTTTGAAGTAACCCAGTCGAGGGATAAATTCCCGGAGAAGATTCCGTTTAGATTGACCAGGATGCTTATCAGTGCTATGGAGGTAAGTTGTGCTAATTTTTTTACTTAATTGACTATGGAATAGATCAGTTTATAATTCCAAAAGTAAATAATACATAATCTTTCGTTCATAAAATATAAAATGATTAGATTATAAAATTATTATGATACAATTAACTTACATAAGACCATATAATTACGATATCGAAAAACTAAGACAGTGACATGATGACATAAAAAGATAAGAATTGCGTTTTATTTATATTCTGGATATTTCTACATTCAGCGCCAAACGCACTAGCAAAATGGAACGGCCCTATTAATTATCTGGATTCGAAATAAAAACTAGCCTTCTTTCTTTTCTGCCCAGTAATTATGTAACCAAAAATAATAACACATAGCATTCTTGCTACAGTAGTGAAAAACGACTTACAAAATGATTTGAATCATGAAAAATTCCTGGAATTTTTATTACCCAGCAGCATCATAATTTAGTGTAAATACGCGCTAAAGTCGGGCGGATAATTAATGCCTGACACAATAATAGTATCTGCGTTGTTTACTAAATCCATTTGATCCGCCGACCTTGAGTTAAAGCGGCCACCGTACACTATTTAGACAACTGTTTTTCGTAATTGTGTCATCAGCAGCAACTAAGGCTGCATGCAGAGCAAAGAGTTTTCTAATGATAAAAGTGTTTAATAATACACTTCATAAAGTGCAAATTAGTACAAACATCGACGGAGACGATTCTTAGGCCCCTCGGAATTCCTCGAACACATTGTTAGAAACTCTGTTCCGACTTGAAATATTAATTTCATTCATTGACAAAGAACGCACAGCGTAAACCTCTGGGTCTAGGAGCATAACATTTTGCACAAGAGTACCATTAATAAAAAAACGATGGATTATTATTAAAAAATCAAACCTCTTTAGGGATTAACTAGTTGTTAGGCAGTTGTCGCACATGTCTAGCCTTAATGATAATTTAAATTATTCGTGTTGTCAAACAAAAATTATTGATACTGTGCAAAATGAATATCTGTTTTATCAAAGTGCATAACGCGCTAAATGTAAGTAATTCCCCGGCGGTGACCTTTAGAATAGAAGTGATCAAGAAAAGATAATGAGACAGAAGGCTATTATGTGTTTATGTGAAACAATAACCAATAATGACATTGAATAAATATAATAAGAATCTAAAATTCATTAAATTCACAGACAGACATTCAAGCATGGTATTTTGCACAACAGTTACTTAAGTTGTATAGCGAAAGTGACTACCAATGAAAGATTTTTATAATTCATGTCCTAAAGGGTTATTTTTATTGTGGTTGGGAAATCATCAAATGACAGACGTTACCCGCTCTGGTGGAGCGGAAGGGCGTGTCAGACTTTTACTGTTTTTTTATGTGCCAAGGCCACAGTATCTGAACAAATCTCGCGACCCTGGCAGGCTCCTAAAGGGGTTTGATACCACGAATGTTTGTATGGAAATTCGTGATTTTGCCGATGGGAAATGAAATCGGGTAGTGTTATTGAAATATTTCCACTTCTTCAAAACGTACCTCTTTATCGTAGGTAACTGGCATCGAAGGCACCTACCGTTCAACATGCGAATCCGTGATGCACGTGCTGCACAAACACAGAGACAGTGTGATGGCCGTCCTAGAAGCCTTCGTGTACGACCCGCTACTCAACTGGAGGCTGGTTGACAACGAGCACCACTCTCTCACCGAATCTTCATTCTCCTCGGATATAGACTCATCCTACACCCTCCCAAGTCGTTCCCGGAACCAACTGCACTATGAATCTCTAGAGATTCCTCCCGAAGCGAACCTCAATAAACGAGCGCTCTCGATACTTACCCGGATAAGAGACAAGCTGACTGGAAGAGATTTCCCACATGTAGAGGCAGTGGTCAGTGTGCCTAAGCAAGTAGACTTGCTCATCAAACAGGCGACGAATAATGAGAACTTGTGTCAGTGTTACATCGGCTGGTGTCCTTATTGGTGAGTGAGTGATGAACTATGGGCTAGCATCGAGACACATCGGGCCGCGGCGCATCGCATTGCGCTAAACGAAAAATGTGCAGGCGTTCGATGTGTGCGGTTCATACAAAATGTAGGAACTTGATTGATAGAAACAAATTGACGATCAGATTAAATTGTTCGTAAATTAAATTCACTACTGTCATTCTTTGTCATTCGTAACAAATGAATTTAATACCGCAAATTGACATTGTGTGTTCATTAGTCAAGTTCCCTGACTGTAGGAGAGTGGTGTAGGTTCTCGTTTGCGTTGCGGCCCAAATGTGCGCAAGCCTTTAACGTATTATTTGGAAACGTTGAAAGCGTTCGTGAGTATAAAAAAACTCGCTATTTTATGTAAATAACTTTGTTATGTCAGGTGTAAACATAGTTTTATTACTACGAAGATTATATTATTTTATCACTATTTGCACCTTAACATTATATTATAACCATGTTTGTAATGTAAAAAAACAGTCACCTAAATAAGACTAATTATTATTTTATTTATGTTATGATATTATTAGTATTTATTAAGGATATTGTTTTAATTTTGTTATACTTTGTTTATGTTGATTATGAGTTAGTGATTGGAGTAACGTGTTTTCTGACTCAAACTATGAACTATATAATTAACTACATAGGTCGTTCTCTAGATATGTCATGAATCATGAATTCTTCGAGAAATAATCATCTCTATAAAAATCATAATTTATGCCACTGAAAGTCGAACTTGTAGTCATAGCCCTATCTATAAGCATAGATAGGGCTATGCTATGAACGAAATGTCGCCAACGAGAGCTAAGTGAGATTGTGTTGCCATAAGAAATCACAATTTAGACAAGTTTATGCTTTGCAATGTAAACTTTATAGCTCTTATTCAAAAACTCCAGTATTTTATTATTATCTTTACCACCGAATTGTAGTTCAAAAGACGTTGTAAACTACGGGTATGTAATGGGACGTCCACGTGAAAAATATACCGTATATCAGACTAGAGTTCCATAAAAATAATTTTATTAATTCTTGCACGATTTTTAAATTAAAATAAAACCAGGAAAAAAATTGTGCTATCGATAAAATTTACAACATACAACAATATAAATTTTATCGAAAACACAAGTTGTAAAAATCTTATTTACATGAGCGGTAACTCTAACGAATGCAGGTATAGATACAAAAGTGTTTGCAAATAGACCCATACACGATATTGTTAATGCTACTATACTGAACGCCAATATTTTTGGCTGCGCGGTCATAAAACTCCAGAGCGAGTTGACGTGAAATAGACAAAAGTATATCTACATAGAGTTCCGAAATCACCTACAAAAATATTCGCTGTCCTTCTCGCAAGTTTTATGACTGCGTCTGTCACTGTTCTTGACGTTGCCTCTGTACTTCGATTAAAAAAGTATCTGGGTAAAAAAAAAAAAAATAAAAAAAAAACAATATTATATTTCTTGCTACGGCATTTTGTGTTTTAGTATGAACTCATTTGTTATTAACCATACGAATATATCGTTGTTGGTTCTGTTATTGTAAATACCCTTTTAAGTATAAATGAGTGCTTCACGTTAAACGCGTTGCCATTACGCTGTGTATATTGGACCCATACTATTAATTATAAGTTATGTAAATACAATACGCAATAAAACCGTTAAAGCTTCTCGTAATGTTTTATTTCACATTCATTTCATTTAGCGTTCAGCGTTCATTACAAGTATCGATATCGATCAATTTTATACATGTCACTTCACTCAAAATAATACAATGTTACGATAAAATACTATCCTTCTTGTAGCTTACATATGCAAATGGAAGCATATGGGATAGCTTTGTGCATAGGACTTTATCGTGCGATGGTTTGCCGAGGTATACTTCCATGTCTCCATCTGATGAACGGAACTCACTGAGCGTCTGTCTGCAAACCCCACAAGGGGCGGTAAAGTCTTGTTGATGGGCCACTACGGCCACCGTCTTGAACTTATGGTACCCGTCACATACTGTCTTCCCAATCGCCGTACGCTCGGCGCAAATCGACGGCGATAAGGTCGAGTTTTCAATATTACATCCTGTGTAAACCTTACCATCTTCTTCCGTTAATATGGCGCATCCTACTGCGAAGTTGGAATACGGGCAGTATGACTTTTTTCTTACTTCGGCTGCTGCTTTCAGTAAATTTTGTACAGTTTCACCTGTAAACCGATTAAACTTCATTAATCCATTGTTGTAGCCAATTCACTATCGGTTTGAAATTGTGTTGTTATGGACGATAATTACTGAATTTTAATGGTGTGTGTGTGTGGCCTAACAATTCTGCTTATATGGCATAGATCAATTAGGTATGCGGGAATTAATACTATCATGACATTGGTATAAGAAAATCTGCATATGTATGTACCTATGTGTATATTAATTTCCTCTAGAATCAGAGTAGCTTTAAATGGAGGGCTGTATATTCTCCTAATCCCGGAAATACTATGCGTACATTTCCTATCACAAAAACTTGATTCCTAGCGAGAATCGAACTTATACTGAAAGCCAGGAAACAACTGTCCAACCACGGTCCTATTCGATAGGCGATACGTGATACCTACGTCAATTTCTATAATTATGTGTTGATTAGTATAACGGTAAAATATTGGTAATTGCAGTCACGAGCCACGACTGTAACGTTGGCACAAATTATAAGAAACTTATGGAGTCTTATGAGGAAACAACTTATACTGTAATGGTGCAAGACCACTAGTTAACGTCAATGCAATGGTGCAAGATTTTTGATATGAAGTTCAGTGTAATTTTTGCCTATCTAAACAATACACTTAAATGCGATTAATAATGACAAATAAACAAGAATTAAATTAGTTGTGTAGAATGTCTGATAATTATAATAATCTATCTATACCAGATAGGTACGTATGATTAGAATATCAACTATAACAACGGTTTAGTAGATAGATATATTAAATCACTACAGTTTTGAATTATATTAACAAGGAAGACGTGTTTCCGTATTGATACGTTGATGCATGCCTACTTGTATCGATTTGAAGGGTAACGAGTTGGCGGCCGCATGTCAATGTTATTAAACACAGTCACTAAAATATTTGTTTTGGTCTCCGTAACTACCTATTGTTGAATGTATCTAGGCCAAGTCTTAGATAGAAGTCGTGTAAAACTTGCTAACTAACTGAACACAATAAAATAAAGATGTACATCGGCCTTCAGCACGAAGTATATGACGATTAAAAAAATTGTGCATTTGGCAGTATTACAAAACTTACTCAGTGAGCTGAAGTCACGAATTTCGTAATTCGCCATGTGCGTGCGTTCGCGTGTTATTTCGTACGGAGCAGTCTACGGGGCGCCCACCGCTCTCTGCGGTCACCGGCCAACTGAAACGATCGTTGATTAGATAGTGGTTTATGATTGAATATCCCTTGTGACAAACAGCGTGGTGTTTCTGTTTCAAATGACCGGCGGGCACTGGAAACAATTACTTTCTTCACGCATGAGGGGATCGCGTTTATCGTGCTGAATCCGGCGAGCGTTGTAGTTTTAATATTTCAGTGTTTTCGTTGTTTTTCAAATACTAAGTGTCGCGTGCGTTTTCCTGTGTAGGTAAATGCTGACTCGGGTTTGTCATCTAAGAATAATTAAATTTAACCATTAGACAGGAAAACTGTTAAAACTGTAATACGTGATCAATTGTAGGCTACTTAAAGGCTTCTTCAGACTGGCGCGACTCGATTCTTGTAGAACAATTTCCATGAAGTTTACATGGAAATTGTTCTACGAGAGTCGCGCCTGTTTGTGGGAGCCTTTGCACCTACGAACAGGTTACTTAGCCGAGCCAACCATACACCGATAAAACCGATGGAATAGAATATGCTGTAACGGGTCCCCTTCAGAATAATTCAAGAACCGACTGGACAGATTGAATATCTCCAAGTATTTAAAATACACGCATCAGATAATTAGCTGCTAGTGCTTACCAAATAGTAATACATCATTTTATGCAGATTTCCTCTCTTATGCGATGATATGGTTCCTATAAACAATAAACTTTGTCTGACATTTTCCCATATCAACGGACCTATTTCAACGGATCATCCTGTATATTATGATCTCTATAAGTAGGAGAGGTTAGTCGTCTTTTACGACTCCCAATAGTGTTCGATTACTTCAAAAGTTAGGTACCTACTTCCACATTTTTTGTAAAATAGGTACCTATATACTAGTTCTGCTTGTGAAAGCGTAAATACCTACTTATTTATTAAAGTGCAGACAAGGGCATTTACAATGCCATTATCTTGTTTCCTAATACATCGTACGTTTGAATTGCAATGAGTCAGAGCAAGCATTGCCGTGGCTTGTATTAGACCCTGAGTAGGTCATGTTTTCAAGTCCTTTTATGCGTTGGTGGGTTATCCAAGATTAACGACAAGAATATTTACATTGTATCTAACTATAAAATTATTTAAATTATTGTGAACAAATTTTGCCAGCGGCTACGCTCGCGTGACGTTTGGAAATTATCCCGCTGGAACGTACTACCTGGAGAAAAAAGTAGCATATATGTGTTAATCTAGGTTATAAACTATCTGTGTGCTAAATTTCATCCAAATCTGTTCAGTATTTTTTGTGTGAAAGAGTAACAAACATCCATACATCTATACTCACAAATTTTCATATTTATAATATTAGTAGGATGTTCTGGAGTGGCGACCGCGTACTGGAAGACGTAGCTTTGGAAGGCCTCCCACAAAATGGACCGATGACTCGGTGAAGGCCGCAAGAATCAGCTGGATGCGAGAAGCACAGAACCGGTTGAAGTAACGGTGCTTAGGAAGGCCTATGTCTAGCAGTGGACGTCTTTCGGCTGAAATGATGAATATTAGGACTATGCGGGTCACTGCTTTTTTCCCGTTTAATCCCAGCCGGATATCTTTCCAGCGTCTGCTTAAATGTTGCCGCCATTCCATCAGATTATGGGTGGTATGAAGCGGTTCTGGTTTTGTGAGTGGTGCATTTAATAAGCGACACCAATCCTCAACATCCTCTCGATAATGGATCCAGTAGAACCGTTCTCGGAACTTCAATAGTCTTTTTTACTTCTGAACAACCATTGTGGTAGAGCTACCGAACTTCTGGTACCTTCGCTTTCGGAACGACCATTAACAGGTGGCAGCTTTACACTCGAGCAATTTCCTGGACGACACTTTCGTGGATTATCATGCTCACCCAATGTGGCTAATAACTCTTTAGCGGTTGTACTTACCGCTGCAACATCACACCATTTTGGGTAAGGAGCATTGGCTGCAATCCACTCGAGAATTCAATTCATCCAAACCGGATCAGCAATTTTTGAGAAAATCGCGGATTAGCATACATACGGGTCGAATACAGAACCCGCTTTTTTAAAGTTGGTTGAAAAAGAAATGTTTCCGCTCGAGTATTATACTCATGATTGATAGAATTTAGACTTTGTAAGCCACATTTCTAACCGCTCCAATCTGATTGCCCTATGCAAGTATGCATCATGCATAGTTAGGACGACCCTGGATCCCGAATTAATCATTATAACAATGTCCGCGTATAATTTTGCTTTATAATTGTAATACTTAGGTACTTAATATCGTTTTATCACAACAGGAACCTATCAGATTCTTCATTAAACGAATTCTATCCACTTATTTTCAAAACAAAAGCCTATTCTAAGTCAAAGTATTTATTTTAAATAGGCACTTATAAGGCACTTTTGAACGTTAACATTTATATTCAAATAGGTACAAGGTGCAGTTTTGGATCTGCAAAACATTTTAGGAGGTAATTATGTTAGTGATCCTCGACCCCAATCAACAATAAAATGGGCAGGTTTTTTTTTTTCATTTTATTCTCATTTACGGAAATCGGTAAGTGTGAACTCCCTTTTTTAAAACGCGGCCAGTCTGTACGTGTCCTTAAACTGCGCTTTCACACACGCAAACAAACGCAACCAACATTTCTTTCATAGATTTTTTGAAGAGGGTTATTAAGAGAGTTATTCTGAAAAACAATAAAATTGAAAAATCTAAAATAAAAAGTATCGAGTGTGTAGTGCTCAAACCCAATAAGTACGAAATTGACAATTTCGTACTCACTGGGTTTGAGCACTATACCCTCGATATAACAGTTACATTACAAGCCCTGCCTGCTCACTAGTGAACAACGTATTCTTTCTACATATTTTTATTTGTAATATTTGCGGGAAAAGAGCACTAGTCATTAGTAGGGTAAAGTTAAACCCAATAAGTACGAAATTGACAATTTCGTACTTATTGGGTTTGAGCACGGAACAGATAATTTATCTATTCCGTGGGTTTGAACACTATAGCCTCGGTATTATTGATTATTGACTTGGTATTTTTTTTTTGGACGGGAAATCATCAAATGACTTCTCCCGCTCCATGTCAGACTTTTACTGACTAAAACCCACCCGTGTTCCTTCAGTTGCCCATGTGCCAGGGTCACGGTATCTCTTTCGAACAATCACGCGACCCCGGCAGGCATCGGTCCAAGCAGACCCCTTCAGCGCTGACATCTCTTTGAGGCGCGCGTGGAACACTACGCGCCGTCGACCCGAGCTTGGTCCTTACCGGGCGGCGAGCTACCCATTGCTCGCCACACGGCGCAAGCTCGCGCCTAGTGGCCGGGAGTCCGCTATGGACTTCCGACGCCCGGGGCGTCTCCTCCTGCGGCGGCTAGGGACGTGAGGGCGCAGAGACTGCCACTCCCTCACGCGCCCCGCCTCCTCATTCGCGAGCATTACTGCTTCGCAGAAGGAGGTGACGGCTTCCCATTCCCTCTCGCTCCGTACCATGGCTCGCACCAGGACCGGACGCGAGAGGTCGCCGCCGCCGATCGCCTCCAATTGTCTTGGTATCGTACTGTTATATGATTATTTACAAGTCTCATCAGCAGCCTCCTGAAATGTTTTGCAGGTTCAAAACTGCATCGTGTATATGTATTGATGCTAATCGCTCCTTCCAAAAGGTAGTTTTATATGGAGAAGAATGGGCTAGAACGCGTTTCTCTTGTAAAATATTTTACAATATTTTGTAGATTATAATTATATGTGAAGATGATGCATCTATAACAAGTTTACCACATCACAAGAGATAAAAGAATTAAAAGTGAAGCAATGACATACAAGTTAAATATAAGTTAAACACACCGTGCTCACATATTTTGGTACAAACATTGTAAAAGTAAGTAGGTTTATGATTTTCCCAATTTTTTTACAATTAATACGTCAGTGTGTGAGTTAAAGTAGTCACAGAATATAAATCAATGTCATCTATGCAAGGTGTATCTATTCATACACGAAATATTTTAAGGGGTACACCTGTAGGTGGTAAAGAAGCTATAGCAACGAAAAAAATTTTTTCTAATGGTTTTTTTTAAATTTAATATTTATAAATTATTTGACGCACATAAAAAATATTGGCTCCTTCTTATTTTATCCGAGGAAAGCTATATGGTATATAACATCACGCTACGATTAAAAAGAGCGGAGCAGCAACGAAAAGTGGACGAAAATTGACAGGCAATTCGATGCGACGGGAAGGTTCAGGAAAGCAAAACTTTGACGCGGACGAAGTCGCGGGCAGAAGCTAGTAAAAAATAATAACAACAATTTAATTAGAAGCTAGTAAAAAATAATAACAACAATTTAATTAGAAGCTAGTAAAAAATAATAACAACAATTTAATTAGAAGCTAGTAAAAAATAATAACAACAATTTAATTAGCAACCATCACGTTTATACTGGCACTTCGATATGTGCTGGCGTCATCAATGGCTGGAGTACCTACTAAATTAACTACCTATTTGTAATTCATTATAATTGAGTGTTAATTAGAGTGTTTTATTATTTATCTTATACCAGAGTGCAGTTGCTATAAAACTGTGAAGTGCTTTTGTACCACTTCCTGAGACTGTAGGTATTTTGAACATTTATTTTCTGATGTTCAATAAACTATCAATAAATATATATCTATATTACTTATCCACACTATAATTTTAAAAATGCAAAAGTAACTCAGTCTGTCTGTCTGTCCCGCTTTCCTGCTAAAACTACTGAACCGATTTAAATGAAATTTGGTACACACATAGTTTAGAGCCTGAGAAAGGACATAGGTTACTTTTTATTCCGCGACTTCGTCTGCGTCCGCGATAACCGACATTTACGCGGACGAAGCCACGGCCAAAAGCTAGTAATATTATAAAGCTGAAGTTTGGTTGAACTCGCTAATCTCAAAACTACTGGTTCGAATTGAACAGTTCTTTTAGTGTTTCATATCCCATTTATCGAGTAAGTTTATAGGCTATTATAATATCACGCTAGGGCCAGCTGAGCAAAAAGAAAAGACGTCAGGATTACAAAGTACTCGCCAGGCAGGCGATTCGATGCGACGGTGCGGGTCGGCGGAGTAAAAAATTTGACTCGGACGCAGTCGAGGGCAGAATTTATTTATTTAAGTCATCATCATCATTTCAGCCGAAAGACGTCCACTGCTGGACATAGGCCTCCCCCAAGCACCGCCACTTCGACCGGTTCTGTGCTTCTTGTATCCAATTAGAATCTAGACATACCTAAATAATAAAATTTAATGACACAGCCTGCCAGCCAGAGACTAAACCATTGGATCTAGAAGCATCAAAAGAGTAACAGTTGCTCATTTATCGGAAGCGAGGACTAAAAAAGGGGGTTTGAATAGAATTATTGAAATTCATCCTCTAAATGGGTTTAATAGTAGATCAAAGTTAGTAGCGAAGTTCGTTATTTTTGCCTACGGGCATTTTTTAAAAGAAAACAATCAAATAACAACAATTCGTTTATTCCGTGAAAAACATTCTAATTGAAGACAGTTAACATAGCTTATTTACAGGTGTATGATATCTCTTCCATTTGGAAATGATGTTAATGTTATCACAATATAGGCACAATGAAGTATTTTCTATACAAAAACGTTATATCCCATTTTGTTCCTATTTTTATATTACACAACCTTAACTAAATGTCGACGTTATATAAAACAACCCTATTTACTTGACATTAGGTCTATATTTGCGGCCAGATATTATAAGTTTACTGGGAGAAGCGATCGCGCTTTTTAGTTGCTTCGAGTCTTCTTAACTACCATAGGTATGATCAATATGCGGCTAATGCTATTCACTGGGCTATACGACCAACGCGTATTAATTATAATTCATACTTAGTATGAAACAGTTATAAGCCGCTATAAAAGTAAATCTGACGACAGCCCTTTTTTTGTGCGTGGGAAATCATCAAATGACGTCTCCCGCTCTTGGGTGTAGCGGAAGGGCGTGTCAGACTTTTACTGACTAAAACCCACACGTGTCCCTTCGGTTGCCCATGTGCCAGGGCCACGGTATCTCTTTCGAACAGATCTCGCGACCCTGGCAGATGACAGCCCGTCGTTTAGTCAACGTCTTCAAGCACGTAAAAATATGTGGCGGGGTTTTATCGTGCAGTGGATTTTCAACTCTAGGTGTTGAATCGAGAATCCAACTGAGTGCATCTGAGCGTCGAAAAAACATGGTTCAATTTTCAACTTTCGGCGCTAAGCAGTGCACTGAAGATCGAGTGCGCGAAGAAATCCCGCCGCGATATTGGTACGTCCGTGTGTACACCCATTTATGCAAGTTGGGCAGCGTATTGCAATGCATACCAAGTACTAAGACGCAGTGTATTCTTTAAGAAAGGTCACTTTGCGGAATGAGGTGATCCGGCAGAGAACCAAAGTTCTCAGCAGTTCATAGCTCACAGAATTAGCAAGCTGAAGTGGCAATGGGCCGGCCACATTAGCCGTAGAACCGATGACCGTTGTGGTAGACATGTGTTCTTGAGTGAAGACCGCATATCGGCAAACGTAAGGTAGGACGCCCTCAGGCTAGGTGGAGCGACGATCTTCGCAGGGTGGCTGGTAGCAGCTGGATGAGAGTTGCCGGGAATTGGGCTGAATGGCGTGCAATTGGAGAGGCCTATGTCCAGCAGTGGACTGCTATACGCTGATGATGAGGTCATTTTGCGCATAGCATGATAAAATATCACAACTATTACGCAAGCAGGTATAGTCGACCACTTTAGACGTAATTTCCCAGTACACTGAAATTTTACTAAAGGGTCCTCGAAACGATCAATTGCAATTTAGTCAATCGCTTCAATTGCATTTCGCAGACGATCAATTTGCGCATCAGTGTGTATTAATCACGTAAACATTGACAATTGGAATTGATTGTTTCAAGGACCTTTAGGGCTTTAGCACACCTCCGCTACGATAATAATGATGGGAAACCGCTTCACGAATTGCACTAAGAAACATCACTACATTATGTCGGAATATATTGAATTATAGCAATCTGTTATAGTAACGTAGTTTGTTGCTAACCAGCCTTTTGGATTTTCTTAATTCCAGCTACCCTCATATGGCGTTGTCACATTTCTCTACAATATTATTCGATACGGTCTACCTGAAGTATCTTTTTCTTACCTAAGATATTTGTTAAATTTTAACAAATGTGTTATGACTTAATGCAGAGTGCAGGTATACAAATGCATTACAGTAGTTATGAGATAATTATGTGACACGTTTATATAGCGTGTAAAATTATGATTATCCAACTGTTTGCGATCCATTTCGATCACAAAGTAGTAAATAAATGCTTAATTGGACAAATGTGTTACAGTGCTCTCGGATACCTACAGACCATTCTCTGCTGCGCAAACGACGCAGCGATGTATTTAGTCCAATCATGATCACTTAGCATTTCATTTATTTATTACTTTGTGTTTTCAAACTCTTGATACCCTCAAAACCGTTATCTAAATCCTAGGGACTACAACTACCTTACAAATGATTTATGTGATGTCACGTTTCCGAAACACACACATAAAATAATGAGGAGTGGTGAATCAATGACAAATGTATCACTAGACTAGACTATGGGCTGTTTCCTCACCTTCGCTTACCTAAAGCTATTTTCTAACTATTCTTCTATTTTTGATTTTATCTTTCCGGATACAAAACAGGCCCTTACAAAAATAAACAGTACAAAAAATGGAGTTTACATCCTTTGGTATTACCAGAACGGACACCAGCCGACATAACACTGGCATAAATTCTCATTACTCGTAGCTTGCTGTATGAGCAGATCCACTTGCTTCTGTACCGAGACTATCTCATCGATATGCGGGAAATCTCGACCGGTCAACTTGTCCCGCACTCGATTCACGATAGAAAGCGCTCTTTTGTTTAGATTCGACTCCGCTGGTTGGTCGAGAGCGTCGTTAAGTCCTATATGTACCCTGTTTCTACTTGGCTGTGGGGAAGAAGCTGGGTCTGATGTAGAACAGATTTCTGCGTCGGCTCGTGAACGACGTCCGGCGTCTATGAGTCTCCAGTTGAGTAGCGGGTCGTATACGAACGCTTCTAGCACAGCCATGACGCTGTCCTTGTGACGATGGAGCACCTCCATCACTGACTCGCACGTGCGACGGTATGTGCCTTCGATGCCGGTCACCTTGACAATTTAAGAGAAGAGTTAGAGGAGGAGCATGTGATAACATTAACTAAGCCCCTCAGCATAGGGACAAAGGGTAGAAGGCGGCCATCATAGCAAGTAAAATATACTGTAAGTGCCACATAAAATTACTTGCACCAAATTCCACCGCGTTTTTCCTTCTATATTTGTAACTAGTCTCAGGCAGCCGTTGATCATTTTGGCATACCAAGTCGTGGTAAATGAAATGAGTTATGAGCGTAGAATTCTCATGTTATAGGGACTGGAAAACTTTATTCGTCGTACGAAAAGCAAATGTATTCAAGAAGGGCAAGATATCCCTAGAATGTCTTAAAAAGGAAAGATCGTTCGCTTTATATTGATGTGCATATACCAACAGAATAATTTATATATTTAAATTCAAAAACCCTTGACAGAGGTTATCTGGGAAAGAAGTTGATTATGTTTTATCGATTCAGATTAATATCGATTATACATAATCGATAAGTCTTGTCGATTTAATCTTTTTATTTGTCGGTTATTACATTTTATTGGATTTAGATTACACAAAATAACAATCAGTAAATTTTAATCTTACCTCCATAGCATTGATGAGCATCCTGGTTAATCTGAACGGAATTTTCTCTGGGAATTTGTCTCTTGTGACGGCTACTTCGAAGCAGTCGCCGAAGTCTATATGAAGGAACTTCCCGGTGACTCGGTCCAGCATGATGTTGGAGGGATGTCGGTCTCCGAGGCCTAGGATGTAGCCCACCATGCTCATGACGGCCAGAGACCGAGTGTAGTTGGTGCGACGCTCGAACCATACTTCGGAAGATGGACTCTTCAGCCAGAGTAACTTGGCTAGGTCATCGCCTGCTGTATGTTCTAGGGCGTGTTCGAAGACTTCCACCTAGGAAAAGGCATTCATTATTAGAGAAATATAAATTGTTTAATGATATCAATCTTTTCCTGGCATAATGTGCCTTGGGCCGTCAGAGAAACGGATTGTTAAGCAAATTGTAGATCATCTTAAATGTATATTCAAATTTTGTTGTACATGGCTTTCCGGCGTACTTGTTCTTAAGTTACATATCCAAGTATGGGCAACTTTTGGGATAAGTCGCAGGCTAAACTGTGGGCCGTATATGAATTTGCGGGTCTTAAGTAGTTAAAAGGTAGGAGAGTACGTACGTGCCAGTGTCACGAGATTTGTTCGAAAGAGTTACCGTGACCCTGGCATATAGGCACCTGAAGGGACACGGGTGGGTTTTAGTCAGTAAGTCTGACGCGTCCTTCCACTCCGCCCCGAGCGGGAGACGTCATTTGATGATATCCAACCCACAAAAAAAGGCTGCTGTCCATATTCTTGAAATCAGCCTACTGCGTCCGCAATATCCTAAGAAAATATTAGGGTTGAAAAATAAAAACAGTTTCCAGACACGAATTTTGTTCTGGAATGCTTTTAGACGGCTGCAGTACAATTAATTTACCAATTGACCTTATTTTAAAGTTCAAATAGATTAAATGTTGTTTTCAACCAGATAGGCTATGTCACATACCCATATTGGATCAATGACTTCCAATGATAATTTTCTTTGGTAGGCAATCAAACCGCTAAGTTTTAACTTCGCGCCCGATTTTACTGTAATTTAGTCGGAAAAACGCTGTGTCGAATTCGGCCTATTTCTGTGCTAAATAATACATTTTGCCGACTGTGCCACAATTGAATTTATAGATGCAAATAAGTAAGTACTTTATATATTTGAGAAGTCAATAATTTTTACATAGATAAAAACCAACCTTTTGCATCAACATCAGTTTATCGAGGTCGGAAGCCATCCTCTGCATGATCCTGTGCTCGATGTTCAACAAGCACTTCCTCTTCTCTCTATAATCCCTTAAAACAAACACCATTTTTATTCAGTAAGTCGGTTACATTGAAAAAATCATACAAAGCGAAGCGTAGGGCACACTGGCTGGCATTGCCAAAAAAGATTTACCTTAAGCTTATTGAAATAAAGTCGGAAATTCATAACATAGCTGTAAACTTTGATGCTCTTGCGGACTTAGTATATTCATATTAGACTCTAAGTTCACTGAGGCTAGTTTGATTTTTATTAAGCTTCGACACCCGTGTCCACATCAAAGTAGAGCGTCTTTATTTATCCTTAAATTTGTTTTGTCGGACACGCCTTGTGAGCTAAATTGCTCGAATAGTTAATCAATCAACGTAGCACGTTTTCATTTCTGTTTTGCAACACACCTAAGTTGCTCATTTCCTTTTTTATACACAGCAATTTTGAAGCTCCATAGTCTAAAAAGATATTCGAAACAGCGTTATTCCAAAACGAACCTTATAAGCGAATGTAAAGTATCACAGTGCGGCACCCATCCAATGAGGCCAGAGTTCGTCGACAGCGGAATGACAGCATATCTCTGAATGGCCAGATCTCTTCGGAAGGTGTCGGGATCAGCCTGCAGCAGCGTGTTGACTAGACCGAACAGTTGCATGACCCGTTCGTCTTGACGCAAGTCCTCGTGACCCTTGAGTAAGAAGATGTAGTCTTTGCCGTTGGAGCCGCGGATGCAGAGGCGGCGTGGACGCTGCTTTGAGGTTATTACCTGTGGGGCGCAAAATTAAAGGATTAGGTAGTGATTTTTAAAGTGTATTATAAATATACAGATTTTTTTTTTAACTAGTGCGCACTTTTTTTTTGGTGGTTCAGTATCTGTAGTAGAACACATTTCAATTATTTTTTCAATACTTTTTTTAAAATTATTATTCAACCTTAAATCAGTAAACTGTGGACACCCTACATATTTCGTAATATGATATCGAAATATTAATAGGTCAGTAACCGCGCGCCGGCGTAGGTACTTCGAACTTCTTAGAATTTTGATCGATCGAACAGCTGGTGGATACTAGTAGCTACGATCGGTCATTCACCTTCGCCACCGCGCCAGCGCCGCGCGCAAGTTACCATAAAAACCAGTTTCAAAATACAGTAGAATCCGGTTATAACGACGGTGAAGGGACCGGTGATAACCGGACGTCGTACTAAAGGAAATGTCAATTTTTGATTTTCATTCAAATCACATTCATTTATATACATACAAACATAATGTATTTAATGATATTTACGTGACCAAGCGAAAAAAAAACATTTGAATCAAAATATTTATTTATTTCACATAATGTATAATAATAATGACACTTTTTTCTTCAACAGAGAAACTTTTTCGTTTTGTAGAAGCCTTTCTTGTACGCGAAATCACGCATCACCCGCAAATTAACGCCGTCGTAAACTAAACAGTCGCATTCGAATCAGCGATATGCAGGCAAGGGGGAAGCGCGGGACGGAGATAGTTTCTTACCTACGATTTATTTGTAAACACGTCAACACTCGTCGTCGTTGTAGCCGGACAATTTTGTGTGAAATTCTGTCGTTAAAAGCGGTCGGTCGCTGCAGTGGCGTGCCTAGGGTTTCAAAATAAGGCAAGCCCAATAAAATTTTAACCGATTTCAAAACAAGAAAGTTCAGCTTATGACTGAGTATGTAGGTACCTACGTATGTATCATCGCAATTTTCTCATAAACTTGTTTGATATCGATAAATAACTCGGCGCCGGTTTGTCACTTCTCTGATACTGCATATGCTTTTCTAAAACGACATCGTATTTTGAAATTAACGAGACCAGTTTTAGAAAATTGCATTTATTTAATGAAGTTTCGGACTCATCATGTCCTCATAAAGGCAGTTCCTGTTGTGCTAAATGACAAACAATATCAACTTATCTTATAGGTACACTACGGTTGTTATCAACGCGCGTGTTATATTTTGAAATTTCCTCAGATAACTGGCGTGATATAGATGTCTAAATTCGTTGTTTACCAAAATTACCGAAAGAAACCATTGCACACAGGTGTTGAGAATTTGCGTGCATTTTAATGGCGCCAGATAATATTATGTTATTTAAATCATTATAACCAGATCTATTCCAAACGGAATCTTCACTCGAAAAAAATATGAGTGTGCGAACAGCCAACAATCCAACTAGTTTTATACATTGATCTATTAAATTTTCGTTTATGCGATTTACTAGTCTGAGAAATACACAGATTAGGCGTCGGTTTTAATAAAGAAATTAACTGTTTTTTCTGAGCAAAGTTTAAAGATTTTACCTGATCTTCGCCAATCAAAACTTGAACGCATTTTAAATCCTCACAAGGTACAATTACCTCCATTGTTGTAAGTGAGTCACCAAAACAATTTGTATCACTGAGAAAATCTAAGAAAACACACAAAAAACTTTAATAACAAAACTTTTCCCACCCAAGCAAATCAAACTGAAGTGAGTTGCACTCGGGTGTCGGGAACTACTCAGAGTTGCAGTGTTGTCATTTAAGCAAAAAAAGTCGCCAGGTATATGAAAAATCTAGCTAGATGTCGAAAATTTTTTATTTTTAAGATATTGCTTGAATATTTTCGTTATTTTAAAAAGTCGCTAGTTTTTATTGTTGCTAAATCTTAAAAAAAAGTCTCCAAACTCGTTAACACTAGTAGTGCGGGCGTCCCAAATTTCACCCATTTCGATTTTCTTCCTGCTCTAATTAATATTTTATTATGCATATAATCGTAACTTTTTATGACTTTTCATGAAATATGATGATTATTATATTTATTATATAAACGAGACTTCAACCACGTAATTGCAATATACATTTTTTAAATCCAAATTTACCTCAGTCCGTATGTTCCGCGCTTCTAGTGTTAAAAATCTCCAAGATCTCACAACATCGCTAAAACGGCAACACTGCAGAGTTGGCAAGATGACAAGGTGACATCATACGCGTGCAACTTCATACGCATGCACGGCTTAAATCTTCCATACTGATCCTTTTTTAGACGCACAAGGTTCTAACTCGTTATACGGCACATCGCTATAAGTGCGAAAGTGACAGAGATAGTATTTGAAAGCCAGGCAAAAGCCGGTACGTGTAAGCGAGATAGCTATATTTAGATGCTGCTAATGCGAAACTCTGCGCGCGAACAATCGCGGTGTGTAGTAGTGTGGCATAGGTACGAACTTTTAAATAGTTCGGTTTTGATATTGATTCTCTATCGAGCATTTTAGTAAAGCATGCCGGGCTTTTGGGCTTATATGAAGGTACCGCCACTGGGTCGCTGTAAGCGGAGTCGTACTAAACGGATGTACTTTCATAGTGGCTCGTATTAAAACCAAACATGCGCCTATACTTACGTCGCTAAAAACGGTTGGTCGTTACATGCGAAGTCGTACTAAACGCATTCTACTGTAAACATCTTTCGTTAACGATAACTTAATTTTTTTATACTGTGAAATATCAAAATAAAAATTGCATGGTGATTATAACTCGTTTAAGTTTAATTTGTTAAAATTTGCGCACTGATTAAAAACTTATATACAGGTTACCTTTTATTCTTTGACGAAACTTTCAAACTTGACGGGTCTTTCTTTTAAAAGTGCGGTAAGTGATTTTTACACCGTTTGATTGGTGGTCGTACTGCAGCTCTAGTGACGTCACACAACGTCAGTACAACGAGCAGCTCACCTGCAGACTGCTCTGTATGTGCGCGATGCGGATGAGGTCCTGCAAGGGCACGTAGGAGCCGGGCACGGCGAGCTCGAGGTCGCGGCAGTTGAGCAGGCGCGGGCTCACGTACTGCAGCTCTAGTGACGTCAGCTGGGGCAGCTGCCGGCTGATGCGACGGAATACGTGGTAGTACAGGTCCCATGCCTGGTTTAGGTCTCGTACTTGGCCGGATTCCTGAGAAAAAGAAAACATTGAAACTTTATTTAGTAGCTGATGTGGATTGAAGAACGTATTTTATTATTGTACTGGCATAAGTCACACAGCTTTATAGTTCAAAACGAAATGCTTTCACTCCCACTGAAAAGAATCAAGTAAAATAGTAGAGTCAACTGTGGCATCTTTACTTTCCATGAGCAACTTTACCCAGGAGTAATCAATATTTTTAGATTACTAAAAATCTGTTGCCGCCATCTAATATCAAAACAATACAAAAGTAGAAAAATCGACTGAGCAAAAAATTTTAGTGATCGAGACATTTTTAAGTAAGTACCGTACTCATATCTCTTATTACCCCTCCCCTCCCCTCCTTTCACTCCCCCTCTCTCTTTACCTCTCTCTTATCTCTTATTTTACTTGATTTTTTTCAGTGGGAGTTCAAGCATTTCGTTTTGAACTATAAAGCTGTGTACAGATACATGTGACAGATAAATGTTTTGTAAGTTCAATAACTTTTCTGAAAAAGTAAGGACATAAAAAAAAAATTAAACGTACCTTATATCTATTACACCACTCCTGCGCCTCATTCAGATCCCGTCCGTACGCCTGACTGAACGACACCTCCTTCAAAGTCTGTGGGCCTCGTTCCAACATCGCATGCAACGGCTCCAATGTCTTAAACATGGCATTCACATCATTTTCACTGAAGTACAACCTTGAAGCTTCCTCTAAAGCTTCATGCCATTGCTCATGCCATAGAATAGCCACACGAATGAGCTCCTCGGATATCATAGCAGCCTGGTTGACTAAATTACTCGAATGAGTACACATTGACTTCAAAACCTGATTAGCAGCGTTCTTCCGGGCAATGAACGATGACTTCGAAGCTACTGTCAAAGGATAGACTAGAGCTTGAGGGTGAGATTTTCCAATATCGATTAATAAAGAATGTATTAATTTTCCGACTAGCGCTCTTGGCGTGTCAATCCTAGCTATAAGTTGAGGTATAACTTGAAGCCAGACGTTAATTTCGATAGTTCTTATGCCTTCAACAAGTGCCTCATGAACAGCTGGGTAATGACCAAAGTCGAACCATAGAGTTAACAACCTAAGAGTGTCTTGAAGTGAACTGCCGTGTGACAGCTTAATGGATTTAAAGAATCCTTCGACGGCTGGCACCGTATGCTGTTGAATACACTCCGGAGAAGGTCTTCTTTCGGCCGGAATATTGGTGTCTTGATGTTTATAGAACAAAACGGTCTCAAAGTTCATGTAAGCCCAAGCATGCCAAGCTTTGTACCAATCAGAGGACAGTTCTGTGGCTGCGGCGTAGTTCCGGAGAATTTCGGGAATAGAGAGCTCATTTATACCGAGTAAGGATTCACACCATGACCCTAGTTTCAAATGGCACCGGGCTAGCAGTCTACAGTGTTCCGCGTCACCCGTTTCAGTCGAGTCTACGTATCTTTGGAGTTGGTCGTACGCCAACTGTTTGTCACCAGCGACCCACAAATGTTTGGCATATGCTAATGTCAGTCTTGGCTCATGTGTTGGCAGCGGCATGTCTCTATTCTTACTAGGATCTGTTCCCAACAACATTACCAATGTTTTGTGAGCTTGGCGTGGGGCACCGCTCTTTCGGCATAGTGAAGCGAACTTTAGCCATGTGGCCATGTCTTCTTGTGGTGTTAGAACTAGACTGCGGACTTGAAGAATCCTGCGCCAGTCTTCTACTAATCTTTGGCCACCTTGTAGTCTTGTCCACCATCCCTGTCTAATAGATTCTCTCCTCTCCACAACCGACTTGTACGTGATTACTTCTTCTAATTCTGCTAACAGCTGAGCGTTTACTAAAGCACCGTACGCTCTCTGATAACTTTCGCCAGCTACAGCAGTCAACTCAGAGTCTAACAAGGTACGCGCTTGATCAATGAATAGTTTAGATTTCTCAAATTCTCCATTGTGGATATTAAGAACGGCCCTATAGAATGCACCATCTTGTGTATTTTCTGGGAGGAAATTGACGTATTTGGCCATGGAGTCCCATTCGCTGAGGCCCCAAGCTGAAGCGGCCGCAAGTCTTGCTGCCTTGAACTTTTCTTCATCATTCATTTTGACCCATTTCTTGGAGACTGTGTTGTATAATTCCACCCACTCTCCTAAAGCTTCGAAGCACCGTAACTCGCCGAGATAAGAGTCAATATCGCTTACATCATCATTTAACTTGTCTCCATACAAATCCAGGGCCTTTTCCCAGTTGTGTAGTTTCTCGTACCATCTTATTTGTACCTTGAGGTTAGCGTCGCCGGCTTCGCGCTGTGCCATGACTCTTTCTAGGAGGCCTTCGGCGGCCTCTTTCTGTTGCAGCTTGTTGTTGATGTGAATCAGAGCCTCTACAACTTGAGATGTTGCGCCGTTACGGAATTCTTCTTCCTGCGACAAAATACGTAGCGATTAGGAAAGCAACTGAAATGGTGGATCTGACTGAGGAGTAAATTTGCTAGTACAATATTATTTAAAATAAAACTTGCATTTATGAAGATTCGGAAAAAATTTCGCTGTGAAACTTCTTGGTCATACATGATGCTCAGTTCGGTCTTCGCGCAGGACTTTCTACAGAGAGTGCTATACTGAGCCTTAAGCACACTGTAGAGTATTACACGAGTAGGAAAATGCCCACTTATGCTTGTTATCTAGACCTCTCCAAAGCATTTGACCTTGTAAATTATGATAAACTATGGGATAAGCTTAAGGAAACCAATCTACCTGGTGAGACGATTGCTATTCTTAAGTTTTGGTATCACAGTCAGGTCAATTATGTAAAGTGGGCTGGCACCCTGTCGGATCCATATGCACTACAGTGTGGAGTAAGACAGGGTGGATTGTCATCCCCAATGTTGTTTAATCTATATATAAATGCGCTTATCGTTGAGCTCAGCAGCATGCATGTCGGCTGCCATGTAGATAATATTTGTGTAAATAATCTAAGTTATGCAGACGACATGGTCCTGCTGAGCCCAACAATTGGTGGACTTAGGAAATTAGTGAATGTGTGTGAGACGTACGCGGCTAGTCATGGACTTAAATATAATGTGACTAAAAGTGAGGTCATGGTATTTAAAGCAGGCACCAAGTCACCTGATCAGATTCCTCCCGTTACTTTGAACGGAACGCCCATGAAACTGGTCACCTGTTTTAAATACCTTGGGCACATAGTCACTGATGTCCTACGCGACGATGAGGACATGGACAGGGAGCGTAGGGCTCTGTCGGTCAGAGCGAATATGATAGCCCACAGGTTTAAACGTTGTAACGCTCAAGTTAAAATAACACTGTTCAGTGCGCATTGTACATCCTTATAGACGTGCTGCCTGTGGGCTTCATATACGCAACGATCATTCAGCGCCCTGCGCGTCCAATATAACATTGCGTTCAGGGCGTTGTTGGGGCTGCCGCGTTGGTGCAGTGCATCGGGTATGTTCGCGGACACACGTTGACGGCTTCCACGCCGTGCTCCGCAAACGATGCGCAGCGGCGCTCTGCAGGTTGCGCGCCAGCACCAACAGCATCCTGGCTGTTATTGCGGATAGGCTGGATACGAGTTACGTTCAGCACTGGGTTAATACCCACATTAGGAAATAAGTTATTTTACTGTTTATCTTATTATTTTTTTTATTTCATTTTATTTTTTTATTCTTAATTACTAACACTAGTTTCATAAGTTTGTACTAACATTCTATGGATTTTTAAATCTCAATTAAAAAGTTTTTATTTTATTTTATTTTATTATTTATTTATAGCATTTATATAACATCATTTTCTCCTTACCTTATAATGCAAAGCCTTTGCATAAGCTCTGCAATGCATAGCCCTTTCACCGAGCAGATGCGTAGATATCGGCAGAGCGCCCCCTTCACAATGTTCCATGAACTCAGCCAAGTTCAGCACGGTATGTGCCAGCTCTGGCGCATCGGGGGCGGTTAGTGCTTGTTCTAGAGCATTCGATAGCTCAGTACGAGATGTGTTGTCGAGTTCCGTCCAACATGAGACGAAAGCGGCGTTGAATAGGTCGCGCAGGAGTTGTGAGTAGTTGTGAGCTAAGGCTAGGCATGCCCTGTAAATGAAATGTCGTATAGAAATGAAATTGAAATAATCTACATCTAGGTTTTACCTTTAAAACACTTCAAGGGTTTTAACTGTTTTTTTTTTCATACCCTCACTTACACCAAGCAACAAATCGCATTTCAAAAATATGGCGAATGACACATGATCGAGCCGTGATTTTTTTATTTGAATTTGACATAAAACGGCTGAAGGCCAATTCCTCTAACCTAATATTATAAATGCAAAAGTAACTCTGTCTGTCTGTTACGATTTCACGACTAAACCACTGAACAGATTTTGATGAAATTTGGTATGGGAAGTTTGAATCCCAAAAAACGATATAGGCTACTTTTTATTACGCGACTTCGTCTGCGTCCGCGATAACCGATTTACGCGGACGAAGTCGCGGGCAGAAGCCAGTAGTTTATAAAGTATGTAATACATTGATATGTGTGGTTGTGTATTTAAATATCCTACAAACTTTTAACAGGACAAGTATTAGTAATGGTGATAACAGCAGCCTGCCTTAAAAATCGATTAAGAGTAGTGAGAGTTAGTGGATAAATACTAACCTAAGAGCAGGACTATGAGACTCGGTCAGCAAGCCAATGCTGAACCTCCTCAGCCACTCCAGCCAGTCATCCTTAGATACACGAGAGCTAACTGTCCACGCTAGCTTCAAGTTGTGCGCGTTCACACACAACTTACGGATAGACTGGGATGTGTCGCAATTGTAGCCGATGCGAGCCTGTCGAATATAAATTTTTAGAATTTCTACAGACTAAAGCTGTGTGGATTTGTGTTTGAGCTGTGTTTTAGTGCTATTATCCTGTTTTAGTCCTCCAAACCGAATTTCGGCCATCGCAGGCAATCTCATCAGACGCCTGCGGCTACCCCCGTGCCTCGGAAAGCACGTTAAGCCACGGCTTAACGTGCTTTCCGAGGCACGGGGGTATCACACCGCCAACTACCAAACTCTGGGTTATGGAAAACCCCAATAACACTTTGCACAACCTGGGAATTTAATTCAGGACCCCACTTGCAACCATGAGAACAACGGGGCTATAATATCATGGTAGCATTTATCTAGCTAGCCTAACCACGAAATATGCGGTTTTTACCGTATCCTAAGGCAAACCTGCAAGGAAAGGAATTTTACGTCGCTGGCGCTTGTGCAATACATTACGTAGATAACTATAATAGTATAAAAGTCCTACCTACCTCTTGATTATTGTTTCTTGGCGTCCGCCTCGTGCTTTGTAAGAACTCGTCCATGGCTAAAGTTTGACTAGACTGCATTCGAGAGAGCAACTGTTCGTAGTTTTGATGCTGAATCTTATGTCTGACCACCACTTTTTGGACCAGTGGGATAAAATCTGTGAACTTGCGACCTAATTGGACAATCAACGCACATAGCGTGTCCATTGCAGTTGGTCGCAATGCCGCGCAGGTGTCCAAACTTCTAACTAAAGGATGGATTATTCTGGAAACCAGTTCACTGTAGTTCAAGGAATCCGAGAGATAGTCCACTGTCTCCATTGCAACTTTAGCCACGTTTATTGGGCAGTCTGATGCGTCAAATAACTTCACGATGGATGGTATCACTAAATGCATATAATCGTCCAAATTATCTTCAAATTTTTGTAGGGCGAAAAGTAGTTTTTCTGTCACAATTCTATCTTTGCTCGTATCGTGTGCTAGAACACGCAGAATCTGTGGCATTAGCTGAGGCAAGTACACTTTGAACTCTGACCCAAGAGCGACAGCGATGTACTCAACCAACAGAATTAAAGTTGGTTGGAAAGGACTGTTTGGTGTCCAAAACTCCCTGATCAACTCAAATATTTTGTCCAAATAATTACGAATGTGCTGCTTTACAATGGCAATAAGTCTTGCTAGTTGAGTGAACAGAAACTCTCTGAAGTTATTGTTGTCGGTCGCTCTCGCCACGTATAGAAGACTCGGTGTCACGCGAGATATGTATGGCACGCATTTTATTCCCAAAGACTGGAAGATGAAGGTCACTGCTTGGACCACACTAGTGTGATGCTGCTGCAGTGTAGGATCACGTAATATCCTCATAAGTGTAGATATAACTATAGCTGGATAATATTCGTCAAGGATTGGAGATGACATGTTAACAAGCATCTCACTAGTTGTCATATCGAAATTATTTTCTTCGGCTTTGCTATCAGCAACAGGAACTAAGCTGGAATCAGGCTTTTCGCCAATCAGACCTCTAGTTATCTTGTGTTTGTAAGGATCCAAAGCTCCTAGCAATCCCAAAACGCGAATAGTCTCTCTCCTATCTTTTGGTTGCTGTTCAGTCTTCAAGAAGTTCAATAGGACGTCCATAAGGGTCGGGTACTCGGTGTAAGGAGCAACGACGTAGCCTGTAGCGCTGACCAGTTGGCCAAACGCCCAGAGAGCAACACTCCTCTTCTCTGTTGCACTTGCATCAGATAACAGTTCCAGAAGTATACTCAAAAGTTCTGGCAGCCATTTCTTAAGTCCACTGTTATCGCCGTGTACGTCGGCTAAATCTCCGATGGCTTTCAAAACGCTGATGACTACACCGGGATTCGAGTCAGATTCTTTTAGTTTTGGTACAAGCACATTCAGAATTGTTTCCATATATGGCTTGACAAGCTTCGGAGCATGACGTATGAGGTTATCTAACATCCTGGCTGCCTGCTCTTTATTCCTGCTCATTCCAGAGTGCTCTAATTCCGTTAGGAACTGTATTAGCGTCTTTCTAAGCCCCGGCATGACGTAAGCGGGATTAACTACGCTCAACCGACCAACAGTGCAGATAGCCAACTCTCTGATAGCCAAATGCTCATCATTCATAGCCATGAAAAGGAAACTCAAGTTCTCAATTTGGGCCAAATGTGTGTCAAATATATAGTACAGAGACTCTAGTACCCAGTAACGAACTTCATAATCTGGGTCTGTAACTGTCACAACCAGTAACTTGCCTACTACTTCTGCTGTCAGAAGAGTAAGTGTCCTTGATGGGGTGTTCATAGTTCTGATGGTAGCATCTGCTAACAATTTCGCAGCAGTCTTGACAGCCTCTAACCTAATTTCTTGTTGCTCACTCTGCAAGAAGTGATCAGCGCATCGCCTAACAAAGGTCAGTAAGCTGTGTTGACCCTCGAAGTCAAATGACCCGAGAGTTCTTAGTGCTAGAACAATGCTGGCAGTGTCTTGGGGTTCCATTACCAAACTCATATTACTCATTTGCTGTTCCAAACTCCTTGGAACCCCTGGATGTAAGAATGGTTTGTTTCTCAGAACTAGAGAAAGCATATTTAGTAGTCCTTCTGATATTTCTTGTCTAAGGGAAGGCAAGTTTTTACTCAACTCTCTCAGGCAGATAGTCAGGGATGGACTTAGACCGGTAGCAAACATTGCATCTAATAACTCTTTAATGTCAGTGATCACTAAATCTTTAACTGAACTCCCTAGTAAGGTAATGCAAGCAAAAATGGAAGGATCTATCCAGACCCTCTTTTTAGTTTGTGTGTCCCTAATAGGCAGTGTTTGCTTGATGACATCCATTATGCTGGGGATATAGTTCTTGATGTCATTTTCGATGGCAGCAGCCATGAGACCTAAGGTGGTGAAGGCCATATTCCTGTCCTTCTCTCTGCTTCGCAGGCAGGAAAGTAGATAACTCATTGTAGAAGTAAGGTATTTCTTCAAGAAAAACTCTTTGTTGAAAGCCGCTAGTCTTGGGATTATGATCAAAAGTATTTGTGGCACTCCTTGAGTTTTAAGGATACGCTGGCTCATTACATCTGGAAACAAAAACTTTACAATGAGAAGACAAAAGTGATTGGCTTAAATACACTGCAGTAAAATATGGCTGATGTGTGTTTAGGTAATAAGAGAGACCGGTTATTTGTGTGCTATTTATATAAATTAACAAGTATTGCGCATAGGCAGTATAGAATAACTTGGGTCTTAGTTTATTAAATGAGTAATATTTATTTTTTACTTTCAAAATGACCAACTGCCTTTTGCAACTTCAGATTAATCAATTTTTTCCCCTATGATAAGCAAGCCTGGCCTTTGACCAATAACAGATAATGAAAACATATTTTTTTAAACATTTGTGTATTAGCTGCTTCTACGCACGGTGACAAATCAAGCTAGCTTCCAGCATAGCTGACTTCTCACTTACACTTACCTTTACAGATCCTCTCAAACTTTTCAGTCAGTAGTTTACGGGAGACTTCAGACTCATAAATAGGAACTGGGTATGTTACATTCTCAGTCTTGAACCCATCACACAGGTAACCTCTTTTTACTGATGGACTGTGCAATTTGGTGCTTATAAATAGAATATCATCAGATACTGTGTTATCCTGCTGTGTATCCAAACATTGCATTAGGTATGAATATTTCTTCTCCCACACAGCATTTGAGCATCTTAGCAACTCATTTAAGATTAACAAGCCTCCATGAACTCTATCCTCCTTTGACATTCCTTTTTCCTTCAAAGGAATTTCTTCAAATGACAGCATAGCCTCTTCATAACACTGCATGTACCATTGAGGTTTGGCAGTGGATTGTTTGGCCGTTTCTCTCTGAGTTGTCACCACTAAGCCAGCTCTCAAGGCTTTTGCAGCAGCCTCACGGATTTGAGGCTTAGGATCCTTCAAGGCTACAAGGATATGATCAAAGAACCCTGATACTTGTTGGTAGAAGTAAGTGGGCATGGCTATAGCCATTTCTTTTAACAGTAGCACTGCTGAATGGCGCCTGCCTTCATTCCTCTCTTCAGATAACCACTCAAATGCTCTCTTGACCTCAAACTCGACGTACTCAGCTCGTTTGACGCCCGACACTGTGGCGAGCCGGCCGACAGTTTTTGCGGCCAGTTCCATCACACCAACATCGGATGAAGGCAGTAGATTCCGAAGATAATTAGCGAATCTTGTAATACGCGTTTTGGTGGTGTCACAGTCACCGCCAATGAGACACACTGAAAATTGTAATGAATAAAATTATTATCTTTACGCAGGATATTAGTGGTGAAATTCAAGAAAGGAAGATTCTCGTCCTTTACCTATAGCTAATACACCTCCTTTCTTTTCGTGGACATCGTTGCTGGAGACCATCTCAAAGATCTGGTGGTTGAACTCATCGAGAAATTGAGTGAGTTCCTCCTGTGGGACCTCTCGGAGCTCCGTCTTAGCAAAATGATAGAGTTCCCTAGCTGTCTTGATTTGGATCTCCACGTTCCGGGACTTAAGCCCCGCAACGAAGGCACCGACTTGATTGGACATCTTGGTTTTGTTTTATTTCATGATGCACGTGCAAATCAATCCGCGTAACTTATCACGCGTTTTTTTCATTCAATTCAATTTATAAATAAACAAAGTATTTTCCACACCGAATCGAAAACGATCATAGACTAAAAAAGTGCTTTTTATTTTCATATGTCAAAACGCTAGGGATGTGTACTGCATTTTTGTTTTAGTTAATTACGGTTTTCTTTGAGACTAAACTTGTAAATAACAAAATCTTGAGATTTATCATATTATGTGCAAATTAAAAGCACTAGCTATCAAACTGTGTTTTGTCTCTTATGACACAGGATACCCTTGTTTAAGAGACAGAGATTAAGCTATTGTGTACAGATTTCTGTGTCATCCAAAAGTTTTATGTAAATGTTCTCTATCTGTATTTTTGGGAAATAAAGATATATTATTATTATTATAAATTATGATTTTATGTTTAAAAAAATGTTACTCAATTTTATTAAGATTAATACAGTGAGTATTTGAGGTAATAAAATAAACTGTGCTCTATGGTTACATGGCCGATATTTCATTCATTTGAAGCTTCCTTTTCTTTCTGTCGTATGGATATCTATATACGGGCGGTCATCGTTGAAGATTTCCGTATAAATTATTAAATGAAGGTGCTATAAGCGTTGATTTTATGAAAAAGCTGTAGGTTATAAATTGTTAAATAATGATCTTACTCGAGATCAATAATAGAATTATAGAAGAGACTTTAACAGTTAAATATAAAAATGCACTGGCGCGGTGAGTACGTTACGCTTAGAAAGTGTACTGTTTTTTCATAATTGTGATGTGTTTAACGAGCATGCAGTCTATATGCGTGAGTTTCGCTACCCGGTTGCTTCAGTGGAACTGTCTACGAGGGGGTGATTCCTGGCCATAACCCCTTTTCGGAAGTATCTTGACAAGTGTCAAATTCCTGGGGTGGGCCCCACGTTGGCCGCAAGCATCACAGCAGGTTCCTAAAAATGTATAGAAGCAGGGCATATAGTGATTTGAATGTGTAATAAGTCATGTAGTGAATATGACGTGATAGTGGCTATCTCAGCATGGATGAGTCATATCAGTTGTTTATTGGTGTTTAGTGGTGTGCGTGCGGATACGTCCCGTAATGTTTTTGGATTCCAGTGGCGGTAAACAATGTAATGAATCTGATATGTGATACTGATATCCATTTGTTATAGTGAAAGAATGTCATGATAATAATGTGGTGACATGTACCAGGATATGAGTAATTTGGTGTGGATTTATCACCCCAAATTTATTTATTGTTGTTGTTGTTTCCAGCTTAAAGCCGGAGTCAATAGATGTGAAAGTTGCAGATTTTGATGGAGTACTCTTTCATATATCCAATGTGAATGGAGATAAAACCAAAGTTAGGGTATGTGATCAACAATACATTTTCTAATTAAAGTTTTTCTTTTGAAAATGTTCTAAATTCTTGTTCATACTGTCTGTAAAGTTATTGACCTGATTCCAAAACAGCTCTCCAATTTTAAAACCAAACATGATTGGCTAGAACATCCAATTTATTTACTACATACTTCAACAGTTACTCATACAAGTATGTGTTTATTAGTTCACTGTCAACAAGTATTCAGAGGTATTCATAATAATTCTTATTCTTAACAAGCCACTGGCCACTAGGCTATTATTATCATTTTCAAAGAATAGATAAAATCCCTTGGAAGTGTGCTGGAATTTATTTAAAACATTATCTAGCGAATTCATTTCCCATGTACTTAATTTACTATAAATGTATTTGCTTCTAAAGTTTCTAATATTCCAGCTTAATGGAGTCTGGGGCTATGTCAATAATACCCAATTTGTTTGCAGGTTAGTATATCACTGAAGTTCTACAAGCAGTTGGAAGAACATGGAGCAGATGAACTGCTCAAAAGAGTATATGGGCCACTCCTCACTGAGGCAGAGTCAGGTAAGAAATAATACTAATAAAAAACAACAGCGAAATAATTGCAGAGGAAGTCAGGATATGTGGCAAGGGGCTATTACTTTAAGGGTTTTAAACATAACTGTAAAAATGTGGATGCACTATACATCTCTGTCCATCCTTTTGGGGAATACAGGTGTGATATGGGAATTCATGGAGATGAACTCCAAATAATACAAAATGCTTTACCTCAAATTAATGTGCCAACAAGGAAAATTAGTATGCTGGTTATGAAAAATGTGCTTGCATATTATGTTTTTCAATATCATTTTATTTTACCAATTACCAATACCCAAACATATAATTATTGCAAAAAATAAGTGTCTAACAGTTTTGACAACTATTAATTAATAACTCAGTAGTCTGATATGATCAAATAAATCTGTAGCCTAAGAACTGTGCAGTTTCCAATGCAGAACAAAAACTAGTTCCTCCACGGTTGCATAAAAATGAAAGCGAGTATATAAGCCTGTTTTTATACATTGCATAATTAACCATGTTCACTGGAGCAGTTAGTTCCAGTTCATATGTAAGCTAAATATATCGAATGTCACTTGTTTTCCTTAGCATTTAAGGATAAATTATTTATGGTCACAGGCGTGCCACATATGTTTAAACTTCCTTATTAAAGTGAGTCATGAAATTGATAAAAACCGTTTTGTTGTAATATGTTATAGTATATTGTCAGCTTGAACGAAAAGCTTCATAAAATCATAACTTAAACAATTTTCAGTATATTTTATTCCTTTACAATGTAAAAAACTGAATTGCTTGATAACAGAAAAAGCTGCACCCTAATATTTTGGTTAACTCTTTTATCAAAGCTGATAAACCACAGTACATGTTTATGTTACCAACCACAGACATACATTTTGTTTATTTGTATTGAGCACAATACCCTTATAAAGATACATTGGTTCTAGAGACTAGAGGACTAGTACAATCTCTTGAACCTTTTTATGTCTAGGACATCAAGTAATCTCAATGAGAGATATAACACGCAGAAACTTTGTCATTGAAATGTGAACATCAACAACTAAATGTTTAATAAATAACAAAAATATGAGTCTTATTTATACACATACATATTGGTAACATTTTGATAAGATTAGTTAGCAAGAATGGAATACTATTGATAAGATATAAATGTTTTAATTTGGAACTTGTAGCTTATCTTATGGCTGTATTTTCTGCTTCAATTCGAATTTCGTTTTCAGTATTATTGAACTTAATTTGCATAGCATAGCTAATACCATCCGTATTATCAAAGAGCTGACGAAACACTGAATATAAATAAATGATTTTCTAAAGCACTTTTGTAATGACCTACAACAGTGTTTCAATTTTGTTGCCGGTCAAATCAATCGTCGTTAATTAGGCGGACCTCTTTGTATCGACGATTTGTTATAACATAAAATATTCACTGGCAATGATAAAGTAGCACTTTGAACTCTCGTATTGATTAGTCATAAAGCGACACACCTTTGCCACAATCATCAAAGTAACTGTGTCTCTAGGGAAAACTGTGTTTATGGAAATACAATGACGCGTTTACTATGATAGTAACTACCTACTACTATGGAGTACGCATAATATGCTTTATTATGTCGCACGGACGTGTTTCGGTCGTTATGGGGCGGCGGAAAGCATTTTTTACTCCCTAAGTCACGTAGCCAACGAAATTGAAGCTCGTCTTATTTCCATTTGTAATGATCCTGACAGAATAAACTAGAGCATATTAATCTCCGAATCTATAAACGAAACGAAATCACGAGAATTCATACAACAGCCATAAAATACAATTTGTAGCTAACAGTTCCGTTCAACCACACAGCAGAGCTGTCAAACCGCTTGACCAACCATGCGAATATAATTCCAGCCTTTATTTAGCACTTCTTTTTCATCTAACCACTTAACAATTCCACCTACAGGCTACAACATATCCTTGCTGCTCGATTTGGAGAACATTCCCGACGACTGGGAAGATGTTGTGAAGAAGGTCGGACTCCTCAAGAGAAACTGCTTTGCGTCTGTGTTCGAGCGCTACTTCCGACTGCAAGAAGACGGCGACGTTAGCCATAAACGCGCCGTCATCAACTATCGACAGGATGAGACGCTGTTAGTAGTTAAAACTAAACTATTTAAAATTTCTCAAGTGTTCAAACACCTGTACTTTTGCGGATCTAATAAACGCCACTAACGCTGATTTTAAGAGGGTAACTAATTTAAGAATCTCCGAAAGGATCAATTAAACCTAAATCTTTTGTAGTGATATTGTCAATCACTTCAATCGCATTTCATAGATGATTAATTTGCGCATCAGTGTGTATAAATCACGTAAATATTGACAACTGCAATTATCGTTTCATCGACTCGAAAAAAGAAGAACTATTTCACAATACAATATTTCTACATTTTTACCTGTTATTCATATGGTATACATAATAAAGAGTATTTTAGTAAATTCTCAAAGATTGAACTGGTTTAAAATAATATCATCATAGTCAGTCTAAAACATTCCTACTACTGGAAAACAGGCCCCCTCTCTTTGAGAGCGAACAGGCCGTATTCCACCGCGCGGGTCCAGTACGACAATCCGTATGGACCCGCGAAGATGTCAAAAAGTGTATATTCAATAGTATTTCTCGCTGCTATTATTAGGCATCCGCGGCGGAAGCTTGTGTTAGGTATATAGCTGTGAACATTGTGCCTGGCCAATCCATATTGGTCTTGAGTTCACTAAGTTATGCTTCCTGACTACTAACAGCTTTTGCATGCACACTATGCATAAACGCATTACCAATATCGTTTTCCCTTTATGCTGTCGATAATATTTCCTCAAATCAGCTAAATGGACTTGATAATTTTAAATAGTATTATTTTCCTTATTTCGCATAATCCTTCCTCATCAAACAAATTACTTGATGTTCCAGATACGTGGAAGCGCAAGAGGATCGCGTGACAGTGGTCTTCTCCACGGTGTTCCGACACGAGGACGACATGGTCATCGGCAAGGTCTTCATGCAGGAGCTCAAAGAAGGACGGAGAGCGTCGCACACCGCGCCACAAGTAAGTTGTGATATTAGTTCAGTAAATTGGTTGTTAACTTGGTGGCGCAACCAGGGCCGATCAAGGTGAAAATAACTGGATGAACTTGATTCCAATCGAAAAAACAAGATTGTGAAAAAAATGAGAAGGTTATCTGTACCCTACAGTGAGGCAATAAGGGTTAGATAAACAAAAGTTGGCTGTAAATAAGATTTTAATTTGTCAGAAATTTTATAAGCTGTATTAGGTCAATATTCCTCAACAAATAGCACTGAAACATCTAGGATTTATATAAAAAATGAGATTTTACGAAACATGTAAGATAATGTCTGAAACGGGCTTTTAAGAGCTATTCAGATTTGAGTGGACTTGACCTAATAGTACTTACATCGCCCCCTCTTTTGTGGGTCGCCTCCCGACCGTCAATATGGCACGTATCCCGCGCGAGTTAGAAAAGGTCATTGACTTGACAAGTTCGAATCTACAACGTAATAAACCGAGCAAAACGTCACAGTATCGATGGTTTTTTTTTTTTGAGGGACTTTAAGATACATTAACTAACATGTTTTAAAAACATCCTATAAAGTTTCCTACGAAAACAGGTGTTAAAAATATTGAGATTCTGAATGTTTTTGAAGTAGGGTACCTAATTAGGTGCTATACTCATGTAATTATATTTAAGAGACTGACTAGACTGTTAAAGCTTATATATATTTTAATGCTCACTTTGTTGTCTATGTAATACATATTTATTCATTTTATTTTCAGGTATTGTTTTCACACAAGGAACCGCCCTTAGAACTAATGGATACGGATGCGAGAGTAGGCGATAATATCAGTTATGTTACGTTCGGTAAGTTATCAACTCATCACCTCATTTTTCTAAATAATGTTTTGATCGAAATTTAAAACGCGATGCTAGACCGTGTACTGGCAAGTTCGACCAAATAATGAGGATGCCTTGAAATAAAAAGAGAAACATTAAGTTTTTCATTTTATTTTTAGTCTTGTCATGTAGGTACATACGAAAATATGTTTTTGTATTACTCAATTTTCCTTAAAAACCATAACTAGAAACTACAATAGCCGAACTTCCATACAAACTTTCATACCTTATTTATCTAATAAGAGATGAATTTCCAAAAAAAGTTCATTCAAATCGGTCCAGCCGTTTAGGAGGAGTTCAGTGACATACACATGTATAGTCGAATTATATATATAAAGATATATTTTAAATTTGTATGTATTACATAATTATGATTTGTGACCGTAACAAATATGGTTTTACATAATTATAATCATTTAACTTATCAATACAACCCTCAAACTTAATTTAATTTGATTAAATTATTTTTTCATGAAATTGTCGACCAACAACCAATCCAACCCAAAATAAATAAAAAAAAAAACGAATCCAATCTGGTCCAATTGTTGACCATTGTCGAATTAACCTACAACCTTGCACTGAGCCCTGATAATTTGAATTTCGTGGGCTACCCTAGAGCTTTCACCTTAAGTAGATTATCCAATTTTATTTCCGAATAAAAATGTATAATTATTTATGATAATAAATCATCCTCTATGAATTTGAGTGTTCATCAGAGTGAATAAGCGTGGTGTTGTGTCGCAGTGCTGTTCCCGCGCCACACGTGCGCGGCGGCGCGCGCCAACACCATCGACCTGCTGCACATGTTCCGCGACTACCTGCACTACCACATCAAGTGCTCCAAGGTGTACGTGCACTCGCGCATGCGCGCCAAGGCCGGCGACCTGCTCAAGGTGCTCAACAGGGCGCGCCCGCAGAACAACTCGCGCCCCGTCGAGCGGAAGACTATCACGTTAGTGCTTTTTATTTTGTTTTTTGGAAGGGAAATCATCAAATGACGCCTCCCGCTTTGGGCGGAGCGGGAGGGCGTGTCAGACTTTTACTGACTAAAACCTACCCGTGTTCCTTCAGTTAGTTGCCAATGCCAAAGCCACGGTAACTTTCGAACAAATCTCGCGACTCTGGCAGATCACATTAGATTATTATTATGATACAAGCTGTATGTGGGCATTCTCTCATCGGCTAAAATTACGAACTTCCATTCAAAGTTTCATCCCCTTTTGACCCCTTTAGGGGATTTTTTTTTGTAATACTTTCTTATTGCTCTCTTGCATCATAGTAAGGAACTATCGTGAAGAAATTCATATTTCTGGACCTAGCCGTTTATGCAATGCGTTATCCGTCAGTAAAGGAAATCAGAATTTTTTAGTAAGTAGATGCTTATAAGAAGACAATGGACCGCACTTATTAGCATAGCACGGATGATCATTGAGTTGTTGTTGAATAAAGAATGTAAACTGGTAAAAGAAAGAAGGATACCCTCAGGCTAGGTGGAGGGATGATCTTCGCAGGGTAGTCAGCCGTTGATTGAGTAAAATGGCATGTAATTGGAGAGGTCTATGTCCAAAAGCGGACAGCTTTAGGCTGAACATGAAACCTATAGTCTGAAATGTGATAATCCCCAATATCTTAACAGTCCAGTGTATAGCATGATTACCAGTCGATATGCTTACTGAACAATGAATTTGATTCTTTAATGTTATGTCCGTACAGGGGAAGAACATTCGTGAGGCGAGACTGAGTGTTGCGCGCCGGCGGGACGTAGGCGCCGCCAGCTCGCCACTTGTCGCGTCGTGTGTCATCGGGAACGTTCGGGCGCACTCGGACACGCACACCACACTCACATACCGCCCGCAGTTCTAACATTGTAACTTATCAACCTGTATCACACACGAAAAGAGATAATAATCGAGTGGACGCGTTACCCACGAAGATACTCCGACAATGTGCGTATTTCATCTATCCAAGTTTCAATGAAATGACATAGAAGATAATTATTTATTAAAATACATTGTTTGTGTTTCATTCAGACGTCACAAAGTACTTATTCTTAAAATCATCTCGATGCCATTTCTAATAAAATAAAATTGCCAAATAACCACTGTTATGCTCAACGTTTCGTGTACTGCCCATCGACGTTAATATTAGCAAAGGAAATGTGCACATTGTATTTATCATAAATATTTATTGTCAAATCTTCAAGCATAGCGTTATTAAAGTCAGTAAATAATGTTGCCGTAGTTCTTGTTGATGACGAAATTATGCTTTATTATAATGAGAGTTCTATTTATAGCGGTGGCACTGCGACATCCAAACTTGGGTTCCTAAAATGTCTAGCATACACCGTCATTGCATTGTTACGCGTTAGGTAAACGTAGTGTCCATCGGGAGCGAACCGCACTTGTAGCTTCCGTTATTATGTTGTAAGTTATGACATTACCAATCCTCATGTAGGGTAAAGTGTATTATAAAAATCTAGCCTATACTTACCGTTTCGGTTTACAAACTTGTAAAAATGTATATCACTGGAATATCGAGACAGGTATCATGCACAAAACACGTACGAATTATATTCAATTATTAATTTTACGCCGCTCCTCCTATGTTTAGTTTAATACTACGCAATATATACGAACAATAATTTTATTAAGTGTTTCACCCTTAAGTTTTAGGTAGGTCCGATTCAATTATAATGTAAGTGAAAGTGTATAGTATTTCTCAATAGATTCTTCCATAGTCAATCGGAACTCGATGAACAAATCATAATGGGCCTTATTTATGATGGAGGTTGAGTTCAGTTTGCTCTGTTTATGGAGCCGTTGTGGCTTCGGTACGATAGAGTCGCTAGTTTAGAACACGGTACACTATGTATCTAACGTTTAAGTGCAATTCAATTGATTACACACCACATTCTTTTATTCAAAATTGCATTTTTAGTTTTAGACAGAGAATAAAAACTCTATAAAATACATTCTAGCAAAAATTTATTTCACATTTTGAGAGTATTTTGTAGTTAGTTTCATCCCGTCGCCAAACACGTCTCATTCGACGCAAGTATGTATTGTGTTCGTGTCACATTTGCACTAACTATTAATAATTGCTCAAAATATTGCGAACACCAAGGAGCTAGGATATTATTATCAGAGTGAAACAATAGAACAACGTACAGTATGGAGTAGCGATGTCTAGTGTTTAAGGTATGATAAATAAATGATTACCTGTGTTTGGATGAGATCGTGGTAAAGTTATATTGAGTCATGGACTGAAAGGTTAGGCTATCTAAAGTGTGTCGAGTCAGTGGGTTTACAATTTTTTTTAAATATAATTCACTAAGTCAAATAAACGAAAAGTTAGTGACACAACCAGTACCCTAATTTCGTAACACACTAGAAATCACAATCTAAATCATTTTGAAGGATATTGATAATCCAATGTTTCATGCTCAACAACGTAACTAACGCAATTAATGTTGTCAAACTGTCAGAATGAAAGCCATAGCTATTGTAAGTGTGTTATGCAATTAGCCCGCTGTAACTAACTTGAAGGTTCTCAAAGCAACATTGAATATATGGTTAAGATGGAACGTAATACAAGTATGTAGAACGATTTAACTATTTAATGAAAAAAACTTAGCTAACTTAAATTTATGTAATGTTTATTTGCAAGATGTATTATTTATGTATTATAAAATGTAAGTTAAATGTTGCTTTAAAGTTATCGCTTACATTGGAAGATTGTTTTTACTGTCAGTTTTAATGCGAGATTATGTAAACAGCGCAGAATACCGAAGTTATTTGTGAATATGTAATTATTCTTGTGATTTAAAATCCGTTTATACTGTATTTTTTATTTTCTAGATTAAAGAAAACTTACTGCATTTTAACGTTTATTTTATTTATAGACATCTAATAAATCCTATAGTAATACAACTATATATAAAAGTACTCTGTAATACAACATCAACAACAAACTCTAAAATATATTACACACCAATAACTATAAATATGTATAATTTTTCACAGTTACAAATAAATTTCAATCATAAACGTTATAGAATTAGTATCTAATGCACATTTATACATCCAAGATCCTGTTAGAAGTCCATTTTGTTGTCGTTACCGGAGGGTGTGGGCGATGTCGGTGACTTGGGCTGTCCTAATTTGGAGAGCGTGGCCACTTTGGACGCGAACTTGACAAAGCTAAGCCCCGACGCTTGTTGCTCCGGCTTCTGACCGCCTTCCGGTTGGAATGACGCGTCCAGTGAACCTGTCAGAAACGTCATTATTAACTTTTATGATTAAACTTGCTTTTACCCACGGCTTCGCCCGTGTGTCGGAAATTATTCTACGAGAACGTATATACATATACATACATACATAAACTCACGCCTTTTTCCCATGGGGGTAGGCAGAAACTACAGAACGCCATAACACAGGTCCAACAAGGAGATTTTCAGGAGAATACAGCTTGGGTGGGCGGCATTTGGTAAGTTAGAACATATTTTTCGGCCTAAAAGGACACCCCAGTGCCTCAAAACCCGTCTTTTCAACTAATGTGTTGTGCCAATAAAGACATACGGTGTCGAGACATGGACGGACAAGTAAGAGACTGTCCACCGCATTCTAGTGGCACAAAGTCATGGAGCAAGCCATTAGCATAACCCTAATAGACCGAGTGCGTAACACCGAAGTCCGTCGTCGCACAAAAGTCTTCGACGTTGGGGACAGGGCGATGTGCCTCAAATGGAGTTGGGCAGGACATCTAGTAAGATCCATCGGCTATCTCGAGGAGATAGGATAAGATTATCAAGGAGTTCGCAGTGACCGAATGGTGGCCAAGACCAAGTCCGTCCAAAAGCGCGTTGGGTTGACGATATCGTCGAGGTCGCGAGAAATGCATGGATGAGAGACGAACGGAACCGAGATGATGTATGGCGGAATAAGTGGGAGGTCAATACCCAACGGTGGGTGATTCTGAAGCTGATTGTGGCTGTGGCTGATTCTGCTGAGATGATGATGATCCTAGGAATCCGTGAAAAGGTAACGAGAGTTAATCCATATATTATGAACGCGAATTTCGCGAAATATTAGTATGGATTGACTGAAAGTGGACAATAAACCACGCACCACAAAAAAAAATGAGAAAAATTAGATGACTCTAATAATTAAATGGAACAGCTATTCAAATGATCAACAAGAAATCCATTCCCAAGTAGCACAAAAGTGCTGTATAACAGCATTTTAACAGTGCACAGTGAATGCATTAGTTGCTGAATAATAGCGTAGACAGCGCATCCTCAGACTCAGAGGATATAACTCTAATTTGGGCACAAATTATTCAGCACATAGCTGTATAAGAAATCCAATTGACAAATTGCATTATCTTATATCTTTAAACGAGCAATTCTTGTATATATATATATAATCTGAATCTCGGAAACGGCTCCAACGATTTTCATGAAATTTAGTATACAGGGGTTTTTGGGGGCGATAAATGTATCTGAAATGATAGCTAGGATTCATTTTTATAAAATGTCGTTTTATTCGTGTTTTCAATTACCAACTTTATCCACAATCAACTTGAACATAAACTTATTACTTTAAACAAAATTTACCAAAAAATACCGAGCAAAGCTCGGTCATCCAGATATTAACAACATTATAGTAGCATTTATGTGTGTAACAGTCACCTAAAGAGCTGAATAATGAGGCACGTGTTACTTATTATACAGCAAGGAAGACGAATGTGTACATTGTGTATACTTTTATACAGTTGAAATTACACACTGAGCGAAATTGTGGAATGCAATAACTTAAATTATTTATTTTTCTTTGATATGAACTGTCAAATTGTAAAACATGAAGTGTATCGTTGTGTGCAAGATCTCAGGTGCCATTTGTGAGAATATACATACATAAAATTTAAGGTAAGTAAAACATTGATTTCCTCCTAATAAATTTGAAATCTTATTGGGAAGGTAACTTTACTGTCAAATACCATACATATTTAGTTCAAAATTTTCACGCGCCCTCGGAATACCACTAAATACTAAAAGAAAAGCAACAAAATTAGAATGAAAATAAAATTAATATGTTCGTTTTTGTACAAAGTAACCAAAAAAAAAAAAACTGTTTTCGTGTAATTATTTTTTAATCCATGTTTACAATTGATGTCCTCTAAAATAAACAAAAATTAAAAGATAAAATTTTATAATAATACAAAGTAACGCAGTGAATATGGCGGATGGCAAGTGAACAGTTTTAATCTCAATTTAATGCTAAGGTCTGTACGGGTGTTCACATGTGGCCTGTAATTCAGCCAAGAGTAAAATAGTTTAGCACTTGTGAAATACAAATCAGACATGGATCGATTAGGAGAGTAGTATTGGTTCACATTTGCGTCAGTTACCTAGATAAGTACCTTTATGGATCCAAGCTTTTAGGGTTCCGCCGTGGTTCTTTTCTAGCCATTTTGATCCCTTTTTTAGTTGTTATTCGACGATAAGTACTTAATTAAAATTGTAATTTAAGTAGCTGAGATTATAATTTAATTATATGTATAATACATAAGTTATTGATTTATTCAATATGCGACAAAATACCTATAAATTAGTCGGTACCTATCTAAAGATAATGTATTTTTCTGGCCTAATAATTTAATTACTTCCACATGAAATAGCATTATGTTACGTTAAGTTTAGGTATTTAATATGTTATTGTATCTTTTGGTTTTTTTTCCTCAAAAACTGTATAGATAATGTTGTCATTAAGAAACTGATACTTCTATTATAATAAGTATATTTTTCTTGTTTTTACAGAACGAGACTTTCAAAATAGTTCAGACTATAGAGAGGTGTTGTCGATCTAACATTCGTTCCTGCACAGTGGAAATCTAAGGAAATTCTATGGTGGCCACCGAGAAGTACTTTTGTACTCCTTGAAATTATAAAAAGACGAAAATTCAAGGCCTGGACCGGGGTGGTACACCCTAAATTGTACTTTAAAAAGGGAACATTAAATAAACATAAAGAAAATTACGTTGTTTTAAAAATTAGGTATTTATTATTAAAAAAAAATCTTGGATTTCTCTTAATAAATCTTCTTCATTTTTAGGTAAGTACCAGAAACATATAAAACAACAATATTAATTTTGTCGCAACCATATTAGTCCCGAAAATGGGTAGGTTATAAGAAGATTTTTGTAGCAGGGCATTTTTGTACCTACTCAGCCTAATGTCATCAAACACACTGACCTCTATTTATAAAGGCTTTTTTGTATTGTTTTGTTAATATGTGCAATTATTATTTATTGTTACTTTAATTTAAATCCGAACAAATTTGAAATTTTATTTTATTTCAACTATGTGACGTATATTTTTATTTTGTTGATGACATTTTATTCTTTTCTGCTGCAGCATTGTTACTTTTATCTTAATTTTTGTAATATGGGTTATGTCTGAAATAAATAAATTTCATTTTATTTATTTATTTAGTAATAAATATAACATACGGAACCCGTCGCGTCCAATATTCCATTCGCGCATGCCGACACTTGGGTACATGCTGTTATTCGAGTGTATGGTAAACACCTGAAGGGGAAAAGTGAATCTGTATGCAGCATAAAGCATTAAATTTTTGTTAAATAACTTCACAAAGTAACTGATTACGTTATAGTGGGTGATATGTTCTCTCTTAAAATGCAACGGTTGTATAGTACACGTGTGGGCTATTATTCAGAAAACTTACAGCTAATTAATAGGGTACTGCACTACTAAGCGCTCAATAACAGTGACTTTGTGGCGTGTTTGTGGTGTTTAATAGAATTACTGTACAGAAAAAAGCATTATAGTTGGCCACGTTTTTTTCGAAACAGCTGTTGCAGCACAGGTAAATACTAATAAGTCTTTATAAATGCTTAGATAACCGCTGTGGGCCTTAAGTGACAATTTATAATGCAGTTCTGTGCTACTTGGGTTGTAACTGCGGAAAAAATCACCCTCAAGCCTCACGCGCTTTCTGCTATTTACTTTGGAATAATCTTGAGATTCCAATTGATTCTACCTACGACCGTAATAATGGCCAGTGGCCAGCCATCCGTGTCAACTAATAGCTATCTGACTATACGACCACTTAGAGAATACAATCTCGACGAGACGCACACTGGAGAAGTAATGAGGCAATATTCCTCGTTTTTAAAAGAATAACTATGTATTTATCTTTATGCATATCGCACCGCATTGTTTTTCTAATCTAAACAACGAATGATGCGGTTTTCACCATCATTTAGCACTTTTTTCTTTTTGGGGCGTTTATGTATGGTGACTCACATAAAATAAAGACAAATGTCGATGTTTTGTCTTGTCGTAAAAAACAGGTAGAAATTTTAAGAATTGGCTACTTACTCTGTTGAGGCGACATGATAGAGCTTGGCTGTGATCCTTGCTGGTTTTCTCCCTCCATATTAATATTGGTCTGCTCGTGAAGTATATCTAAGGCTGCAACACGCAAGAACAATATCTGAGTGAATGTATTTCATATCTTATCTCGAGATGTTTTTCCGTGTAAATAAAATATGATGTAGTGCACTAGAACATTTGTCACTGGCTGGTTACTGGGCAATAAACACACTACTTGATGTTTACTTTAAAAATTAAAAGATTTATTTCCCATTTATTTGTTTCTTGATTGCAATTGGGTTCTTTTTTTGTAGGGTTCGTGGGCTAACATAAACGTATCATTCTTAATAATATGCAGTAAGGGGTAAAATTATGTATGAACATACCAAAACATCGCGCCTGTAAATCCCGAAGGGTATAGCAGAGCTGCTATGGGTGTAGCTATAGTGCATCACCTACTTAGCAAAAAATTAGATTTATCCTCGAACCATGACGCTTTTAACCTTTAACAGATTTTTATGTGTAGAATACTTAAATACAGGATACTATTTTGTCCCTATAAAATGGAATCAATCTTATCATGTAACGTAATAACTTAGAATGCCTAGCACACGCATAACATGGATAAAGGTTTGCCAAAGTGCACTGGAGCGTAGCATAGAGATATATTATAGGAGCTCAGTATGCTAGTCCCCAAATTAACAGACCATTTATTCGCAACACCACATGCTCCGAAACACAGATTACTGACGTTGCTCAAAAGGCCGCTAAGCTGAAGTAGGACTGTGCTACTCACGTCTGCCGTATGCGCAATAGATGGAATGCCAAGATAACCACTATGTGGAGCCCTGACACAACCAGAAGCCATTGTAGCAGACCTCACCAAGAAGCAGTGGTTCACAACTGTACTTCGTGTTGTATTCAATAAACTGTGACGACTATTCTGAGTTTGAAATAATGACAGTCTAATTACCGTCTTTTAACGACATCGCATCCATCTTAGCGTCCTGTATCGTCTCCAGTTTCGCGCGGAACTTAGTGGTGATCTTCCGCCTCTGATAGTCTGCTTCTATCTGCTGCTTCGTTCGAGGAATACGGAATCGGAAACAGCAGCACACTATCACAACTGAAAATAGTATGTAACTAAAGATACGAAGTCGTACTAACAGGATTTTATGTTAGGAATAAGTAACTACTTTTTTTACTTACTAAGAGACGCAAGGCTAGCCACAAACAGAAACAAGACTTGCCATAATCTCAGTTCACCTGCTATTCTTCTTTCAAGCCACTCTGGCTCTTCAGAATTGTTTATTATGTCCATAAGTGGATCCATTGTCTTAGTAGAGAAGAATGACTATCTCCAAAATAGGTACAAAATTATCAAGAACGCGTCCGCTTTGCGATTGCGGTGGGAACTAATTGTTTCAATTCCAAGGAGTGGTTGTAAGCCACACCTCAAAATATCACCCCTCGGCACTCCCATTTGTATCATAATTGGCCACTCTGTTTACAGCACTTTATTTACTTTCAGGGTTTATAACCGAAATAATTTTTGGCGTACTGGTTAGGCATGACGCAATTTAACAACATAAAAACATGTTGTAAGCAAAAAGTACGTAGGGAATTCATCCGTAAAATTCAAAAGTTCGCGCCGTTCCTTTCATAGTACCAAGGAATGTTGCTGTGTTGCTGTATTTACGAAAATATAGCCGTTCATTGTGCGAAGGCGACGTCAATGCGGTAAAATAATAATGATTTTTTCTAAATTTACTGCACATTATTTGAAATAAATAAAACACATAAACTTATTAACCCTTCATGCTAAGTGAATAATTTTCAATGGCAAACAGTTTTCTCAAATAAAAAAAACCGCTAATTTAGTTTACTACAATGTACTTGCTGAAGTAAAAGCATTGTTTAATGCTAATTAACAATTATTTAAAACAATCTATAATATTTTTAGTTCACATGTTTTTTTCGGGTCGGTTAACTTCTTCCAAATTTTATGAATGAAATTCATAGTGGTTCAGTCATATTTTTTTACATTGACAACATTTGTTCGTTTTTCTCTTTCGTTTGAAGACTGTTTCACTTTCCCGCAGAAAATAGGGTGTCGAATCTGTCCTATAACCTCCGATATATTTATTACTATTTAAAGATCGAAGATGAATCTTTTATGATAATTGTGGATTAATTCATGTAAAGGTTGTTCTAAGTGATGTTGTGTAAGATCGTTAATGTTCTTGCGATCTCTCTGTAGCGTTTTAAAAAATTAAACATGGCCTCGAACCGAGGAATTCAGATTGGATCCGCGTGGTTTCAACGGAAACTGAACTTGAGGCCACAGCACCGGGGCGTGCACCTTGTCACTGAGGAGATCCTCAAGCAGGTGCCAGAGCTCTCGCAGTTCGCTGTGGGCCTCTGCCACATCCAAAGTAAGTATCTGCTGCCTTGACAGCATTCTTGTCTTGCCGCCGATGCTGCATCCTTGCCGACTGTCATATTTACTCCACAATCTACTTAATATAATCTCGCGCTATTTTATATTGCGTACATAGTAAAGTGATTCCAGCAAGTGTTGTGAAATCTTATCAACGTGTTAGACGCGCGGTAGCCAGCTGATCAATGGATGTTGTTTCCAGTAATGCACACATCGGCGAGTCTCGCGCTCAACGAGAGCTGGGACCCTGATGTCAGAGACGATATGGAGATGATGCTCAACAAAATAGTGCCAGAGGGCTTGCCTTATCGACATTCGTGCGAAGGACCCGACGACATGGTGAGAGTTTGTTGTGCTAATCACTTATTAACATTTTGATCTATCACATCACACATGCATTATACTGCAGCATGTCTAATTTGAATTTAGAATGTTTAAAATTCAGTTGTTTATGGGAGATCTTGTTTGTGTTGTTAACAAATGAAGTGTTAAGAGTAAGATGTTAGTGCAGTGTGGTTGTAAGGTGTACATTCTAACCTGCCAGCTTTTACTGCAGTGCCTATATTTTAGCAGAATTTACGATGTCTTGCTTCATTTGCAACATAAATTGGTAATATACAATGTTTTGAATGCAGCTATTAGGTCATATTTACATACTTGAATACTTTTGTAATTAACATTTGTTAACTATTAATATTTGTTTGTAATAGTGCATGTTTGCATACTGGAAATGTTTTATGTATTCTATTACTACTAATTAGCCTTACTTGTATAAACTTAATAAACATATCAGTGCTAAATGTGTGATGTTAAAGGCTAATTAGTATGAAACAATAACCTTGTAGTTTCTTACTGATAACAGAGGTTAAAACTGTATATATCTGGTTTATTTATATCATTAGAGGTATTTTATTGACATGTGTAGAGATGATTACAGTTATAGACTATTGAATGAATATAATGTTTTGTCACACAGCCTGCCCATGTGAAAGCTTGCTTTCTTGGGTCGTCGCTGACAATTCCCATCACGGATGGGAAGCTAAACCTGGGAACCTGGCAAGGAGTTTGGCTCTGCGAGCATAGGAATCACGCTGGCAGCCGAAAGGTAATATTTATTCATATACTTTAATGATAAAAGAATTACTTATTAACAGGATTTTTTTATTAAAACAAAAGCACATCATAATAAAGCTGTATTACAAGTCGAATTTGTTTACAACGTCACTGATAGTGAAGCAGGTGTGATGGCTATCAGAGGTTGGTGAAGAGCAATGTATAATGAAAAAATACATAACATCACACTTGTATTAGCTGGTAGTGGTGGGTAGGCAGAGGTTTTCAGTAACCCCCCCTCATGGCCAGTTAAAGTATAAATCGCTTGAAATGGAGCCTGTATTACCATGACTTGATGTGGGCTATCTATTGAGAATCTTGTACTGGCAAATCCCAATGATGCTGTCAACCTGGGGATCAAACCTTGGGCCAAAACAGCAGCAGTTCTCTGGCTACCAATATAAGACAATAGATTATAATCAATAAATTGATATTATTCCTTCAAATTTGTGTTGAGAAAGAGAACTGCATTCCTATTCACAAACATTCAATAGGCATTCATACCAAGATGAAAATCAATTAATGTTATTGTAAGAGTCCTCTATACGCTGTTCAGAAATCCAATACCTGAAATGTTTAGCTGTCTAAATTAAATAGTAGACTGCTAGTTTTTTGAGAACTGTTTGTCGTCAGGGACAAGCCAATTCAGATCATCAAAAGGTGTAATTTTCTACATGATAGCCTGTCGAATGGTTGTGAATAGCGAAACTTGTGTCCTAAAGTAGTGAGTTACCCATCTGAATTTGAAAAGGCCGATAAAAAGTTTAAAAAATAGTGCACATAAATGACAAGACTGGAAATGACTGACAAGTCCGGAGAGGGGCTAGCCCAGACTATTTGTAATCGTCCAGAAATGTCCGTGAAGTCAACACTATTTTACCCTTATGTGTGTTGCATGCGTTGTTCTAATGGTAGTGTTTGGCCGCGCAGGTGGTAGTGACGCTGTCGGGCTGCCCGCGCGACTCGCCGCTGTCGCCCGTGTCGGCCGCCTCGTGCTCCAGTTAGGAGCGGGGGGGGGGCGCGACCCCCCACACTCACTCCCATTCGCGCCCCTCCTCCAAAAGCACGCGGAGGTAAACCCCGTGCCGACACCTTTTATATCCCGCACCTAATATAGACATAGTTCTTACTCTTATCTTCGAAGACAATATGTACATAAGATTAATATTTTGTAACGCTTCGCGCGCCACCTCGCGCGGGACCGCTCGCGGTGTCCTAGGGCTCCTATTTGTAATATAGCGTTATAGGAATTGAAGGCGCCCCGGCGTCGAGTAGCTCGAACGGCCGCGTCCCGAGGCGAGGTGCCGCGCGATCTCTGAAACCTAATAATGTTACGTTCAGTCGGTACTACTGGACCCGTTGAACTTGTACATACACGTTATGTGCGATGGTTTTAAAGTATACATACAGTAATTGTTGTTTTGTTATTGCAACTCGTCGATATAATGTACATAGATCACGCGTGGACGTTGTGACATTCCGCTTTGTAGGTTCGGTTCGGTCGTTGAAGAGGTTCATGTTTCATGTGGCACCTACTCTCACCATTATTTATCATACACTACGTTAGGACAAAGTATGAGATAAGGAGTAATGATTTGAATGGATTGAATATTTTTCACTACTGCACTCGTTTAAATATTTTCAACGTACACTGGGAGACACTATTTTTTAACATGCCAGCACGTTAGATATTTTATGGATTCGGACACTCATTTACAACACCAATTTTGTATGTAATTCGCACTGGTTAACGATCAGTTCGTGTAAGTTTTAAGAGCTGAATGTAGGTTTATATAGTTAAGTACTTTGTACGTGTACGATAGCTCCCTTCTCTCTCCGTGTTAGGTTAGACTTTATTAACGATTAGTACGTGGAACATGTCCATAGCTTTAATTGTGTCACACCCGTTGTATCAACGGGTCCTTCGCGGGATGACAATGAGCTAACATTTGGTACCACTAGTTAGTAGTTGTATATCATTACTCTTAAGTCATGTAAGTGCCTCGGATTTATGGGGTGGTCATGTATAATTTGCAGACTCGATCCCGAGACTATGAGTCGTTTCAGACAGACTGAACCACAGCTGCCGGCGCACTCGCGCTCCTAAAGTGTTCCGTTATCGTCAGCTCCCCACTGACCCACTCATGTGTTGCAACGTTCTCATTATTTATTACGTGGTTTATATTACAGATGCAATAATTTCCTTCATTACCAATTGTACTACAAAATAGGTTAAAACGATTTGATTTCGCAATGTCTATAAAGGCGTATATGTATAGTTGTATGTCTTCCTATGTAAGTTCCATCACATAAGAACAAGTTAGCGTAACGTGTCGGAATAATGTAACAATGTGAACGGAATTAGGGTATACAAACATCACCTTTATATCCGGCCACATCTATATAAATTAGATAATGTAATGAAAGTATCGCGATAGGGGCTCTAAATTGAATCTAAATTTGAGCATAGTCATATTATACATAGTTATCAGATGGAGTAATCAGTAGCGGGTGTTTTATATGATACGAGTCGTAGTGGAAATTACACAATGTAATTCATTCACACATTTTACAGGGTTGAGAACCCTGTCGTTTTACAGGAATTTATAATATTCATTCCATGTTCGACATTCCATCAACAGCGGAACTAGTAGAGGCGGCCGAGGGCCCTCGACGAGAGGTCGGGGCCCGCGGCGCGCTTGCGACCGTTTCGTTGCGTTCGGCTTTAGATGTCCCATCGAGATCGCTTGTGTGGCACAATTTTACACTTGAAACTTAGTTAGGAGTTAATAAATTATAAATAGTAGGGTACAGTTGCGTTAAGTAAATATAAGCGGTGTTGACATGGCACGCGACACGCGACCCGCCGCGTCACGCCGCGCACACCTTGTTTTGATACCGCATTGTACAAAGTGTAGAGGTCCCGCGTCGCCGTCGCCGCGTCGCAGGCACGGCGGACGGGCGGACGGACGGACAGACGGTCCATCTCATGGACTACTTAGATTTACTTCACTTAGGGAGCTTGTTGTACCTTCATATTCGGGCTTTTGATAGATTCACGTTACACTTTACGATTTTTTAAGTTTGTTTTGATTATATAGACATAGGAAATGTTTTTGGAATTATCTAAACAGCTTTATAAAGCTTAATTATGCTTCGATTGGATATATTGTTTATTAGTTATCAATATAAAACTTTTATCTACTATGCATGATCAATTTACTATGTAACAATTTACTAGTTTCGCGAGTTACATTGTTTGTTTTTACTGCTTATTATATAATTATTGATTGCTTTTTTAAACTTTTTGGGTTTTACTCAGGGGTGTGCAAAGGGTTCGCTATTAAGTGCTTTTTAACACATAATTAATTAAGGAAATGTAAATATTTTTTGCATTAATATAGTTGTACATGTACATTTATCCATGTACATAATGATTCATAATGTAAAAATGTTGCAAGTGCTATTCGTGTATGGGTGTTGCGTATGCCACTGCCATGAAGATTTGCCTATTTGTTACGTTGGTTTAATGTTCTATTTGAAGTTTTCTTTTTAAGCTGGATGCCCTAAGGTTGTCCGTGAAATTCAAATTTTCTTCTTTTTTATATTGTAATCATCTCATCTTGTATGTGCTTAAAATATGATTCGCGACCGTAACAAATAAGGCTTTATACCATCGGTGTCAATACCATTGAATGATATTTCATGAAAAAAAAAAACATGCAAGTTACGGACGCGAATCATATTTTATCCAACACAACCTGGCACTGACATGCAACTTAAAAAAAGGAAGAAAAATTGAATTTCGCGGACTGCCTTAGAGCATCCAACTTAATGTCATTATAATATTAATAAAGTGCATACAATACATATATTGTAAACCGAAGAAATCCTACTTAGTAGATAAGTTTCCAAAGACGAGAAGCGACTGGTTCGCCTAGTAATAAATTCCTTTTGTTTGTCGTTAAATTCCTGTCCCGGGGCATGTTTTGTTGTTCCGTGATAACGTAGGTTAGAGATGTCCCAAGTTAGGCTGTTCAGTAACAACGAATGTGTCTAGTGTTTTACCTTTAAGTGGACTCCCAACTCACCATTCCGAGTCATAAGCTTTCAGTAAACATGTACGGTCACCAAAAGAGATTAGTAACCACGGTCGTCGGATATAGTTGAACTTTAGTAAGAAACCAATAGATGGTTTCAAATAAATTTTATTTTTATAAATTAACTGTTTGTTTTCTACAAATTTAATTTAATTTCATTCGAAGTTCAGTAAGACACCGAAGGCTGCTAGCCTTCGGTGTCTTACTGACCTTCGACTATATCCAACGACCCTGATAACTTATCTCTTTTGGTTAATGGAAGTACAACTATTTATGTAACCATAAGTATCAGACACATAGCCGAAGTTAAGACTTATGTATCAAGTGTTCATTTGTTCTCTGATACATCATGTATTCTGTTTTCAATGTTCAAATTATATAATGGAACAGTTCAATAAATAAGGGTTGGTATTTTTATCTAATCGTTTACATATTTAAAGAATCTATTAGTCATTCATTTGTTACATTATATATTAATTGCACATAGGAAAATGAGGTTGTATTCTGGATTAAAAATAATCAAAAACGGATGACAAATAATTTGTGTGTATATTATTTAAGATCAGTAATAAATATTAATAATATCAATATTATGATTGTACAGTTGATTGATTCACGTTTTCTTAGAGGATCCCCGTTTAGGCTCCTGCAGACAGGCGTGACGCGACGGTGCGATGCAATTCTAAAAGAACAATTTCCACGAAATTTTCATTGAAATTGTTCTACTAGAGTCGCGCCGCGCCTGTTTGCGGGGACCTTCAGTTGTTTAAATTGTTGGGTTTTATGGTTCACGTGTATGTGACGTTGGGATATCTGTCACGATAAAACTTCATTGTATCATATAACTTGTACAATATAAATATATAGATCCACAATTATAAAAGAGATTAAATATTTGCAAAAGTTAATATCGTACGAGTTTTATTTCATTTTCATACAAAACACCTCATGTCAGTCGACTTACGATTAATCTCTAAGTGGTAAGAACTTATCTTTAATTGTTAATTATCTATATCTATGTTATTTGGTATCAGTTATTTATGTTGTTTTCTCTTCGCTGGCGATCTTGTGAGGTCCGGGGCCTGAAACAAACATTAAGTCTCATTAACGAGGAGTCATTGAGGACGAGAATAATCCGTACATAATAACTAAATAACATCACGCCTTGTTTCTCCGAAGGGTTCTGCAGAAGTATACCTATATTACACCCACATTTCGCCAGCTATGTTTTGTAATAAGGAGCGAGCTTAGTACCATGAACCGGGTACGAATCCAGACTCCTCCTAGCTTGCTACTGAGACATTCCTGAAAAACCCTATAACACTGACTAACTCGGGAATCGAACCTAGAACCTCCTGCTCAGCAGTAACGACGCAGAAAGCGAAAATAAAATAGTAAAAAATAATTTTTGTTTAGATTTATGTTCTGGATTGACCTGGGATGACATAGGATACTTTAGTAATTCATTCCCCTGGCATATTTTCACGCCGGTTAAAGTTACTCATTAGTGAAAAAATAACTACGAAACTTTGAATGCGCTTGTAAATACAATTTACTCGTGCCTCGTTCGGAGGTAATTAACGGGGCAATTACTATAATTACCTTCAATCATAGGTACTGCGGTGGTGCTCTTACTGCCTTTTAGGGCTTCCGTCAGGCCGGTTGCCATTTGTTTGAACTCCTGGCTGGCCACCGATAGTTTACCCAACCCGTAGTTCAGGTTGTCTTCCAACTCGACGATGCGTGTCGTGATGCTGGTCACCTGGGAACGAACACAATCGGCTTAATGGAACTCGCAGACCTCATTGCAATGCCATACAGGTCGTTCGGTAGCTCACCTCCTTTTTCACTTTGTCCAGTGTCGCCGTACTAGCATTTACGTAGTCCTCTGAGAATCCCTGTTAACGAAAGTTATTATTAGTTTTTTTTTCAATTAAAAGTGACAAGCTGTTTATTGAATGTGTGGTGGCAGTGTTTTTATAAGAATTTAGTTTTTACGGCCATTATCTTTTAGCTATCAACTAAAAAGAGCCACATACAACGCGCAGTCGTTGTTTTGGCACCTTGGAGACCTGCCCCCCTAGCCAAGTCACAAACGTTTACCGTTCTACAATCGCTAACGCCTCAGTGTCAGCGATTGTAGAAAACGATAAGTTGGTAGCCATGTTGAAGCGCCTGAGTCGGCCGCTCGTTCTACAATGTCTTTAGAAAAACGACACATTATAACAAAGGATTTAGCGTTGAACGTTAAAGAAACGATAAAAAATCATTCTATCATTTTGAACGATGTGAATTTGGCTGCGAATTTTCCGTTCGTTTGTTCTAACCACGTGACTTAACGTTGAGCGACTAGCGTTAACGATTGCAGATTATCAACTTGGCTAGGGGTGCTGGTCAGCCTAGTTTACATTGTAACGGTAAGCACCGTGTGGTAAGTACGTAACTACATAAACAAGTAAACCACAATATTAAGTAGGTACATAATAATTACGTGGAACTTCGCTGTCACATAACGGTATCTCATTCCGTACCGTACGTCGGAGATAGGTACCCTAGACAGTCGGTCCTCCCTGCGATCCTAACTTCTATTTATGTACAGTCAGATAAAATTAATTGTTAAGCAAATTGACACCCAACGTCTATTCTTTTCAATTTTTTTATTTATTAAGGCAATAAAAGCCAAAATCAACCACTGCCAATGTCTACAGTGAATTGGAACAGCAAGTGTGCGTTGTAAAAACGTGGAACGTTCTACAATTTTGCGTGTCATCCTTGCGCTGGGGCCATGTTAGATCTTCCCTGTATCGTGCCAACTTTAATATATGTACCTACTGCCAAAGCAAGTATGACACCCTCCGTCATTTGTCCGGGTTATAGACATTACATACATCTGTCAAAGAATGACAGTTGTGATTCAATATACCTACTGACAATTAAAGTTGTTTGTCAAATCCGTACCTATTACGGGACGTGCAGAAAGCTCCAAAGACTCCATAGAGATAATTATGTATAGCTCCATCTGGGGGCCGATTCTACTAACAAAATTCTGCAAAAATCGCAATAGCACCGCGACTGGATCACGACTTTTAGGGGTTTTCTCATTCCACTGATGAACAACGCTCCAACTGCGGCTACGTTTTAGTGGACGCCAACGATCGATCGAAACCATGTAAAAATCTATTCTGCTAACAAAGTCGTACATGAGCGTGACGTTTAGCCATATTCTGCTATTATTTTGACACTCGTTAGAATCGAATCAACGCTGAATTTCGGTAGTTCATCTGTCAAAATTAGCGGTTGAACATAAGTCAGTAAAATGCAACTTTTATCCCATCGATCTAGGATTGCTTTCGTTTTTATTCCTAAAAATATAATGTTTTATACAGATTTCGTTGAACTTGCCCATGTGGGTGATGTTGGAAAGGTTAGACGAAGAAATTTTACGTCAAGAGTATGCAATAATGCTTTGCCCCTTACGGATCGTCAGTGCGTTACGACATACCAATTCTCCAGAGACCTCATGAGAGAGAGCTTTGATTGACGAGATCAGTGACCACACATGCCCTTCAATCTTCATTCTTACGGTATTGATACGGAAAAAGGTAACATAGTTACAGTGTGTTACTACGGTGATATTCTCTATTGACTCAATCTTGGATGCACCGGCTTTTTATGTACCTGGGTTCGTACCAAACACTGATAAACCAGCCGCAATGTAAATGCAGTGTCAAAACTTTTAATTTCTTGAGTTTTAGTAATAAACTAGCTACTGTCCACGACTTCATCCGCGTCTAATTTTTGCTCCTCTGACCCTTCCCGTCGCACCGCATTGCCTGTCAGTTTTCGTCCATTTTTCGTTGCTGCTCCGCTCCTTTCGATCGTAGCGTGATGTTATATAGCCTTCCTCAATAAATAGGCTACCCAATACAAAAAGAATTGTTCAATTCGGACCAGTCGTTCCTGAGATTACCGCATTCAACCAAATAAACCAACTCTACAGCTTTATAATATTAGTATAGCAGATAGGTAGGTATAATGGAATATCAGGTATTTGGTAATTAAAAAAAACACAAATTAACAGACTGCCCTTGTAACATATTACGCCTATGTATTTGCAAGGCTAAGTTACGGCATAATAATGAGGGGAAACAGTACAGATGCACTAACACTGTTTACTGTTTAAAATATATTTTTCCAAATCATAGTAAATATACAACAGATAAATAGCTGCAAACCCCATTTTATAAAGCTAAATATTTTAACTCAGTCACTATACTCGAAATATGCAAATTTGCACATAAACACCAAGAATTTTACAATAAACGACAAGACATACAAACAAGACACACATTCTGATACAAAACATGACTAAACCTACCTACATCCCATCTAAAAAAACATTCAACAAGCCCTCTGGTAATGTCAATAAATGTATACAAGAATTTACCCGAATCAATTAGTAATGAAAATAAACTCCATCTATTCACTAACAAATTAAAAAATCTATTAATAAGTAAATGTTATATCAGTATTAGCAAACATTTAAGTGATAAATCCCTGAAATGTAGTTAAAATACCCAAAGCATGTTTTTTATTTATTTTGATTTTAGAATAAGTTAGATTATAAGTCCTATTCTACGTACTATATTCCTTTTGATGTGTAACTAAATCCAATGTTTACCACATAAGCATATACATTGTAGAATGCAATAAAGTATTGAGTATTGGAATGGTTCATGAAATCAAAAAACAAATAATGGAATAAAGCATTTTTATTACTATATCAATTTTAACATCGGACCACTTGAAAAGTAGATACTTAGTATTTCATCTAAAATAGTAGGGTCATTTCACCACTCATGTTGATAACGTGTGCCAGATAGAAATACATAATATATTAATATTGCATGCTCAACATTGTAAGTGCACAACAGCCAACAGTCAGCAGAATGTCTGCCTGTATCGACCACAAGCAACTGTTGAGTCAGAAGTTGATATTTGGGTGTACCTAAGTTAATGTTCCTGAAAAATATATATTGTATTTATGTTAGAAGGGGCTAACTATTATTATTATTTTTCTCATTGGTGTGCAAAAAAATGCAAAATTATGTCTTTCCCCGCAGAGTCAACAGGTGCCATGGAATGTAAATATCCCTGTATCCAGATTTCCCCATATTGAATAAACAGTTTAAATTCTTTCTTGCATCATCAATACACACTTTCCTCAAACTGCATCTAGATGGTTTTACTGAAGAAAGGGAAACTTTCATAAGTTATTTCAAATCTGGAACGGTCTTGGGCAACATCTTCACACATGGTGTTGAAATCTTACTGAACAGTTAACAGCACATTATTTTGTATTAAATGCTGTACCATCTTCAAGATTCCATTTTCATTATAATCCTTCAAGTACACACATGAAAACTGAAATATCAATTTCGTACAATTAGAAAGAAACGGATTAACTACCCTCTCACAGAGAGGAGGCCTGTATCCCAGCAGTGGGAACATTATAAGCTGCTTATATATGTATATTAAGAGGAATAAGAGTATTAAATAAAGCAATTAAAACTTGAACTAAAGTAAATAGTGTTGCTGTCAGTTGACAGTTGACACGTCATTCAGTTATGTCAGATAGTGATGCGATTCGATTTTGTTTAACTCGTTACTCAAGTTACTAAAAGCTCGAAATCATTTTAGTTATTTATTTTCTCACGCGTTGTCAGTCGATGTATAGGTTGGCAAAAAAGAGTCTGTCGTGGTAACCATTGGAACTAAAATATTTTTTTGGTGGCAGCACTGCTTTGTTTATCATCAACAAGTAGCTAATCTGTCATTGTGTTATGTTCCCAGTTGTATTTTACTTATTTATAATTAACCTTCAATTATTAATGCTTTTGTACATATAAAAAATGAATAAAACAATAAGGAGTAGTGGTGTGAGCTGTGATATACCAAGTTTTCGTAAGAAATTTGGCGGAATCTGAAGCGGAACAAATTTTGTTTCCGATTGACGATGTTTTCGAAAGAACTGCCGACACGTCAGGTATTTATCCAAGAAATTTATCTTATAGTCAATGCCAGTCATTGTTTTTCCTTTCTAATACTAAGTTTTATCGGTATTATAAGTTTCAAGCCGTTTTATTTACTAATAGATTATTGAGGTTATGTTATCTAGTTTGACAAATCGCGTGTACGTTGACTCTTGATGTTTCATACTTGAAATTGAAAAATGTACCTACATGGAATTAATATGATTGTCTTTATATTTTTTCAAGGTAAATCTCACAGTACAATTAGAAAAATTGGTAATGAAGGTGAAAAAAATTAAGGATTTTTTCTACACCTGGAGAAACACCAAAACAGTTAGCGGAAGAAAGAATAAGACGATTTAGATCTGTGTGCAATTAGACAAAAAGTTCAACACTATAAAGAAACAGGCAAGTATTTTTTTTTTGTTAATGCTATTATCGCATACCACAGTAAAAAAAAGTATAATTTATATTTATTATTTTTCAGGTGCCTATTCTACGTAATATATTACCTATAGTTTGAGGAGACGGGTTGTAATGGGAGCCATAAACGTCTAAGAAAGATTTTTACACTATTTTGATTTCATAAATAAGAAATGTAAAACTGACACATCAGTGTTAATGGAAAAAATCTATCATAGCACCAAAAAGGAATACACGAATGATGTTATGTCACGTTTTTCTTTTTAATTAAAATCTAAATTTTAGCGTGTTATTTCATTTTCATTGTCATGTGAATAGTGATAATGTTATGTACCCCACATAGACATACCTGACGCCTTCATTAGTCAACTGTTCAAGTTTATTCGATATTGCCCGTACCTTTCGAATGCGACATGTTATAGGTACTCTCTGACTTTAGATTAGTTTCCGACAGTAAGCAGCTGTAAGTCACCTTCTTGTCGACTATAAACTGTCAGCATTAACAGGATTCGTTCATTATCATTCATGTCAAATTTGATACAGGCGTACCAACCATCGAATGGTTGTGAATACCCTACATGGTAGCCGCAAATGCGATCGCTGAACATTATTTCTTGTGTATCGGGTTCAGTCGGCAATCCCTGAGTGTAATTTAATTAATTTTTAAACTGAATAAGTTCTCATTATGTCTTTATGATGGCACTCTTAGACAAAAGGTTATTCCAGCGAAATAATGCGGAATCTACTAAATACAATGAAAGTAAAAGACTGTGTGCCTATCAAGTCTTGAAATCTTGACTGATAAGAATTTCTCGGATCTCGTGTTTGTGGATTAAAACAACAAGTATTTTATCACTTTTAGTCCTAGTATACAGGGTGGCCATACCTGCTAAGCAGGCGCCCTCATTTTTTCCAGACTCTTTTTTGCCAAGCTGTAGTCTTGTTTAGATAAGTATCACGGAGTCTTCAACTACATCAATTCATCATTCAATATTATATTACTAATATCGTGTAACTGTCAAAATAATGTGATGTACTGAATCAGGGATGTTATAAATAAGAGTGATTATGTTTTGCATTATTCTGTAAGTATTAGTCAGTTGATAACGTGTAATTTGTCATCGTATCGTCATTATTTATCAGATTGACAGTGGAATGTGAGAAAGAGAAAATGCTCCCCGCACAGCAAGAGTCGATTGTAGCCCCAGTATCGATGGGATGCCACATTTTGAATTTTGCTATGATTATTTTCTTTTAAGTTATTATTTAATGTCTCGTTTTTAACTAACAAAGCTGCTAGAAACCTCCCTTAAGGGAGGTACCTCTGCCGGGGTCGCGTGATTGTTCGAAAGAGATACCGTGACCCTGGCACATGGGCAACTGATGGAACACGTGTGGGTTTTAGTCAGTAAAAGTCTGACACGCCCTCCTGCTCCGCCCAGAGCGGGAGAAGTCATTTGATGATTTCCCATCCTGAAAAAAAAAAAAAGGGAGGTACCTACTCTCGATTCAAGTTGAATTAAATTGAGATAATCAGTGCCTGACGAATACTAGTAAAGTAGTAATAGCAACATCACTAGCTAAACTGACAAGCCACCAAAAACTTCAATCCGTTTCACGATGATTTTTAAACCACTTTAAGCGAGAGTAAGCGGACTTAAAAACGGGATTAAACACCTGCACCGTCAATAGTATTTTTTTTTTAAATCAAAACAGATTTGGTTACTACCTCGAACTGTAATTAGGTACATATTTACTAAAAAAAAATCATAACATCGTTAGAAAACGGTTCAATAAATGATTTTTTAGGTAAAATACGATTAATAGAAGTTCCCTTCGAGTGTTTAACATGACCGAAAGGTTTAATTTCACAGCTTTAGCTAGTTAGGGACGTAGAACGAAACGTTCTTCTGAGTTTTTGCTAAATAATAAGTTAAAATGTTGTATTTTTGTAAGAATAAAATATCAGTACAAAACTATAATTATGGTCAAGATATCTTTTTATATTAGAAAATCCTTTATTGCCACTTATTCGTGTTTAGTACATTTTTAGATTCAACTTTTTTCTTTGTGGTAACAATAAAACATACTATTTGGCATGTTGGTAACACAGGAAGCCCACTCGTATGTTCCCGTAACGATTCGGTTGCGATACTGTGTAAGTTTAGTTTCCCTTGTGCTTAACAAATAGTAGAATGACTTTACAGGACATTACCGACCTGCGATCGAAATCTAACCGTTGTGAAAACACAATTGAACGTGTAACTTTGCAAATTAGTGGAATCGCCCCCCTGTTTCTCTAAAATATTGGAACGAAGTTCCTTATCGCGCGTTGTGAAAGGGGGCTAGACGGGAAAAATTAAGACCAAAGTTGTAACGACACTTTTTGCTATAGTTGTAAGCCATGCGGCGTGCACGTGTTTCTTTGTCTGTCTCTCTCTCTCTCTGTCTCTCATAGAAAGCAAGCCAGTTATTTTCGTTTCGTCTTTCTATTTCGCATTGATCAGTGTGGTGTCGCGACGATTATTTTTGTTGAGTGTATACAGGTTTATTGTACAGACGCCACCAGGTCAAGCTACCCGAAACTGTCAATTTTTCCCAATGAACCTTGAACCTAATGCTCTAGAAATAAAGTCGAAAATCTATCAAAGAAATCTGACAGATTGTAGTAGCTTGATGTGTTGGCGTCTGTACATAATAAATAATAAAAAAAAAAAACATTATTACAATTCCTTCACTAAATTAATCGAAAGGAACTACGTTCCATCCGGGTGTCCCTTGACACCTCTCAAGTTTTATTGCTATGAGAGGTGATTTTTGACCCCTGATCTCATACCTAGAAGTACTGTAGTCTGCAGTTAAAGGTAGTTACACTTACGGACAGTTTGTTCAAAGCCTGGCTGCTCATCATGATCTGCTGGTGCATGATGCCGATCTGCCGCCATACTTGTGACATCTCCCCTTCGATCTTGGCTCCTAACGCGTTCATTCCAGTGGTCTGGTTGTTCGTTATCGCTGTCTCGATCTGGTCCAATCTAAAGTAGCAGAATAGGACATACAAAATTATGCAAGTGTGTAAAGTTTGTCATTGCACTCGAGTCTGGATTGCAGCGCCAACTCAAGGCGAGGGCGTAATGGAGCAGACAGTGTAATAACGAAATTACCTACAAGTTTTTCAACATACTTGGAAAGTTATTAAAATTGCATAAATTTGATGTCTATTTATCTTATCCTATCTTCCTCAAAGTTGAATTTTATACCGAAATGAGATATTTGAAGCAGAGGATAGGCACGTTGATTCTGACGTGCAAGGTGCTTCAAGTCTGCACCGGATATTTTCCAATTTCCCGGATGGATTTTTATAAGCTTCTGTGAAATTTCCAAAGATCTTCAACGCTACTTTTATAAAGGTTTATATAAACCTAAAATTAAACAAAGGCTTTTATAAACCTTTATGTATGGTATGGTATGTATGGAAACGAACAGGATCTTTTTGTTTTTGAACTAAACATTTTAACTAAATGTACCTAAGTTTTGTACTCACTTGCCGCTAACCGTCTTGTTCATGTTCTTGTGTTGTGATTTGATAAGTTCGCCGATCTCCATCAAAATCTGGTTGACGCCATACTCAAAGCGTTTCTTAGTAGCTATCACGTTGTCAGCCGTTTCCAAGATCACATGTTCGCTCTTCGATAGCAGTTGAACCTGCAAGCATAGTTAGATTAGAAGATACTTGAACAGTATTAAAATGGTTCACCTAGTAAGGCTCATTTTTTCCCATTTCTTTTCTTCAGTTATACATACCTATATGTACGTCCCTTTTACATACGGCGGCAGAGAACGACCCTATTGACCCCTAAAGCTTTCGAAGAATTACGGTCTGCGAACCGTGCTTTGGCAGGCAGATTCGCGACTCGTGACCTCCACTTGACACAGATAACTGCCACTCGACCCACAGACTCCGTGCCGCAGCCACGAGACACTTCATAAAGGCTATATCATCCAATCAATCAAGGCTTCAAAACTAAGACGTCATTGTGAGCCAATGTAATGCCATCATATCATGCACTTTTGCCGAAAACCCACTCTTAGCACTTACACTTAGTTGAAAGGACTTTAGTTTGTGTTGGTAAAGTATTTCTAGGATATTTGCCTCGTTGCTCTACATAATATCCCTTCGGGGATTACAGGCGTAATCTGTAACCCCTGAAAGGTTAGGCGGTGGTGTACGAATCTAGGTATATAGATAGTCAAAATCAAAGAATTTATTTCGAACTAGCTTCTGCCCGCGACTTCGTCCGCGTTAAATTTCTTGTTCCCTCGACCCTCCCCGTCGCATCGAATCGCCTACCCGTGCGATTTTCCCCGTTTTTGCAACATTTTTCATTACTGCTCCGCTCCTCTTAGTTATAGCGTGATGTTAGTTATAGCCTATAGCCTTCCTCGATAAACAGGCTACCCAACACAAAAAGAATTTTTCAATTCGGACCGGTAGTTCCAGAAATTAGCGCGTTCAATCAAAGAAACAAACAAAGTCTTCAGCTTTATAATATTACTAGCTTCTGCCCGCGACTTCGTCCGCGTCAAATTTTTGCTCTCCTGACCTTTCCCGTCGCATCGATTTGCTTGCTAGTTTTCGTCCAATTCTCGTTGCTGCTCGCTCCTTATGAGTTATAGTGAGTCAACCTTAAAAGATAGACATATGCTGTCGCGGACTTTTTTTTAGAACTTTTTAAAAGGAACAATTCCGTGATACATGATTTTTGCGTTACTTTAACCGTTTACGCAGCGCACGCAACGGAAACTCTCAAAAGGAATAAATTTCCCCCGTTTTTGCAACATTTTTCATTACTGCTCCGCTCCTCTTAGTTGTAGCGTGATGTTATAGCCTATAGCCTTCCTCGATAAACAGGCTACCCAACACAAAAAGAATTTTTCAATTCGGACCGGTAGTTCCAGAGATTAGCGCGTTCAATCAAACAAACAAACAAACTCTTCAGCTTTATAATATTAATAATAAAGTATAGATAGGCACAAAAAGGCACTTTTGAACATCAACATTTAAATTAAAATAGAATTGATTCTAATCGCCCTTTCCAAAAGGAACATTTGTATGGAGAAGAATGGGCAAGAAACTCCACCGTTACTCTTTTAAAATGTTTTCAATATTAGTATACATCTAAACTTCTAAACTAATATTATAAATGCAAAAGTAACTCTGTCTGTCTGTCGGTCTGTCTGTCTGTCTCGCTTTCCTGCTAAAACTACTGAACCGATTTAAATGAAATTTGGTACACCGATAGTTTAGAGCCTGAGAAAGGACATAGGCTACTTTTGATCCCGGTAGTATGTTCCCGCGGGATAATTTTCGACCTCCACGCGGGCAAAGCCGCTGGCAAAAGCTAGTATTTATATAATTATATGTGAAGACGATGTTCCTACCTAGAATAAAATTACCATACCAGAACAAGTAAAATAACAAACTGAAGCAATGACAGATAAATTAATTATATGATAGATACATGGTGCTCACATATTTACAAACATTGCAAAGGCGAACTTATACGAATTCCCTAGGTAGTAGATACAACCGCATTTCGCTAGTTATGTTTCAGTCCCATTTTGCTCTACGTTATTTAGTTTGATATACTTTCAGAACTTGAATGTAACGGCTATAATATTTTTAATGCATCTAGTAACACTCTGTATAAGGCTAATCTATATTTTAATGTAGTAACAATCTGTCAGCTCACCTCAGTACGTAAAGTCTCGTAGCTCCTGGAGATGTCATTGTAGGCGTGTTCTGTCATGGTGTTGCTCTGCGTCAGGCTTCGCTGCACATCCTCGTTGGTCGCCACCAGACGGTCGCCCATGTCGCGCAGTTTCGATACTATCTTTGTTACAGCTGAAATAAGAATAGCATTTTAAAAAGGAACTTTTTATATAGGTTCCGTCACCTCTACATAATTGTAGATAGGTGTTTGACTTATCAAAATCTAATTCATAACTAAAATGTTGAATAGGAAGTGAAAAACCAATTTCAGTGACAGCTTCAATTCAGGCTGAATATAAGCCTCTCCCAAATTGCGTCATAACACTCAATTTTCTGCCTTCGGCATTCATTAAAATCTAACAATTCGGCGTCTACTATCGTCTGTTTCTAGCCTAAGTTGGTGGTGTCATAAGACAACTAATTAGAGAGGAACGTGAGATGTATGAACGGCAATAATGTTTAAAATTGTTTGGGTCAAGTGAGCGACGGATGCGCGTACCAGTTTTCGTAATCGATAAACGTAGTAGCATTCGATAATTGCATCTTGGATATTGATTGCTACCAATTACCACTGACTGGAGTTATGAAAAAACATCATCTTTATAAAATTGAATAATCGGAAAATTTATAAAAGGCTATTGCTACACCTACCACACATTGAATTACTAAACGTGGGACATGGCAGGTACAGTCAGCAAAGGAAGTTGATTGATGCAGTTTCACTCATTTCAATAATAACTTTCTAACTAATCACCACAGCGGAACTAATTAATACTTCAGGCAGTAAATTCTGTAAAAGCCTCGCCGTGATAACTTATCCTTAGTTAATATAGCATCAGGTGGAATTACAACTCACTTCCCTTAAGTTTTCACTGATATTTTTACAGAATATGTCGGCAGTTGTTCATTTATGTAAGACGTATCTATATAGACAGTTTTACACGTAATTATTTTGTCGTTATTTAAGAATTAGATGGCGTCGGAATTCCTAGGGGATCCCTGAAAAGAAGCGCCGAAACAAAGTCTTTTAAAGTCCAAACAATATATTATTAGACTTTTATCAGTCTCATCTTTTATTGTTCAGTGTGATTGAAAATTCTTGATGCGATCTAATTAATTTACTTGTTCATTTGTGGTTCATGTGTCTAAATTAATTTCTTGTTTAATTAGATTGCATGTATGACTATTTTATTGCATGTATGACTATTTTTGTAAGCCCTAGAGGCAAAACATAGCGCCCTCAATGTTTACCAAATAAGAACTAATAATGTACATACCTATGTTTTACAATAAATAAATGAATTGAATTTATGTGAATAACAATTCAGGGCCATGTCTGAAGGGACATTGCAGATTTCAGCTAACCCGTCCCAGCAGGTAGCAACAAATCATACTAATATTAATAAAGTGGTATTTGTGGGTTTGCATGCAGGGGGAATCAATTTTTGGAACTACCGATTCGATTCCGAAAACTCCTTCACTGGGAAGCAAGAGTAGGTATTGTAGAGTGTCATAAAAATAAGACATTTCACAAGAAGTCGCGTCACAGAAGCTATAAAATAAATAAATAAAAACAAAAAAAGAATATCCTTCTAGAATATCGCATAACTTTGTGTCAATTTATATGCCGCCATTTGAAGTAAAAGCTAATGTACTGATATATCGACTATTGTTGCTGACCGTACCGCTCCTTTACTTCATTCCACCATTCGAATGCAGAAGGTACCTAATTAAACTAAGTAGGCCAATCCATGGCCGAATGTTGCCTACTACTGAACCGTGACTAGGTAAATCAAAACAAAGCGATCGATGAATGGACGCGTAGCCATCGTATTTTCAAGGTGGCTTGAAGAAACTTCGTTTAAGAACATGGTATCATTTGCTACGAAAACGTAAGTATTTTAATTTTATCAATTTGGATAGTAAAGGAGCTGACGGTCATCCTAGGATTCCTGCATACCAATCGATACGCTTCCGTGCCGGAGCGTAAATGACATACATAAATCAATGTTACCGAGAATTTCCTCTAACGGCTGTTCTCAAATCAGAAACTACATTTTTTTCAGTTTAAATCAAATAGACGACCGCTATCTGCTGTCGGAAGACTCGGAAGCATGGCTGATTCATCATCATCATCATAATTTTAGCCGAAATACGTCCACTTCCAGCGCCGCCAAGTACCGCCACTTCGACCGGTTATCTGCTTCGCGCATCCAGCGGATTCCTACGGCGTTCACAAATCCATTGGCCCACATTGTGGGACGCCTTCCAACTCTACGTCTTCAAGTACACGGTCGGCACTCCAGAACCTTTCGGCTCCATCGGCCATCTGTTCTGCGAGCAATGTGCCCTGCCCTCTGCCACTATGTCATTGGAAATGAGTCACATTCGATTCGACAACCTGTCGAATGGTTGTGAATATAATAGCTATTCTAATCAGACTCACCACCGTCAATAATATGAACAAGCTGTACCTATTTACGGATGTGTTTGCCATCCAACATCGCAGTGCTGTGCTATCAGACAGACAGCTGAAATACCTATATAATGTACTGTCTCGATGATTTTTCATCTACACCGACACGGCACACCCTACCAACTGGAAAGCAATATTGGCGATAGAAAGGGGTGTGTGCTACAAACCAGGGATGTTATGGAGCTCCGTAACCGTAACCGAAACTATCGGATATCCGATATAAAAATGTATCCGTAACCGTAACCGAATCCGAAACAAAAGTTTCGGATAATATCGGATTTGTTATTACATTTTTATTTTAGGTAGATTAGATAACACTCAATATATATTTATGATCATTTTTATTTTAAATAGCTGTAATAATTACTCACCGACTGATTGTAATTCCTACCAAATGGTGACATATAAATAAAACCATTTTATTAGCTATTCGTTTTTTCCTTTTGAAATTCCTTAAAAGTTTAATATCCGTAACCGAAATTATCCGAAACTAACGGATAATCCGAAATAACTTCATATCCGTATCCGATATAATAATCATTCCTACATCCGTATCCGAAATTTCATATCCATAACATCCCTACTACAAACACAGCCGGGTGGAAAAAAATTGCCGACCGCCTGCCTATACCGAATTAAGCCGACTCGAACAATTGTGTAGAGTCTAGGACGTCTCTTTATTATAAACTTTACTACAAGAAGTAAAACTTTAAGTCGTCACACTCGACTGCATATCAAGCCATACATTTCCAGTTTTAACAGACTTCGCATTGTGTAGGCTTTCCGTACAATGAGAAGTCAGTTTATACTGGAAATGTTAGTTTATATGTCAGTTTATGCTTGATTTGTCGCCGAGCCTACTTAAATCTAAGCTTCGGGCCAGTTCAGACAACGGATAAATGCTCGAGCAATTTACTAGCTACATTGAAAATAGGACCGTCTTACCATAGGCTAAAGTAGAACATTATATGAATATTGACCCAGTCGGCTCGCTTATGCTCGCGACTCCGTTGCTAACGGTTTGAATTGCGGCAGACAAGACTAGCTTACGCGAGGATGGAAACAATGGTTTAATAAATTTATTGTTCTTATCTCCAAACTCACCCATTTCGTTATTAATAAGTAGAGTTTCAGTGGCGTTGTTGACAGTCTCTATCGTGTGATTGGTGGAACGAACCAGGTCAGCGAGTCTTGGCAGGTCCTTCCACATGCTCTCCGCGTCAGAAAGCAAACGCTGGATCTTCTTTACTTCTATTTCTTGGCGCTCCATTACTGGGAAATTAAATTATTTTAATGTGGAGAAAAACATTCAACATGTTAATTATAAATAATGTATGCATAGATATGTACATACATTATTCAAAAGCGAATAAATCTCGGGTGTAAGTTGACTGTAGAAGGGTCCATACGAACGAAGACGACCATAAAAACATCGTGAGTGTCTATGAATAGGTACGAGCGATAGTACAGATAAAAGCCGACTTAATTACACATGCACACACTGCTGAAAAGTAAGCGGAAGGCTTCTTTTACTGGTAGATCTATAAAATGGAAATATATACCGTGTACCTACTTTGGCTAGGCTAGTAGATAAAATTAAATAAACCAATCAAGGAAGGCTATGAATCAAGTAGGTAAGTAATGGAGACGAATTATGTGCTTGTAATCAATGAAGTTTAAAGCCAAGCCATTATACCTTCACTCATCTTGCTGTGCCACGCCTCATCAGCGAGCGACACTTCGTTCAGCGGCACGAAGTCAGTCTGCACCTTGGTTCCGTTGTACTCATTCAGCTTGAGTTCGTACTTATTGAGCAGCTTCTCCGCGTCAGTTATATGCTTCTCGAATGGATTCATGTCAGAGGCGACATCTAAACACATAGAACGAAGCGCTTCCTGAAAAAGATGGTGGATTTTGCTAGCTGTACCAACCTAATAACATTTTTGTTTCATAGGGGAGTATACTTATGGACTACTGCGAACGGATAGTGTTACGTCTTCTGAATTTAGTCAAATAATTGAAGTATGGAATGTATAAAAGATGAGATGACCAAGAAATGAGAACTCTGATGACGGCTAATAAAGATGCAGCTAACGAAGGAAAGTCGTGCTGTGTCGACGTAACGTAAATGTATTAGGATAAGAGTAGGGGGATGGTGAAGGATAGCTTAAGGTAATATACTATACAGCACTGCTTTTGCATTCTAGGTTTAGACTTACCGGACTTAAACTACTCTTCAAGCTTTTAATTTCTTTCTTGACCGCGTCAATTTTAGAGTCGGTAGCGTCAAGCCTCCTCTGTAAAACGTCATCATTGGCGGTCAGATTGTTGTCCAAATCTGCAGGAGGCGCCGGCGCCGGCGTCAGTGACACCAAAGCTTTTTGTATACTTTCTAGTGCATTATTGATTTTGGTCTGGGAGGTCTTTTCACGTTCTTCTTTCTGGAAATAAAAATGATGAAAGGGTTTCAAAATGTTCATGAAATACGAAAACCAAAGTGTATGAAGTTCTGATTGACTGCGTGTGTGGCAAAATGTGAGTGTGGGTATTAACACTTTTTAACTACTCTTACGGAGAATATCTATGATAGTGAAGTGATAGGTAAGTATGTACCTACATAGTTAGATATATTAATGTTGTCAAAGATAAAAATGTAGTGAAGTCTTTCTGCAGACTGCAGGCAGCAAAAGCTACGGATACAAAATGCGTTTAAGAACACACCACGGTCGAAATTGGAGGAAAGCACACAATTTTCGAATTTATCCTTAAAGTTGCAGTAAAATCGTACAAACCTGTAAAAGTATAGTCTCTACATTGGACAACCGCTCATCTAGCCTTGAGATCATGCCCTTCAACGGCTCTAAAGCCCTGTGTTTTTTGTCGAGGTTGTTTAGCATCTTCTTCACTTGTTCACCGAGAGCCTTCTCTCTGAACTCGTGCCTCTCCAGCTTGTCTTCTGACATTCGGATCATGTGGACTAGTGACAGCATTGCTTCTCTGATGTCTTCGTGCCTAGAAAATTGCTTAAATGTAAGGAAGGGTTGCTTGCTACATCCCAAGCAACAAAAACTAGTACTATAAAAAACCATAGAACGTTTTGTAAAAAACTGTCTTTGGTCCTATAAAACCTCAAAGAACGTATCTTTTGTTCGGAAGTGGCGCATTTATATCTCTGTTCAGTGACAAAATAATTTTATTGCAGTGTTCCAAATGACGAAACAGTCCAATAAAAACTATGTAACAGTGATGCAGGTCTCAAAATAATGATGTACTGGCTACTGTAGGACCTTTTATAGTACTTTTTCATACTATACAAGAGTTTAGTTTCCTTTACCTCACATTTTACATTCGTGATAGTGCAGAGTGCAAAAAATAATTAAAATAATTTTACAAAAGGATACAAGCAATCTGAGGTGAGTAAGATTTTATTTTGTTATTATAATATTAATATATTACGGTGGAAATGATGTGCGACTGCAGCTTTACTGATAAACTAGGGGTAGGTTTACCATGAATTTAAAGTGCCCCCTCGAATTGTTGTGCTTTTACTAAAATATTTATCATGTAAAGTGATTTCGATATTCTAAGAGCCATTATAGTACTTGCCATGATAATTTTTTCACTGTCAGTCATCGTGGATTCAACCTAAAATTGGGGTTCTGTGTGAGCATGACTGAATATATAATACTCAGTGTTTTTTTTTTTACTATTTTTCTGAAGACCATAGGTAATGAAAAAAAAAACTTAATTATAAACTGTATACTCCGACGAATAGTGTGAATTTATTAACCATGTAACCAGTTTTTTTTCTTCGGGAAGAACTTGCGTCGTTATTTATCAAGTTTTACTTACCTACCTAGTGTTTATATTTCTTTATATGAAGTGCCTATGTATGTATCTAGTAGCATCACTGAACTTTAGAAGCAATACCTTTATAAATATAAACAGTCAACATTGTGTTTTTTCAGTGTACTTAATGGACGCCAACATGGATATCGATAAATTTCTTAGTCGAGACGATTTCATGCTGCTTACAGCAGCGGAATGGCCGTGGAAAATCACTCATTTTATATTGAGTGAAAACTGTGTTAACTGTGGATTATATACTAATTCATCTTTACCGAGTCACTTCACCATATATAAAAGAAATATGGCCCAATTGTTAAATGAATTATTTTTCTGGTGTCGGGGTTGCGATTTTATGGCAATTTATGACCATTATCCTTCCGATGAATGTCGGCTTTGCAATTAAATAACATTCTCATACATAAAAAAATATTTTTATAAAGCAACTCTGATCATACAATCTAGAAATTTTGTTCACACAGTAAGCCCAGCAATTCCAGCGCCATACCTAAACATTAATGTCTTTCAGGGGATTCCCCGCACTATCTCGCTCGCTCAAGCGTTCCCACCTTGCGCCCCGCACCGCTAATCCTCGGTCCTCCGCTCGGAAATACACGTTAGAACGCGCTGATTCGCACTCAGGATAGGTAGTGCTCGTTTTAAATAATTCGATATCAGAATAAAATTAAGAAAAATTCGCTACTTTGCTTCCTGAACTAAGCCAAAAGGTACCTAATTATTTAAATAAATGGTAAATGTAAGGTGTTAACCTATTTGTTTTAAATTCAAACTATTTAAAGATAAACATTTATTTCAGATGCCGTTCAAAATAGTGCAGACGCTTGAAAGAGGCAAAACTTTTCTAACCTGTGTACCGAGTGCCTGGGAAAATGAGAGTTTATTGCTATGGCCAAGAAAAGGCTCTAAAAAACTACAAAAAAATGAAAACTCACAACCTGGTGATGATTGGATTAGTACGCCATGTCAACTAAAAAGATACAACTTGACCTACGATCAAGCGCAAATAGAAATGGTCCGTATGCAGCGTGAAAGCGATACTGAGGAAGAGCGATTGCCAAAGAAACGACGTCATATTGACGTTGATCTGAACGAATTGGCGGTGCAGTACATCACGGTAATATTTTAAACATTATTTAATTAAAACATTTTTTTTTCCTAACCCCAAAGTAGGTTTAGTGTAATTGCTGCCCCTTGTCATATTTGTGTGTTTTTTCTTTCACTCATCGTCGTAACGGGTAAATCGATTTGAATGCTGGTATGGAGGAAGCTTATACACTGGATTAAAAAATTGACTGTTTAATCCATACGTCATACATATTATAAATGCGAAAGTAACTCTGTTTGTTTGTTGTATGTTTTGTTTTTTTGTTACCTTTTCACGACTAAACGGCTGAACGGGTCGTAATGAAATTTGGCAAGGAGATAGATTATATCCTGTAGAGGGACATAGGATATTTTTTTTTCCCACGTGAACGAAGCTGCGGGCAACAGCTACATAGTTTAATATAAAACTATTTACTAAGTAGGTATATATTATGTAACATTTTCTATTTAGCAGTTGTATTAAGAGCGTTTATCCCACTCGGGCTAGCAACATCGAATTTTTAGAGGTACTTTGTGATTATTTTATTAAATTTAAATCAAAGTAGTCTAGTGCATGGATGAAAGTTTTATAAAATTTAATCACGAAAAACCTCTACAACTGCCACGTTGCCAGCCCACGTGGTGTAAACGTTCTTAAATTGTTTTTCACTTTTTTTTAGAACAAAGAAAATATTTCACCGTTGGCAACGTTTCCCGAACTTGAGATAGAACCGGCCCAATACCCTGAAGTTTGCGTGCCTATCAATACTACAGAGAATCCAGCAGAAAGCTCAACTTTTATAACCTCAGAAACTCCATTCATCGTGGGACAGGACACAGCGTCAGAAACGTTATATTTACTTAGCCAAAATCCACCACTAAAATCAAACTTTGAGGAAACTGTTCTCAAACGTTTGGAAAATATTGAAAGCTCGCAAGAAAAAATTATGTATCAATTATCTCAAGTTAGTACACAAATCGATGCATTTCTCAGACAGAGCCAACAACAAAAATTAAACAGTCAAATAGGGTTCAAAAAAATCGATAATATTGACGAACTTCAAAACTTTAATGATGAATTAAAAAATAAAGAATCAGTAGACATCTTCAAAGATAAATTATCTTTGGTTTGTGGCTCTGGAAAGGGTAACGGTCTTAACAATTGTTTTGCACTAATAGAAGTCATGTTTACTCGTCGATTGATGACAGAATGCTCATGGGCAGGTGGCTCTAAAAAACCTGAAATAAAAAAAAATTGTTTCAAAGCTCACGCCCGGGTAATTAACTTGTTTTTTGAAGTCATTCATCACTCCGATAACACTTTCACATTATTGGAATGCGAAACATTTTTTAAAAATATTTTGAGAAATTCTGAGAGACGATACGCTGCCAAAATGTTGAGAGCCTCAGCTACAAAAAAAAGAAGTAAAGACAAAGGAATAGGAAAGAGGTCTAAAACTACTATCATGCAAGATAATGATCCTGCTATTCAAACAAACCCTACAGATAGTCAATTGGCAGTACCAGCTCAGGCTGTGGTTGCATCCTAGTCTCAAACCATCTAGTCTGACTCATTGCAGTGAATAGACCAGTGCAACCTTTAATGAATAATAATATAATTATATTACAACTCATTATTAAGAGGGTATATCCCTCGCGTGCTGGCAACGTCGCATTTGTAGAGGTTTTTTGTGATTAGTTCATTAAATTTAAATAAAATTACTACATATTTTTGTTAGAACCATGAAATAGATCGTTGTATTTTATAATTACTTTTAATATTTACAAGTAAATAAAAATACAACGATCTAGTGCATGGTTTTAAAAATAGTACTTTGATTTTTAATGCAATAATCTCGAAATACCTCTATAAATGCGACGTTGCCAATCCGCGAGGTATAAACCCTCTTAATAAGTTTTAAAGTTTCTATTTTAACTTTTTCTGACAAGTTTCTAGATTTTATTGAATTAAGTGTAAAAATGAAAAAATGAAAAAGTGTTGCTGTCATATTCTTTTTTGAAAGATTTTTTTAAGTTGCTATATAATTTTGTTACTTATCGTAATCGTTAATGGTTATGTATTTGATTGTGATTATTTCTATAGTTTTAATATAACATATAATTCAACTAAGTATACGAAAGGAGAAAAAAGGATAAATAGTAAATAATAATATTTTTCTGTTTTAATAAACATATATTTGTAGTAAATTTTGAGAATAACAAAATAACATTAGTTTAATAGCAATAAAACTAAGACTCCTGTTTTATACTAGCTTTAAATTGAATATTCCTGTGAAGTGAATATTGTAACATATACATTGTGTTTTGGCATATTTTTTAGTATTTAGGTACCTGATATTGTATAAGCTGAGTTAATTATGTGGGTTGATTTTAACGTGAGATCAAGACTGATAGAAGAATGAGAAATGAAAGGTTTTTCTTTTTTAGTTAAAAATAAAGAACCATTTAATTAATAAAGATTTTTATTTATTTACCATCTGCGTAAATAACCTTAGGAATTATTAAAATGTCTTTATTATACAGTATGTAATAATGGCACAAAATAAGTTGTTGAGTTGTAAGAGATCGAGATAAGTTTACAGTTTATTGCGTCAACTCTGAATAATCTTTGAATTTTGTTCATGTGCTTAGTTTTGCATTTATATATGTTCAAATATGAAGATTTTATTGGAGTTTTAAAGACGTCCTCAATAGGTTCAACACGATTTCCATAAATAATTATGCCATTGTCTCCATTTTTTATAGACTCAATTTCAATAACTTGGTTTTCTTTATCTAAAAACCATTTGTCTTCCTTACGTAGACACAAAATAAAACTTTGTAAATGAAGGATTCTCACATTTTTGTTGTGAGTTAAAAACGGAGCTTCAAAGATGTCTGTCTTAAAGTTCTGCAGTTCTATATTAATTTTTTCACTAATACGTTTAGCTGCTTGTTCAAGAGGTCTGTTACCATGTCTTATCATTTTTTTTAGAGAATATAACTGATTCTCAAATGGATATGCACTAAAATCTTGTAGTTTTCCAAATTTTTTTACTTCATCAACTATGTGACATAAATTGTGCACGTTGCTTGTCATATAACACTCACCATATATATCTCTAAAATATTCTAGGAAGTTGTTCAATAACGAATCAGCTAGGTCTAATAAATGGAAATATTTTTCGTTGGAGCAAATCGTAATTGCACAAAAAAAGCATAAGAAATGTTGATAAGCATCTGAATGTAATGTATATTTCAAGATTATGAATCCAAGATAGTACAAAAATGTGCGATATTCTGAGCCCTTCCAAAAGCATAAATGTTCGAGTCCTCTGACAGATCGGTGGATTTCTCGTGGCATTTTACAGTTAAGTAAAAAATTTGTGACAATACCAATATCCGTGCTGCTCCACTTAGTATCTTTTTTAAATTTTCCATCTTTCCATCCAATAAGAAGACGTTTCATTATTCCTAAATCCAATAAATGTAGCGCATCTCCTACTACAAAATCTTCTACCATATCAATAGGCAGTTCCAATAGAGGTGATTCAGCTTTATGGTGCTGCCCATACTTTTTCGCTCGAAAATCTTCGTCGTTTCTTTTAGGGCATCCAACTCTTGGGAACACAACGGTGTTGGATTCGTACGAATACTCTCCTTCTACTGTACATTTTAGACACCCATCTTTCCCGTTGTAATTGCACACACCTGCAAAATCAATTAAAATTAAATGTTTATTAATTTAAAAAAAAAATGCTTAGTTGCAAACAGATGGCGTCGTGTGCTTGTGAGTGTGCTCGCGGAGCGGAATGTATTGTATTGTGTATTCATTTTATTTTTTATATGTATATTCTTATTTCATTGCATGCTGCATCGGTCGACGTCATCACATCAGCGCTGGCTGTCGCTGAAAACCAGCGCTGGGGCTCTGTTTCGTATGGGCTCGCAGCATTATGCTGAGCGATGGCCATTTTGCGTGGATGTGACTATTTTTTAATCCACAAATTTTTGGTTTAAAACAGTTTTTTAACAACAATAGATGTGACGCATATTTTTCCCCTACTTGTTCTTTTATTTTGTGTTAGTTCTATTTCTTTTCGACATGTTTACCATATATAAACGTATTTTCTTTCTTTCTAAGACTAACTGAACTATAAAAATAAGATCTAAGAGAAAAAAGAGAATCAGAGAGAGATAAATACCTTTCTTCTCAACTGTAAGTATTTATAAACATATATTTGTTTATATATTTAAGCTTTATGTATTTATTTAAGTATATGTTAATTTTTTGCGGTATACGTGTAGGTGTATATTTAATATTTTAGTTCTAAGTCTTTTCATATTGATATTTTCTCTTGTTGTTCTCACACACTATTGTATACATTTATTTTTCATTTATCCTTTCGCAGGTCTGCTGGAAGAAATTTCTTAAGAAATAAGCAGTAGCTTTGTACTCAAATTATAATTATGTTGTATCTAAATGTATTTTACTGTGTGTACATAAATAATAAAATAAATAAATAAATATTTGCATCAGGGAGTGACATAGGCTATATTTTGTCCCGGAATTTCCACGGGAACGGAGATTACGCGAGTGAAACCGCGAGGCGCTGCTAGCTAGCAATAAAACAATAGTGCTAGAATTAAACTTACCCTTGATCATAGCCCGAGCTGGAGAGTCACAAATAAAGGCCCGTATTTGGACGCCTACTATTTTTTCCTTTCCATTAATCACGATTAATATGCCATCTTTTAGTAGTTTTTTCATTTCATCTACAAACATTCTTAGATAACCATCTAAATCAGATGGTTTATTATGGCCTGAATAAATTCCTATTACAATGGGTCGCAATTCTGGTATTTCATAAACGTTGCATAAAATTGGCCATAATTGAAGTTTTGAACTTTTAAAAGCAGGCAGGCCGTCTATGTTTATGTTCAGTGAAATGACGGATAGATTGCGATCAATTTGTATCATTTGTAGGTAGTGTTCCAGTGTGTTTGTCAAACCGTTGTGCCAGTACTGTCCAGTTCCCACGGGATAAGTTGTAACAGTCTTCTCTGTTTTAAGAAGCGTTCGGGGATCGTTAGGTAATGTATTTGGTATTCTATTGTTAATTAATCGTACTAAACTTTTTGTTGCTTCATGCGAAATATTATAATTAATGGCCCAATTTTTCACGCCATCACGAAATTGTTGGTCTTTTTCGAAAGTTGAATCATTGCTTGAAGATTCAGAAAAATCGCTGGAGTAAGGACTCTCTTCTGAAATAATATCTTTGTAAGACACATTTTGTACGGAACCGTTTCCTGTAATTGTGATTCCAACTTGATTTTGGCTACTATTACTGCTTTGATTGTTTGATGATGATGAAGCTGCTTTTTCAAAACGTCTATTCACTTCTCTTCTATAAGTTCCACTGCGTTTATATCTTTTCCAATTCTTTAAATCCATTTTTTTTGTTTTTAGGGCAGAATGCACGTCGCATTAATTCCGTATCAAAATGTCTGAATATTGTTGTAAAAGCGAGCCAATAATCCTTTTTGGGACTTAACTGTCATCTAATAGAAACATTTATCTACATGTATGTGCCACTTTTGCGTCATTATAGTGATAGATACCCATTTATAATACTAACAAGCGCACTACTTGGCACCAAAAAAGTTGTAATACAATAATTCTGCTCTATTATAGTGTCTTTGTGATATGATTATCGATACAATTATAATATGCATCTTTAAACTATTATAGTACACTTACGTTCTATTAGCGTGATCTGAAATTAGACTACATCACAAAAACACTCTATTGTAAAGTCTTTGTGACTACTAACGCACACGTACTATAGCAGCAATCTGAATATGCACAATATATCACAATATCGCCCTGTAGTTGAGTGTTCATCACTGCTATAACGAAACTACTATTGCAGTTCGTTTGGAACCCTTAGTACGCTAATCAGATAAATAAAGGCACCTGTTAACAATTTTATAGAGCAATATTATTATGTACTAGTTATATTAGAACTTGTAATAGAACTAGACTATAACGGTTGTATAAAATGGCGTAGTAAACGTTTACATCCTTTGTTTATAGGTACTTTTAGCTCTCTAAACATTTAGAACAATAATGTACTGTCGAACGCTTTTATACAACACTCTGGCACCGTTAAAACCTTAATAAATCGTTTATAGAGATTTTTAGAGTTATGAGCTGAAATAATAGGACTGAATTGCTGGTTGGGATACCAGTCGGGTCGACTTAATTCGGCACAGGCCGGGCGTCAAAACCGAGTGTACCTATATTATATGGACCGGCCTGGCCTAATCAAGCCAACCTGAACAAGTGTGTGGCGTACAAGCATGCCCTATTAGGTTACGTTTAGTTTACGTTTATATTAAGCGGGAGTTGCGATGAGTTTCCCATTAGTCTAGTAGTCGCTAGTTCGCAATTGCCTCAGCAGGGGCCCTGAGGTCAATTCCCAGGTCAGGAAAAGTGTTATCGAGTTTAATATGTTCCGATCAAGTCCAGGCCGAAATTACTCCACGATAAACCCGAACGCACGTTAGTATTTCACTAACTTAACATAACGTATCACCACACCTTGTTTTCCCGAAGGGTTGGGCAGAGGTGTACCTACTCGTATAGTACACCCACATTTCGCCTGTTACGTTTAAGTCCCATGTAATAGGGGCGAGCCTATTGCCATCAACCGGGCACAAATCCAGACTCCGGGCTGCTACTGAGAAATTCCAGATGGAAAAACCCAATAACACTTTGCCCAACCTGGGAATCGAACCCAGGACCTCATGCTCAGCAGTAGCGCTAATTAAGTTGGTTTACTGCTGTTGCCTTTTATTTGTTTACTACTGTTGCCTTTGCTGTGGGCAAAACAGTACATAAATATTTAACTACACAATTTACAAATCGATTTCCGATTCGAAGAACATACATTATGTATTAATAGGCACGGCAAGCTGTTCCGGTACTAGAGAGTAAATACATATACAGATTACAATCGCCTATTTGCCTAATTGGTAAGTGCACTGCTTACAAATTGTTTCTTCCGGGGTTGTATTCCTAGTTCACTAGTGTGATTAGAATAGTTAGTCTTAAAGTGTTACATAGCATAACATCACGCCTGTAATCCTCGAAGGGTTCTGGCAGAGTCTACCTACCAATATTAGACCCACATTTCAACATCTATGTTTAAGTTCTATGAATATTGTCATCTATCAACTCATAAATCCAGAAGCCGCTGATACTGAAAAAATTCTGATGGGAAATCCCAAAAACACTTTACCCGACCTCGGAATCGAACCTAATGCTCATGCATCCAAAGCTCTTCAAAACTGGCAGAACTTCTGGTACTATTATACCTGCACACTCTATTCATATTATGCTATTATATTTTGTGAACGTAAGCTGCAACGTAATTGCGAAACCCAATCACTTTTGCAGTAGTAAATTTGTAATTATGTAATAATTAACCGACTTCAAAAAAAGGAGGAGGTTATCAATTCGACTGTATTTTTTTTTTATTTTTTATTTTTTAATTTTTTTTTTTATGTTTGTTACCTCATAACTTTTGACTGGGTGAACCGATTTTGATGATTCTTTTTTATTTGAAAGCTGGTGCTTCCCGAATGGTCTCATTTTAATTTGGTTATATTTGGAGAATGGGGTCCATGTGTAAACCATATAAGTCTTAAATTTTCATTACGTATTTGCGCGACAAATGAACGAATAACGCGATTAGATTAGTGCGGATTATCTACCACAACTAAAAAGTCAAAAAATAAAAACTTTTTACAAAAAAAAAACAACCTTCAACAAACTTCCTTAAAAAAAACACTACAAAGTCAAAAATAACTTTAATTTCGGAAGTCGGTGGCAAAAACCTTAAATACAGAGCCTAAGACACCGACTTGCGAAATTAAAGTTATTTTTACTTTGTAGTGTTTTTTTTTTAAGAAAGTCGGTTGTTTTTTTTTGTAAAAAGTTTTTCTAACTCGTAAAAGTCCCAACTTCGAGAAGATGACATTTGGCTACAGTGTGATGATATAACATTGTACTGACAAAATAAAATCTTTTTCGATTAATGTAGTGTAACGTTATAATGAAAAAAATGTGTCTGGTAAATGTGTCTCTATCTGCCCTTCAAGTTTACAAAGCAGAGGTAAACGAACTGATATTTGACAATGATGATTCAAACAACGAAATTCTAATTTCAAGATTAAACATCCTACTGTCAAAGAAATGGATGTTGCTGGACTGGTTAGCGTAGGCCGACTCCTTATTCATACCGACATGTGAAATATGGTGTCCACTTTAAAAGTTTAAACACTCAGGATACATTTCTACCGTTAAATGTACAATTTTTTACAATCCCTGCAAACTTAGAAAGTAAAGATTTGGGTATGACTACCCACTCAATCCTACTTAGACGCAGAATAGAATTTAGATTTTAGAATCGCGATGTTCTCAAAGATGGTCATGCCCTCGTGATTGCTTGTATAGAGATTTATTTGAATATAAAATAAAATGAATAGAATAGTCTAATAAGATTTATAGAGCTCAAACTCTTCATTTGGAAAATAGTCGATGTCATAAAACACATACGCTATAAAGATAACATACATTTAGAAATGGATTGTTCCGATTTGGATTAGCAATTAGAAAGAAGTGGGCGGTGACAAATGACCGTAGATACTACATGATTTCTATAGCACTGCAGGGTAGAGGTACCTACAAACTACAAAAAAAAAGATGCTTAATTTTGGTCAGTTATTGTGTCTCAGTGGTGGCCCATTGGTATAGGCTCCGACTTACGAATTTGTTACTTTGTGTATTTAATTTCATCATTACTGCTTTTAAAACGGTGTAGGAAAACATCGTGAGGAAACGGGCATGAATCAAACATTTGACATCGACTAAGCGGCACTGGGACCGCGTGGTGGATTATGGCCCACTCTTTCTCACTGATAGGGGTCCAGTGTTCTAGCAGTGGAAACGTTATAGGGTGATTGTGATAGTGCCTATGTAGGTTTTAGATGCTGAAGAAATTTTCGTGTATTAAGGAGGAAACAAGGAGTAGGAAAGATTGCAGCACGTGGGATTCTGTTGTTTCTGCCTGTCCCATGAGATATTTGACTGCCCATAACAAAACGACAATGTAACACATTATACTCACACATAAATTAATTAGCCACTCAAATTACAAGAGTGCTTTTGTCACAGACCATAAAACGTATGTCGAGATCTGTCGAAGCTATTTTAAGACAGGTAACCGTACGCCTAAAATACACTGAAATGCAGAAAACAGAACTGGCTCAGTGTATTATTAATAGCTCAAGTTCTAGTTACTAAACTGCACCGTAAGATAATGCATTCCAGCTGGCGACACGATGCGTGCCGAGCTGTGTGTGCAAATACTTTGAGCAGTATACACTGAGATGAAAAACAGACGAGTAGGTAATTGTTGATGCCTCATTAAAATTCTGTATTAATTTCTGAGTACGTACGAGAGTTAAATTAATCCTGGATGTTGATCTTAAACTAGCTTCGACTGCGTGGATATCGGAAATTATTGCACGGGAACGCGCAGAAGGATTACAATATTAATGCTGCTATATTATATCCTTATTATAACATCAGCTAACTGCCAGTGAAAGACCCGTCAAAATCGATCCAGCCGTTTCGGAGATAAGCCGGAACAAAGAGAGACTCATCATAAAACGTACATAAACAAAACATCACGTCTTATTTCTACGAAGGGTTGGGCAGAGGTTTACCTATTAGTACACCCACACTTCGCCAGTTATGTTTAAGTCCACAACAGACAGACAGACCAACAAAAATTAAAAAAAATGTGTTGTGTGTATTGTGTTATAAGTGCCATATTTACCTACTTCATAAACATTTAGTAAAGAGCTATTATTTTAAAATTACAAACAAACAAACATTGCAGGTATTGTTATGTAATTGTATAGATATAGAATTTAATTTTGTGTATGTTTATTAATTGACGTCAGATAATAAAGGCTGGTCTTTCACCTTTACCGAAAAAACAAAACAACATCGGTTATTTTTATGTCTCGTTATTGAATGCCATAAAAACGCAACTACATCGTAAAAAGATCAATCTACGCATGTCCACTAAATAAATAAAGTTTTAATTTAGTTTCTATTCATAGAACATCAATCAGAACCTAAATAGAAGCGGTTTAATGTTATGGTCTCTTCCTAGCGGTCCGTTTAATGAAGATTTATGGGTGTTCATGCATTATCTGGCGATGCACTTCAGTTACAGAGAGATAAAAATATTATTTGAAGATTTATGGCCGGCTACATTGGTTCACATCAACCGTATACGTTTTAAGAGATTGCACATTGCTATAAAGGTTTCTTTTAAAATTTTATAGTGTACCTTACCCTAGCAAGAAAGTGTCTCCTAGAGTTATATGAGTAGAACGTATAATGTGTGCCTTATCTCCTGTAAATGTGCCCCCAAATAAAAAATGTGTGCCCCCTGTCGTTTTGGAAAAAAACGGAAAAAACGATTCTTGCTGGGGTAACGTTTTTCTAGCAGGAAAATTCTAAACGAATGATCGGAGAGAGAAAAATTGTGCATGGCCAGAGAGCTTATATGTGTGCCAAAATGTGCCCCCAAAAATAAAATCTGTGCCCCTTCAGGTTTTCGAGATATTGTATTTCCTGCTGGAGTAACGTTTTGATGAATCGTATATCTCTAAAACCATTGCATGTGCCCCTGTAGAGTAAACATACACGAGTAGCTCTTAATGTGTGCCCCTTAGTGCCCCAATTAGATTCAAGAAAATATTTATAGTTTTCAAGTTATCGCGGTTTTATGAAAATTCAAAAAAACATCGCAGCGCCTAAATGAGACAAGGCACAAGTTCGCTGAAAACTGTATTCGGTCCTTCTTGACGCTAATAATAACCATACAAAGTTTCAAAACTGTTCATGCATGCGTTTTTGAATAATCTTGCTAAAAGTCAAAACGATGGTGTCATAACTTTGACGGCAAAATACAAGGAACCGGCTCAATCCCAGATGTGTACGTGTAAACCAAAATCTTGTGCCTTTAGTCAAAAATATATGGTAAAAATATTCAGCTTGGCATGTTTCGCATTACGTAAATATAAACAAAAAACCAAAATATGTAAGCAACGGCTGGTTATCCGACCAAATTCCAGTGACTACTAATGACTGATTCATACATATCGATGACCTTCTTTATTGGACGTATTATACCTAAGCTGATGTCCGTACAGTCACGTTCAAAAGTTTTGGGGGCTAATTAAAAAATATGTATATTAAATGCACCTTGTGACCATATTAAATGAAACAGCTTGTTGATGTGGAAATTATTATTTTTGTTCCCTTAATTTTAATTCTTAAAGTAATTATTGCATCAAATCACAGATTAAATTTCCTACCTATAAGTATTAGAAATTATTTGCACATTGTGTAGTCATTTTATTTAAATCACAGATCAGTTTTTCATCTAACAAGGACACCGCCAAGATTGTCCGCCTCCGATTTCAATGATTTTTATATATGTTATGTTTGAGTAACTGAGTAATTACCCTAAAGGAATTCACGCAACGCTCAATAGTTTCAGAGTTGCTTCTACCGAGTAACTTAAATATAAGTTCAGTATACAAACTCAAAAACATTTGCAACACTATCTGCAGAGACATAAGTTTCAAATTTCTTGCAATTTTGTATGTTTCTTGATGAATAAATATTCTAATTTTATTAGAAAAAAAAAATATGAAAAAAAAAAAACGTTAGCAGGAATCGAACCCTGACCATCTGCGTGCCAGCCACGTCACCCTGCCTACTAGGGTACGCACCGCTATGCAATTTCAATTTAAATGATTTTTTAATAAAATTATCATCAAATCAAACATTGCAAGTTTGAACCTTATATCTCTACAGATAAGAGTTGCAATTGTTTTTGAGTTTTTATACTGAACTTATATTTAAGTTGCTCGGTAGAAGCAACTCTGAAACTATTGAACGTTGCGTGAATTCCTTTTGGGTTATTACTCAGTTACTCAAACATAACCACATATATAAAAATCACTGAAATCGGAGGCGGACAATCTTGGCGGTCTCCTTGTAAGTCCAAAATATAATTATAAATCCCTCATAGGGACGTAATACGACATAAAATATGGAAACACGTTGTTGAAACACAGATCATTGTGCGGTTGACTATAGGAATACACTAAATACAACTCTCAAAACTGTAGGTACCAAGATTTATTTGGTTAAGGTGAATGCTCCAACCAACCCGCGAAATTCAAATTTTATTACGTTTTTGCAATTTGCAAGCCAGTGCTAGGTTGTACAATCTTACTACCTCTAGGTATTCATCACACATTTCATGAACTATATTTTTTTTAAACATCGGGACCAATCAAATTTTGAGTCAAAGACCTAGCAAATGGCAAATATCTGGATATTTGCCATATCTTTCATTCACACATAAATTACTGGATATATTTTAATGAAATTTAGAATGGAGAAGATAGCTTACCTTGGAATAGCACTTAGGCTACTATTTATAATGTACTTAATAATGTTTATGGTCATAGAAACAGCTAGTAGAATATAATCCAATTACAACTTTATTTTATTACTTATTAATTTTCTACTTCAGTGTACTCAGGCACAACACGTGTGAACCGGTTAGAGAATAAAGTAAAGAAGGTCATCGATATGTATGAATCCGTCGCTTTTTAGTAGTCATTCAAATTTGGTCGGATAACCAGCCGTTGCTTACATATTTTGGTTTTTTGTTTATATTTACTTAATGCGAAACATTCCAAGCTAAATATTTTCACCATATATATTTGACTAAAAGGCACAAGATTTTGGTTAACACCTACACATCTAGGATTGAGCCAGTTCCTTGTATTTTGCCGTCAAAGTTATGACACCATCGTTTTGACTTTTAGCAAGATTATTCAAAAACGCATAGATGAACAGTTTTGAAACTTTGTATGGTTATTATTAAGGTCAAGAAGGACCGAATACAGTTTTCGGCGAACTCGTGCGTTGTCTCATTTAGGCGCTGCGATACTTTTTCGGGTTTTCGTAAAACCGCGATAACTTGAAAACTATAAATATTTTCTTAAATCTAATTGAGGCACTAAGGGGCACACATTAAGAGCTACTCGTGTATGTTTATTCTACAGGGGCACATGCAATGGTTTTAGAGATATACGATTCATCAAACATTACTCCAGCAGGAAATGCAATATCTCGAAAACCTGAAGGGGCACAGATTTTATTTTTGGGGGCACATTTTGGCACACATATAAGCTCTCTGGCCATGCAAAATTTTTCTCTCTCCGATCATTCGTTTAGAATTTTCCTGCTAGAAAAACGTTACCCCAGCAAGAATCATTTTTTCCTTTTTTTTCCAAAACGACAGGGGGCACACATTTTTTCATTTACAGCAGATAAGGCACACATTATACGTTCTACTCACATAACTCTAGGAGACACTTTCTTGCTAGGGTAACGTACACAATTTTATATCGTTCGTTCGTTGGTCTTCTTAGTTGGATAGAGGTGTCTATTAAAATAAAAATGGCGCTAAAAGTTTTGTAGGCCCATAAAGAACTTGACAAGAATATTTTGATCTATGCCGTATCATCATCATTCCCCTGCCCTTATACCAATTTATTTGGGGTCGGCGCAATATTTATTTTTCTTCCACACTTCTCTTTCACTCATCATCTCAGTAGTCAACCCCTTTCTATCCATATCATCATTTACACAGTCCATCCATAATTATTATGAATCTGTGTCGTATCTAATAAAATAAAATATAATCTTAATTATTTTTATGAGTCCCTAGAAATAATATAACCGTTAAATCTTCTAGGAATACGGAGGTTTTAAGTTTGGAAGTTGTTTATGACGTTCGACTGTTTAGCTGGCAGTCTTCGCACATTGAGCGAAACGAGTTCAAATAATAAAACGTCAAGTTTCTGCAAAATTTCGATTATTGGCCCGTAAAACGTTTCGCGTCTGTTAATTTTACGACTTTCTCAGTTTAGCATGACCACCTAAATATTATATTAATGTCCTGTAAAAATTGTGTGTTACGTTTCATTGACCGTTGTGTTAAAGTAAACAGATCACAAAAATATCTTTTCGGATAACATACAGCCATTTATCATCTGGAATCCTTTGTGTCTTAGGTACCACAAAGAATACAACTTTTCCTTACAACATTCTCTACTAATGTGGGTGTGATTTTAAATAATTCAGCTAAGCTGCAATGCGCCTGCCTCCTCGTATGAATACTGCATTCAATATGCGCTCCATTGAGCCTTTGTGGTGGTTCAAATAGAAATGTAACAAAGCTGAACACAGCTACTTATTATTACGTACAGTCGACCAAGGGCTATGGTATATAGGCAAAAATATTCATATTTCCTTTTCATAGTCTTCCAATATTCGTTGTAATCGTGTGCGTGACTTAATAATTTTTAATCCTTACGTCATAAATTCATAAAACAATAAAGTGCCGATGTAAAATAGAATTGACTACTTAACTTCTCTATCTGCACACTCACAATATTGGATTTAAATCCTACGAAAAATTATACTTTAGATAATCTTTTCATTTTTTTATTTTTCTCCTCGCACTGTTCTCCATAACCCCCGACGTTGGCAGAATTATCGACATAGGCACAAATAGCCATCAATTAAAATGGCTGTCTATACATCTACCAAACAGCTTGTTCGACTGTACATACTTGTATGTATACTTACGTGAATTCTCGACAGTGTGTGTGTGGGGCCCACACTAGCAGCACCACGGCGAACCACCATATTCTCTGGGGACAAGAAACAACTTTAATAACTTGAATATTAACTACTAGCTTCTGCCCGCGACTTCGTCCGCGTCAAATTTTTGCTCCCCTGACCCTTCCCGTCGCATCGAATTGCATGCCAGTTTTCGATAATTTTTCATTGCTGCTCCGCTCCTGTTAATTGTAGCGTGATGTTATATAGCTTATAGCTTTCTTCAATAAACAGGCTACCCAACACAAAAAGAATTTTTCAGTTCGGCCCAGTAGTTCCTGAGATTAACGCGTTCAACCAAACAAGCAAACAAACTCTTCAGCTGTATAATATTATAGTAAGTAAGTAAGTAAGTATAGATGAACCAGTCGTGACTACCCGGGCTTTGATGAGCTCACTTCGTATGGAGCTTTATGCAACACATTGTACTGATCGGACAGCTTCTATATATCTAGAAACTCAAGGTGGGTTACATAAAAGGAATCAAAGGTTTTCAGGGCAGTACAACAGTATAGGAGGTGGTTCAGCTCAGGTGGCTATCGTTGTTAGGTAGTTCAGATCTAAATATCAAAACTACAAAACACGCCTATTAGGATATTATGTTATACTCATAGTAGGTACATATACTGAAATTTAATTATTATGTTTTAAACACTGTTTATTTTAACACAGAACAGGTCGAGATGGCGGTGCTTGGAGGAGGCCTATGTCCAGCAGTGGACGTCTTTCGGCTGTAATGATGATGATGATGATGATGAAACACTGTTTATTTATAAAATTTGTTATACTGATTGTGGGAATATATTGTGAAAATGTGAAAAGTATTATACAGGGTGATTGGAAGATGGGTGCAAAGCTTTAAGGCGAAGAAAGTACAGACAATTTAGAACCATTTAAGCCATGGTTGTCTTAGACGAAGTCTCACCAAATATTTTTAACCAAATTTTTAAGTTTTTTTTTTCGGAAAATCTCAAAATTTAATGTAAACTGCATAATTATGGCCAAATTGAATGATAAATGAATTCATTTTTTATTTATTTAATTAAAGTAATGTGTAAGCAATCAAGCAAAACATGTTTTAGGCTTCTGTGTCATTAGACATTTTTTTTACAGACATTTAAAGCTCAGAAAACATAAAAAATTTGTACAATACGTCGCTTAAACCTTATTAAAAAAAAAAAACGGAGGGTGCTTTTTTTGTTCAAACCTTTTTGAAGACATGCTTGATAATCGCTCTTTCTTTTGAGGTATCATTTATGCGGATATCTTACAAATTATTGAAATTAGGGCCTACAAACCAATTTGAGGGAGAAATTTTTTATTTTAGGCAGACTAATTAAAACAACATTTGAATTAAAATTATTTATTTTTCATGTTCAAAATGACGGCCGTGATTCCTAATACAAGCACGGGGTCTTCTAACTTCTGTAGTCGTTATTTTCAACATCATCTCCTGCTTCATTGTCTCAAACGCTGAATTTATTCTTTGTATCAATTCTTCTCTAGTGTTTATTTCTATGTTGTTATACACCAGTTCCTTGGCCCGGCCCCACACGAAAAAGTACGACGGGGTCAGATCTGGGGAGCGAGCGGGCCAAGGGATGGGTCCATCCCTGCCGATCCAGCTATCAGGAAAGCAATTGTTGAGGTGTTCCCTTACATTTAAAGTCCAATGCGCTGGACAGCCGTCTTGCTGAAAGATGACTGTTCGGTCTCTTTTGAAGATCGGGACACCTGATTCCTCTACCAGCAGTGGTAAATCAATTTGCAGAAATTGCATATAATTTTCGCCATTCAATGGATCAGGCAAAAAGTGGGGCCCAATCAATGTTCTGCCAATTATTCCAGCCCATACATTCACAGAGAATTTCATCTGAAATGACACCTGCTTCTTAAAATGTGGACTGTTGTCTGCGTCGGCCCATTCATGGATGTTGTGAAAGTTTGTAATACCTTCCCTTGAAAATTTACTTTCATCCGTCCACAAGATTGATTTCAGAAACCACGCATCTTCGATGTCTCTGTTGAGGAGGAAACGGCAGAACTGAATTCTTCTTTGAGTATCTTGCTCTACTAGACCTTGCACACTCCTGCCATGGAACGGATACTTATCATTTTGGTGCATTGTATGCCACACCTTCCATTGAGAAATGTTTAAATTTCGAGCTACTGCTCTAGTACTGGTAGTAGGATCCGCTTGAAATGCTGCTAAAATGTCTTCGTCGACGGCAGTTTCGTGTCTGCCCGGGTTGACTCCAGGTTCCACGCGGTGAAACCCATCTTGGGCAAGACGACGAAACGTGTTGTAAAACACTCGGACATTCAGTATCCTGCGATTCGGATAGCGCTCTTGATACATCCGTCGCGCCAAAGATCCATTGCCGTCTGCTCTACCATACATAAATACGATATCCGCATATTCTTGATTGGAAAAAGTAGCCATAGTCACTTAACAATTAAGAAAAACGGCGTAGGAGCGCACTAAATGTCAACTCAACACAATTAAGTCAAAAATCAACATGTGCAGGAGCGCGAGGCTACGACTGGACACGGTGAAACAAAAAAGTTCAAAACTAACGCAAACAACACGTGCAGGAACGCAAAGGGCTACAACTGAACACGGTAAATTGTGAATCAGCACGACAACGTCCACTCACAAGGGCAGTAGTTTGACTAATAAGTAAAAGATGTAACGGCTTCATCACAGACCGACTGACCCTGACTAAAGAAAAACGACTTTGTTGCCTCAGTAACTAAGACCATTTTGCTGTAAAAACCAACTCTTATCGCTTTTTGTTATTCATTGGGCGTTCTACCTGGAAATGCCGTCGCACCGCGCTCGGTGGCCATTGTTTAGAGAATCCCCTCAATGGGTTCCCCTCAATTGGTTCCTGCATGTGCCAAAAATTCTTAGAATTGAACAATGTTATCATTTCGAGCACATAAAGTATTCTTTTAAGCAAAAGTTTTGTGTTTTGTTAGACTGCTTAAAATTTAAAATTTCTCCCTCGAATTGGTTTTTAGGTCCTAATTTCGATAATTTGTAAGATATCCGCATAAATGATACCTCAAAAGAAAGAGCGATTATCAAGCATGTCTTCAAAAAGGTTTGAACAAAAAAAGCAGCCCCCGTTTTTTTTTTTAAATAAGGTTTAAAAGACGTATTGTACAAATTTTTTATTTTTTCTGAGCTTTAAATATCTGTAAAAAAAATGTCTAATGACACAGAAGCCTAAAACATGTTTTGCTTGGTTGCTTACACATTACTTTAATTAAATAAATAAAAAAATAATTCATTTATCATTCAATTTGGCCATAATTATGCAGTTTACATTAAATTTTAAGAATTTCCGAAAAAAAAAAAACTTAAAAATTTGGTTAAAAAAATTTGGTATGACTTCGTCTAAGACAACCATGGCTTAAATGGTTCTAAATTGTCTATACTATCTTCACCTTAAAGCTTTGCACCCATCTTCCAATCACCCTGTATAAGGTGTATCTATTCATACACGAAATATTTTAAGGGGTACATCTGTAGGTGGTAAAGAAGCTATAGAAGCAAAAAGAAATTTTTTTCTAAGCGTTTTTGAATTTTCGTAATTATTATAATTTTAAAATTACTTGAGACGTTTTGCATAAAACCTTTACTCCAAATTCTATGAATGGCCCGCCTGACGCTGCGAGGGCGGCGACCGGACGGCACGAGCATGGCCGCGGTGTCTCGGGCCGTAAAAAATAAGAAGGAGCCAATATTTCTTATGTGCGTCAAATCATTTATAAATATTAAATTTAAAAAAAAACCCTTAAAAAAATTTTTTTTTTCGTTGCTATAGCTTCTTTACCACCTACAGGTGTACCTCTTAAAATATTTCGTGTATGAATAGATACACCTTATATAGATTAAAAGTAATTGATTCAGTATAGGATTCTGAACAAACAACTTTAATAGCGGGTATTAATTCAGTTACACATTGCTTTCAATAATTTAGATCTGAAGCCACGATTCGTTAGTTCTCAAAATAAATATTGAGTATCAAATTAAGTTCAGCCGTTCAGGAAATGTCTTTCAGAGTTTACAGAGGATGTTTCTTAGATTAAATAAGTGCTGGTAAGTGGTGAGCATTGCTCTAGTTAGTACCTAGGTAAGTACATAAATCTAAAACCAGATCGTTAGGCAGCTCGAGTGCATTAGATGACATTATCGGAACACATAAATTGCAATACTGACAGTACAAATGGACCGACCTTATAGGCGGGCCTATAAGTTTCAAGACTAGTATCTTTACTCTATCTATATTGAAGAACAGAAATGAGTTATCCATGTATCTCCTCCATAGTAGGTATGTTAGGCAGAGATGTACTTAATTGGTACACCCACATTTCGGCAGTTACATTTAAGTCCCATGTAATGGGGGCGAGCGTATTGCCACAGGCACAAATCTAGGCTGCTACAGAGAAAATCCTGATGGAAAAACACTTTCCCGATTTGGGATTCGAACCCAGGACCTTATGCTCAGGTGTACCACTAGCGACCATTAGTACCAACGAGGCAACATTAAATTAAAGGTGTTTCTCCGTTTTAAAGGTTTTCACGGCTAAACGGAGGAATCGATTTTATGATTAATTATATTTTTATGAAGAGATACGAGTATAGTTTGAACCGCGGGGTTTTAAAAACAACCCCTATACGCATACGGTTAGGTTGTAGTTTGTATGGGGAGCTGGAAAACCCACACGCATCAAGTTGCGAGTGAGGTGCTATGATCATGTCCGTTTCCACCGCGCGGCCAACTCTTCAAATTTGATGAAATTTTGCCAGGAATTAGTTGTAATTTGTTACAAACACACCTCTTTTCCTGAATTTTTTACAAAAAAAACTAAGACGCTACGACCAAAAACAGTTGGCCGCTAGAACCGCCACTTGCCGTAGTGATCGCCCGTGATTACACTGAAACTAAATAATGCAGATAGGCGAATGATACATCAAAAGAAAGGTCTTAATTTGTTGTATTTTTTACAAAAATAAAAATCATCAAAACTTAAAGATACAAAAAGTTGTGCTATATTTAGTTTTCAGGTTAAGTGTAGGTACGTATCTCACCATAAAATCAAATTAATAGAGGCTAATGTGCATGGACAATTAGTTGATAATTTGTTACAGCAAATAAACAAGAAAAATACTAGAAAATAGGTTCAATATTTTTTTTACAGTCGATTTTAGTTGGCCGCGCGGACGGCAATATGCCTAAAATACAATGGCGTTTATTTCGTTATTAATAGTAGGTTCAAGCTTAGTTCTAGTACTAACCGACAGGTATCGTAGCCTAGTTTTGATAAATGTGGCGAATATAACTACAGGCTTTATATTTTAGGAGATATTCACTAAAATATAGTAGTATGAAACTGTATTAGAGTAGAGTGACCATAAATTTTCATAATAAAGTGAGACTGAATCGCCATTATTGGAATGTAGGGTAGTCTTATCTTAATTTTTTAAGGTGAAACTCTTTAAGACATCCTATAGCATACTTTATAAAAGTCAAATTCACAAATCGATAAAAATAGCTTTATTCAATATATATATATATATATATATATTATAAACTACCATAACATTTATAAATTAACTGAAACTAATGTAAGACACAGAATGTAGACAAATTTTCTTACAGGTACTTATTTCAATTTTAGAATAATTTAAAAAATATAGTAGTTTTGTTTACGCCACATTTATCCAAACAAGGTTACGTTACATGTCGATTAGTACTAGAACTAAGCTTCGCTTTCGCTATTTACAAACGAAATATATTGAGATGGGGTCTACAAATTATTAAAACGCAACTCGTACGAGTAATTCATGATTTTAGTGTTGGCTCGGGGACCTTTTGAGAAGTAGGGGAAGTACGGCCAAAATGACATATACGGACAAAATGACACACTGGGCTTTTTTCGAAATTGGCGGGCTATAATCCTGCAGTTGGCATATATTTATGTGGTGCCGGCCATGGTGGCATACCTGTTAAGTTTATACCGCCATTGACTTGGTCACGCCGAAGTTACTTGCAGGAAAGCGTTTTGTGCGCATAAAAGTTTTTTATTTTTATTGATTTCGTCCTGTTTTTGATCAGTTTCTCGTGGTTTCTATTACATCTTTTGTAGTAAATTCAAAAAGTGTAGCATTATGCTGCATTACTTAAAAGTATTTATTTATAAATCTTGTGTTTATTGTAATTATGACTTAATTAGTGTTTAGATAACCTGTGGGGCAAAACGACATACTTACATTCGGGGCAAAACGACATACCTTTATTCAATGATGAGGTTTTCAGTGTTGAATCGAAATGCGATAATGATCCTTAAAAACAGTCAGAAAAAAGGTGAACCCAAGTACAGAAGACTCATTACGCTGAGGACTCGAATGTAGAAGATTTCCAGCTGTGTCGAACGGTGATGATGATGACTGCGCATGCGTTTACTGTAACGACCTCTTTTCCCATTCCAAGCCCAACGAGTGCTGGCTACGGTGCAACAATTGTTCTCTTTGGGCTCATATTTAATATTTTGTGGAATATGTACTTCATAATTTTCGTATTCATTATCTATGTCATTTTGTCCGTAATATATGGACTAAATGAATTTTCTTAGAGGCTTCGATTAATTTAATTTTTTTTTTATGGGTCCTATTCAATTATGAGTTTACTTGGGTTAAAACTTATGAACCAAATATGATTATTCAACCTAAACAGTGATTGTAACTATGTTAATTAAAAATATATGATTAAAAACAAAACCGTATGTCATTTTGGACGTACTTCCCCTACTTGTTTTTTCTTGATAGCAAACTAAATACTTATATTTAGATATTGGTGTCATTTTGTAGGGTATATTATGTACTATTATAATAAAAATAATTTTGCCTAGTAACTATTACACTTTTCTTGTAAAACATGAAATAAAAAATAAATACGATATTTTTTTTGAAATCCCTGACTTTAAAATTTTACTTTCATCCTTTATTATAAGTTTGAGTAATTTAGTTTTTTTACAGTTAGAATTCAATATTTTATTAGCTTTCCGTGAGTATTTCTTATTAGAATATAGCTATAGTAGTTTTTCAGTCGTAATCGTTTTTGTGGAGAAAGTCTCGCATTGTCGTAAAAAAGAAAGTGACATTTCATGCCCGGACACGTGGGGCGATAATCGCCGTGCGGGTTGGACAGTTCAGTGGCTAGGCCCCTGACTAAAAATATTTATAGAAAAGACAAAGGTAAATTCTAAACTGTAGAACTGAAATAACAAAAACTTTTTTCTAAAATAAAGACTGCAATTGCAATGTAGCACCCTCAGTTTTACTCACTGAAGTACCGATTAGTATTAACATTAAAGATTTTTTCTTAGTTAGTGCTATATAATTTATACCAGGCACAAAAATAGATCACTATGTCATTTTTAAAACAAAATCACTATATTTTAAAAATTATTCTAAAATTGAAATAAGTACTTGTAAGAAAATGTGTCTACATTATGTGTCTTACATTAGTTTCAGTTAATTTATAAATGTTAATCAGTTTATTAAAAAAAAAAAAAAATTGTTGTCTTATATTACTTGATTTTTGCCTGTATGCTGATTTTGAATAAAGCTATTTTTATCGATTTGTGAATTTGACTTTTATAAAGTATGCTATAGGATGTCTTAAAGAGTTTCACCCTAAAAAATTAAGATAAGACTACCGAACATTCCAATTATGACGATTCAGTGTCACTTTATTATGAAAATTTATGGTCACTCTACTCTAATACAGTTTCAAACTACTATATTTTAGTGAATATCTCCTAAAATATAAAGCCTGTAGTTATATTCGCCACATTGATCCAAACTAGGCTACCATACCTGTCGATTAGTACTAGAACTAAGCTTGAACCTACTATTAATAACGAAATAACGCCATTGTATTTTAGGCATATTGCCGTCCGCGCGGCCAACTAAAATAGACTGTTAAAAAAATATTGAACCTATTTTCTAGCATTTTTCTTGTTTATTTGCTGTAACAAATTAGCAACTAATTGTCCATGCACATTAGCCTCTATTAATTTGATTTTATGGTGAGATACGTACCTACACTTAACCTGAAAACTAAATATAGCATAACTTTTTGTATCTTTAAATTTTGATGATTTTTATTTTTGTAACAAATACAACAAATTAAGACCTTTCTTTTGATGTATCATTCGCCTATCTGCATTATTGAGTTTCTGTGTAATCACGGATGATCATTACGGCAAGTGGCGGTTCTAGCGGCCAACTGTTTTTGGTCGTAGCGCCTTAGTTTTTTTTGTAACAAATTCAGGAAAAGAGATGTGTATTGTAACAAATTACAACTAATTCCTGGCAAAATTTCATCAAATTTTAAGAGTTGGCCGCGCGGTGGAAGCAGACATCTATGATCTACCTACATTACCTATATGTAAACATTGTTATGTCTTGTGCAGAGCTGTATCCTGCATCCGGTAGAAGCAGGTTATTTCATTTATTTTGTAATCAAGGGCTTTGGTGTCCCTTTTTATACGACGATTATTGTTGAGTCCACGCTAATGCGTGACCGACCGTACCTTATCCTTACTTAGTTGCTTAACCTTCCGTCTTAATTTGATTTTGTTAAGGATTTTGGATTTGGGAGCAAAAAACTTAAAGTTGTCTTTGTTTTGTTTTATCGTGTTTCGATACCCATCGCGCCCGTGCCTAAAATTTACACAGAAAACTAATTTTTAAAAACCTCCGTTCGTTGACCCCAAAAATTAACCTTTTTTTATTTTTATTTGGCACTGTATTCAGAGACATGATATGAGTTAGCTGTCTTATTTCTCTTTTTCATTAAACTAAGCCCTTGATATCACCAGCAAAGGCAAACTTTTGAGAGAACGTCACATGAGAGCTAGCCAAGCATTGGATTGTGATCGATAGGTCATTAATTTGACCAATCACTAAACAACGTAGAATAGATAGATGAAAAATACTGGTACTTAGCTGCATCCAGTAGACTGCAAGCCATCCTCAACATAGTTGGGAAAGGGTTAGGCAGATGATGATGACTAAATAAGTGTATATCTAGTATACACTACACATTAAGCGACCGCAGGGGCATTCTGTTCTTAGCATGCCCAATACAACTTGCATATTTCACGGTCACGACACGTTACAAATCTAATGCCCATACCATACCATTTCAGCCGTAAGACGTCCACTGCTGGACATATACCTCCCCCAGTTTGGCGGGCTTTGCCATAATTGCCACGCTTGGCAGACGGGTTGGCGATCGCAGTATGGTGGTCAAATGTATAGAGAATGCTGCTGCCCATTCTCTAGTCTGTCCCTATTCTTTACGTCCGATACGGATGAAATGATACCTGTCATTAGGTATCATATCTAATGACACCTGCTATAAATTCCACCCTACTTTATAATCGTGGCACAGTGTTAAATATGATTTACTAGTGAATAATTGAGCGTGAGGCCGCGATAATGTGACCCTTTGGTGATGACATCACTCTATCTCGCCCACCGGCGTGGAATCGGCGTGTTTACTTAGTTTAATAGGTACATTTTATCTATTATACGAGTTGCTAGCTTGCTTAAAGGTAGAGGGACACTAGTTGACAGTACCAGAGGTGAACGTTTGGTGGTGGGGACAGGAAAGTTAATCTCTATTCCTGCCAGGGTCGCGGAATTGTTCGTAAGAGTACAGTGGCTCTGGCATAGGCAACTGAAGAGGCACGGGTGGGTGCTCCACCCAGGGCGGGAGATGGCATTTGACGATTACCCCCCCCCCCCCCCCCAAAAAAAAAAAAACAAGGGATGGTCCTTATTGTTATAGAGCTGGTTATAGGTCATAAGTATGCCGCAGTCCATAGGCACATTAACTGTCAGGCTGCGCCAGGCGTTGGTTCACTTGTAAAGCTCTGTCACGGCCTCTTTCGAGCATTCCCATTTAAACAAAGTAAAAAGAATCGCGCCCATACAGGGCCGTACCCAGTAGCAAGTTCATTCTCTGGATAATTATTCACTATTATCCGAAGAAAGGAGAAAGACAGGAGTAACACATATTTCTTGTCGGGAAGCACATGACGAAATTGTCATGTTTCACCTACGACGGTATGTAAATTTCAAAATGTGAAACCAATCCATGTTCCCAGCAGTTAAATATAGAGGTGTGAATTTGTGAATTCACTTTCTAGCGGTTTCAAGAGGCGACGAGGCGTTATGTTAAACAGTTACCGCAACATAAAACTGTTCAGCTGAATATTTATGTTGGCTGTCAGTTTCATCGTAAAACCGTAAACCGGTATCTTTAGGAAGATACAGCTGTGGGGCCGTCCTGTTTTTTTTTTGGCATTTTTGAACCCCCCCTCGCCCTTGGTGATACAATGGTGAGGTTTAAGACTACCCCCCCCCCCGCCATACCACGTGTATTTTTAGTACCTACAAAGAATCTTAATTTTTTTTTAATATTTATAAAATACAGGTATAAGTATCACCTAATTTACTATAAAAAATAAATACACGTTATATATTACTACACCCCCTCCCCTTTTGTGATTTTTAATGGACCCCCTCCCCCCTTTCGAGCCTCACGTGATTAATGGACAGCCCCTGTTGAGAGCGATGGTGCTAAGGTTGACTACGTCTACCCAGAATCAAAACCCACACAAGGAAAATTACGTAACATACTAACATTTAGGAATGGAATTCATTTTGACAGTTCAACAACATTCATTACGTTATTTACGTTGTTGAGCACACAAATTTTTAGAACTTAGGCAGCAATGGTTTAGCATTATCCTTCACAGTGATACAAATTATGATTGATGTTGTGTTACGCAATTAGGGTGCTGTTTCTCGAATGAAAATTATCACGAAAATAATGTGACAAATTGTGTGCTATATCAGTTGAATGATTTATCAACAGACAATTCCAGGCGAGAGAGCAAGGCCTTCTACATGTGACTCAAGCCTATCATAGGCTTGAGTCACATGTAGTGACAATCCAGGCCTCTACTGGTTCTGAAATTGCCATCTGCGGGATGGTATTTTGTTTTTTTTTTTGAGTGGGTTCATCAAATTACGTGTCCCGCTCTAGGGTGGAGCGGACGGGCGTGTCAGACTTGTACTGACTAAAACCTACCCGTGATCCTTCAGTAGCCCATATGCCAGGGCCATGGTAACTCTTTCGAACAGATCTCGCGACCCTAGCAGTGCGGGATGGTATGGTATTAAGGTGCACTGCTATGACTCTCGTGCATCATCCATACACCATTGCAAAAGGCCTTGTTCTCGATCCAAACATGTTTTATGGGTCTATATTTCATTGATTTCATTAGGTACTACTTTTATTTTTAAGGAGTTTATTTATAAACGTTGTGTTGCTAACATAGTTATAATATAAGATTTTTTATATTTCTATGGTTGCAGACGTTTAACCTCTAAGTCCCTGAGATACCACATTTGGTATAGACACAGTGGTTTTTTAATTGTGTCTGTAATTACGGCATTCAATGGGTTAAACGTCAAAAATGTACCTATAGATAAACACTAATTACGTTACTTTATGCAACGATTATACAGGGGATGGTGTCTAAGTTAAGCCTATATAGGAAGGTAGGAGTCACTGATCGCGGTGCTATAAATATACAATGCGATGTAAATAAGTCTGTAAGTGCCTACATATGTATAATGCAACTCGTGAATGAACGCATACGGCGCTAATAAGTTCCGGCACTGACCTGTAGAGCCGTTGAGATTTAACATCGGCTCCATTATACAGACTTAGGTACTCAACACTACACTGACATAATGATCTTATTCTTAAGAACCTACTTAATTTTAAATAGGTAGGCATATCATAATATGAGCTAAGAGGATAATGTTAATCGTCTAAGTCTGAAAGCATCAATCTAAACCTCATAATGTAAACAGCATAGAGCACAGTCTGTTGATTTATAAAATTATGAATTTTATAAATGTAGTGTTCCGGGTGCCGGAGGTAAAGCTAGAACACTATCCCATTACTTCCCGTGGGTGGCGTACGTAAAAGGCGACTAAGGGACTTACTAGAGAATAGGCAGCAGCGTTCTCTATGCATTTTACGAATTCCCCAAACTGGGGAAAGCTTATCTCAGGCCGTAGACATCTTTCGGCTGAAATAATGATGGTGATATCATGAATGTAGTCTGTTGCTCCTGTGTGCGATAGCTGTCGTACATACCTACCGTAAACTTTTTGGTGACCGTCCTATCGTTTGCAGGTTTTAATCTCGGGAAGAGACGTTAGAGCAGTGGTGTCCCAGTGGTATAAGCCTTGACTTAAGAGTTGTATCTCGTGGGTTCGAACCCAGGCAGGAGCTTTACTTTGTGTTTTTTTTTTTCATCATCATTTTCACTGCTCTCAAAACGGTAAAGGAAAACATCGTGAGGAAACCGGTATGTCCTACAACCAAAAATTCGGAGACATGTGACATCTGCCAACCCGCACTGGGCCCGCGTGGTAGATTACGGCCATCTCTCTCTGACTGAGATGAGGCCTGTGTCCCAGTAGTGGGAACAATAATATAATGTGTATCTATTCATACACGAAATATTTTAAGAGGTACACCTGTAGGTGGTAAAGAAGCTATAGAAGCAAAAATATTTTTTTTATCTAAGCGTTTTTGAATTTTCGTAATTATTATAATTTTAAAACTGCTTGAGACGTTTTGCATAAAACCTTTACTCCAAATTCTATGAATGGCCCGTCTGACGCTGCGAGTGCGGCGACCGGACGGCACGAGCATGGCCGCGGTGTCTCGGGCCGTAAAAAATAAGAAGGAACCAGTATTTCTTATGTGCGTCAAATAATTTATAAATATTACATTTTGAAAAAAAAAAAATACATTTAGTAAATTCTTTTTTCGTTGCTGTAGCTTCTTTACCACCTACAGGTAAAGTTTCCAGATGTCCGGTTTTCGACCGGACAGTCCGGTTTTCTATAAGCTTGTCCGGTCAAGAAAATCTTGGTAAACCGGACTAAAGATTGTCCGGTTTTTAGTAAAAATTACGTTATCTGGCGTTTGAACAGCTCGCGAACGCTTCGTTTAACGCGTCACCACCCCCACCCCCACCCGCACCACGCAATCAACCATTCCCGCGCGATTGTCCGTGTCCGCGGGTCTCAGTCGCAAATTAGTTACAAGTGGGAGAAGCCGCGCTCTCAATTATATCGACGCCATTAGTTATTTATTTAGTTTTCTGTGTTTCATTACTGTTCCTCAGCCAGCCAAACAAGGCTTTGATAATCAAAATGGACGATGAGGAAGCATCTACCAGTCAAGGAACTCCACCTAAAAAAGTGAGAAGAGTTTGCCACTATAATGTAGACTGGGAATCGCGATTTCCGTGGTTAAATAAATGTGACGAAGACAACACAAAAGGATACTGCAAATTATGTAAAAATACGTTCACTGTGGCGTACGATGGCTTAAAAGCATTAACGCATCACGCTGCGTCAAAGAAGCACAAAGATTCAGAAAGTGCAACGGCCATGTCTCAGCGAATGAGGTCTTTCTTTACACCAAAAGGCAGCGCCCAAAGTGAAAAAGTAAGCATTGCCGAATTGACTGAGGTTTATCATAGTATCAAGCACCACATTTCATATCTTGCCCAAGATTGCTCATTAAAAGTATTAAAACAAATAATCACAGACTCAGATATCGTAAAACAAATGACAGGACGCACTTAATGTACTGCTATCCTAAACCAGGTTTTATACCCTTATTCAATGGAACTTGTGCAGGAGGATTTAAAGAATGAAGTTCCGTTTTCCATCGCAACCGATGCTTCTAATAAAGGAAACAGAAAGTTCTATCCAGTTGCTATTCAATATTTCTCCCCAAAAAACGGTATTTGTCATAAAATTTTGGACTTTTCCGAAGACTCATTCGAAGATTCAAGATCTATTAAGGAACAATTATGTCAAGTCTTGAATAATTCACAGCTTCCTTGGAGTAGAGTAACAGCATATGGAGCGGATAATGCCTCTGTTAATTTCGGAGTTAACAATTCCGTTTTTCAAAAGTTAAAGTCTGAAGAAAATAATGAAATAATAGCTGCTCACTGTAATGACCACATATTTCATAACTGCGCAAAAAACGCTTTGAAAGTAATGCCTGTTGATGTCGAAAATATAGTGATGAAAGTATTTGCAGAGTTCTCCTGTTCCGCAAAGAAACGAGAAGAGTTGAAGGAATGCTTTAATTTCTTTGAGAGCGAATACAGAGAAGTTATACGACACGTTCCAACAAGACCAACACTGCTTAGTTTGTTTAAAGCTCTTGATAGGATGCTTTCGTCGTGGGGGCCATTGAAAAGGTACTTTTAGAACAAGGTTCAGATAATTGCCCTAGGGCTCTTTGGGCTATCTTATCAGATCAAGAAGACGAAATTGCAAGTGAAACCACTCCAACTTACAATGAGTTATATTTGTATTTCAGTCATAATTTTATGGCTTCTTTCAAGAAATTTTGCTGTTGTTAGAGAAACATACTACAGCATCATATAACCTGCATAACATAATGGTGAAATTTCGGGACAGTATTGTAAAGAAAATAAATGACAAACATTTCGGAATGAAAGTCCATCTGGCATTAAGAAAAGGCTATCTTTCAGATAATCAATCAAAAGAATTTACTAAAAACGCTCTAAATGTTTACCAAAGAGCACTAGCTTATATAGAGAAGTGGTATCCCTTTGAAAACAATAAATATAAGGCTTTTAATTGTTTGGATCTCGAATGCGGAAGATTGCCTACACTGGATCAATTGATTGAGTTATGGTCGTTATCTCCATGGAAGCAGCAAACTCCCCCTGAAAACTTTTATGAAGAACTGGCTGCACTTCAAAGTGTTTTCTCTTCACTTGAAGGAAACTCCCTTAATATGTGGTGCAATTTTTTTAACAATGAAGCAGCACCAAATTTATTAAAAATCGTGCAATACGTGTGCAGTATTCCCATATCAAATGCTTTTGTGGAAAGAATCTTTAGCGTCATGGGAAATGTATGGACAGACGAAAGAAATCGTCTCACCGTAAATACTGTGAAAAGTGAATTGTGTGTTTTCTTTAATATAACTGCTAGTTGCACTGATTTCAAAGATACTATCTCAAGCAATAAAACCTTATTAAAAGCAGTGACATCGAATACTAAATATATGAAAAAGTAGATTAAAGTCTTAATTGAGCATCCGATATTTTAGTAACTAGTTAGTTTTAAGTAAATTGATCTGTCATTAAATAAAAATTAAAAACTTGTCCGGTTTTTTTTTTCAACACATCTGGCAACCCTACCTACAGGTGTACCTCGTAAAATATTTCGTGTATGAATAGATTCACCTTATATAGGGTGATTATGATGATGATGATGATGATTCTCCTACCCAGCAGCGGCCAGCGTGATCGTCTACCGTTGACTATTTTGAGAGGGCCAACTTATGCCGTGGATTTATAATCTTACCTTTCCCTCACTATGCCCACAATAAATTGTTTACGAGCTTTTTGACATTCTAATAAGAAGGTATGTATTTGCAATTTAAATTGTTGCGTAGCTAATAGCGTAATAAATACTTTACTTAATCAGCAATAAATATTTAACTGCTGAGGCTTAGTTACCTATAATGTTTATACTTAGTATTGTGTTGGTACAACTAGCGATCATTATCTTTCATCTCATATAACATAGGTAGGTAAAATACCTAAGATGATACCTACCAAGAAATAATTTTCTTATACAAGTTGTAGACAGACGTATTGATTTATTAACATAACCTGTATACCTTGCATTTATGCATATTGCTAACATAAAAAACTTTTCCAAAAATAAAAAAAAAGCAACCGACTTCTGTCGGTGTCGGATATATATTTTAGTTTTTTGTCATCGACTTCTGAAATTGAAGTAATTTTTTACTTCGTAATGTTTTTTTCGGAAGTCAGTTGTTTTTTTTTTGAAAATGGTTTGATTTTCACTCTAAGTTTTGGTACCTACCCCACACCAAATGGCCGGTACTAGGAATTTAAAATGTTTATCTAGGCTAACGCCAGAAATACCCAAGCAAAGTAAATAAAATGTAAATGGAATCACGCCTGAGTCTACCCTGTCCACTAAAAAAATCCATCCACAATTGCCGAAGTTATCGCGGTGCACACCTCCTGCTTTTGTCGTCGGTTAAAAATGATTGATTTACCTATTAGATAGATGATCAATGATCACTTATAAAAATTAAATGACTAAAGGTGTTCCTATAATTACCACCCTTTACTTTACGAGTCAGTTTCAAAGCTAAGCATATCTCAATTCTCAATGCTAAAAGCTATAACTTTCGTTCATGGCACGAGCGCTTTGAGACCTACGCCATTAAATTAAGAGAAGAATGGACGGAAATGGATTCCTGAGCACGTACTCTATCCACTAACAAGACCACTTCACGAACTCCAGGCGAAAGTCGACTTTAACAGCCTAATCTGAATAAATAACACGTAAATCAGATGTGTAATAATTTAATAAACACCATAAATAAATTATTTTAGTAGGTACTTACCGACTTCTAATAAAAACCATTTGTAATCGACGACGTTTTTAACAAGCATATTAAAATCATTGATCAAGCAAGACAACAACTCTTTGTGAAGAAGCACAAAGCTTTGCATTAGGTATCTTATAAAGATAGATATTCCCACAGAAAAACTTGTGGAAGTGGCTTGTGGTTTAACAATAGCGGCGAAGTGTTGATCGAAGTTAAGCTACGTTTGCTACGGTTGCCCCGTGGATGGGGGACCATCTTTACATACCCCGTGCCTTGCAAAGCTCTGTAAGCAGTTGATCGTGGATGTCGTAGATGGACATGTCGTTACGGATCGTCAGAAGCCCGAAATCTGACAACCAGTCTCACCACGGGTATTGTATTAGGTACCAGTTATTGGGTTGTGGAGGTCAGATAGGCGGCCGTTCCATGTAAAAAATTGGTATTCATCTGCATCCAGTTAGTCTGAAAGCCGAAAAGGCTACGTAGATGATAATAATGATGATTCCCACGGGAAAAAGCAGATACGTTCTGTCGCGAAATGACGTTAGCAATAAGAGATAAATCGACGCAGTCTACACATTCATTAAACATAAATAAACTAACTATCAAGCAAATAGGTATTGTTTAGCATTAACTTGACCCAATAAGGGCGATATTGCTGTATCTATCTATTAGGTACATTTCAATGAATTGAATACATTCGAGACATGGACTCAATGTGAACCTGTTGCGGGCATAAATATTAGGGACAACAGCTGTTACGAGTTTTCTATTGGAAGATCAATTATTCGAGACCTTTGATTCTATGCCCTCAACTCGTTATGAGGGCTCTAATAATTTTGGCCATAGATCTTCAATCATGTCGTGTAACTGTGGGCTGTCGTAACTGATCAATAAAATAATCATTTTTCATCGTTCTAGTGCAGTTTGATCGCATGATGTATTGAGTATCATGAGGCAATTGTTGGACGTAACCAGTGAAAGTTATTGATTGCCATCGATTTTGATTATTGGTTTAATAGTTTTGACATAGAGATGAATGAAACTGTGATACAAGAATTGATTGATGTGGTCTTCAAGAGCTACCCTACAATGTTACTATGCAGGGAGATGTCGACGATTGGTTAGTGTTTTATAAAAAACTTTTTAACAAAAAATTAAACCGCCGAAAAACTGAAAAGCATAAAATAATAAACCTTAAAATTATGAGTCGGCGCTTTGAGTGTTCTTTGTTCATTGATTTTTCAGCACCGACTCAAAATTTTAAGGTTTATTATTTTATGCTTTTCAGTTTTTCGGCGGTTTAATTTTTTGTTAAAAAGTTTTTATTTTATGATTTTTTGTGGCTTTAATGTACTAATAATACTTGGCAAGGTATACCCTATCCAACAATAAAAGAATTATCAAAATCTGACTACTCTGTACAAAGTTATGCGTGTTTATACGTTACAATCAGTGAGTGAACAATCAATCATCCCCTGTTTTCCAACCCTTAGGGTTCGATTTTGTTTTCCAAATTTATATGGGACCACCTTGGGAGTATACCCTTTCCAATAGAAGAAGAATTGTCACAATCGGACCACTATGTAAAAAGTTGTGAGTGTCAGTGAGTGAGCAATCAATCATCCCCTGTTTTCCAACCCTTAGGGTTCGATTTTGTTTTCCAAATTTATATGAGACCACCTTGGGAGTATACCCTTTCCAATAGAAGAAGAATTGTCACAATCGGACCACTATGTAACAAGTTATGCGTGTTTATACGTTACAATCAGTGAGTGAACAATCAATCATCCCCTGTTTTCCAACCCTTAGGGTTCGATTTTGTTTTCCAAATTTATATGGGACCACCTTGGGAGTATACCCTTTCCAATAGAAGAAGAATTGTCACAATCGGACCACTATGTAAAAAGTTGTGAGTGTCAGTGAGTGAACAATCAATCATCCCCTGTTTTCCAACCCTTAGAGTTCGATTTTGTTTTCCAAATTTATATGAGACCACCTTGGGAGTATACCCTTTCCAATAGAAGAAAAATTGTCACAATCGGACCACTATGTAACAAGTTATGCGTGTTTATACGTTACAATCAGTGAGTGAACAATCAATCATCCCCTGTTTTCCAACCCTTAGGGTTCGATTTTGTTTTCCAAATTTATATGGGACCACCTTGGGAGTATACTCTTTCCAATAGAAGAAGAATTGTCACAATCGGACCACTATGTAAAAAGTTATGCGTGATCATACATAAAAAAAAAAAAAAAAAAAAAAAAAAAAAATATACGCGTCGAATTGAGAACCTCCTCCGTTTTTTTCGTCGGTTGAAAATAACATGACTAGCTTTTGTCCGCGACACACTCCACGTGGTGGTCGAAAACTATCCCCCAATATACCCTGTACGCAAACATCGAAATCCGCTCAGCCATTATGGCGTGAAAAGGTAACAGACAGGTAGACTGAGGGACAGAAAGAGTTAGTTTCGCATTTATAACATTTAATAAACTAAGTTTGCATAGTATGGATGTTAAGTCCCAAGTGGAATTGTAATCGACGCAGAAATACCACAACTTATACCTACATAGATACTATAACAAATTATCAAATTTTATCAGACTATGATTTCACATGACGACATTGTTCACCTAATCCTAGACAAATGCTCATTCAGACCTACACATTATCAGCCTATATAGGTCCCACTGCTGGGACACGGGCCTCCTCTCAGTGAGAGGCAGCGGATTGTGGTTCGCCACTTTGTCTGGTTGGTGAATTTTTGGTTCTAGGACATGCCCAGTCTCCTTTAGCATTTTGAGAGCAGTGGTGATGCAATAATTTCATTAATTTCCACAAAGTAAAGCGTCTGTTGACACTGGGCCACTAATGCTCATACATAATTATGTAGATACTTCTTGTAACTCGATATGAAATATCTATCACTGGTTATGTTAGGTCCCTATTTCTTATGCAGGACCAACTTAAGATGAACTTACGATGTAGGTACTAATTACAGCTTAAATATCGCCGGGTTAAAGGCAAAACAGACTATCTGCGATTTTTTCACTTTAATATACCATTTGATTCGCTATTTGATTCTTTACCTAATGGTATATTAAAGTGAAAAAGTCAAAAAATCGCAGATAGTCGGTTTTGCCTTTAACCCGGTGATATGCAAGTACCGACGTATGGCAATTAACCATAGATATATCGAAACACACGTTAGAAATTAGCCGGTTTGTTCACTTTATTATTCATAATTGCATCGCATTTAATTTTACTGGCTTTGGTCCTAAAGGTGAAAGCACCAGGGCAGGCCGCAATAGTTTTTTGTTTTTTTTTTTGGTAAGATCAAGTTCAGAATTTGGTTCTGTGTTTTTTTTTTCTATTTTCTGGTTGTATGTTGATTAAACATAATTTGCCACCGTTATAAACATAGCTTTACAGAATTATAATAATTCAAATAATTATAAACCTCTTAGTTCCGTGTGGTGGCGGACGTAAAGAATAGCACCATCCCAATTCTTCCCGTGGGTGTCTTAAGAGGCGACTAAGGGACTAATCAGAGAATGGGCAGCAGCGTTCTCTATGCATTTTACCACCATACTGCGAACGTCAACCCGCCTGCCAAGCGTGGCGATTATGTCCTATGTCCACCAATGGACGTCTTTCGGCTGAAATGAATGATGATGAACCCTCTTAGTTCATTTAATCCCACTGAATGACTATTTCATGAAAAATTCATTCAATGAACTAAGAGATATGGAAATTTGAATTTCGTAGGCTACCACACATTCACCTAAATCTTCAAACTTTTCTCCCTTCCGGTATGGGCAGAATTTCATGTGATTAGAATACTTGATTAAACTGGTCTTACGTACTTGTTTTAATGAGTGGCAATAACTGGCTGGTAGTAGGGATGCTCGGATCAAGAAGATAGCAGTATCGTGATTATCATGTTTTGATGTAGTGATGATAGCGCGTGTCGTGCAGTAGCAATTTCAGTGATAAATCAAATGTTGTCGACTTGTCGATGATAGAATCGTTAGTCAACGTCATACGGACGACGATATAATAATATTGTAGCGGTTTTTTTTATGTGCACTTGAAATTCGAACAGTGGGTTTTTTCGACGCGCTAGGATGCATTCTGTTGGATTCATGCAATACCAAGATTTCAAAATTAGGTGCGCCAAAAAATCCCACCGATATCGATATCAGTACATCATTCAGTGTGAACGTTGATTTCGTCGATTGTCATTCTGCAGTTAGGTAGATACAGTCAGGCTTGAAAAAATGTACGCATCAACAATAAATAATTTAACTGACTATAATAACACACACATAACAAAACATCATAACACCTGTATTTCCCGAAGGGTTAGGCATAGGTGTAATCCTATACAGAGTACATCCGCCAGATGTACCTACATAATTATTGTACATTTCGCCAGATTTGTTTAAGTCCCATGTAATTGGGAGCGAACCTATTCAACCAACCAATCTAACTAATGTTTGTTTGTTGGTTTTATAAACATAAGTTTGTAAAATCATGTGTAGCCACAAAAAATTACAATCTTTTATTTTTTATTTTTTTGTGGGTGGGAAATCATCACATGATATCTCCCGCTCTAGGGTGTAGCCGAAGGGCGCGCGAAACATTACGCATGAGATCATCAAATGCGTCGCCTTTTCTAACAAACGTTGGGGTCGGCTTCCAGTCTAATCGGATGTAGCTGAATACCAATCTATACTTATATACTTATCTACATATATAAAAGAAAGTTGTGTTAGTTACACTATTTATAACTCAAGAACGGCTGAACCGATTCGGCTGAAAATTGGTGGGAAGATAGCTTAGAACCAGGAGACGGACAAAGGATGCCTTTTTTTATCCCGTCAACTATAAAGAGGAAAGATTTGATTGTTTTTTTTATATTGAATAGGCTCCGAAACTACTGGTCCAAATTGAAAAAATCTTTTTGGGTTGGGTAGCCTATTTATTGAGGAAGACTAAAGATTATATAACATCACGCTATGATCAAAAGGAGCAGAGCAGGACAATTCGATGAGACGGGAAGGGTTACGGGAGCAAAAATTTGACGCGGACGAAGTCGCGGACAGAAGCTAGTAATAATAAAAAGCTGAAGAGTTTGAATGTTTGTTTGTTTGATTGAACGCGCTAATCTCAGGCACTACTGGTCGGAATTGAAAAATTATTTTTGTGTTGGGTAGCCCATTTATTGAGGAAGGCTATAGGCTATATAACATCACGCTACGGTCAAAAGGAGCGGAGCAGCAAACGTAAAATGGACGAAAACTGGCAGGCAATTCGATGCGACGGGAAGGGGAGCGAAAATTTGACGCGGACGAAGTCGCGGGCAGAAGCTAGTATTTTATATGGAGCGAATCCTATCTGGCCTCCGCAATCCAGGTACCTACTCGGTAGCACAATACCCCTTGTAAGATTGGTTAGACTTTCGGGCTTCTGACGACCCGTAACAACTGTCAATGATCCACAATTGACAGCAGGGGCCAACAACTTCTTGTGGCAGGTCTTGGTATATAAAGATGGTTACCCATTCACGGAATAACTGCGGCAAGCGTAGCTTAACCTGATGGACTCGTAGTGCTGTTATTACTTAGTCGCTGTAATGCATTACATATAAAATATGCATCAAGGTAATGCATTATATGCATTACCTTGATGCATATTTTAGGGAACAACAATTGTAGACAATCAAACGTATTCTTGTCATTGTTTCTATGCCTAGATTTTCTTGAGGCTCGGTGTGGGCACATCGGCTTTAGCTGATAGATAGATTCATAGATACGTCAACTGCCTATAGTGGAATATATAGCATACATGGCCGTATTCAGATTAGTCGTGAAAACAAAGCATCCCAGTGTAATTCTCGGTAGGTAAATAGATATACTCGTAGATACTAGATTCACTTATTCATACACCTCTAGAATTTCACGTTAATTTAGAGATGTCCGTCCACTTGAACTTCATGACTCGCCACATTCACGTTCATTTTACGGCTATCATTTAAATTAAGTTCACTTTTTTGTCGAACTACTAAGAGTCCCGATTGCTGAGGTTTTTGTTCCAGTACCTATACGTATGTTCAATGATTGTCTCTTCTATGTATATGGTTACCAAATTTTAAACCCAATAAATAGGTAGATTTATCCATAAGGCCGTGTTTTAGAATCCCTGATATTTCGCGTTGATATATTTAAAAAAAATGTAAAATCAAGGAGTCATTGACCCCGTGACCTGTGGCTTCGACCTTGAACCTTTGAAGTAAGTGTGAAGCAGAAAATCGAAGGAAAATACATAACCAAAGCTACACATTACTACTCCTATAGATACGTAGGTAATCCTATTTTAGAGTAAACATGTCACAAAGCGAAAGGAGTCTAAGCTCTAAAACGGCGTGTGAGACCTTGGCCGGGATCCAGGCAAGTCATGCAAACGGACAAAGCTCACAACGAGCTATGTAATTCATTAGCTTGTCCTATCTAACCAGCATAGCCGTGATAATATGACAGTGCAGTCATTTGTCATGGATTTTGACAATTTTGTCTCTTATTAATTAGTCCGTTTCCACCTTTAGGAGGCTAGAAAAACAGCGTAGAAATAGAAGAATCAGTCCGATTTAGAGTGAAAAAAAACTTTTAGAATAATTTCCGACTGCCCCCTAAAAATACCAGTTCGTTGAATGGTCTATCACTGGAGGTAGTGTAGACAAAATAATAGAAGGTGACATTTTCCACAAAAGCCACTAATCAATAGTTAAAGTTGAACTCTTTAGCTTTGCTTTGAAACCTTGTCTGCTCGTCTCTACAATGTAGCGACCACTATCTAATGTGTGACACATTCACCGTCGGTGCATCTTTGTAACTGAAATACATTTTCATATATTTAACTCAGGTTATTAACAGTTAGTTCTAGTTTGGCTTCACACAAGATTGTTTTTAAAAATACGTCCTTTCCTATCTTCTATTGTCTAAACAGGTTTATCTTGTTATTTTTGTAAACATACACTTTATACAGATAAAGCCATTAGACGTTGTTTTTTTAATGTTTAGAAGAGTCATTAATATACTTACCTACTGCTCATAATTTAGGCAAGGGTCCCGTACTCAGGCACGAGACGACTCCAATAGATGAATTATTATGAAAACTTTATAGAAATTGAATTTATTTTTTTGATTAAAAAAAATGATTTGTGTGGCACCGGTCTGCAGAAGCCCTAACTCGATTCAGTTTGTGTTATTGACACAAATCTTTGTGTCAATAACAAAGATTTGTGTCAATAACATGTTGCGCGCCTAAACAAAAACAACAGGCTCAAACCGCGCACTTTGGAACTAACGCAAACGTCTAGTTGATCATATTTATTGCTAAACCAAAGTTCACAAACGAACGGGACAGACCCATAAAGAAATACTTCAAACAACAAAACACCATATTCGGTCCAATTATCATTGTCGCAAAACAAACTAGTTAACAGCTCGTTAAATATGCGCGTGCGCAAAACGTGCTTGAGAAGGTGCGAAAAGCACGCGTTAATGCAACACCTTAGGGCAATAAACTTTCGTATTGATGGCTACTGGGCAATAATGTCACAAGTGTTTGGTGGGAACAATCTTACGCAGACCATTACCGAGAACGAAGCTATGTTATTAAATCTTAATGTTATGAATACACTTAGGTACTTTGTTGTTTTTCTAGTAATTACATTGATAAGTGAGTCTTTGCTCCAATAATGTGTGACTTAATTCCAATGACCCGAATGTCAGATTCTGATTAATTTAACAAAACAATCAGTGTTACCTCCTTCGATCTGGATTATTTGCATTTATTTGTATCTCTTTTCTTTGATTCAAGCTAGTCAGTAAGAAATATTTATTTACACCGGCATTGTAGCACTCTATCAAAGATTGTGTTTAATCCTACTATCCTAATAATATTATAAATGCGAAAGTTTGTATGTATGGTATATTTATATGTGTGGATGTTTGTTACTCTTTCACGTAAAAACTACTGAACGGATTTGGATGAAATTTGGAACATAGTTAGTTTATAACCTGGATTAACACAGGCTTTTTTTTATCCCGGTAGTACGTACCCGCGGAATATTTCCCGACCTCCACGCGGGCGAAGCCGCTGGCAAAAGCTAGTGTCCCATAGTTAGGTCAAGCTCCTATTGAACTTCCTTACATAATGTTCCTTCTTCAGCAAATTCTTGGTTTCTGTACGTATCGATAGATTAATTTAAGATGTCATCTTACAGTAAAAATATTCATACAAAAGGTCTAAGCCACTGGGCTCATAAATTAAATCCACCGTTAAGTTTACCTACCGGATATCTTGAATAAAAATAAAGCCTAACGATGTAAGAAGTCTAAAAAATATTCCCAAGCATGGATAAAAGAATGTCTTTAATTAACCGATGCCTATGAACGTCTATCCGCACTGTGACATTTTATTATAGCATCTCATTAAAATGGTAATCATATACGACACGTTCCAGTAAGTGGTTATTATAATCTCATCTTGACTAAAAACACAACACCAAAAAATAAAAGAAAAAACAACTTACCGGGCTGTATATCGCCATGTCGCCCTTTTAATTCTAAATTAAACTAGGAAGCACCCTTTGTTCGTTTTAGTGTAGCACTGACGTGCGCGACGAAGATTCTAAATTAGCTCGAGTGCGAGACGTTGTCCGCGCGCGGTGTCGGCTGCGAACTGACGATGAACTTTGTAGAGCTGCGCCGGCGCCGGTGCAGGCCCGTCAATGCCCAATGCGCCTGCTTATAATCACTTATTGATGTATTATTTCGATCAGCATTCCGAGGGTTGAGAGGCCTGTATTTTTGGATTACTATCGGTCAATCAATAAATGTAGAAATAACAAGAGTTTCTTAATCCCTTACTAAAGCATGAACTTACTGCTCACAAGTAGCCTCATTAATCAAATGAGTTCTGTTGATGATACCATCACAAACATGGTTAATTCGCTAGGACATTGCTCTCTTAATTTCGGTTAAGTCAACAGAGGTGTTGGCGCCAGGCGCTATCTTTGAAGTATGCGCTTTTATTTCTTTAGCCCAATTAGATCCTGCAGATTTACTACCTCGTACACCAATATAATAATCTTATTTTGTGTACAGTTTCTAAATTAGTGTCATTAATAGTAGTGAAGTCATTTCAAGGAAGCTAAAATTAACATTACACAGTATCTGAGAAATTAAGCAAATGATAACGATGTATGAGCAATACTTATCGATAAAAGGTCAGAAGATCGAATCAAATAATCAAGGCCTCTTCCCGTATAGATTTTATTGCACTTTTACAATTTTTCTATGTACAATTCTCTTATGTCTACTGACACAGCCGGCCGTTCTGAACTTTTTACCACACTCTAGACAACCGAAAGGTCTTTCGTCTGTATGTGTTCGTTGATGTACCCTTAATATATCTAAAGTGTTAAATCTTTTCCCACATGTGTCACATCCAAAATTTCGCTCGTTAGCATGATATACATAATGTCTTCTATACTGAGCCAATATATGAAAAGTCTTCCCACAAACCTCACACGTCTTTCTCGGCGTAGCATTGTGGATCGACTTATGTATAACCAGACCACTTTTGAATTTGAACTTTTTGTCGCACACTTCACACGAGTAATGTTTGCCAATAGAGTGGGTATCTAGATGACTCGTGAGGTTTCTCGTATGTTTCCCGCATACGTCGCAAATTTTCCAGTAGTCGTATCTTTGAACTTTTTTCTTCTTTTTCTTAACTCTCTCTTTCTTTAGTTTAGATTTTGCAACTTTTTCTTGACTTGCTTCGACTGAAGTGGGTGAAACCACGTCTTGCTCAAATGTGACTACAATTTCTTCGGCATCATGATTATCATGGTCTTCTTTAGTGGCGTCGAGTGGTGATTCGTTGGTTTCGTGGGTATCGATAACTTCGACTTTGATATGCAGCGGTGAACAACGGAACATTTTATCGACGTCCTGACATTTTCGTCTGAATTTGTAAGCGTTTTCTAATTCTTGAAGACAAGGATTGCATATTCGTCTCGGTAAATTGTCCGTTTTCTCTACCTAGAATAAATACAAACCATTAAGTACCAGTAAGTACATTGTTTCTGCCAATAAAAGATAAACTTAATTTAGTGATAACTTAGGTATAAGGATATAATAAAGATTGACGTGTGGCTAGTGTTGATGAAACACTATATGCATATCATGGCTGCCTCATCAGATTTGCGTTATGGCATTATTGGGTCAGGAGGGGTCTTGCAATGACTTCGTATATATTTAAAAATATTGAGAGGGAAGGTGCAGAATGCAGTTATTTTAGGACAGGTGAGTCTGTGTCCCAGATAGGTACGTGTGGCGAAGATGGCATCAGCCGCGAGCCGCCACTACTGGAGGTGCAGCGTGGTTGCACCAAGCTTTAGCAAGCCAAGGCGCTGCTGACGCGCACAGTTCGCACTCTCAACCTCATTGCTAGTGGGCCGGACCTACTCTTTTGCAGTCTGAGTGAATTCAAACATTGTTTATAATAAGTTAGGGGCCACCCATAAATTACGTCATACGAATTTCATGATTTTTGTCCCCCTCCGTCTAGCAGGAATTCTATGAGGACAAATCTACGCGATGGGCAAAACTTCTTGTTTTTCTTATGTAATTGCTTGTGTTGATTAGTGGCTTTGTATGATGCAAAATATAGACCACAACATAAGCTGCACTGTATGCTTGTAGTAGTATTTTACGGTAAAGATTACCTAAATCACTCTTTTTATTCATTTTACACGTGTTTCGTAAGTAGGTATCAACAATATAATCTCAAAATAGCAAAACTAAGAAAACGACGACGTTTCATCCACGAAATTCAATTGTCAAATGAAATAGAAACAATATCATCGCTAGGCACGATGCATTTATCGGCATTTATCAAAGGGCAATAAGGCGGTCAGCGCGTAACACTAGTAGAGCGATTGGCCGCCTAAAAAATTTGAACCTTATATCTCTACAGATAGAGTTGCAAATGTTTTTGAGTTTTTCGTTCATAATTCAAAGTTCGTGTTTTAGTTAACACTTAGATTAAAATAGATTTTGAAATGTGACGTCACGAAATTTAGGACCCCTCACACCCCTTTGTTACACAATGTCACACTTCGTCGACCCCCTCCTTCCCCCTTAACGTGAGACGTAATTTATGGATGGCCCCTTATAGATGTAATTAATTAAAAATGATTTTATATAGGCGCATTTATCGCATTGAGTGAAGCTATGATAAATGTAAGATGGATGGTTAAAAGAATAATATGGGGTAATTCTGTAGAACTTAACAGACTGTTACGAGCTAGGAAGAAACATATTCCGCCAATATGGGGAGCGCACCCACAGGACACCTGTGTTCCATTATTTAAAAAATTAAAAACATTACCACTCCCAGCACTATAAATTTTTGAATTTGTGTACCAAAACAAGCATGAATTTGAACTGCATAATGATATTGTACCCAGAGTCCCAGGACCTAGTCGGAACGTTTACATAATTTGTGTAGGTAACTAGACAAAATAATAAACTATAATGTGTTCCGTTTGACGTCCGAAGTCCATTTATGAGAGTGCATCGTCTTTTGCCCACGTTTACTATAATTTCTCACTGCTGGGACACAGGCCTCCATTCGACGAGAGGGAGTAGGAGGGAGGCCGTAGTCCACCACGTGGGCACAGTGCGGGTGACATGTCATCGAATTGTTGGTTCTAGGACATACTAGTTTCGTCACGATGTTTTCCTTCACCGTTTGAGAGCAGTGTTGAAAAAATAATTTACACAAAGTAAAGCGCCTGTATCGAACCTACAACTCGTAAATCACGGCCGTTGTCACTATGCCACCTCTGCTCTTTAGTAGATATCTTACCTCAATCCCGCCGATAAGTTTCAGCTTATAAGCCACATCAAATTCGTCGCCATCTTTTTGTTCAAATATATCTACACCAGCTGCTAGGTTGGAGCAAGACCTGCATCTATCAGACTCTTCTACTTCGAACTTAGGTTTCACCTGAAGTTCTAACCTATGTTTAAGGTCCAGTAACTTCATGTCATCTTCGTAATCGTCATCATTTGTGACGTCAGCGTAATGATAGTTATTCTCTTGTATTTCGTTAATTTCTTGTTTTTTTATTGAGTTCTTTTCATGAATTTCGGAATAACGGCTCATAGCCTCGAAGTAAGGCCATTGCTCGTTTAAAATGCCTTTGTTTGCGAATTTCGTTTTCCACTACAAAGAAAATGAATGATTGAATGTTTGCTATACTAATTAAATCACTCAATAAATAAAAAATAAGATTAAAAAGAACGTTTACCCTAAAGGTTTTTAACAAATGGATCCAGATTTCTTGCAGGTCTAACAAAGTGTGATTCAGTGGGATTCCGATTCTCCGTAAATTCTTTTCGACCTCGCTAAATAAAATAAATTAAAACAAATATTATTCCTTTTATAATTAAAAACAATTCACAGTTAAAAGCTTTTGGTAAGAATGTCTATCTAAGTAATGTTACATACCGCCAACCACCGAGTGGGTCCTTGAATGTCCTAAATGTACTCTCTAGATCTGTCCGGGCGCTGATCAAGTTGTACACCCATTCTTCTTGCCCTTTAGCAAACACAAGGAATACTTTATAATTTTACATACATGTTTGTTTAAGATTGAATTAAAAGAAACATTAAATTGAACAGATGAAAAAAGAAACTGAAAAGCAAATAGTAAAACTGAGACTCAATTTCAATACGCTCCTTAGGAATTAAAGTAAATGACAATGTTTCAGTTGGCACCAAATAAAAAATCCAAGCTGATCAATCAAGCTGCCATTATTTTACTTCGCGCTTTTATGTTTGCTCTGCGCCGACTTAAAATTGACATTTACTTTAGGAGTTAGTTAGACTAACACGTTTATTTTTTCATCGGTTAGATTTTTTGTTAAAAGTTAATTTTTCCATTCCAATAAAAAAAGAATTTTCAAAATCGTAATATTCAGAAAAAGTTAAGCGTGGTCATAAAAAAGAAACGTTGACTCAAAAACCTCCTCATTTTTTTCGTCGTTTAAAAAATGTATAATACTTTGAATGAATCAAACTGAAGATTGATGAAAATTGAGGAAGATCAAGCGAGCAGTATTAATTTGGAATTATGTGTACGGTTCGAATTTTAATTAAAAATTATTACCTAATTAATGAACTGTAGCTGATAAACGTGTTTAAAGTCAACCATTAAAAGTAAATGTAACTGGACAAGATAGAGTATTATTGATACTTACATTCAGCGAGAGGATTCAGACTGAGATTGGATGATTCACCCAAATATAGTTCAAACAAATTGTGGTACACCCATGTTTTATTGTTTGTTGCCTTCGCTTTCTGATACTCCTGGTAGAAAAAAAAGCGTATTGACTAGTAATCTCTATTCTGATGGATTTGTCATTATCTGCCTAGCCTTTTCAAAACTTTAACAAAACACATAAAACTATACTATAAACTTAGGGTTGCGTTCCAGTCAAACCGGATGCAGCTAATTCCTAGTATTGTACATTGAGCTACTGCGTATCTGACCTCCACAACTCTGATTGACCCTAGTATTTTTATAGACTGTTTGTTAGACTTTTGGGCTTCTGACGACCCCTAACGACTATCAAAGATCCCCGACTGACAGTCGGAATCAAAATTATAACGTGATTTCCCAGCCATGGAGAGGTCTTGGTATGTATAGATGGTCACCGATTCATGGACCAACTAGGGCCAGATCCCTGATCCATCGACCCGTGCGGCTCTTATTACATGTGCAGTATCCGGCCGCAAAAATGGTTGTAGCTGTCCAACTGTTATAATCCACTCTTTCTGGACTTCTAAACTGTGACCTCTAAGTTTTTTCCGTGTTCTTTATCACACAAATTTGGAAACACCAATCTCATCTAGATTGATCGTATTTTACTGTGTTTGTTACTGTTAGCTCGGGTACTGTAGAATAGTTAACAGAACAGCACTTACTGAATATGTTGCCGCCCATTTCCTTCCCAATTCCCTTGAAGTTAACGTTTTAGGGAATCCGTTTTCTTCTATCATGATCTTTAACATCTCGCTATTTGAAATAAGAAATAAATTAATTTACAACATATTTAGGTACTACATTTCTTACAAGACTATACTTAGCACTCTCCAGTCAATATAAAATGTCAATGAAATTATGAAAGGGAGAGAAATAATGAATAAAAATATTAAACTGCATAATATTCCTTTAACAAACTGGTCGTCACAAATATTACAGAGTTTGTCGGTGGGCCGATCAACATGTCAAAACGCAAAAACAGCTTTTGCATGGATGTGTCTAAAGCCTTTGACAAAGTTAAGCTCAATAACTCAACGTTTAAAACATATTACATAGGATTATGAAACCGTATTGCGTCTGCCATTCTAAATAATTTGCCGAATTTAATTTTTCCGCTGAAGTTTTGAGGCCACAAATACATTTCTCTCACTCCATTTACGTAGGTGTCCCTCAAGGACCAATGTTCTGTCCATGTTTGAGTAGTAATCAAAAGTATGGCTGTAATATTGTACTTGTTCTTGTTGTTGTATCTTTTCCCGTATTATTTATATTTACTGAAGTGTATGGTCGTTATTCAATAAGAATAATACTTTCATAAGGATTAAAAAGATCGACTACGACAGATTAGATCGATCGATGTAAGTGTAAAATTATTATCTTACTTCCACGCCCATTTCTTCTGTCTAAACAGCCAGTCGTACTGCAACCTCATCTGAATGAACGATTCCGTGATATCTTTAGACCCTGCAGGAACAATATATATATTTTATTACAAATATTTTTGTCAACAAAGTAATTTTCGCTTAATTTTATCTTGGTGTGGCATTGTTGAGATTTTCCTCAAATCTCAACAAACCTTTGGCTTATTTTTGTTTTAAGTCATTTCTTTCATGCAACAAGGAAAACATTAGTAAAGGTTGGCTTTTTGTATACTTTATCGGCCGCTGTTATCACGTGTTCGGGTCGGCTAGATTTGGCATGGCTGGCCGGCAAGATTGAATACTTATATATTTTTCCACTCAGTTGTGACGAATCATTCTCACGCGAACAAGTGTGTATCTATAAGTTATTATATGGACGCCCAGTCTAAAAGATTTATCACAAATTAAAATGGTAAGTAAAATGAAATGGTAACAAAATAAAATACAAACTCACAATGAAACTCATCTTCATTTTCGTCATCAGTCTTATCAATATTCTTTTTGCCGTGATTGGAATACCTGGAAGAGCCTTTTATTCTATGAGCACAGGGACCTTGTGCGTCTAAGGACGCCAAATTATCAGGTTCGTACTTCTTATAATAGCTTAACATAGCATCGTATAGCGGCCACTCGCTTTGCTCTAAACCCTTCTTTATTTTCATGCGATGTTTTCTCTGTAACAAGTTTAAACATACAGGAGATGCTTCCCGACAGAACTTTTTAAGATACCTACTATTCAAAAATATGTTCTCATTTAAAATTAATCTATTTATTTGAGTTTAGCAAATAAAACAAATATAAAAAACGAATGAATGTTATATATAATAATTAATATTATAATAGAAATGAGCTTACATTAAAAGTAGTCCTAATATGTTGCCACAATCCTTTCATGTCTTGAACACAGCATTCTAAGGGCAGGTCCTGATACCGCATGGCTCTTTCAACTGCCCTGCAATACACCATAAAATGATAAAATAACCAAACACTTTATCAGAGATATCACATAGAGAAATCTTCCTTGTGTGTGAAGCAACAAAAGCACTCTACCAAAGCACTACTATAATTTAAGAGTCTATTAGCATACATTTAAATGCTCTATTAATACTTAAATATGCAAATAAAATATTGAAACTAATGTTATCTGGCAAGCTGTGTTTTATGACAGAGTTAAGCAAAGCAAATGCAAAATTAAATAGGAGTTAAGTACCTATTATTACATTGTTAATCACAAGTAAGCATAATGTTAGAGTTGTAGTGTGTGTGTTGTTGTGTTGTGGTCTGGTGTGGTGTGGTGTGTTGCTGTCTTATTTTATATTACCTCCACACATTAAGAGGATCTAGTTTCATTTCTTTCGCTTCTGACACACAATTAATGAATTTTAATCGCCATTCGTCACTCCCTGCAAGAAGATAATTACATTAACAAATGATATCTATAGCAGTTAAACAATCTACTCAAGTAGCCTTGCATGCATTATTTTTAAGGTGTAGAGTTTTGAGAGGAGTAAAAAAAAATTGGAAAGAGTTATTTACAGTTTTCGTTTTTCCTCTATATAAAATAAATAGGAGAAAACTGTATTATAAGTATCTCTGAAATTCAGTTTTCAGAATAAAATTCCATCTCTATGACTTTTTAAGAACTTCTGTTGTGCTGAGAATTTATTTAATAATAGGATGAAGTCATTTTTGTTACCATTAATTGGATTTTTATTGGAATTATCTGCAGTAATTAAAAAATCCATAATTGTATAATTAGTAGTGGCATGCAATATTTTAAAGTTAAGTTGTAGAGTTTTGAGAGGAGTCAAAACAGTTGGTGAGAGTTATTTTCAGTTTCAGTTTTTCCCCTATTTAAAATAAATAGGAAAATATCTAAAACAGTATTTTAAATAATTTCTGAAATTTAGTTTTCAGACTGAATATCTATCTCTACAACTTTTTAAGTTAAGAGCTTCTGTGTTAAGAATTTATTTAATAATGGGATGATGTAAATTTTTTGTTACCATTACTTGGATTCTTATTGGAATGGATACTTGCATGATTCATATTTGTCTAATATTTTATTTTTCCCAAAATGTTTGTCAAACACTTTGAAATATTTCCAGCTCTTGTTATTTGTTCTCTTGGCTATTTTGTACATCTGAAATAAAAATACTAAATTACATAGCTTAATCTTACTAAATTTTTCATTTATAGGTATTATAAAACATCATTTTCAAATTCCTATAAGTATTTTATAATAATTTATGAGTGATTATATTTATTTTATTACATAAATTTAGTAGCATTACTTACATCATAAGTGTAAGACCATTTCTTTCTGACATGATCAATAGTCATTTCACTGGGAAATCCATTTTCCAGTAATAATTTGTGAAATTCCCTGTGAAGACAGTAAGGATGAAGATAGAGTACAGTTACAAAGGTATACCTATACATATGTACTTAATGCAAACTGGAGGGCATTTATATTTAATATAATCAAGAAGATAGTTACAGTATGTGATTGTGACTCTACATTTGGTTTTTTGGTATTGAGAATTGATTAAACTGCCATGAAGTACATATGTTGGTGAAAGGTTATATTAAATTATAGTAGGTAGAGCAATGGCTCTATGTTGTAGAGTTTTATGCTTGACCAATGGGTCAAGCATAGAACTCTACAATTCTAAGACACTAAATAATTCAAAACGGAATCTAGTAACTTTGCTGATTATTTATTACTATGATAGTCTACCTATACCACAAACTTTCTTTTTTAATTAATAATCCGTGTTTTCAAACCTGATTCCAACAAGAGACAAAACTACAAAACCTAATTAAAGTGCAAAACATTTATAATGCGAAACTCACCCCCAAGGTTGCTTTTTAGTTTTAAATAGATGGTCGTTTTTGAAACGAAGTTGAAACAATTTTTTTATGAGTTCAGACGTCCCTAAAACATACAAAATATATTAAATCCTTAAGTAAATAATGGGTATCTTCAATATGATGTTTCGACTGGCCTGAACTACTCACATGCGAAAGGTTTATCCTCCATGTTAAGAATTCAGACTTGTAACCATTTGTTTTGTTATTTGAAATATAAATGATTCAGATAATTGTTTAAATAAAAATGATAATAAATTCTAAAATTATGACAAGTTGGCGATTAGGTAGTAGTTGTTTTGATTAGTAGTTTGACAGTTATTTATCACAGGCAACATTTTCTTGCGCAAATCGACTAAAATTATAGAACTTTGGAAAACCATTTTAATCTGCTGTTTGACATTTGTGTTAATTTGACATCTTTTCGGTTTTCGGTTTTTAGGACATCACTAGAATATTATTTTGGTTCTGCGATTCGTCCTACAATTTTCACGTGGTTTTACAAATTTCGGCATGTTTTTTTATAATAATCTTGTATTTTTTAATTAAATTGGCGACAATGCATCGACTCGCGTCTGCCAGGAATATATATCAGAGTTCCTTTCATGGAGTCTCGCTACCTGCGAACAATTCACTAAAAAGTACGTCAAATACGGAAATAAAATGTTCGTTTTGCCGAAGGATTTTATTAGGCCGCCTCGGTGCAGGTAATTTTATTTTAAATATCAAGGATACTTCAATTTGGACAGCATTTATCACATACAATATATACCTGCATTATACTTAGGTTATTGAGTTGCATAACATTTCCTTTCATAAGTATTATTTTTTGTCTAGAAAACCTTTATACTGCGAGACACCAATCTACGAAAACGGCTAATCTACTCAGTTCGCTGAGAAAAAAGTCTAAACATAAGAACTATAAGAAATATGGAGAGTTACTTGAAGGTATGTGTTTGTTTACATTATTATCAATGACCTATAGCAGTAAATAAATGACTAAGTGTAATTTCTTCATTTATTGTAGTTGGCGACCAGGCTATGACTGAAACCAAGGTGTCAATCAGCAAATTACGAGCTGTGCATCTCTCAAAGTTAGCTTCTAGTTCCGTCTCCCTTGGCCAGTTACATCAACTGACTACAAAGTCTGCAAAAACCTTAAGAGTAGCTGAAGTAGACCCTGAGTTACTACAATCTGTCAGGGACAAAATATTAAAGAAAACTTCTGTGAAGAAACCTATAAAGGTAGTCACAGGAAAGTCGAACCTGCCAGAAATAATATTAGAAGATGATAAGTGTGCTCTGATATACACTAGCCATCCACTGTCGAATTTAGAAGACAAATTCAAGACAAAACAATACATAGATATGATAAAAGAAAGTTATTATGATTTTCGAAAAGCAACTCTATATGATCAGAAGTTGCAAGACCTGAGGTATGCAATAAATGAAGGGTTGAATCAAGAGTTTAACCTAAATGAGACAAGTTCTAGTAAATCTGACCTCATGTCAGACAACCTCTTCAGACCGTTACCAAAGGGAGCACATGCTGTGTTCAGAGAATTGTTTGTTGATAACCAATTAGATAGCTATGATCAAGAACTGATGAACCACATATCTAGTATGCAGTAAGTACAATTTATATTTTCGTTTATACTTTTTCTTATTAAATCCTTTTTAAATAATTTTACATAAAACATACAAAAAGTCAAATAGTGGCCCATCGGTATCAGGAATAGGGTCCAAGCTGTCAGTGATCAGGGCTCTAGAGCTAGGAACCTCCTCACTATGCAGGACAATCATCAATACTCGTCGATCTATCACAATATCAGGCTTATTGCCTACAATCATACAGTCAGTGATCATAAATTGATCCCAGTACAATGTGGCATAACCATTCTCGAGAACTGGTTCAGGTACATACCTGTAATATGATACTATAATCATTATTATGTATACATATTTACTTTACTAGTTATATCATAGTAATTTTTTTATTCCTGGCGGTTGATGAGTGCTTGTAAATAAAATGTCACAATTTGTATACTTACAAATAATACCAATCTATACTAACATTATAAAGCTGAAGAGTTTGTTTGTTTGTTTGATTGAACGCTCTAATCTCAGGAACTACTGATCCGAATTGAAAAATTATTTTTGTGTTAGGTAGCCTATTTATCGAGGAAGGCTATAGGCTATATAACATCACGCTACAACCAAGAGGAGCGGAGCAGTAATGAAAAATGTTCCAAAAACGGGGAAAATCGCACGGGTATGTGATTCGACGCGACGGGAAGGGTCGGGGGAACAAGAAATTTAACGCGGACGAAGTCGCGGGCAGAAGCAAGTACATAATATAATTATCCTCAAAATAATAGAAAAACAACAAAATTCATTTGTAGAACATAAAACAACCCATTCTTCATTGACTTCCAATATTGCTCTAACTTCTAATGCAATATCTTTTGCCATATTCTTTTCAGAGCCCACGGACTTGCTCATCCAGCGATAGAAGACATCTATGATGACCCAACACTGCACAATGAAATAGTTGATACTAGGGAGGACCCGGATTTAGATCATGTGGGACCTATTCCTGCTAACCCTTTGAAAATTAAACAGGCGTAAGTTTTCTTTTTGGTAAAATAGATGATCACATTTTACACGAGAAATAAACAAACTTATTAGTATGATGATGCTTAATTTTAATATGGAAGGTTACAAAACAATAGAAAAATGTTAAGCTATAGTTAAATTAATGTATGTGACGAAATGGAAATCAATTACTGTGACTAGATCCAAGTTATAAATGAGTTTAGTTCTGTAAGTAGCTTTGTGCTTTTAGAAGGGTTTGAGCTTTAAGACTGATTGAGTGTGTCTGAACTTTTCTTATTAAATGTATTTTTATTAAAACTTTATAATTATACAGGAAAAAAGCAATTCGAGACAAAAACAAGGCGAAACGCGACAAGCGTCGAGCCAAGCAAGAGTTAAGTATGAAACAAGACATGAGGGACTTGGAGCGGCGCGGCAAGCAAGAGTCCTTGCATCGGGTGCTCACAGCCCATCTTCAACTACTCTGCTCACTTAATATGATTCAGGAGGTGAGATATTTTTAGTAAGAAAGAAAAATTACCATTTATTAGCGCTAAACATAATGCAGAAAAAGGTTAGGGGAATAAAGTTAATAATTTTTAAAAATCAATCCCAAAATAACCACTATTCAAGCGTATAATCATCTTAAATAAGTGCAAATAAAGTTCATTTTAGAATGACAGAATTTAAAATATATTCTGTTTCTCAGAACTTTGTGTGTTTCGCATTAAAGTTCTTATTTGCCAAGCACCTTCATTTGTCAATTAGAAGCTATTTGTTTTCATAAAGTACAGTTTTCTCTCCAAAGATCAGCTTGTGTTATTTGAATTGTGGTTTGTCATTATTAGTGTAGAGTTTCTGTGTCAAATAGCATACGTATAACATCTACGCGTGGCGACTTTAATGTAGGTCAGGTCTAAATAATTCACTCTCTTAGCTAAGAATCCGAGTTTAATAAGACAACCCGAACCCATTTGTCCCGGCTATCAACTTTGGTAATAAGTAGGTTAGTAGCAGTGGTCTCGAACGTCATAGAGGGAGATCGGTAGAATTGCCAGTTAAAAACGGTATATTTGTACCCAAAATCGGTAAATGACATTTCCATGTGTACTGTTAAATCGTAGAATATTCGTTATATTTCGGTATTTCGGTAGAACAGAGCCCATATCGGTAGAAATACCGAAAAATCGGTAGGTTCGAGACCACTGGTTAGTAGGGTTGTGGAGGTCCGATAGGCAGTCCCTCCATGTAAAATACCGGTGTTCACTTGCATCCGGTTTGACTGGAAGCCGACTCCAACGCATTTGGGAAAAGGACAGGCAGATGAATAATTAAAAAACCGGCCAAGTGCGAGTCGAACTCACACGTCGAGGGTTCCGTACAAACCTGTAGATATTCACGGTTTATGCATAAGGTTTTCGGTGGTAGTTTACATAGTAATGTATATCATATTTTATTTTTTTATTTTATCATTCTCTTAGTTTAGAAGTTACGGGTGGGGGGGACACGTTTTACCACTTTGAAAGTGTCTCGCGCAATCTATTCAGTTTAGAAAAAAAATTATAATAGAAATCTCAATACCATTTTTGAAGACCTATCCATAGATCCACACACGTGTGGGTGTGATGAAAAAAAAATTTTTGAGTTTCAGTTCTGAGTATGGGGAACCCCAAAATTGATTGTTTTTTTCTGTTTTTAAGTGAAAATCTTAATGCGGTTCACAGAATACATCTTTTTACCAAATTTCAACAGCATAGCTCTTATAGTTTCGGAAAAAAGTGGCTGTGACATACGGACGGGCAGACAGACATGACGAATCTATAAGGGTTCCGTTTTTTGCCATTTGGCAACAGAACCCTAAAAATAACATTAATAAAACCTGACTATCTCAATTAATGTTTATGTCAAACGTTTAAAAAAAATATCGAATATTCTTTCGTACACTGCTTTCATGTTACTGTAAATTCATGTTTAAAGATGTTGAAATAAGATTCAAATTAGATAGACTCGTAAAACATTTCTCAAGTAATAACGCATTAAACGAGTCACTCGTAACCTACTTTTTATGCAAAATCTCTGTTATCTTATCAAGGAAGTCGGTGACCGCGACAGGCGCGACGTAAGATAAGCCGATTTGAGAATTTCATCTTGAGCATTATGTATGTATGTTTGATAACAAAGCAGTCTTCTGTGTTCTCAAAATGTGAACGCCAATGACCTGGTAGGGAAATAATAATAATAAAAAAAAAATTGTTATTATTGATCAAATGACGTATAATTTTTTTTTCATATTTTCACGTCATTTGATCAATCCAGAATACACCTAAGTTAAATTAAAATAAAACTTACTTTGCATTGGCACATAATGCATGCCTTTGCATTGTAAAGCAATGCAGGAACAACATTTACTGTATTTGTGAAATATTTGTGTTACTTGACCATTTCAAAATACTCCTTATTTCATTTCCTATAAGGTTTATTTTACCCCAAAGAAAAATGTTGGGTGAAGTGCCATCGTAACATCATATATTGGTTGTTACAGGCAAATCAAGTGTTACAGTATTACAGACAGAGAGGCTCCAGGGTCGCCAGTCATCCCAAAATAAATGACGTCAGAGTGTATAATACGCTTTTACATGGATATGCACATTCTGTAAGTATCTCATATTATTATATGTAACAAATTATATATGTATCTTATATATTGTTACGAGCTGGGTTTCGGGATAAATTAATTGATACCAATATTACCAAAACACAAAACAGTTTAATTAACTAAACTCAAATATCAAAACAACAAGAAACGTCACAAGGAATTTCTTGTTTCGCTTGTACTGTATCGCTTGAATCGTATTCGATCACATCTGTAGCCGAACTGCCCGTCAGCCCGACAATCCGCTATTTATATCCCGAGCAGAACATTCGCGAACATTCGACACATTGCCACAGTTCACAAGTAGCGTAGAAGCTTCCAGGTACTTCCACAGACAACTGTTTACTGTTTAATCCCGCTAATCGACAATAGATGGCGGTAACATCTACGCACAACTGTTCGTGTAGTACTTGCTAGTTGATAACAGATGGCGTTAGCATGTCGTTTCTAGTAGTTTCGAACACTGCCCCATCCTTAGATGGAGTTAGCGTGAAAGGGAAATGCCCATTTAATAAAGAGGTTTTGGCCAAGTGATGCCCACGCAAGAAATAAATTATAGGCATTAGGGCTGACATCATAGGTAAAGAAGCAACCACTATTTTTTATATAAAACTTGGTGGGACTTTTAGAAACCATATATAAAAATTAAGGGTTACAATAAAAACACTTAGTTTTTTATTCGTTCTCATTTAAATAAATGACAAGCACGCCATCTAGGAATTGGGTTCACAATCCACAACTATAAAATACAACTTAAGTTAAGACAAAACAAACTACAACTATTTCTATGATTTCCTTGTCACTAAACAACCGAATTATTTAATTCAAATCTAACATAGCTATGCAATATAAGTTACTGAGTATGTATGTACCTTGCGTGTTTTTATAGTAAGTTACTTGCTGTGGTGCAATCCATTGCTGTAATATGGACCGAACTTCCACATTGCTTAAGGTAAATCACTTAAGTCTTCGTGTATCTACGCCACAATTGACACAGAGAGGGCTCCGTGGTAAGCTAGTAAGTTTGTGTAAATCAGGTTCAGGTACAGGTCTGACACCATTGGCAAGCCGGTGTCGTCGCGGGAGGCGGGTACAGAATCCAAAGTAAAGCCAAGGTCATCATTGGGAGCGGTTACAGGGTCCATATTCGTAATCAAAGTGGTCGAAAATCAAATAGAAAAACGCAATAGAAAATAAATCACGCTTCGCAAGAACACACAACACCAAACAAAATGTGAAATGTCAGTTAGTTGTCAACTACGATTATTAATGACGTAGGGATGCGATATGACATCGATTTACCGAAAAATCTGTAAATCAATTTAAAAAAAAAAACCGGAGACACGCAATCGGTTCAATAGATCGCGTTTAGAAGCCCGCGAAATGAACAAACATCTTTTTTGTTTCTAAAGAAAACAACAAAGGCGAAACAACTATATAATAAAAGAAAGTTTTCCAAAAATCAATGTTTGAAACCGGTTTTATTTACTGTATCAATTATTGTGTGTTTCAGTAATGTTTGCCATCCCTACTCAGGATTGACAATTGACCGGAACTGTTAGATAATATAATAAACGATTGAATGTTTTAATTAAATCGGCTTTTATTCCGGAGTTTTCATAACAAATAAGTAATAGCATTATTTTAGTTATTAAATGGGTATATTTTCTATATTTACCACATTGATGGGCAGAACATGGCCAAGAATGAGCATCTCCCTTTCTAGACTTTTCGATCTACGTAACAATATGTTATTTACTATTCAAATATTGATTTTCATCACCTTAATGAATCTTGGTTAAATTATCTAGCAGCTATTTGTCACATACAATTTTTTATTCTTTTCATAACTTTGTAGTAATCTAGTCTATGCCCAGAAGTTTTCGGACCAAAGTGAAACAGAATCTCGAATATCAGAACTTCTTAATAAAATCAATCTTACTCACTCAATGGAACGAAAAGATATAGGATAAAAATCATAATAAACTTCGCAGGGAATGTGGAATAATACTAAAGAACTGCTATCAAATATGTCTGAAGACGGTGTGGAAGCTAACCCACAGACGTTCGCCGCAGTCTTCGAGTGCATAGAGAGGAGTTGTGTGGAAGACAAAATGGAACTACTCGAGTATTACAAAGAACAGATGGATCAAAAGGTAAGATCAAAATGTAAAATATTTAATGTGTGTTGCATACTGATCTACAAAATATTAACGTTGGTCGATGTTCACTTATTATTATGCGATATAATATACGAGCCAGTCAATTTATTCACTAACTTCTCAAAAGTTAAAAAGAAACGGTTATAATATCGACGCTTTCCGCTACAAAGGACATAACGACTATTTTGGCCAAACTTACTTTTGAATGCAGGCTTACTTAGTTGTTCTCGCTCTTTGGATCTGTGCATTTTTTTTAGATTCCCAAAATGGTATTTACGCCCTTTGCAGCGAAAACAGTTGATATTGCAATTATATTTTTTGTTGCCATGACATAATATGATAAGCTGGTGTTGCCATTGGCTATGTTTAAAAGTTTTAAATTCTTGTCACCGAAAGTTTTAAATATGGCCACATATTTTACACGAAATTAATTTCATTTCATCAATAACCTCTGAATAATTGTCTTGCAGAATATGACACTAAACGACTTACTAGACAAAACAAAATTTCTTTACGATCAGCGCGAGATGGTTTTACAAGCTATCCACAGAATACAGCCGGACTTCCAACCTCAATACACACCTCCCGTTTTAGACTACAACTGTCCCTTACTAGACAAGATCACACTTGACCACGCAGAGAATAGACAAGGATTATTGACGTCACCAGCTGAAGATCTATTGTCTTTGGAGGAGATGATAAAGAAAGGCAAAGAACAGTTGGAAATTGAAATTAAAGGGGAGGTTCAAATACATAATATTGGCGTCAAAGACGACCAGTCGGAGCCTGTGAAGTTTTGTGTGAGTATTTTGTGCACTTGTTTTAAGATATTTATTCACGTTATTTTATCCGAATCGCCCGACCACTTTCCAAAGCAAATAGAGTCATGAGCCCGTCACTAGCGAGGTCGCTAGCCAGACATCTAAATGCTTAGCTCGCTAAGCTCTCGGAATTAATAGTTGAGGGCAAACTATATCTGCCAGGGTCGCGAGATTTATTCGAAAGAGATACCGCGGCCCTGGCATATGGGCAACTAAAGGAACACGGGTGGGTTTCCGTCAGTAAAAGGCTGACACGCCCTTCCGCTCCACTCAGGGCGGGAGACGTCATTTGACGATTTCCCACCCAGAAAAAAAAGGGCTGAAATATTTCTGGGTTCCCTTATTCTGTTGTGATAAATGCAATTACCGAACTAAAAACCTCATCTATACTAATATTATAAAGCTGAAGAGTTTGTTTGTTTGTTTGATTGAACGCGCAAATCTCAGGAATTAATGGTCCGAATTGAAAAAATATTTTTGTGTTGAGTAGCCTATTTATCGAGGAAGGCTATATAACATCACGCTACAACTAAGAGGAGCGGAGCAGTAATGAAAAATGTTGCAAAAACGGGGAAAAACGCACGGGTAGGCGATTCGACGCGACGGGAAGGGTCGGGGGAAAAAGAAATTTAACGCGGACGAAGTCGCGGGTAGAAGCTAGTAGATTATAACAATTTAAACTTAGCATGGAGTATCTACGCTAAATGCGAAAGGGTCCCCTCTTGTATTATGAAATTCACAAGTAAAAACTGTACTTTCTATTGTCCACCAGAGGAAGAAGCTGGCAGAGACGGAGGCAGAATGGCGTGGCGTGATCCGCGAGTCTTTTGTCCGAAACCTCGGCACGCTCAAGTCACAGAGCTGCGCCTCACATTCTGCCATCACGCTGTACCCTTATCTAACAGTGTTAGAGGTAAGTCACATACTCACATCACTAGAAAGTATGATGTTATTCTCGTAATTGTAATATGCTCCGCTGTTATTACATATATTTGCAAAAAGTGCGGTGCCAGTAACTGTTACGAGTTACTGCTTGGGTTGCAACATCGCTCATACAGATTTTGTTTTTAAAACTGCTATTTAATTTTGTTGGCATCCCTAGTTACCACCAACCTTCCTTCTTTTGAAGAATACTGGCTAACTACTACTTAATGTTGTTACAGGTAGACCAATTCGTCGAGCTAATAATGGGCGAGCTGAGCAAGCTAGTTGACGGTAGCGAAACGTACAGCCCTACGCTCAAACTGTTACAGAGAGATCTAGGAACGCAAGTATATCAGAAGTAAGTGTTATTTTCGGTCTTTTGAAACGATGTAATCAAACCCAGTCGTACTAAGTACAGTGCGTTATTTAAATCTAGATAGATTTGACAACTGTAATGTCAAACTTATGTTAAATTCCTATACTAAAAAAGTAAACACAAAATACTTCAAATGTTAGATTCGTGTCTAGGATTAAAAAACGAACTTGAGCCTTATAGCCCTGCCAGGGTCGCGAGATTCTGCCGGGGTCGCGAGATTGTTCGAAAGAGATACTGTGACCCTGGCACATGGGCAACTGAAGGAACACGGGTGGATTTTAGTCAGTAAAAGTCTGACACGCCCTCCCGCTTCGCCCGGAGCGGGAGAAGTCATTTGATGATTTCCCACCCAAAAAAAAGCCTTATAGCCCCTTTTTCGATAGAAATTAGATGTATGTTTTTTTTTTCTATCCAGTTATACTATGGACGCAAATTATGTTTTTGACTGCATCAAGGCTAAACCATGGATATCTTATACCTTTAAACGAGCAATTCTTGTATATATATATATAATCTGAATCTCGGAAACGGCTCCAACGATTTTCATGAAATTTAGTATACAGGGGGTTTCGGGGGCGATAAATCGATCTAGCTAGGATTCATTTTTATAAAATGTCGTTTTATTCGTGTTTTCAATGACCAAATTTATCGATAATCAACTTGAACATAAACTTATTATTTTAAACACAATTTACCAAAAAATACCGAGCAAAGCTCTGTCATCCAGATATTTTACATTTAAATTACTTATTTTGCCAGGTACCAAATTGAACAATACCGTCGCAACGGCACTTTGAAAAAGATCGAGCGTGTATACGAAAAGTACTGTGAGTGGTACGTCAGTCGCCGGTCCGTAGACGGCACCGGATTGCCGTACAACGGCAGACAGGCGTGGCAAGCCCTTGTACATATGAACCGGGATGGAGCTAGCTTGGTAAGTTATTAGAAGTTTTATCCTATCAAAAACATGAATATGCTAAAGTAAATAATGGTCGGGTCTTACAAAGACCCTTCCAGACATTGCTCTGTATTGTAAGACTCACTTAAAATCTTGATAGTATGCATTTCTTCTTAGGGATCCGTCTGCTAGGAAACGTCGGCGCCATCTAGTTGAAACTATTGACGTGTAAAATTGTCTTAATAGATCGTCTTATAGAAATAAACATCATTTAATTTGTTTATTATTATTTTGTACAGGATGTCGAAGAAATGCCATGGCCAATGGAAATGCGTCAGAACGTCGGCAAGTTTCTCTACAACATTATAATCAATGATGTGAAGATTGACGTCAATATGTTCAAAAGTAAAGCAGCTAAACAGTAAGTTAAAGTCTAGTTCTCTGTACCTATGTCTACTTACAGTCGGTCACCTAAGGTATTTATATAGAACAACTAGCTTTTTCCAGCGGTTTCGTCCGCGTAGGTATTATACTTATGAACGTTCCTTTTGAACCACTCTGTCTAATGATGAAACCGCATTAAAATCCGTCAAGGATTTTAAAAGATCTAAACGTACAAACACGGGAACCGATTTTGTTGTATACTATGTAAAGATTATCTAGAAATCGAAACCCACTAGATGAGCGGATGTCTCCGCAACCTAGATGTCAAACGATACGATGAATTAACTGACACCGCCATCTGTTCGGGATTTTTAACACCCTTGCTCGTAAAGCTGATGTAATTCCACCGGTTTTAAATATGTAAAGCGGGTCATAAAAAACGCGTGTGTTACCAAATCAAATAGTTAAGTTATAGTCCATACAAATTCCATAACAGTATTATTTGCCATTTCCAATATGGAACTGATCGCCGCCGCACGACTCCAGCTAGTGAGCAGCGCGCTGTTGCTATTCAAATTTCGAACTAATCGCCGCGCGGCGCCAGTCAGTAGGCAGCGCTAGTGCGCTGTTAAAATGGCGGGAAAGCAACAGTGTGCATTCACAGATTGAGTTTATTTAAAATAATGTTTTTTTTTTCTGTTTCCTCGCAAATGTGTTAAAAAACGTCGTACGATATACGTGCGTATTGGTTATAACATGCTCGGCTCAATTACGCCCTCGCCTTCGGCTCGGGCTGAAATTCCGCCTCGCATGTTATAACCATCATAACGCACTAATATCGTAATGTACTATTAATTTACAAAATTCGATATCAATGAATTGAAATAAAAACTATCCTATCTTTTAAGTTGGACTGAATTAAAAATAATTACGAAGTTTGATAACAATCAGTTCAATAGTTTCGGAGTTTGCCCTTAACATACATCGTGACAGGAGTTTTTATATATATATAGTTTTCAGTAGGGACGCTCGATCTTTGATGGCGTATACCAGCAATCTTGGTAATGCGATTGCTGTAAAACCATTGTTTTCATATAAATCTATTGTTTACTTGGCGCACGCCAGTAAAACTCCCAGTTGGCATGATTTTTTACGACATCTTCAGCAATCATTGTCTTATTTCAGTCAAAAGTTTACACAAAACCTTTGATGAATTATACCCAACCCTTCTTCATCAATCACTCCGTCCGTTGCTGAAAACGGTATTAAAATCCATACCTTTGTTTTTCGCGCTCAGACAGACAGATAAACGTGGCCGCGGCGTAGGGATTGTTTTTTAATGTGTAGTTAATTCTGCCCGCCTTGTGAATCTTTTTCACATTCCTCTATCTCATAAAACGATGTATTACCGTCACAGGAAGAAGCTGCCAGCAGTATACAAAGTGCACCGTCCGTGGGGCCGCATGGTGCGCCTGGAGCTGAAGCCGCACCCCGTGCTGGCACGCGTGTGGGCCGGCGCCGCCGCGCCCGCACTGCGCATGCGCGCCGCGCTCGTGCCCACCGCCGCGCCGCCCGCGCCCTGGCCCGACACGCGCAGGGGCGCCTATCTCGTCACTGCCACGCCGCTAGTCAGGTACGTCAATCTGCACGCGTAGCATACACGCTACGCTAACGTGCCCACCGCCGCGCCGCCCGCGCCCTGGCCCGACACGCGCAGGGGCGCCTATCTCGTCACTGCCACGCCGCTAGTCAGGTACGTCAATCTGCACGCGTAGCATACACGCTACGCTAACGTGCCCACCGCCGCGCCGCCCGCGCCCTGGCCCGACACGCGCAGGGGCGCCTATCTCGTCACTGCCACGCCGCTAGTCAGGTACGTCAATCTGCACGCGTAGCATACACGCTACGCTAACGTGCCCACCGCCGCGCCGCCCGCGCCCTGGCCCGACACGCGCAGGGGCGCCTATCTCGTCACTGCCACGCCGCTAGTCAGGTACGTCAATCTGCACGCGTAGCATACACGCTACGCTAACGTGCCCACCGCCGCGCCGCCCGCGCCCTGGCCCGACACGCGCAGGGGCGCCTATCTCGTCACTGCCACGCCGCTAGTCAGGTACGTCAATCTGCACGCGTAGCATACACGCTACGCTAACGTGCCCACCGCCGCGCCGCCCGCGCCCTGGCCCGACACGCGCAGGGGCGCCTATCTCGTCACTGCCACGCCGCTAGTCAGGTACGTCAGTCTGCACGCGTAGCATACACGCTACGCTAACGTGCCCACCGCCGCGCCGCCCGCGCCCTGGCCCGACACGCGCAGGGGCGCCTATCTCGTCACTGCCACGCCGCTAGTCAGGTACGTCAGTCTGCACGCGTAGCATACACGCTACGCTAACGTGCCCACCGCCGCGCCGCCCGCGCCCTGGCCCGACACGCGCAGGGGCGCCTATCTCGTCACTGCCACGCCGCTAGTCAGGTACGTCAATCTGCACGCGTAGCATACACGCTACGCTAACGTGCCCACCGCCGCGCCGCCCGCGCCCTGGCCCGACACGCGCAGGGGCGCCTATCTCGTCACTGCCACGCCGCTAGTCAGGTACGTCAGTCTGCACGCGTAGCATACACGCTACGCTAACGTGCCCACCGCCGCGCCGCCCGCGCCCTGGCCCGACACGCGCAGGGGCGCCTATCTCGTCACTGCCACGCCGCTAGTCAGGTACGTCAGTCTGCACGCGTAGCATACACGCTACGCTAACGTGCCCACCGCCGCGCCGCCCGCGCCCTGGCCCGACACGCGCAGGGGCGCCTATCTCGTCACTGCCACGCCGCTAGTCAGGTACGTCAGTCTGCACGCGTAGCATACACGCTACGCTAACGTCGCTTAGCGCTGTATTATTTATGTGTCACATAAATTAAACAACAAATTATGTATCTTTGACTTGAATAGTGACAAGCTGCAAAGTCTTAAGAGGCCTCTCACAAAATTAGAATGCTCGAGTTTAGGTAAAAGACGGCAATCTTATGTATGTGTGCGTAGCTATCCACACATGCACAATACAAACAGTGTAACGCGAGTGTCGAGCCGGTCTAAACAATCTTGAGCCGTTAGAATTATAATGCGGTATTTAGAGATTTATGAAAATACTTACTTTTATTTAGTCAGTCTAATAAAGATTTCTAGACTAATAAAAAATTACAAATATATGTTATGTAAAGTATACAATAAAAATAAAAAATTCAAACAATTACATATTGGTGCCGATTCTGTTGTACACCGAACTAAACTATCTCTAAAATTCCTTACTTTTAGCTATGAGAATTGTTACGTTATTCTGCAAGAAATAATCTCTAAATGTAAAAAATATTTTGACACGACTAAAATCAAATTTGACAATATTGATATAATACTGATATAAGTGACGTGGATTGGAATGACTTACTGGATGACTTAACACCTAATGAATCTGTTTCTACTTTCTATGAAAAACTTTATGAAATAATAAAATCACACACACCTACATGTCGATCAAAAAATATTAATTTCCCTAATTGGTTCTCCAAATCTCTCATATATACCTACAAAAAGAAAACACAAGCTTGGATAAGGTGGAAGAAGTATGGGAATTTATTTCATTATGAGGTGTTCTCGAGTAATAGGAAAAAGTTTAAAAAACTAGCTGACGTTTGCTATGGTAAATATATTAATGCAATTGAAGACAATGTTGCTACCAATGCTAAGACATTTTGGACATACGTCGCTAACCGTAAAACTACAAATAAAATCCCATCCAGGGTTCATTACAATCAAAATTCATCCAATGATCCTATTACTACTTGCAACTTGTTTGCTACATTTTTCCAGTCCGCATATGAGCCCTCAACATTTGACTTTAACTCATGGGAACCACCATCTAGAAATGCTGGCCATGATGTCTTCCTATGCCAACTGCAACTGTCTCTTGATGAAGTAAATAAAGAATTAAAATCACTTGATTCAACCAAGGGTCCTGGTCCTGATGGGATTCCTTCGGTTTTTCTGAAAAACACATGTGATACGTTATGCTATCCTTTACATATACTATTTAATAAATGTTTATCATGTGGTATTTTCCCTGAAGTTTGGAAACATGCAAATATTGTACCAGTTCATAAGAGTGGTTCCAAGCATGATGTGGCGACCTATCGACCTATCTCTATACTTTCTGCTTTTTCCAAGCTGTTTGAGAGACTTGTGCATAATAAATTATATCCGGCTGTTCACAGTGTTTTAATAAAAGAGCAGCATGGATTTGTTAAAGACAGATCTTGCATTAGTAATCTCCTCATTTTCACGTCCCAACTGTTTGACAGTCTCGATAATAGACAGCAGGTTGATGCGGTGTATACAGATTTTCAGAAGGCTTTCGATAAACTTGACCACACACTACTACTTAATAAAATTGCTTACAATGGTATCAGAGGGGACCTTCTACGGTGGTTTATATCTTACATAACCAACAGAACACAAAAGGTAGTTGTTAATGGATTTGAATCTGGCTCTTTTCGGGTCACTTCCGGTGTACCACAAGGTTCCATTCTAGGCCCTTTATTATTTATCTTATACATTAATGACATAAAAGACTGCTTTCAAAATTCAAAATTTCTTCTGTACGCGGACGATTTAAAGGTCTATAAAATTATTTCTGATAAAGTCGATTGTTTTAACTTCCAGCAGGATTTAGACCGCTTCTCTAGTTACTGCTCTTCCAATAAGCTTTACCTTAGTCTTCCAAAGTGTCATGTTATAACATTTACCAAAAAGAAAAATATTACTGACTTCAACTATCGTCTTGCCAATACGCCAATTAGTAAAGTAAGTTTTCTCCGCGATCTTGGTGTCCTGCTAGATTCAAAACTCCATCTGGATGCTCATATAGAAAAAATTGTTAACAAAGCCTACCAAATGTTTGGTTTCGTAATGAGATCTTCCAGAGATTTTCGTCGACCTTCCACCTTTTTACAATTATACAAATCAATAATCAGGCCACAGTTGGAGTTTGCTGTACCTATTTGGAATCCTTTTTACGTGAAATATAGTGAAAGGCTGGAACTGGTACAACGTAAATACCTTCGAGCTATGAATTTTAGATGTTATCGGAATAAAATGTCATACCACTTACTTCTTAAAAAGTATGATCTTCTGACCTTACAGTCTAGACGGAAACTTTTGGATGTTATGACTCTGTTCAATGTGTGCCGAAATCATTTTGACTGTCCGGACTTAGTTAGGAGTCTGTGTTACCTGGTTCCTCGAACAGTTCATGTACGTGAGGTACGCACTCGACGTCTTTTTGCTACTAGCCTCTGTAAATCCAACGCTGGCTCGCGTTCACCACTTCATCGTTTGGTTGAGACATATAACGTTGAATTTAACTCAATCGACATTCTTTTCCTCAGTAAAAATGCATTTAAGAAGTTAATCCGAGCAACTCTAAAGGATCAGCAAAGTAGTTTGAAATAGCGCAATATAATTTAATCTTGTATAAATATAATTTAATCATGTATGCACACAAACTCACTTTTTCTTACTTTTACTTTTATAAATTTCAAAGTCCATATCCAGAGTTCTAGGACAATGGCTGTTGTTTAGGCATTGTACCTGTGCTACCAGCTAGTTTTATATACTTAGCATTGTAATTTGTGGAAAACGTTGTGGGTAGCACAATTGTTCAAAATGTAATATTTAAGATAATATGTCTATCTCTTATTGTGTTACTGTTTGTTTTTCCTTAAATAAATAAATAAATAAATAAGACAATCGCGACTCAACGTGGTATTTTTTTTCCTGTTGGCTTCGCAACTTGGTACTTGTGTGCGTTACGCAATGAACTTGTTGAGAGACGACGGCGCGCGCAAGGGGGCAGCCTGGACGTGTTTTATATGGAACTAGCTTTTGCCAGCGGCTTCGTAGCGTAACGTAGCGTAAGCGAGCGCTAAGAAAGGAAGTAGAATTGCACGGACGAAGTCACGGCCAAAAGCTAGTAAACTACAAAACTTCTTTATAAACCACATTTTTTGCTAATCTATTACTGTATGCCAAAATTATCAGACTACTGGGCGAGCTTACGCGAGAGCAAGCCACATAGAATTGCCCGTGTGAAAAACAGTTTTCTCTCAAGTCTATACCCACAAATTTTAATGTCTGCCCTTGTGATTCTGGTCATTGCAAAGCACTTTGAGGGGAAACTGTATTCGTTTGAATTCAAAGGGAAGATCATTCAGGATCAATACAAAATAGGTTAGTATTTCTCACCTTAGTATTTCTTTTGGTTTTGTCATATAATCCATTTGAAAAAAAAAATTGGTTTGGTTGTTTATTTTCATTGTTTTTTAATTTTTAAATTATATTATTTTTGTTCAGGAGTAATTTTGTGCAATTTTTTGTATAAATCTTCTTGTCTATTTTGTTTAATGTTTTTTGTGAAATAGTTGTTGTTTTCGTAATCAGCGACCCAATAAATCATAAAAACGATACCCATGTTGATTTTCAGAATTTGTCACCCCTTTTCTACCTTTTAGGGGTTGAATTCTGAAAGAGTCTGACACACGTGTTTACTCATTTATTGATAGGAAGTTTCGAATAAAATAGTTTAACTGATCTTGTTTCCCCATACAAACTTTCAAACCCCCTTTTCACCCCCTTAGGGGTTGAGTTTTCAAAAACCCTATGACACAAAATTGTTTATTTCTATTTGTTAACCTAAAAAGAAAGTTTCAGGCTTGTAGCTCTAAAAATGACGGACTTCCATACAAAATTTTCATCCCTTTTTCACCCCCTTAGGGGGCGAATTTTCAAAAATCCTTTCTTAGCGGATGCCTACGTCATTACAACTATCTGTATGCCAAATTTCAGCGAAATCCGTTCAGTAGTTTCGGCTGTGTGTTGATAGATGAGTCAGTCAGGTTTGCCTTTTATATATTTAGATTTTTCATTTTATGTTTGAATTCTATAAAAAAAATATTACCCACGTGTTGAGATTTATATGTGTGAGGTTTTATAAAGGGAGTCGAAAATGTCATTATTTTTACGATAGGACACGCCATTTTCGAATTTTTGTTCATGACCACTAGTTGTATTCCACACCTTTCTAATCGCGATTAAAAATAGTCAGATTTAGTTAAAATAAATTATTTTAGTCAACATTTTTCTACAATTTATTAAAATAATGCTTTCATTGATAATAAACGAAACTCTTATACAAAAAATAAAATGCGAAGAGTAGCAAAATGTTGTAGTCGTAGTATATTTTTGCGTTCACGATACGAGTACCCGAAAACTGAGACGCGGGAAAAAATGGCACAGGTCCTGCCTCGTTGGGCGCTTGCGCCGTACTAAACGCTGCCCGCTTGTGCATCGTAATTTATTCTAATTTAGAGTGATTTCAAAAACGATATTATGTCTAATTAAATAAACGGATTTAAATAAAACTTGAGAATTCGATTCGTTATAGAGCATACTTTATATTGACATGATTTTTTAAATGTAATTATGCTTTATTCAAACAAAAAAAACGCGATAAAATTGCGAATAAATCGTAAAAATTGCCATAAGACTTATTTTTTTTACTAATTAAGCTTATTAAAAATCAATATTCTTGTACTAACTGTAACAACTAGATTATATGTCTGATGTTTTGTGTATTTTTTTTACTCAAATTTCTACATATTAATGATAGAAATAGGAGTCTGAAATTGACCCTGCGCTGATTTTTAAGAAAACTAGTTGTGGGAGATTAATTACTACGAAGTAAACAAATAAGGTTTTGTAAATGTGCTACTAAAAGTAACAAAACAAAAGATTGATCTATTTTTTACATGTGTTCGTCAATCCCAGAGTATTTATAATGATGAGATGAGAGGTAAATAAGGCGACTAAAATCTTAGATATTCGCGCAAAAATGTAAAATGGCTCTTAAGGCATTATCAAAACACTTATGTATACAATCTCCATAAGTTGCAAGATCAGTGAAATTTATACAAACTTAAAACTTCTCCTATTTAACATGATTAATTTTACTATCTATCAAATGAAATCGTTTTGACTTAATTTTTTGTACCTACTTCAAATACAGTGTTATTTAAGTACTTTTCTCCAACTCATCTAGAATGCCATTCCACGTGATGAGTCAATGGAAGCGCCTGGAGTCGGCGCCGGCGGAGAGCCTGCACCCGGTGCTGGACAGTCTCAACCAGCTGGGCGAGGTGCCCTGGCTCATCAACAAGCCTATACTCGACCTGCAGATACAGATATTCAGGTATGCAAACGCCAAATTACGGATTTTAATCGGGTCTTTGTGTTAGCAAGATGCGATATTAATCTATTTATCTTTTCTCGAGCTTAATCTTCCTTAAAATACAATTAAAATCCGATTATCGTTTTCTAAAAAAAAACCTTATTTACACATACTTGTCAGATAACATATTTTACAATTATGATCATCTTACCAGAATCTGGTGAAAACTGATGATTCTTGTAAAATTAAACTATTTATACACCACGGCCATACGATCCCACTTGATCCAACTTGGTTTTTCGAGATACAAGCGGTTGGTTGACTCTTCACATGACCAGAGAGCTTGCCTATTTTTTGGTCAAAGAATCAGTATCGCCATACAACTGAAGATTTTTTATGCCCTGTCATTCTTTAACCTATTTAATTCTTGCAGCTTATAAATTACGTAAATTTCATATACTTACATCTTGTCAAGCTATTTAAATATCTAGTCTAGTTCCAAAGTATTGCGAGTGTGAAAGGCAAGTTGTATTGTGTTGAATGCTGGGTTGAATCACCATCGGATGCAAGTGTCTAACATCCGCAGTATATGTTATCTACATCACATAACTCTATGTACTTCTCCTAAAACTAAAAGATAAATAAACATCTTTAGTGATAATTTCTAACAAAACATTTCCCCCTACAGGGACGGTGGCAACAAGAAGCTGGACATAGCTCCCCCGTCGTCTAAACTGGACACGTCCCAGTTCGCGGGCGGCGCCACGGGTGACGCGGCGGCTGCCTTCAAGCGCCGCGTGGCTATCAACCGCGCGCGCGCTGAGATGCATTCCTTGTGGTGCGACGCGCTGTACAAACTGTCGCTGGCTAACCACTATAGGTAAGTAAATACAGAACACTTCAAGCGCCGCGTGGCTATCAACCGCGCGCGCGCTGAGATGCATTCCTTGTGGTGCGACGCGCTGTACAAACTGTCGCTGGCTAACCACTATAGGTAAGTAAATACAGAACACTTCAAGCGCCGCGTGGCTATCAACCGCGCGCGCGCTGAGATGCATTCCTTGTGGTGCGACGCGCTGTACAAACTGTCGCTGGCTAACCACTATAGGTAAGTAAATACAGAACACTTCAAGCGCCGCGTGGCTATCAACCGCGCGCGCGCTGAGATGCATTCCTTGTGGTGCGACGCGCTGTACAAACTGTCGCTGGCTAACCACTATAGGTAAGTAAATACAGAACACTTCAAGCGCCGCGTGGCTATCAACCGCGCGCGCGCTGAGATGCATTCCTTGTGGTGCGACGCGCTGTACAAACTGTCGCTGGCTAACCACTATAGGTAAGTAAATACAGAACACTTCAAGCGCCGCGTGGCTATCAACCGCGCGCGCGCTGAGATGCATTCCTTGTGGTGCGACGCGCTGTACAAACTGTCGCTGGCTAACCACTATAGGTAAGTAAATACAGAACACTTCAAGCGCCGCGTGGCTATCAACCGCGCGCGCGCTGAGATGCATTCCTTGTGGTGCGACGCGCTGTACAAACTGTCGCTGGCTAACCACTATAGGTAAGTAAATACAGAACACTTCAAGCGCCGCGTGGCTATCAACCGCGCGCGCGCTGAGATGCATTCCTTGTGGTGCGACGCGCTGTACAAACTGTCGCTGGCTAACCACTATAGGTAAGTAAATACAGAACACTTCAAGCGCCGCGTGGCTATCAACCGCGCGCGCGCTGAGATGCATTCCTTGTGGTGCGACGCGCTGTACAAACTGTCGCTGGCTAACCACTATAGGTAAGTAAATACAGAACACTTCAAGCGCCGCGTGGCTATCAACCGCGCGCGCGCTGAGATGCATTCCTTGTGGTGCGACGCGCTGTACAAACTGTCGCTGGCTAACCACTATAGGTAAGTAAATACAGAACACTTCAAGCGCCGCGTGGCTATCAACCGCGCGCGCGCTGAGATGCATTCCTTGTGGTGCGACGCGCTGTACAAACTGTCGCTGGCTAACCACTATAGGTAAGTAAATACAGAACACTTCAAGCGCCGCGTGGCTATCAACCGCGCGCGCGCTGAGATGCATTCCTTGTGGTGCGACGCGCTGTACAAACTGTCGCTGGCTAACCACTATAGGTAAGTAAATACAGAACACTTCAAGCGCCGCGTGGCTATCAACCGCGCGCGCGCTGAGATGCATTCCTTGTGGTGCGACGCGCTGTACAAACTGTCGCTGGCTAACCACTATAGGTAAGTAAATACAGAACACTTCAAGCGCCGCGTGGCTATCAACCGCGCGCGCGCTGAGATGCATTCCTTGTGGTGCGACGCGCTGTACAAACTGTCGCTGGCTAACCACTATAGGTAAGTAAATACAGAACACTTCAAGCGCCGCGTGGCTATCAACCGCGCGCGCGCTGAGATGCATTCCTTGTGGTGCGACGCGCTGTACAAACTGTCGCTGGCTAACCACTATAGGTAAGTAAATACAGAACACTTCAAGCGCCGCGTGGCTATCAACCGCGCGCGCGCTGAGATGCACTCCTTGTGGTGCGACGCGCTGTACAAACTGTCGCTGGCTAACCACTATAGGTAAGTAAAGAACACGGAGCAAATACAAAGAAAGAATCCATACTAATATTATAAATGTGAAAGTGTGTGTGTCTGTTTGTCCGTCTTTCACGGCAAAATGGAGTGACGATTTGACGTGATTTTTTAAGTGGAGATAGTTGAAGGGATGGAGAGTGCCATAGGCTACTTTTTGTCTCTTTCTAACCCCCACTTCCCTAAAATGGGGGATGGAACGCTCTAATCTCAGGAACTGCTGGTTCGAATTGAAAAAATCTTTTTGAGTCGGGTAGCCTATTAATTGAGGAAGGCTATAGGCTATATAACATCACCCTACGATCAAAAGGAGCGGAGCAGCAACAAAAAATGGACGAAAACTGGCAGGCTGCGATGCGAAGGGAAGGGTCAGGGGAGGAAATATTTGACGCGGACGAAGTCGCGGGCAGAAGCTAGTACTTCATATTTGTGTTCTACATCTATTAGCTAAGTATTAACAGTCGCACGGAACGATCGATCACGTTAAACTGCGCTTCCGGCTGTTGGTTTGTAGATGGGAGACATACCAATACCCCTCTGTGTCTCGGAAAGCACGTTAATGCGTTGGTCCCGACTGTCATTTGTGGATCTTTAACAGTCGTTACGGGTCGTCAGAAGCCCGAAAGTATGACAACCAAGGTGTATCGTATTACCCAGTAACTGGATTTTCGAGGTCAGATAGGCAGTCGCTTCATGTAAAACTGGTATTCAACTGCATCCGGTTAGACTGGAAGCCGACCGCACCATAGTTGGGAAAAATCTGGGCAGATGATCTATTGCATGTCTAGACTCTTCTGTATTCGCTTTGAACCAGTTCGCGAATTCATTGTGCAAACATTCGTTTCTAGAGCTTTTTGGGTGTAACAAACGTTCCTTTGCAAAATAAATTCGCGAAATGTGGGTAGTAATAAATCTGAATAACATATACAATCACGCCTTTTTCCCATGGGGGTAGGCAGAAACCTCGGAACGCCACCTGCTACGATCTCTACGCACTCCTTTACACAGTTACATTATTCAGATTTAAAAAAAAATCGGAATAATGTAACTGTAAGATTTTCGATGACGCTTTTTTACAATAAATAAATAAATATCTCAGGACAACCAACACACTGTTATCTGATCCCAAACTAGGCAGAGCCTGTACTATGGTAACCAGACAACTGATAAATATGTATACTTATATATTTCTAAATACATACATATTATAGATAAATTACACCCATACACAGAACAAATGATTGTGCTCATCACACAAAGATTTGTCCTGGGTGGGAATCGAACCCACGACCTCAGTCAACAATGTATTGGTGGTAATGATAACACTATTGTTTTTCACCCTTGTTTGATAGAACAACGTTTGATATAATATTACTAAATCGAACAACGTTTAAGAAAATCATCACTTTGTATAATATCGTTTGACAGAATTTTCAGTTCATCGAATATTTATTTGCTATAAAAACATTTGCACTAATGATCAAAAGGTATAATGTTCATTTGATGTAATGTTCAGATGGTATAACCATGTATTTTATCGAATATTCAATTGGTGTAATGTAATGCAGAAAAAAAAACATTGTAAATATTTGAAAAATTATTTATTTTGAACAAGAAAACAGTTAAACTAATCTTAAATTACTTGTAGTGTCATAAAAAGTCAATATATTGTGCTACAAAATTTAGTGAGAAACGAATCGCTGTAAAACCGACTTTACGTAGTCTTGTCTGCCCTACCCCTAGAGTGTAATTTAAGCCCGTGCAGGCGCGGAGGGGTAGGGCGGCCCGCGAGCTGAGGAGCAGGTGGTCTGAAGGCCCACCGCCGCAGCTAAGGCTGGCCGGCAAAGCCGAAGCTGCGGTGGTGAGCATTAAAGCCATCTGCGACGATAAGCTCGCGTGGGGCCGCCCAAACCCCGCAGCGCCGGAGCCGTGACAGAAACAATGCTTGCTGCATGTTGCATGCGTGCTCGCATGTTGCATGCTTGTTTGCACGCTGCATACTTGCTTGCTGCTTGCCTGCTCTTTAATTAGTGCATTTGAAAATTCGGCGAAATGAAATTAGTTCAAATGAAATTAGTTCAAATAAATAATTACGCTAAATAAAAATTTACCAATGAATTATTCGGTCAAATGAATAATTCTTCGAAATTACTTTATTGCAACTAAAATTCGATTTAGTAATATTATATCAAACGTTGTTCTATCAAACAAGGGTGAACCCATTATTGTGGATATTACAAAATATAAAATGCATAGTATGTGTAAAGTATTACAATAACTTACAAGTACATTTCATCAAACTCTCAAAAATGATACTTTTGATGGCTCGGTTATCAAAATCATCATCGTTATTTCAATCGACAGACATCAATTGCTTGACATAGGCCTCCCTCAATTCCGGGGTTCGCCATAATCGCCACGCTTGGCAGGCGGGTTGGCAGTCGCAGTAAGGTGAAAAAATGCATAGAGAACGCTGCTGCCCATGCCTTTAGTCGCCTTTTACGACACCCCCGGGACAAAATTGTTGTTGTTATACTGTACGTCCGGCACCGTAGGTGGAAATGGTTGTCGAAATCAATCTATACTAATAATATAAAGAGGAAAAATTTGTATTTTTGTTTGTTTGTTTGTAATGGATAAACTCAAAAACTACGGGACCGATTTTAAAAATTCTTTCACCATTAGAAAGCTACATTATCTGCGAGTAACATAGGCTATATTTTATTTTAGAAAAAATAGGGGTCCTTAAAAAAAGGTTTTTTGGACCTAAGGTGTAAAAAATCATCCAAAAAAGTTCCTTATTAATATATCTTCGAAGTACCAGGTTGTCATAACTTTGTAGGAGCTCACCTAACATGGGTGTGTGATAGCTAGAAAACGCTTTATGTCTGCGAAGTACCAGGTTGGCATAACTTGGTAGGAAGGAGCTCACCTAACATGGGTGTGTGGTAGCTAGAAAACGCTTTATGTCTTCGAACTATACCAGGTTAGCATAGCTTGGTAGGAGCTTGGTAGGGCGGTACGAAGTTCGCTGGGTCAGCTAGTAGTCTATAAAACAACCCTAACAGCTAAGTGGCACGTTCCCAGGGACTCGATATTCTGGTTGCCGCACAACCTGGACTTCCGCGGGCGCGTGTACGCGTGCGGGCCGCACGTGTCCGCACTGGGCGCAGACGCGCAGCGCGCTTTACTTCGCTTCGCCAAGCCACAGCCGCTCGGCTCGCGCGGGCTAAGGTGGCTCAAGCTACACGCCATCAATCTCACCGGGACCATGAAGAAGAGTACCGTCGAGGAGCGGTAAGTTACATGTTGCTAAGCCGACTCAATGTGTAATTTCCATACACATACATATTGACATTTTTTTTTTTTGTGAAATTATCAAGTCACGTCTGCCACTCTGGATGGAGCGGGAGCCGCGTGTCAGACTTTTGCTGACTAAAACCCACCTGTGTTCCTTCAGTTGCCAGGAACACGGTAACTCTTTGGAACAGATCTCGCGACCCTGGCAGATGTTGACCTATAAGAAGGGCTCGTGGTTAAGTAAGCACACCCGCTCGGGTCGATCGTTCAAGTTAAGCTACGCTTGCCGCAGTTGGTCCGCGGATGGGTGACCATCTTTACATACCAAGACCCTTCCGTGCCTCGGAAAGCACGTTAAGCCGTTGATCCCGGCTGTCTTTCACAGATCTTAGAAAGCTGTTACGGGTCGTCAGTAGCCCGAAAGTCTTACTAAGGGGTATCGTATTACCCAGTAACTGGGTTGTGGAGGTCAGATAGGCAGTTGCTCCATGTAAAATACTGGCACTCAGCGGCATCCGGTTAGACTGGAAGCCAACCCGAAAATAGTTGGGAAAAGGCTAGGCAAATGGTGATACATGTTGACCTATTACTCAGTATCTCCGGTAGGAGTCAAGAAGTTACCCTTTCTAAACGTATCATCTTTCACACAGTCTATCCATCATAATGCGCTTCTTTGGTTATAGCCATCTACATTGAGTATGAATGTAGATGGGTGTGATCTTAAGATGCAGTTTGAGTATTTAAAATTAACTAGTGATCGCCCATTTGTCGAAATTCGACCGTACTTCATTTGAATAGAAATACATTATTAAATGAAAAAAAATATTAAAAAAAATTATAAATGGTGATATTTGACATTCAGTAACACCATCGACAAATAATATTAAAGACAAACATTCTCGATATGATCATAGATTTTAAAAATGAAATAGGTTATATATCTATAAAATTAATTTATTACCTATGGTTATACTTGACACTTGACATTCAGTAAGACTATAGACACAAAATATTAAAGACAGATATTCTCTATGCATGTGTTTATTAAATACACGGTAATGAATAGTAGTGTGTGTAACTTGTTATTTATTGAAAATAATGTATTCTTACGCATAATTTAAAAAAATATTAGCATTCGTCACTTCTTCTCTATATAAACTATAAGTGTGCGAAATTTCATACTCCTCCGTCCGCCCAATTTTCGTAAAAAGGGATCCAAAGTTTTTGATTCACGTATTAATATATAGATAATTATGTCGATGTGTGTTGCAAGGATTTGACTTGCATATATGTCCCTTCAATGAATAAGCCAAATATGAACAAAATGGTGTACCGGTATTTAAATACCGATCCTGCCAGGACTATTTCAAATGATATCTGGTATGGTGATGAACTAGTACCTAGAACTAACTATCCAATCGATACTGTTCGATTTTGGTTTACATAACCTATGTGCGTAAAAATTAACTGGACAAAGCCACCACACTTAGTCAACTAAATCTTTTGATAGTTTGCACGTCAAGTCATTTACAGATTGCAGACATTCAGCCCACGTCCGAGTTTTTGTAAAATATCTTATTTTTGCTCAGATTGGCGTACGCAGACAGTATAATGGACAAGATCCTGGACTCGGCCGACCGTCCACTGGAAGGTGCCCGCTGGTGGGCAGAGTCCGAAGAGCCGTGGCAGACTCTCGCGTGTTGTATGGAGATCGCTAATGCGTTGCGCTCTCCCAACCATGAAGGTAACTAACAGAGTTGGGCTCAATTACTAAAATTTTCAATCGATTGATTAGTCAAACTAAAAAAAAATGTGATTAAATTAGTTTTCTGTCCCGATAGTTAAAAAATCACGATTGAAATTTTAATTTTAACTAAATATTTAGTCGTCAACAGTTTTTAGTTAAAACTAATATTCCTCTTTAAGGGAAATGTTTAAATACGCGTCATAATCATTTTTGAAATTCACTAAGTTGAGGAACTTTAAAATTATTATTACGCGGTGTTATAAATCGAATTGTTCGTTTCCTTCATGGGTGTCGTTTTTGTGGTTTCCGAGGGTATTGAAGTTGATAGTGAGGTCTAAATGAAAATTCAAGATGGCGGCTGTGAAAACAAGTTTCCGTCATGTGTTTCATGGTTTTCGAAGGTGCTAAAGCCGATAGTTAAGTCAAAATAAAAACACAAGATGCGAGATGTTGCGAACATTTTTCAAAGTTTTCATCATAGGTGTCGTTTTCATGGTTTTCGAAAGAGCTGAGCAAATAGTGAGGTCAAAATGATAATCCAAGGTGACGGCTGCGAAAATTTATATTTTTCGTCAAGAAATATTAGCCCTTATATTTGTTTCTGTTCCCACCAGAATACATGTGCGGGTTCCCAGTGCATCAAGACGGGTCTTGTAACGGACTGCAACACTACGCGGCACTCGGCGGCGACGCGGCCGGAGCTGCAGCGGTCAACCTAGCGCCGCTTGATAGGCCGCAGGACGTCTACAGCGCTGTAGCGGCTATGGTACGTATTGTGTTCGACATAGAGCTCATATTAGCGTGCACAGGACTTTAAATTTGTACAGCGCTGTAGCGGTTTTGGTGTTTAAATCCTACTAATCTTTTGATAGCGGTCTGGTGGAGTAAGCTTGTGTTTTCGCATATTAAATTGTAACGGAACTATCGAACGATTTTTTTTTTTGTAATGAAAGTTTATTGTTCAGTTATACTTTCAATGAGGAAATCTTAATGTGGTCAATCTTTTAGCTCCCTAAGTTCTGAGTTGACTGACAAATGCGTTCACTGACTGGACGAGTCCAATCAGTCTGTGGTTCTCTCCTCAAAAGACCGCTGACACCAATTTACGTGGTTTTCACATGATCTGACCAAGATTATCTCTGAACTTCAAAAGAGACGGTGACCTCTGAGTTTGTTTCGGCCTATGTTCTCAGAGTAATAATATATGAACCGCCGATCTCATCTACTTTTTAGGGTTCCGTTGCCAAATGGCAAAAAACGGAACCCTTATAGATTCGTCATGTCTGTCTGTCTGTCCGTCCGTCCGTATGTCACAGCCACTTTTCTCCGAAACTATAAGAGCTATGCTGTTGAAACTTGGTAAGTAGATGTATTCTGTAAACCACATTAAGATTTTTATACAAAAATAGAAAAAAAACAATAAATTTTGGGGTTCCCCATACATAGAACTGAAACACAAATTTTTTTTTTTTCATCAAACCCATACGTGTGGGGTATCTATGAATAGGTCTTCAAAAATGGTAATGAGGTTTCTATTATCATTTTTTTCTAAACTGAATAGTTTGCGCGAGAGACACTTCCAAAGTGGTAAAATGTGTGTCCCCCCCCGTTACTTCTAAAATAAGAGAATGACAAAACTAAAAAAAATATATGATGTACATTACCATGTAAACTACCAACGAAAATTGGTTTGAACGAAATCGAGTTAGTCGTTTTTTTTTAAACGTCATAAATCGTAAACCGCAATTTACCTTTCATTCAATCAACTGAAATATAAAAATTAAAAAAAAAAACATTTATTTTCATAAACATGAACCTTATGCATAAACCGAGAATACCTACAGGTTTGTACGGAACTCTTTGTGCGAGTCCGACTCGCACTTGGCCGGTTTTTAAAATATTACTGACGTGTAAAAGAGTGTGTACAAACTTACAGAAATAAAATCATTTATCATTTACAGTATAAACCTTATGTCTATCATATACAAGTCTAAATTTGAATATATGTTCGATACAGGTGGAAGAGATGCGAGTCCGTGACGCAGCGGCCGGGGTTCCTGCCGCCATCATCTTAGAGAACTTTGTGCGAAGGAAGGTCATCAAGCAGACCGTCATGACCACTGTGTATGGCGTCACCAAGTTCGGAGCCAGGCTGCAGATTGCTAAGCAGTTGAAAGGTGACTTGAACAATCATCATTGGCTGAGCCTATTCCCATGTATTTCTGGGCTTCCAGTCTTACCGGACGCAAGTGAATACCAGTATTTTACGTGGAGCGACTGCCTGTCTAAACTCCACAATCCAGTCCCTGGGTAACACTATAACTCTTAGTAAGACTAATTGTCAGACTTTCGGGCTTCTGAGACTGTCAAAGATCCACAAATGAAGCCGGAGCCAATGGCTTAACATGCTTTCCGAGGCACGAAGGAGTTTCAGCAAGCGTACTTAGCCACGAGACCCTCTCAAGGGGATAACTAGGACAATAGGATCAGTAAATCTTTTCTCGTGTTGTCACGAGAATATATTGACAACAGGATCTTTTAGCGCTCGATTGACGTTGACAGGGGGTGCTGTTGATAAATAATCATTTGTACAATGTATTAAAAAACAAGATAAACCGTTACTTTAGGTTTTGGCCGCAAATCTAAATAAACTTGTAACGCAATAGTGAAGTCTGTCACTGTAGCCATATCGATATTTCTCCGTCCATAATTATCGATACTGTTAAAAAATGTCGATACTATAAATATCGATTTTATTTTTCACTTGCGTCTCACTAGCCCTTTCTTTGAAGGAGCTCGATCGGGGACGTAATACCACCATTAATAATAAACTACCAAAATAATTTATTTTCTTAAGTCACAGTTGGGAAAAAGTTGAACAAATTCTTAACGATTTTTACTTTGATAACGTGACCATTGACACAATGACGTGTTAACGACGTTCGTGTTCATATAGGTTAAACAAACATTCGAAAAATAAAATTAATGAACGACAGGAAAAAAAATACATGTAGAAAACTGTAATTAATCACATTTTGGTTAAAGCGCTAAATAGTATGAAACCTGATCATTATCAGTAATTTCGAGAAGACAACTTTACTCAGCTCCAATCCAATCTACATTTGACAAAATATTTTCCTGTATTCAAACAGACATCGAGGAGTTCCCCAAGGAGCACGTGTGGACATGTTCGCAATACCTCACCACGAAGACGTTCGACAGTCTGCGAGAGATGTTCACCTCCACCAAACTGATACAGGACTGGTTCACCGACTGTGCCAAGTAAGATATTCATTTATTAGCTACACTAGCCCATTCGTGCTAAGAAAATAGTGACTGATTGTTGTGACTCACTTTAGCCACGCCCCTTGACCAATTAGATCATTGTAAATTAGAAAGCCGTGTTCTAATTGACCAGTTAAAGTAAACCGTTCAGACAGTACGGACGTGTCTTTTATCAATTTATTATGATCTAATTGGTCAAGGGGCGTGGTTTAACTGTGTGACCACGATGAGTCAATATTTTCTTAACGCGAATAGACTATAGCTTCTGCCTCAAACTTCTTTCGCATAGAAGTCGCAAGATATAAAAAAATACAGTCCAGTAAACTTTGGCTGCATGTTTTTTACGCTGATAAATTAAAAGGTAATATTTTTTAAATCAGATATTTTCCATTGACACAAAGTGACAAACTTCCATTCCCTATTTAACACCTTTATGGGATGAAAGACGCACGATCTAAACCGTTGGGTCATTACATTTAGCAGGAGAATTCCTGTTTTAAATTTCAAAATTTAAAAAAGGAACTCATGTGCATAATGTAACCAATGGTTTAGGTCGTGCATTGTCTGTCAGTGAATTTTAGATTTTGACCAAGTAGACGATAAAAATCAAAAATAAATTTGATTTCTCCATAGATTAATATCAGCAGTATGCGGGGAGAGCGTGGAGTGGGTGACTCCGCTAGGCCTCCCTGTGGTGCAGCCCTACTACCGACGCTCCGGGCCTAGCACCGGACACTACCGACCGTCTTTAGATCAGGCTCAGTAAGTTTTTATTTCCTGTTATAATCTATATATTAATACGTGAAGCGAAAACTTTGGATCCCTTTTTACGAAAATTGGGCGGACGGAGGAGTATGAAATTTTGCACACTTATAGTTTATACAGAGAAGAAGTGACGAATGCTAATATTTTTTTAAAATTATGCATAAAATACATTATTTTCAATAAATAACACGTTACACACACTACTATTCACTACCGTGTATTTAATACACACATGCATAGATATTCTTTTGTTTATGGTCCAAATCTGTGGTCCAATCGAGAACATCTGTCTTTAATATTTTGTGTCTATAGTCTTACTGAATGTCAAGTATAACCATAGGTAATAAATTAATTTTATAGATATATAACCTATTTCATTTTAAAAATCTATGATCATATCGAGAATATTTGTCTTTAATATTATTTGTCTATAGTGTTACTGAATGTCAAATATTATTTTTTATATTTATTATTATAAATATATTTTTTTTATTTAATAATGTATTTCTATTCAAATGAAGTACGGTTGAATTTCGGCCAATGGGCAATCACTAGTAAAAATTAAAGTTCTTCATTATTTATTAAAATCTAGCCTATTAGACTTATAAGCAATTTAACTCTGAGTAATTTACGTTGTAGATTACGTTATAACTAATAGTGTCATTTGTTCCGTGTGGTGTTGGACGTAAAGAATATTACTATCTCATTTCTTCCCGTGGGTTTTGTGAGAGTCGACTAAAGGATTTACTAGAGAAAGAGCAGCAGCGTTCTCTATTCATTTTACCACCATTCTGTGAACGCCAACACGCCTGCTAAGCGCGGCAATGGGCCTGCCAGGGTCGCGAGATGCGTTCGAAAGAGGTACCGTGGCCCAGGCATATAGGCAACTGAAGGAATACGGGTGGGTTTTAGTCAGTAGAAGTCTGGCACGCCCTTCCGGTCCACCCAAAGCGGGAGACGTCATTTGAAGATATCCAACTCACAAAAAAAAGCGTGGCAATGGACAATAATCCTCCCACAATTTGGGGGAGGATTATATCCAGTAGTGGACGTCATTCTCCTCAAATGATGATGATGATGATGAAATTATTGTCGTTTTCAGCTGAAAATCCATGTCCGACATTAATGTACAACCTTTTTTTTTCTGGATGGGAAATCATCAAATGGCTTCTCCCGCTCTGGGCGGAGCGGGAGGGCGTGTCAGACTTTTACTGACTAAAACCCACCCGTGTTCCATCAGTTGCCCATGTGCTAGGGTCACGGTATCTCTTTCGAACAATCACGCGACCCCGGCAGATTAATGTACACCCTTGTATCCCCACAGACGTCCATGCACGATGAAGCAGCGCAACGCGTTCCCGCCGAACTTCATCCACTCGCTGGACTCGTCGCACATGATGCTGACGGGCCTGCACTGCGAGGCGCGCGCCGTCACCTTCGTGTCCGTACACGACTGCTTCTGGACGCACCCGCGATCTGTCGACCGAATGAACGAGGTACGATTTCTATCAGTCGGAGGTCGCAAAAGACGCATTACATCCCGTAGTCCCCGACGTAAGTGTGGGAGAAAACACCGGGGTCGTTTTAGTCAGTAAGACTCAGACAGACCCCACCGCCCACCCCAGGGCGAAAGGAAATCCATTCGGATTTCCAACTGGGGATAAAAAAAGGTACATTATCTACACCCTAGTGCCTATTGGCCTGAAGCACTGTGGACATCAAAGGCAATTCTTGTAATTTTAAAAGCGTTCGCAATCTGATCTCAGTCAGTCAAAAATACGCGAGATTCCATACATTTTTGACATCTGATTGACGTCGATTTGGAACGGTTTTAATTACAAGAATTGGCCTTGTTAGCTCAGTCCTGTCTGCTTATATCGACAAGAACTCATTGGTAGTGAATACCTTATCAGATAAAAATCGTCTCTGACTTCAAACTCCAAAGAAAGAAAAATAAAAAAAGAGTTTGAATTATCACTATTACTAACATAAGTTTTTATTATGTTTCAGATTTGCCGTGAGCAGTTTGTAGCTCTACACTCGCAGCCGATCCTAGATGATTTATCCGAGTTTCTATCAAAGCGATACCGCTACAAAGACAGGTAAGTTTCTTCTACAATCATTCACCATTCTCCTGCTCTTATGTAAACTTATTTGGGGTCGCCGCAACATGTATTTTTCTCCCTCTCTATTATCTCTCCATTAGTCGTCACTCCCTTTCTATCCATATCATAATTCACACAATCCATCCATCGTGTCTTTGGTCTCCCTCTACTCTTATAGCGACGACATTCATACTCAAAACTTTCCCACACAACTTTTCAGTTATCAGTGCCACTTTCAGACTTCCTCTTATGTACTCATTTCTTATTCTACCCATTTGTGTAACACCACATATCTCTCTTAACATTCTCATTTCAGGTGCATGCGTTTCATTCATCCCTTCTATATAGTTTATAGTTTCTTCTATATCAAAAATAAATCCTCATCTAAAAATTCGTAATACTTTTTAATAATTAATCGTTGAAATATACAAAAAAAAAACAATATAGGATAATAATAAAACATACGATTGTATACCTGTATATAATATTATTTGGGATTAAATGTTAGACTTATCTTTACATACATAAAATAATAATATAATCCCTTTAACACGACTTTGTCAATAATTCCAGCGAGCTCGAGGACAGAAGCATGGGCGCAGCGAACAAGAAGCGTGTCAACAATCTACTACAAAAAGTGCCTAGCAAAGGAGACTTCGACCTCAACAGCGTACTGAGATCTGTCTATTTCTTCAGTTAGATAACCAAAACAAACTCATTTTTAGTTGAAATTTCGAATTGGTTTGGATACTGTTGAATATTTATCACTTCATTGATGAAAATAATTCGAACATTTAGGGCTCCCTACCTTATAATGTATAGGTCTTATCTGTAACGCAAGAAAACACTTTAAAAGTACCCGGATAATGAAAGAGGTTTTATAAAGTTCGGCTTTGTAGAGAGAGCCTGTCTTCTTACTCACTTGTACCTCTGTTGCAGTCTGTTTCTTAATTCCGATGTGTCAGGGTCAATTAATTTACGTAGCCCTTTACCACGTTAGGGTAAGCTTCTAGTTTAACCAGATGCAGTTGTATACCGGTATTTTACATGGAGTGACTGTCTATCTGACCTCCATAGTCTAGTGACTGCGTAACACGATACCCCTTGGTAAGACTGGTTGTGGGCTTCGGACTAGCCGTAACGACTGTCAAAGATCTTTGAATGAAAGCTGAAGCACGGAGGGGTCTCTATTTATAATGTATGGTCACCCATCCTCGGTAAGCGTATCCTTCGATTGAACCGTGCGACTGTTATTAAATAGCCATTATTATTTACATTATTAAAGGTCTTAAGTTTCTATGTATAACTCGAAATACTAATATCTGAATAAAACATAGTATTATGAAAACTACCTTAATATCGGGATAAGACATTCTCTTTGACTAAGAGAGAATTAGAATTGCTAGAGGCGGGGACAGTTTACATATTGTTTGCCTGATTGACTTATTAGAAGACAAAGAAAAAAAGGAATTGAGATGTGACTTATTGCTTTTTAAGCTTCATTTACATTATGTAAGTGTCTTGTCTGTGGCATATAATAAAATTAAAACAACGAATGATTTGCATTGTGTAAACAACGTTTAGATTTTTTTTTAATTGTTGCCTCAATGATAGGTATGCCGCAGGCATTTATATTGCATCGTGTAAATCAAGCTTTAGATTCGGTTTTTTTAGTCATGGGATAGTACCGATCAATGTAGCGATAAAACGAAAATAGAACGGATAATAAAAGTAAAAGGAACGAAGAAGTAAACTAAACAAGGATTTCATCTAAAAGAATGGCAACCCAAAAATGGTAATTTTGCCATGAATGGAACTAGGCATAGACTGAAGTTAACGTGTGGTGGTTATTTGTGGTATTGTAGGCCTTTTTTGTCGGCTTTTGTATTTTTCTAATGATTGTTACCGGTGGTAACACTGCCATGAAATGTTGTACATTCTAATTATTTTCTCTTCTTCCATTGATTTATTGAGACTGGCATTGTGTTTAGTTCGTTTTGTCTCAAACGTTTGATAATGTAGTTACGAATCTGGTTGTTTGTACGAAAATCCTTTCGTAAAACCACTATTCTCAGCCGTTGCCGGTTCGAATATTTGTATGGAGTATGTTTATACGAAATCAGATACTCTGCCGTGTTATACGTTACTACAGAACGCGTTTTGAATGATTTGCCATTTATGCTCATTTTTACTGCCGAATTACTGAAAACTGCCTTGTGTTGTGAAATATATGAAAGAAAATGAATCTTGAACCAACGCGCCCTATAAATTGTAGTTATGACTGCCTTATTTTGTCAGTTCGATAATTTTAGTTTTTTTTTCACTGTCGTGTCTAATGAGAACAGCCTAGTGTTATGAGATTGTAAAGAAAATTGAATCTTAATTGCTTTCCAAAACTACTCATTTTGACTGCCAGACTTACAAAACATAAAATGTTTCACACAATCGAAGAAAAAAAACTGTTAGTTTCTTCGAAAGAGCCTGCCTTTTACAAAAATATAATATTATGATGGATGGCTTGGATTTGCGTACAAATAACTATAATAGTAATATTATTTTAGTTGACTCTTGTAGAGTACAAAAATTGCTGTGTTAGTATTAATTAACTACCAATTAATATTTGGTTTATAAATGGACTCTAATACTCGACCATTCGTCCAAAATGTTTGTTTGAATAAAAATAAACCTCATGTAGAAAACCAAATATTGACAGTGTTGATAACTTTCGATTTTGTCCTATTATCTAGTTGAGGTGCAAAGCAACATAAAAACTGTGATTGTTAGTAGTTGAACAATAAATTAAGCTGAATATTTGTATTTGTTTTATTCTTATATAACTTTGAAGGTGATGAGATTTGATAAGACATGAGATGAGAATAATGAGATAGCCATTATCGTATAATTTATTTAGTGTAATTAATTCAAAAGCTGAATTGCTGAATGACCTCAAACACGCCTAATGAAAAGCGATGAATGAGGTGTATGAGGGAACGAGCATGCCCTGAAGATTGTTCTCTTGCTTTGAAGGCAGATGGGTCAAATGTGGAAGGAAACACGCCGAGTGTTCCACAGTTTGGGTTTGCGCATAATAAATGTGGAGAAGCGCTGAGTACGACTGGTCAGGATAAGAACCAAGCCTGGATAGTATCCGACAATATGTTCCCTTAAAATTAGGTTCCTACATGGAGGGAATTGTAAATTTCAAGTGAAGAGTGAAATACAGGATGAAACAGGAAGGGTCTTGTTTGTGACGTGAAATCAAATGAAAAACCTCCGAAATATAAATTATCATTTATTTGTCGTACAAAATTCACGTTACACGGTCACGTAACTAATTAAAACAATTTCCGACCAGCAACGTCACCATCTCAAGGCCACACAGCGTTTCACTAATATGAACTGATTCTACACTAAGTTTCAATCTTACAATAATTTATACATATACTACGTCGAAGCGTTTTAAACATTACGGTTTTTATAACTTTATGAGGTAAGTATAACGGTAAAAGTGAATATAAATAAGGTAAAAAATATTTTGGCGGGTGCACAGTCTACGAAATTACTACCTACATGCCTGCATTTCCTACTAATAACTAATACATTCAAATTGAAACCAAATGCTAAAGTGGGTAGTCTACGCCCGTTTTAAAAGAATTCCATGTTTATTCTAAACCATCAAAACCTTTAAATTTTTTAAGCATCGCCTTTTAATTCAGAAACAATGCGATCTACTCCTTAAACTAAATCTTAAAATTTACAATTATTCTCTAAAATGGGGCAAATTTGTTATATAACAACATTTTAAAGAAAATTGTTATTTAGTCGTGTTTAGTCCAAAATCCACCGTACCGTAACACAGGCAAACTAGTGCTCTGTCAAAATCACGCAATTCTAGTCTATGGTTAAGAAGGTGAACTTAAACATAACATCGCGTCTGTTTTCCAAATTTCGCCAGTTATGTTTAAGTTCCAAGTAATAGGGGGCAAGTCTGTTGCCATCAACCGGGCACAAATTTAGACGCCGGGCTGCTCGAGAAACTCCAGATAAAAACCCAATAACACTTTGAAGAAGTTGAAATAGGTTGGAAGGAGAACGGGAATTTGGCAGAGAGTACATTGGGCTGCGGGTCCATTATTGTCTATGTTTGTGGAACACGTGAACACTGGTGTGTGGCCGCGCTGATGGGTCCGCGTTCTCGCTCGAACCGCTTGTCGTTGTACGCTGGCTTAGGTCCGAAGAACTGGAATAAACAAGTTGCATTTAGAACATGCTCAAGTCTCTTAAAGCCTAGAAAGAGTTCGCTTAAGGATGCCAAGGGATGCACGGCAACTCGTCTGAAATCATTGCCATAACGGGATAAGTATAACTACTGTGGCGAGAAATCAGGCTAAGCTTGTCTAGGCATCCTTTCAAGTCCTCTGACATAGTGTGCGAACGCCAGGTAAGTGCGTAGAGAGGTAGAGGTGGTTAGATATCCTACTCATATATCGCAAAGCCCTGGGTAACTAAAAGTCACAATCCATATGCCCCAGGTCCCATAAGCAGCAACCTTGCTCAGTTGCTATAATAACTAAGTCCCCTTTGAATACAAGTTGGTACTCACGAAGGCGTCAAAGTGTCGACATCTAAGTTCTGCAAGCAGAACCAATGCGAACTGAGATTTTCATCGTTTTTGGCACAGTCCAGAGTTCCGTTGTACAACAGCAAGTCATCCATTAAAACCTGGAAAACCATTAAAGGTAAGTAGCCGCCAATATTACATCACATAAACACTACAAAAGAATGCTTTACTCCGCATAGAAATAACGTGTAAAATGGTACTTGTCATATAGGTGCCAGAAATAGAAACCATAAGGCAGGTACTTTGAACGGATTTGGAATACTTACTCCGAACTCCTTGACACCTCTCGTTGGTGTTTTCCCGTAGTTCCAGATCTTTATGCCGTACACGGAAACTGGGACATCGAATACAAAGTATACCCTGCAAAAGAAATTTAAGCGGATCTCAGATTTACGTTGGCTGCAATTTTATTTTTGAAGGGAACTTCGAGGTCTACACTAACCCCTTTACATTCTTCAACTACAGAACAACGTTCACGAGTTTTCTAGACATACACAGGGAGGCAACGTCGCATTGCGTTTATGTGAATCATGCCAAAACGAAGTTTCTTATTGCCGATCCATTTCTCAGATACCATCCTAACATAAATACCGATTTAAACACGCAATACAATTATTTAATCGATTTAATGTTATTGCATGCTACAGGCATGAATCTTGCATTGTGTAAACGGGGCTTACTTAAGAAAGAAGACAAGAAAAATAAAAGACATGATAACTGACCTGTTGAGAGTATGCGGCAGTACAGGCGCGAGCCAGGAGTGTGCCCCATCCCCTACACGCGCGTTCTGTCCGTCGATGAGTTTGTCGGGAGTGCGCACGTCAGCCGCGCGCGGGTCCAGCACGTTCACGCTAGCTGGGTGAGCGCATACGTCTGATGGACAGTAAAAGGCCTTAACTTGTGGTGGTCCACTTCTGAGTGTAGAGTAGTCCAAAAAATAAGACGTGGTCTGATGAGCGAAAGGTCCAATATCCAGTTTGCGTGAATATTCACGCAACTTACCAGAAGGGCTTACCAGGAATACTGTGACCAGCTACTAGCATTGCTATAATCTTGAGAGCAATAAAAATAAGCAGATCTCCCTTCTACTCAGTTTAAAATCAAAACTTAGGGACCGTGCCAGTCGTTTCATAGTATGGCCTTTTCTCAATAGAACTTACCTATGTGATCTTACAAATTAATAAAATTTGGCCACCCCCAAAATGTTATGTTGATGAAGGACTGCCAGGCAACTATGTTATACAGATCAAAATGTTTCGCAAAACCACAACTTACTTGTCTCAGTGACCGGTATCAATTTCCCATGTGGGTCATACAGTTCGACCCCCGTCAGACCGACGTAGTAGGGGTCGCCCCAGGTGGAGAAAATGTTCAGTTGCAGCACGAAACCGGTAGGAGCTCCCATGTCCAGGTTTGTACCGTAAACCAAGCAGTCCATACGGAAAGTATCCGAATCTTCTGCATCGTCCAACCTATTATGGGGAATAAGATGTTAGAAAATTTTAATAATGTGACTATAAAGAGGTTTTAAAAGGGCTTGTTTGTGACCTTCCAAATAAAAAACCTTTAGAAGGACAGGCGAAAAAATGCTACCGCTGATGGTCATTTCCGTCATTGAGAAATCTTTACCGCTGGCCGGTGACCAATGATAACAAATCTTAAACAAGCGAGATTATAGCCGAACTAGAGGACCTATCATTTTACCAGTCTGACACCCTAAAAAATTACGGATAGCTGAAGATGCTGAGCGGGTATCTATGCAGGAGTTGTTACCTGTCGTCAATAGCGAGCAGGTCAATCTGCTGCACATAATCGTAGCAGGTGTCCCCGGGAGCCCTACGCAGCAACAGCGGCCGGTAGTGGAGCGCTGTGTCATCCAGACAGATGCGTGCGTGCTTCGCCCCAATGTAAGACAGCTCCATGTTGGCGTTGTAGTTCCACATGCGGATACCTAAACGAGGAGTAAGTTTTAAAGAAGGGTAGAACGTCGGAATATTAGTACCTACCTATGAAGTTTTGTTATAAACAACAAATGTTTAGTACATACTTTCAAAACTAAGAAATCTTCTGACGGACCTATTTTACAATACCTCCGTTAAAAGATTGAAGAGTGTGAAGCAGTGGCGTGGCTAGTTTTAGAGGGGCCCTGTATCAAAACGTATAATGGGCCCTTTTCAAACAAATGAGGTCAAGCCCAAAATGAGGATATTATTTATTTTTTTAATGTAGAAAATAGCATCTTGACGAAGCTGAGCAAAGTGCGCTCGAAAATTAAGACATCCTGACTCGCACAATTTTTTGTTCGATTTTACTAAATTAATGCAACCCGTTCCTGTGCTGGAACCTTTATAAGACCAACAAATTATGTACTTACACTTTCAGATTTTCATAATGTATTCATTAATTATAAGCCTCATTAAAAAGTAATTGACGTGTTGAATAATATTTTGTACTAGGTACCTACGTCGGGGCTCTATGGGGCCCTGTAGCTTGGGGGCCCGTATCATTGATACTGCTGATCCGGCGGTAGCTACACCTCTGGTGTGAAGAGTATCTGACCACCAGCAGAAGATTTATAGATGAAATATCTTTCTCAACTTTGTCGAGTTTGGACTATGGAGAAGTTTGAGTACTTTTGTTAGCGCCATCGCGCATCGTTGCATCATTGTGAAAAAGGAAAGGCTATACGTATTTCACATTTTAAAATTTATTTATTATTAATTTTGAATACTTAGCACCTCTTTTCGCATAGGAACAATGATAACCCTTCTTAGTTTTCATAGTACCCGCCTGCGCATAAAGCAGCCTACCATAGGGTAGCTAACAGCCTTGAGTAAGCTGCTAAAAGAAACCACAAAAGACTACTAAAGCTTAATTCAGATAAACACTTAGTTAAACTTACTAGTAATCTCAGTCGGCTGCAACAACTCCATAACAATATGACAGAACTTCGTGCCGGCTGCGAAGTTTGTGCACCACATGTCTTCGAAGTCAGTGGTGATGTTCCTCCCGCTGAACAAACCCTTACACTCTATGAGGTTGCTGTGTTCTGGCACCTGGTCTTCCGTTATGAAGGCCGTGTAGGCGTATGCACGATGGACATTTATAGGCTCGTTGTAGCAAAGGAGTTCTATGCCTGTTGAACGTAAATAAGAAACTATTGTTTGAAATTGAAGTTGTAGGTCGAACCCATTAGGACCAACCGCCAGGGTCGCGGATTTGTTTGAAAGAGTTACCGTGGCCCTGGCACAGACAACTGAAGGAACATTGGTGGGTTTTAGTAAATTAAAAGTCTGACACGCCCTCCCAAGCTCGCTCCCAAGCACACTTCACCAAGAGCGGGAGAAGTCATTTAATGATTTCCCAATCAGAAAAAAAGGCAGGCGCTTTACTTTGTGTAAATGATTTCATTACCACTGCTTACAAAACGGCGACGGATAACATCGTGAGGGAACCAGTATGTCATAGAACCAAACATTAGAAGATATGTGACAATTACCAACCCTCACGGGGCCCGTCTTATAGATTACAGTCCACTCCCTCTGGAAGAGAGGAAGCCTGTGTCCCAGCAGTGTTAATATTATAAGCTGACTCTGTTTATTATTATGTTTGACATTTGTCAAAACTCATTTTGAGTAAGTTGTGGTAGATAAGGGTTTACAAATCTATGCCGACATAAATACAGACTAAAGCGAGGGTACTTAAAATACCCTTGCTACATGAAGGTTACGATCTGTCATTATCAGTTAATTTGCGAACCGTTGCAGGCAGAAATTTCCAGAATCAAAAATAGAATCGAAGTTTCGAGACACACATTTTTATCAGATGCTGTGGAACCCCTAAGGTAACTTGACGTGACGTCCTCACCTGTAAGTCCAATCAAGTGCCTTTGTCCCCAATTAGACATGAGGGTCAGCTTGACTTTCTTGGCCACATATTTCATCTCCTTCTCCTCAATATCCAGGGCTTCTAGCAGCGCCGTAGGGCTCATATTATGGTTGCTATCGTTGGCAGTCGGAGGACGTTTGTCGTTTATGTTAGGGTAGTCGTTCATGGGCTCATTGTCCTTTATTAATGCTTGGAAGTTCTTGTCGTTTTGCATAATAGACTCTAGGATTGCTGGGTCTTTTGTGAAGAGGATTGTCTGGAAATTTTATGCTTGTCGTAACAGGGTAGCAATGGCTTATACTGGGTTCACACAGTTCGATTTTATTTGATCAACTACAAAGTTGAAATCGATCACAACCAACTGAACAGACTTTCGATCCAATTGAATTTCAAATTCAACGTTTTGTTTGCTGAATAACAAAAGTTGTTCAGCTAAAATCGAACCGCGTGAACCCGGTATTAGTTACACACCATAAACTTTTTAAAATTAAAGATCCGACTAGAAGGTACGTTATTAATAAATACAATTACATGAATTACGAAGAATAATAAAAATCTCTGCACATGTTTGATACCAACATCTAATTAGTATCAATCGATAGTCATAGATAGGTAGGTACAGGAACTTCCAAGAATTGAAATCGATTAACAGCGGATGTGTCGGTATCGGTATCATGAATTTATTAATAGGAGAGTAAAACGAAGACCTCAGCGTGTTATTTGTCAGCAACATTGTCACGCCTACTTAATTTTTAAATTACTGACAGCTCGCATCAATTTTTAACATAACGCTGCAATTGCACTATTGCGTGTTTCTAAAGACACTCCCAATGTAGGGTCATTTTGTCAGATATTTTTACCAAAGGAGTTTTTTTTTTCCGAATTTAGAAATATGAAAAAAGTTAGTGTCCGGATTTTTTTACAAATGTCTTGATTTGAGTAGAGTCTTTTAAAATTTCGAAATGGTTACCCTACTTATAGGTATACTTTGCGGGGTATGCCTTATAAGCAGATTCGAACAATGCGATGTCCTCTCTACCTATAACTTAAGTAGGTCTTATTAAGACACACAAGATTTAATAGAAAGACCAAGTAGGTAAATTGTACATAGGTAATTTCATCGTAAGGCTATGTAGTTTCCGGTGTGATCTCATGGCGACATGGCGGGTACGATTGTCGCAACCCAGTGCTGGGCTCGCCACAATTGCGGCGGTAAGCTGCCCCTCTGAGGAATGGATAGAGAGGCGTCACGGCGTCCTCACCTTCCGCCTGACGCAGGTTCTCACCGGGCATGGGTGCTGCGGTGGGTTCCTGTTCAGGATAAAGCGGGAGGATACGTCCGGGTGTTTCCATTGCGAGGATCGTCTGGAGGACACGGTGGAGCATACGGTGGAGGTGTGCCCTGCCTGGGCGGAGCACCACCGTGTCCTCGTGGAGGCGATCGGCGGCGACCTCTCGCGTCCGGCCCTGGTGCGAGCCATGGTACGGAGCGAGAGGGAATGGGAAGCCGTCACCTCCTTCTGCGAAGCAGTAATGCTCGCGAAGGAGGAGGCGGGGCGCGTGAGGGAGTGGCAGTCTCTGCGCCCTCACGTCCCTAGCCGCCGCAGGAGGAGACGCCCCGGGCGTCGGGAGTCGATAGCGGACTCCCAGCCACCGTAGGCGCGAGCTTGCGGGTGGCGAGCAATGGGTAGCTCGCCGTCCGGTAAGGACCAAGCTCGGGTCGACGGCGCGTAGTGTTCCACGCGCGCCTCAAAGAGATGTCAGCAGCAGTGTAGGGGTCTACTAGGACCGATGCCTGCCGGGGTTGCGTGATTGTTCGAAAGAGATACCGTGACCCTGGCACATGGGCAACTGATGGAACACGGGTGGGTTTTAGTCAGTAAAAGTCTGACACGCCCTCCCGCTCCACCCAGATCGGTAGAAGTCATTTGATGATTTCCCAACCTGAAAAAAAAAGAAGGCTATGTAGTTCTGCCAGGGTTGCGAGATTCGTTCGAAAGAGTTACCGTGGTCCTAACATATGGACAACTGAAGGAACACGGGTGGGTTTTAGGCAGTAAAAGTCTGACACGCCCTCCCGCTCCGCCCAGAGCGGGAGAAGTCATTTGATGATATCCCATCCAAAAAAAATAAAAAATAAGTCTATGTAGTTACTTACATCGCCAAAAGAAGCGAGTGGTCCTTTCAATTCACCACTCGATCTCGCTATCTCTCCGTGGAATATAATTTGGTCATCCAGTTTGATCTGGACCAACCTAACACCACGTGCTGAATATATGCGGGATTTGTTGTAATTCTGCAAAATAATAATAATATACAAGCGGAATGGACACCGTCTTCGTGCACCGAAATAAAAGCCGTAATAGTTTAAACACATCGAAACAAGTTCCAGATTCCAGAGTTACAATTCCACAGTGTCACGCTGCAGATAGCAAACTGTAACAGCGAAGGCAATAATCCAAAACAGAGCCGATACGAAGGCAGTGATACCCTTTGAATTCTGTTGGAATCACAACTTCCCGGTCCACACTTGCACATGCAAAGATCAATCGTAAAAAAACCTTTATTTTCATCTGTTATTTTCACTTACCCATATCCTCATCAGGGCCAGCCTAGCGCTTCCTGCCAACAACACAGACAATGCTATAGGGTTGCCTCGGGGAGCTGGCACAGTCCACGCGTGCCTTTCATCACGCGTTCGCATCACGCCGTCTATTATGTTCTCAGCGCGCCCGTGCTTTGATTGGTCCCCAGTGTCAGAGTCCGTCCATACCTGGGAGTTTTATAATTGGAGTTATTGTTCTTGCTATACTTGATCCACTGCTAGGTTATTCGTCAAGTACGTACCTTATCCACAGTAACAGCATTGCCATCCGAATCGAAGAGTTCTAGTCCGTTCAGACCAACCAAATATTTGTCTCCCCAATTGGAGAATATCTTCAGTTCTAGAAGACGACCTTCAGGCAATTCAGGGATAATAAACTCGTTCTTGACTTTGTCCTTTTGTCCATATTTTGATGGAAAGGAACTCAACGATGCTGGTTTCTTTGAAGAATGTTTGGAACTGGTTCTTTTGATGGAATTGCTCTGTTGTAAATTGATGGAGCTTTCTTTCGAAACCAGCTTTTTACGACTTTTTATTTCTTGAGGTCCTGAAATGGAATAGTTTGGAAATGGCCGCATTTGATCACATTTGCTACGGAATAAAAATCATTTTCTACTTACTAGGACCCAGAATGACGTCATGAAAGTCGTCATCAGTTATGTTATTGGCTCGTCGGTGTCGTGGTGTGACATAATGTGGCAGTAGGTCTGATAAGAAGTCGTTTGAGGATGCGTTTGATGAATCTCCCCAGTCTAATTTACTCCTAACGTTGTATACCCTCCTCCCGTTCTGGCTGTAACCTAGAACATGCACTTTCAACATCGTTATTTTAAACCTACGCATTAAGCCTAACCTTTATATACTATATGAACCCGGCATTGCAAGACACTTTTTTTCCCTGTCTGATACACAACACAAGGATTTTTCAACTAATATATCTCATATATCAGTTATAAAAAACAATGTTTACCTTTATTCGATTGACGCGTGGTACCAGCGGAGTGCGCAACTGCTCCTAATTGTGGTTTCATTAACATATCCATCGTTGTGTCCAATGATGTCCTACGCGTTAGTCTAAGAAGTAAACAAACAAAAAAATGTTCACTTTACTGGTAGGACTGTTTTACTATTGTTAGTCCTTGAGTAGGTGTTCCTTACCTACGAGCATCCAATTGAGAATTTTCTAATTTATACTTTGTATCCTCCAAAATTGGAGACTCACTGTTGCTGTTTCGAATATGCGTCTCTTTCATCTCCCTAGAACACACCAACTGTTTAACGTAGGCGTTCATAGGCATCGAACGTCCAAGTATTAGCTGGCCCAGCCTTGACACGGAAGTTATAGAGTGCATTGTACGAAGAATTACCATACTGACGTCTTACCTTTATGTAGGTAAAGTAAACGAGTTCATTAATCATTCTGAGTGCTAATAGGAAAAGGTCGAACTTACTTGGTAAGGTTTTCAAGCCAGTAAGGCAGCCCGTCCCTGTCCTTGTTTGTATAGTCAAGACCATTTTGTTGATTTGCCATCCTTGAGCCATGGGATTATTGTTATCTTTGAAGAGAATGTAAAAATCTATTGAATCTTAAACTCATTATTTCACCCACTCAATGCAGTAAGTGGTATTGAAACAACTTCTTATGGCCAGATCTACGTGAACACACAAAACAATTAATAAATACGCTTTTTACAAATATTATTGATAATTTAATCTTCATTCACACTTGCCTCTTTTGAAACATATTTTTGCCGCTGTTTGTTTGACCTTGGTTGCTATGGCTACAATGCCCCCTAAATCATTCCTAGATACGACAGCGATGGATGTATTGTTCCGATTGGGATCGGTAAATACAAAATATTTACTGATTCATGTTTATCTTAAACCTTGTATTTTATAATAAAAATACTTATTATTATACAAATAGTAAAAATAGAACACATTTGGTTTTTTGTGTTTGTTTGTTACGCATTCACGCCGAAACGACTGAACGGCACAAGGGTAGATCATGATCTAGATTAGATCAAGGACACTTTTCATCCCTATATTCCCACGGTATGAAGACTTATGCGTAGCTAGTATAAAATAAACTGAATTTTCTAACATCTTAATCCTGGCCCGACATTCGTCTTTTTCGATTTATCATACTTTCTAAACGAAACATATTACGTCAACGTAAAAATATAACATGATGAAATATTTGACAACTATGACAACTCAATGTGTTGGTCTTTCTTGTTACTTGTTGCGGTGGCAAATAACCTAAAATCGGATTCTATTTATATCAAGTTTTAAGTGAAATACATGAAAACAGCAATATAAATAAATCTGAAACTGTTACCCGCGTTTCGAGGTACATCTATCTTGTAAAATGGCCGATCAAGATCAGAAGAAGTTAGAAGAAAGGACGGTCAAAGCGGAGAGGGAGGCTAAGACAATTGAAGAGGAACTAGACAAGATCTCTAAAGGCGATCTCAGTTTTATTGGGGACCCACGTCTAGAGAAACTGTCAACAGAGAACGAGAAGCTCAAACATCGCTTAGTTATTTTAGAAAATGCGATTAAAGCCGAATGTTCTGGGACCAAGTCAACAGCTGTCAAAAAAGAATCGAAGAAACGTCCCATCTTAATCACTGACGTTAACTCTGTTGAGGGCAACATATGTATAGTGGACGAACTAAAGAATATATTTGAAGTTGCAATTGCATCTGCCTATCCTGACTTGAAGGATCCTCCAGTTGTAATAACGGTGTCTGGAAACAACCCACAGTTCGGAGACTATCAATGCAACTCAGCTATGGCAATCACACAAATGCTTAAAGCAAAAAATGTTAAGACAAACCCCCGAGAAGTGGCTAACAACATCTTGAATAAAACACCGACTTCACCATTCATAGAGAGGATGGATGTAGCCGGTGCCGGGTACCTAAATATTTATATCAACAAGATGATGGCTGAACATATCCTTAACTGTATACTACACTTTGGTATAAAGCCTCCACCAGTGAAAAAAGAAAGGATTATTGTTGATTTTTCATCCCCAAACATTGCTAAGGAGATGCATGTAGGTCATTTGAGATCCACCATCATTGGAGAGAGCATTGCTCGCATACTAGAATTCTTGGGCAATGATGTCTTAAGGATAAATCACTTGGGAGACTGGGGGACTCAATTTGGCATGCTGATAGCACATTTACAAGACAAGTTCCCTGACTATAAGACTGTTTCTCCGCCAATCTCAGATCTACAAGCATTCTATAAGGAGTCTAAGAAAAGGTTTGATGAAGACGAGGAATTCAAAAAACGAGCATATGTATGTGTGGTGGAGTTGCAGTCACATAAGCCTGATTACATTGCTGCCTGGAAACTGATCTGTGATGTATCTCTGCAGGAGTTCCAGAAAATATATGACCGTCTTGATATAAGTATTATCAATCGAGGAGAATCTTTTTATCAGGATAGAATGGATGTTGTAGTGAAGGAGCTCAAAGATGCTGGGCTTTTAGAAGAGGATGACGGCAGGCTAATCATGTGGGGCACCCCTGATAACCATGAGGGAATACCACTAACAATTGTAAAGTCTGGTGGAGGTTACACTTATGATACCTCAGATATGGCAACCATAAAACAAAGAGTGCAAGAAGAAAAGGGAGAGAGGTTTATATATGTTACTGATGCTGGCCAGGCTACGCATTTTGTTATTATAGAGGCCTGTGCTCGTAGGGCTGGTATTCTCAATGAACATCAGAGGTTAGAGCATGTTGGGTTTGGTGTAGTATTAGGAGAAGACAAGAAGAAATTCAAGACAAGGTCGGGCGACACTATTAAACTAATTGAATTACTTGATGAAGGATTGAAGAGAGCTCTGGACAAACTTATTGAAAAGGGTCGAGACAAAGTCTTGACACCTGAAGAGTTGAAGCGTGCTCAAGAAGCAATAGCCTATGGATGTGTGAAGTATGCTGATCTCTCACATAACAGAATAAATGACTATGTTTTCTCTTTTGACAAGATGTTAGATGACAAGGGTAACACTGCTGTCTACCTGTTGTATGCTTTGACTCGCATCAGGTCAATAGCAAGGACAGCGCAAATCTCACCTGAACAGCTGAGAGCTGAGATTGAAAAGTCTGGCTTCAAGTTTGGCCATGAAGCTGAATGGAAACTTGGAAAAGTATTACTTAGGTTCCCAGAAATTATACTGAAAGTATCATCTGATCTCTACATACACAGCCTCTGCGAGTTATTATATGAAATATGTTCAGCATTCACAGAGTTTTACGACAAATGCTACTGTGTCGAAAAAGACAAGGAAGGCAAGATTGTCAAGATAATCTATGAAAGATTAATGCTCTGTGAAGTCACAGCTATGATCATGGAGAAATGTTTAGAGATTTTAGGAATCAAAACAGTATCTAAAATGTAACTACTCAAAGTAGCTACTTAGTTTTAGGCATATGACAATGTTTATTTATACCTACCAGTTATAATTTATAATGCCTAAAGGTTTGTATGTTAAATAATAAGACAAAAGAATGTGTTTGTATATTTTTTATTTATTGAGTTCCCAAAAACCTCTACAAAACTATACAAGGGTCCGATATCAATGGTAACATTGGTAAAATGGTAACATCTGTTTGAAAAATGAAAGAAAATAGTCACTGGATTTGTAAGGCAGGTAGCGTATTAGGACTGGTGCCAGCACCAGCGGTATCGATAGAAGGATCCCAATCCAACATTCATAATCGTGCGTAATTCTAAACAAGTAAAGCATGTCCGGCTACTTATTGATAAATATCCACAACATGTCAAATTAGTACAATTTATCGATAAGAGCGTTACGCTTCACTATATACATTCACACGGGCGTAAAAAATCCGCGGGCGGGATTTTATCGAGCGGTGGGCCTTCAACGAACTGCTTAGCGCCAACATTTGAAAATTGAACACTGTGTTTTTCGATGCGACATCAACGGAAATTTAAAATCCTGTGCGTTCTAAAATCTCACCGCGATATTTTTACGTCCGAGCTACGTGGGAGAGAGTTGGCACGAGTAGTCTTATAAGCTCGCCTATCGAAAAGCCTACATATCCAACACGCTACCTTCCTTATATTATTTGATGCTTGTATTATCTTACCATCTACATCAATACACGTTACATCACATCACATTAAACATCATACAGACAACAAGTTATACCTCCACACAAGTGTTCACCGACACCATACACATGCGAGATTCAATCTTAAGTCAATAGTCTAAGAGCGCAAATTAAAAATCTTTGTTCCCATAGAAAACAATCATGATTTTTATTACATAGACTGGAACGGTTTTTTTTTTTTTTTTTTTTTTTTTTTTTTTTTTTTTTTTTTTTTTTTTTTTCAGGATGGGAAATCATCAAATGACTTCTCCCGCTCTGGGCGGAGCGGGAGGGCGTGTCAGACTTTTACTGACTAAAACCCACCCGTGTTCCATCAGTTGCCCATGTGCCAGGGTCACGGTATCTCTTTCGAACAATCACGCGACCCCGGCAGAATCACGCGACCCCGGCAGAGACTGGAACGGTGGACCCTCCTGCGAAGGTATTTCTAACAAAATGATTATTCTCACTAGAAATACATCAAAAACTAGTATTATCTATATTGAGTATAGTGCCGTCACAATTATTGAATATCTAAGTGAATATATTATGGGCACAATTTTCAACAGTGGGAAAGTATTAAAAGCCCAATAGTACTTATAGCGGTTATTTATATTTTCTATATAAAAGACCCTTAGTCGATATTTTTTATTATAATATAAATTTTAAAAGATTTTACTTGGGAATCAGTTTACGGAGTTTGAAAATAGAGGAGTTTGCGACCCAAGGTGGTTGAAAAATAAAAAAAAAATACTTCAAAGGAAGACAGACGGCCCCGAGAAAGTTTTGATTACTTTCAAGAGTATGGAATAAGTAAGGAATGTTAATTTGATTTAGAAGACCTACCAATGGTATCTCTGGAAGACTTGAGATACACGTTTGCTTTAGCAATATCAACATTATTAGCGACATTTAACAGTCGTAATCAATGATATTATAAATCAAAAGAGGTAGAGTGGTCAAAGGATTTTTTTTAACCAGTGCGCAAATTTTTTTAGTGGTTCAGTATCAGTAGTAGAACACATTTCAATTATTTTTTCAATACTTTTTTAAAATTTTTATCCGACATTAAATCAGTTAACTGTGGACACCCCACATATTTCGTAACATGATATCGAAATAGTAATAGGTCAGTAACCGCGCGCCGGCGTAGGTAGGTAGGTACTAGGTAGCTACGCTCGGTCGTTCACCTTCGCCGCCGCGCCGGCGCGGCGCTGCGCGCAAGTTACCATAAAAACCAGTTTCAAAATAAACATCTTTCGTTAACGATAACTATTTTTTTTTTGTACTAAGATATATTAAAATAAAAATTGCATGTTTATTATAACTCGTTTAAGTTTAATGTGTTAAAATTTGCGCACTGGCTAAAAACTTATACGGTCACGTCAAATGACACGTCAAAGTATAATTTTATCTCTTTTTCACTCCCGACAGTTACGAGATGACGTCCCACTTATTTAAACATCGAATGTTGGGTAAAAAACCTATCTACCGCCTTTTATTTTTAATATCATGGTTGTAATACGAGAATAAACAGCATGTATTTGGCTAGGTATAATCAAAGCGACTAGCGTATCTACACACCAGTACAGTCGGCGTCACTCGATTCGACTATAGGTATTATAATGACTACGGAAAATTGTCTCCATCGTACGTATTTAATAATAGGACCCTAATAATATCCGAAAAGTTACAGTTTAAAACGACCCGATGCTACCCTTCCCTACTCACAAATAGTTTGCACTTCAGAGGAATTCTCATTTATTTTGATATAAGAACTAGGTGTTGTTACAATTTCTACCTGATACCGTACTCTAAAAGAAACACCATTCCCCTAAGTTTAAAATAAATTTGAATTTATTTCAACTAATCGTAGTGAGATTATTATGTTAAAAATTAATTTACAATTTTAGTTTTTGTGCAATCTTGTAATATTTGATTATTACCCTGTGATAACCTTGGCTAACCGGTTCTCATGATTCTATTCTCAACCAATTCACTAAAAATGACATAAGCCGCGTATGAATATTGCAATAACCATAATAAGCCGCCGCAGGGGCACTGAGTTGGTTTTTGATCTTTAACGCGACTGCATGTCCATTGCATAAAATTAGTTTACATTTAACACACTTAAATGTTTTGTAGCAAATACAATGACTAGAATTATTACAAAATCAAAATATAGCACTTAATTCATGTGACACTAAAACCTATTAGGTAATCCATTGAAAGATAATTACAAATTAGCACATTTTATCATAGTAATGCTATCGGTTTAGCAAGAGTATTCTGTCCAAACAGGTTAAAGGTCTGAAGTATACATTCGATCCCTCTGCCCATTGTGTGAGCAACTGTCTAAGTATGGCAGTGTGCTGTCCCAGTTCCAAACAGAGTCAATTGTTAGCTATCGCAACTCAAGCACAGCGAACAATGGCGGCGGGTGCCAGCGTGATAACTACGTCGGTGTCATCTCCACACACCTCTCAAACACGTTCTACCTATAATTACTACCACCAACTGTGTATTCGACATATAGTGTCATATTCAATTCGCTGGCAATCCTTTCCCACGTGTTGATAAAGTATTGAAACAAAAAAAAAAAAAAAAACATTTGATTGGCGAAGGTTAAGGGCCCGTATTTGGTCGGCGAACATAGTCATTTAGCTGTTTTTGTAATTTTTTGTAGTGTTTAGATATTTTTTATGAATTTTCAAAAACCATGACTTAACAGTCGTTTGGTTGCCATAATATACATACATGTCACAGTTTCATTTAAAGTTATGAACAAAGTTTTAATACGATTTTTTTTTTGTGGTTTTCGATTTTCGATATCGATACCCACCACGTGGCTAAAGTATTGCCAGCTAATTTAATTTGACCTTTTTAAAAGTATGGAGATTCTAGTGAAACATTTGGAAATCTGGCAAAATATTACCTAGTCACACGAACGATTGAGCAATTCTTAAAAAATCTAAATTGTGGACACATAAATAATAATTTAAAATAAATAAATATCTTTGAAGATGTTCAAATTTAAAATCCTATTCAATAGACACGAGATGGTATATACACTCAACTAGCTACACTATAACGTACTAATACTAAGGAAAAAGTCACATTGAGGTGTATAAAAGATTTTCGCTGAAAAAACTGGATTTCATATAAGTATAATAAGTTAATAGGTATATAAATGTTTCTAAAAACCCTCAATACGATTTTTTTAAATAGTTATTCTAAAAAGGGTTGGATTGGTCTCGAGATTCTGAGATACGACTACTAAAACACTACAACAATAGTACAATAAGTTCAACAATATGGTACAAAATATACACACATTTACCATAATCTGTAGTAAGTTTGGCCGAACGTGGTTCATGCTGCTACGTCTAACAAACACTCGTATCTATAGTGATTGTGATAGGAAACCGATAGTGGTCGCGCCATACTACATCCGAATAAGCTAGCGTCTCACAGAGCAATACGCTATAAAGGTACGTTCACATGACAAGGGACTTATACTGGGTATACAGAGTTTACAAAGCAATCACAGACCAATTCACAAACTTATTGGGACAACGTAAACTCGACACAGCCGTCACTTGTCATCTGAACCCCATGTGGAGTAGGACACCGTGTGGTGTAACTTAATTTAAACTACGTATAGGCAGGATTCACAAATTCGAGCTTTAAAAGCGACACATTCTCATACAAACGCTCATACGTAATTGTGACGTTATAACAAATTTTCCTTCAGACATTTTGAACACACAGGTATCTTGTGGTTTATATCTGTTTCTATGTAATAGAAAAAAACCTTTTTTGAGAAACAAAATCAATAAAATCAGCTTACTTGCAAAAGTTTTATCTGAACTTTGATGCACTCATAAATTAAAAAGGAAAGAATACATCTTGTATACATAGAAACCTTGCACAAGTTATTGAGATTCTAAATAATAATATTATTTCTAACTTGTAAGGCTTTTTCAAAAACACGTATGTATTTCCTGGAACAAGTTTTGTAAAATCTCCACGCGTCAATTTTCGTTCGATGTTATCGTTCTCACTCGCTTGCATTGCGTTGGATGAAACAACAAGCTTTTCAATCATGCTCGCGTTGACGAAACGTACGGACCGGGAAGGGCCCTCTTAACTTTATTTTGATGACTATGCGTTGCATAAAAATGTGAACATGATTCCTATATTTTTATAATAATAATTTTTGTAGGGAATGCTTTTTTAACTAAGTCAAGTCAAAATGTGACCTGTGAATCTTGTCCTAAGGTCACTGAACATCCCCAAGGGAGACTTCATACAAAATACTCCATAGATTGTTTTGCAGACCCATCAAATGGATGTAGGACAAACAATTTCAAAGTCTGCAAACTGCGAAGGCGAACGTAATTTAAATTGATGAACTACCCTCTTCGGAACATTTGCCCTTTTCAAAATTTAAATTGCTTTCCAATTCAAAGAAACTCCTCGGTGTTTATCGCTTTCTGATATGACAACAACGGTCATTCCGGACAAAGATTTGTCTATAAATAATTTACAAGAATGGAACCGAGTTCAAACGATTGAAAAGTTTTCAGAAGTTAGTACGGAGTGGCGCGGCCTGCGCCCTCCTTTAGTCTATGACTTACGGGCCGTCCATAACGTTAACTCAGAATGTGGGCGCGCAGTAACTTGATAAAATTCCTTCGCTAAATCACATTACATATTTACAAATAAACTAGTCATTGGCTCTCAATCTCAAAGAGAGGTGTAAAATAAATAAGGGCCACAACGTAGCCGTAATGTATCTACTACGGATGCTGCTCTACTCGTATGTGACCTTGATATGACAATATTGATTGCAGTATGGCGCGCCGAGAGGCCGGAAACTCACGTAACTGTATACCATGGGGCATTATATCCACAACCCGAGCGACTCGAGTGCTCTCTATGATATGATAATAAGCTACCTGCATACGAAAATATTCCGGCGACGTACTGTCTCACCCGCCCCTATGCAAAAATACTTAACAAATCGGGCGAAGTTCCGGAAAATGTAAGGTGGAATTTATGGTCTATAAAACAAACACCTAAATGAATTTAATGGGCTGGATATGTATAATGGGTTAATCGAAACCTAATGATAAGTGTTCCGCAATTTTGATCAGAGGAAATACGACATAATATGACCCAAAACTTTCATGATAATAACCTCAATCAAAGTGCTCACCCTACCGAAAAAAAAACAGATCTATCAGTGATTATGTCGCTCACGGCAGTCTGGGTCACACAGGTATACATTTACGATCAGTTCCGGCTGACAGCATAAAACGTAGGTACTATAATCTATTTTAGTCTATTTCAAATCACTACATAATACATTCACACACACATTACGAAGACGTTAACAAAGCCGCAAGATCACAGCTGCAATACCGTCGATCGTCCGACGTCGGACGACCGTCGGCTGAATTATTTAATCTGCGGCCTTGTTGTCGAGTTAGGATACAAAAATAGCTATAGAGAGCTCTAATAATGGAGATTCAATAGGTTAATCGGGCAGTCTTCAATGAGATTTAAGTTCTGGGAAGAGATGTCGTAGGATGGCCAGATAGTGCACGGTGGCGGCTAGCGCGACGAATATGTGCCATATGGCGTGGGCGAAGGGGATGCGGCCGTCTGATTTGAAGAAGAACACGCCAGCCAGGTACAGTATCCCGCCCATCTTCAGGTCCGACATCGCCGGGAACTGGTGCTGGAAAACAAATGCTACACGTTAACATGCTACCAATAAATAAAAAGATAGCCGAATCGGAAGTCAAATTGCTTAATTTTTAAGCGTGACTGAATTTTAAGTAACTGTTTGAGTTTAGCTGGCAGAAAGATGTAAATTAAATTAAATGTTGTTTGGGCATTTGGGGATTCTAATTGGACTCCCCACTTCGTTAAATCATAAGGGATTTTAGTAAAGTTCTCCTGATATGGCTAGATTTTTCTGCACACATTACAAAATTACTAACACACATTGACAAAGCGAATAAGTCCCCTCTACACTACATGCAATTTACACAGCACACTAAAACAAAAATACCTTAGAATAATTACTCCAAATAAAGCTATGATTGGATAATAAAGGTATGGCTAGTCCTATATCAACAAAACACAAATTGCTAGGGCACGTTAAATGAAAAGGACGCGGTTCAACAACCGACATAGCTCGAAATTGACTTACAAAGCAAATACACATAAAAAGGCTCTATCACTGACAATTCTGGCAATGTTGCTAAGATAATCAAAGTACAAAGAAAGATAAGTATAAATAGGACGTTTATTTTCAGAATATCGTTGAAATTACCTAAGAGTAAGAACTTAGATTTTTCAGAATCAGTATTATTGTCTCTTTTAAGTCAAATCTATTTCACGTACTTTGACTTAAACGGATGAAAGTAGCCAAGTAGCCGAGGATCAAGTTGAAAAGCGTTTTTATGTTTTGGGAATGTCATCTCACCGGTCAACCTAGGATGTTATCCGCTGCTTAACCAGGCTTGCCTATGGCTGCCTCAATAAATTAAGGTCTCCAGCCAGGGCTTGAAAACTACTAAGCGACTACGCGCTAAGGGCTCCTTTCCTGTGGAGTACGGACCTCGGCATAGGGCGCCGCTAGAGTTATAAATCCGAGAAAAGCTTATACCTATGTCCAACAATATACTTCTATAACTTACCGACGATGGTGGCTTATTCAATGCTAAAAATAACGTCGTAGGTATAAATAAATGTTTACTTGTTCACATATAACAAAATATGAGTATTGGCAAGTGTCGCCATGGGAATGCTTCACTACCGAATACACGTGGATTTGAATAGTGCCAACGTTTAGTGACGCTGCTAAGATTTCTATTTACCTCGTGAAAGAAATCGAGTGTGAACTATATTTATAAACGTTTAAAAATAATGGTGGTGTATCCAGGGGAAAAATATTTATGGTGTGGTTATTTTGATAGTAGTGAACTGAGAAATAAAATTCCTATGGCTAAGGGCCTTAACCAAAATAGTGCTTAGTGTTCAGTGATCCTGCCCACGAAAATAGAATGTGTTAAAAGCGATGCAGCATTAATGGAGTTGCAAAATCGCGAGTGCTAAAAGTAGCATTTCTGATAATACCCCTGATTCCGAAGTCGAAACTAGTCGGGTAAACCCAAAAAAATATACATTACTTAAACCCACGAAGCTAATAAAATACAGGTTAAACCAAAACCGTCAACAAACATAGTGATCGCTGTATTAAAAAGTTGATAGGTCAGTGTTTATTATCGAAATTTGTTTTCCTCAATAATAGATGGATTGATAGTACTGGAATAAGTGCCATTACACCGAGCGCTGAAAGCGGTGGGTCTAAACATTTTACGGTGGATAAACATTTCATATAACATAATGCATTTCTAGCATTTGATTTTGAAAAATGCGAGATGGAAAAGTAGTTGAGGGATGATCGATTGTCGTGGTGAGAACATGTGATGAGAAGCAAGGAGGATGTGAGTTGTGACCAGAAAAGTGAATATGGGTCGCTATGTACGGAAGAGAACACTGAGATGACAGTTGTTAGATGAAAAGCACATTATCCGCTGATCTCGAATATATTGGGATAAGGGACCTTAGTAGAGCTTACGGAAGAATAGGTCTGAAAATGAACATGGACATGACAAATGTCTTGTCAAATGCTCATGTCCAGTCTCATGAAGATCGGATTGGAGTAGCGACCGCTTAATAGAAGACCGGGTCCGCTGGATGAGGGAAGCCCAAAACCAGTTCAAGTGGCGGAGTTTGGGAAGAGGCTTATGTCCAGCAGTGGACATCTTTCGGCTGAAATGATGATGATGAAGGGAAGGAGAGACGGCAGAGGACAGGGATAAGATAGGGAAATAAATTCGGTCAAGATCTACACCATATCTCTTTATCATAAGAATTAATAATGGATAGTTGTGAAGTCTAACTGAAGAAAAGTATGTTCAGAGGATTCCGGTAACTGCTGCGAGTTTAAAAAGATATGTTTCGGTTACTTTAGACAACCAAAATAACACAAGCAAATATAATTACAATGTCCCAAAATTTCGCCGATCACCGCTTTCATTAAATATTTCGACCTCAGAAAAGTAATTACACCGGCTACACGATACCGCTCCATATAAAGACCATTAATTTGTAACTCAACTATATCAACAGTGTATCGATGAATCCTGATATCCTTCATTCAACGATAATGACCACCGCTGATCATTAATTTCATTTTGATTGTTATATTTCTCACAGTTTTGTTGAACAAATTAATCTCTACTGTAGTACCTTTAGGTTTGGCAAGTGAAGAAGAAAGAAGAAGGTGCTTGGAGCTGTGTAATAACATCTGCACGGGTTGATCGATCAGGTTATGCTACGCTTGCCGCGGTTGGTCCGTGGATGGGTCACCATCTTTGCATACCAAGACATTCCGTGCCTCGGCTGTCATTCGTGGATCTTTGACAGTTCGTGTGGGTTGTCAGAAGCTCGAAAACTGAAATACCAGTCGCACCAAGGGGTACTACCCAGTAATTGGGTTGTGGAGGTTAGATAGGCACAGGCAGTTGCTCCATATAAAATGCTGGTATTCATTTTCATTCTGTTTGACTGGAAGCGTACCTCAACATATTAGGGAAAAGGCGAGGCAGATGATGGAGTGGAGAAGCTTATGACAAACAGAAGCCTTAAGATGATGATGACGTAACAAGGACGATCTGTGAATTAACTACTTTCCTTCTTTATATTCTTTCATCAAAAGTTTATATAAAGTGTGCTTTCATGGAATTGCTATTGAAAAAGTAAATATTATTATGAAAGAGCAACACGCACGCTTTTATAAACCCACACATATTCAAACGCTTACTATAAATATACAATCCGATATACTCTCGATACCGCAAAACACAAATAATTTTAGTAATCTAAAAATAACTGCAAGTATACAACAAGCAATAGAAACAAACTATATAAAGTTAGTGTAGCTACAAATTAAATACTTCATTATAGTTCGCTTTTAGCTAATCAGGGGCACTGAAAACGTTAAACGTATTGGGAAACGACCATTGTAAATTCAGTCATGCATTACTGAGTTGCCTTTCCAGTAGATTTTAAGTGATGTGTATCGTTCAATATGCTGCTGCAACATGGCTACTTCTTCAGTCTACCTGGAGACCTACAAGATGTATCCAAATAACGGAAAACCTTAAAATAATATGGTCGCTTAGAAACAATGATGAAAACAGCGGTATTTTTGTGGTTGGTCCGATATCGATAGTGAAAGTTCTCCATGAGCCCGTTTAATTTCTTCAATTACACCTTATATATCGGAAAGCTAATTATTATGTCAATGATATATTGTATCGAGGGCAGGAATATATTTCCATCTACTGCCTTGTGCAGTATGGATAGCACTTTCTTCAGCGTGCATTAGTTACTTTCCGGGTGCAAGTGTCAGGGCGCGGAGGTCACGATGAAATTTGGGCCACCTAAATTGTCTTTGATAGCCGATATGACAATGAATTGGACCCGGTTTAGGGCCTTTCAGATAGATACGAGTTACTGAGCTCAGGAAGTTACCAAATAAAACAATTATTTTAAACATTCAAAACAAATCATGGGCAATTTACGTTCCCGTACAATACAATGCTGAAGTTTTTAAAATATGCCGTCAATGTTACATTCATTGAATACTTCCGTGATTTTATTCAAGGGTTTATTTTGCGCACATTTTGCTTCATAAAAGGAAGCAGAAGCTAAATTAAACTGAATAGTTATTTCGTATAAAATGGGAGTCGAGAACATCCGCCCTAAAGTGGACAATGAACACAATGTACCTACTATGTAATATTGTAGAGTTCCAAGTCTCCTTTGGGAATGCGACCGAGTTAACTACATTTCAATCTGTCGACACGAGGCAGTTTCTAAATGGAATTTATGTAACATAATACCAAGTCTCGACGGGGAGAGGGTAAGTCTTGACATGACAGCAGATAAAATGTAATTACAGCGACACGTTGGCGTATCAGGGACTTTGCAGTACGGAATTACAATGAAATGTTCTTTCATCAACTCTCGATTGACATCTAGGTTTTAGTTGAGATAAGTATGTATTCTGACAGTTTTAAATCGAGATATTAATATTCATTCTGGAAAACATGATCCCCTTCTTTCTTCCCCGTATCCTAATTTATTTGGGATCGTCGCAGTACGTTTTCTTCCATTTATCTATTTAAGTCATCATTAGAATTTCCCCTTTCTGACCATATTAATAGGATATTTTATAAAAAAAAACCTCACCGAATCTAATAGCCATTCACATTTAAACTATTATTTTTTTAGAAATTTCTAAAAAACAAGCCTAAAATGGATTTTTAGCTCGACCTTAAACGACTATTACATACATTTTCAAAAGCCTACCCTACAAAGACACAAAACAGAACTTTTAGTGCCAAATGGTGCAGAAAGGCACTTTACTGACTTGTGAGAGACATGTTGACGGCTGAGTTTCCGACTTTTGTGTTACAGCTATGAAATACGAATGCTACAATGTTCTAATTTATGCCTAACAAATATTTTTACACAGAATAAATGTTTAAGTGAATGTTCATGACATGGGACGGGAAATGAAACGCGTATAATTATGACTATGAGAGTGATCAATATTAAAACTGATGGATGGAGGGTAGTCTAGGGAAAGGAAATCAATGAAAAGGTAGAGAATAAAGTGACGGGAAATAGAAGAACTTGAGCAGCGTTCTCTATATATTTTACCACTATACTGCGATCGCCAAACCGCCTGCCAAGCGATTTATGATATGACGATTATGGCAACACTTTCGTTTTGGGGGAGCCCTATTACCCGCAGTGGACGTCTTTCAGCAGAAATGATGATGACGATGAGATAGATGAACTGGAGAGACAAAGGAAGAGAAAAATATTGAGCCTGCACTAAGTAACGAAATTGGAGTAGTAGTCTTTCGACACGAAAAGAAGAATATGGGACCTCAAGTAGAAAAAGAGAACTGGATATTTGTCGTGTTTTGACATAAAATGAACCTTATTGTGAAGCCTGTCCATCAATGTGAATGATTCATGCAGTTTTAGCAACCAGAACAACGATTGTTTACGATTCCAGTTCAGTACTACGTAAAGTGCATAAAATGGCCTTGACAATGAGTCCAGTTCAAAGACGGATCAGTTTAATTAATACCATTACTCATTACTTCTCGGAACATACTACGCTTAAGATTATCCTGCTAAGAAATCTTCAGTGGACCCTGGGCCTAGGTACTCGTAAATAGTATAAAACGCTGTTTGTGTGACCACTTAGTTTTTCTAAACTTCAAAATGGATTTTAATGCAGTTTTAACCATCATCAAGAGAATTTATTGCGGTACATCGCGTTGATTTTAACTTAAATATGGCACAGAACTGCTGTCAAAACGATTAAGGAAAAACATCGCGAGGAAACCGATATGTTCTAGAACCAAAAATTCAAAGACATTTGTGACATTTACCATCTACCCACACTGGGCCTGTGTGGTGGATTATGGGCCGCTCAAACTCACAGAGAAAAGGCTGTGCCCAAGCAGTGCTAATATCATATGCTGATTCTGGTCTAGCACAGAATGTTTCTAACTCGATGTTTCCACATTTAGCCAGATCAGTAGATTTTTTTTTTCTTTTGGATGGGAAATCATCAAATGACTTCTCCCGCTCTGGGCGGGCGGAAGGTCATTTCAGACTTTTACTGACTAAAACCCACCCGTGTTCTTTCAGTTGCCCATGTGCCAGAGTCACGGTATCTCTTTCGAACAATCACGCGACCCCGGCAAGATCAGTACATTGCACCCGTGTGAAGTAGGAGCGGGTCGGTATTTTTTACATCAAATTGCAACTATTTTTGCAATCAAGTTTACGAAACTTCTGCGCGCTACAATTCACAGTTTTCTTTGTGATTGTTCTTTAGACGCGCCTGTCCTTGCAAGTTTATAGGTGACCTGAGTTCTTTTGTTTATATCAACGAATTCACTTTGATTTATTTACTGGGTGTGTTTTATTTATCTATCGTTTATTTACCGTGTATGTTTTATTTGTCTTAGTTGTTTGATGTTAACATGTTAACCTGTGTATTCGCGTGTCAGGCGAGCTAAACGGCAGACGTATAATTATAGTCGGTAGTTATACAATTAACTTGTAACTGGATAACTGATACTTAGATGCACATAGCTCAATAGCTTATAATACGCACTATGACTGAGCCGTAGAATAAATATCTACTATTTTCTACAGTTTTTTTTAATCATAAGACACGTATTTCTTCGCAATTACTGAAGAAAAAGAAGGTAAGTACTTATATGTCCCTGTCGCAAATGCTTGTATACGAAGTTACAAACTATATATCATTAACTGGCCTGTTAGTCTGTTTGACTGGCCTGTTAGTCTAGTGGTTAGTGACCCTGACTGCTAAGACTGAGGTCGTGGGTTCGATTCCCACCCAGGACAAATCTTTGTGTGATGAGCACGATCATTTGTTCTGTGTCTGGGTGTAATTTATCTATAATATGTATGTATTTAGAAATATATAAGTATATTTATCAGTTGTCTGGTTGCCATAGTACAGGCTCTGCCTAGTTTGGGATCAGATAACGGTGTGTTGGTTGTCCTAAGATATTTATTTATTTATTATTTATTAAACAAATCTATCACAAAGTTCAATAAACTTCTAAGGGTCAATATGTAATTAATACTAATGCATGTTAGGTACTTTTACCAGGTGAGTCAAGGCAAACCTGAATGAAAATATTTTGCGCTCTAATGCGGTACTAAGTCGCCAATCTTATAACTCGCCGCAAAGAGTTGATGAACTAGTAACATTTATAGGAGCAATAGGTACTGACCTACCTATCTACTCTGACCAATAAAATTTCAACAAGTGCATGCAGTTTTAAATCATAATGGAAATTTCTTCATGTGTCGAGAAATGACTGAAATTAGAAACAATTCAATCATCCCTTTTTTTTCTGGGTGGGAAATCATCAAATGACTTCTCCCGCTCTGGGCGGAGCGGGAGGGTGTGTCAGACTTTTACTGACTAAAAACCACTCGTGTTCCTTCAGTTGCCCATGTGCCGGGGTCACGGTATCTCTTTCGAAAAATCACGCGACCCCGGCAGGCGTCGGTCCTAGCAGACCCCTTCAGTGCTGCTGACATCTCTTTGAGGCGCGCGTGGAACACTACGCGCCATCGACCTGGTCGAGCCTGGTCCTTACCGGGCGGCGAGCTACCCATTGCTCGCTGCCCGCAAGCTCGCGTCTACGGTGGCCGGGAGTCCGAACGACTCCCGACGCCCGGGGCGTCTCCTCCTGCGGCGGCTAGGGACGTGAGGGCGCAGAGACTGCCACTCCCTCACGCGCCCCGCCTCCTCCTTCGCGAGCATTACTGCTTCGCAGAAGGAGGTGACGGCTTCCCATGCCCTCTCGCTCCGTACCATGGCTAGCACCAGGGCCGGACGCGAGAGGTCGCCGCCGCCGATCGCCTCCACGAGGACACGGCGGTGCTCCGCCCAGGCAGGGCACACTTCCACCGTATGCTCCACCGTGTCCTCTAGACGATCCTCACAATGGAAGCACCCGGGCGTATCCTCCCGCTTTATCCTGAACAGGAACCCACCGAAATTCAATCATCCCTTGAGTGGAGTCTGCGAATCGGCAAAGGTATGTTAGGACACCCTCAGGTTAAGTGAAGCCACGATCTTTGCAGGGTTGCTGGTAGCAGCTGGATGAGAGATGTCAAAATCGAGTAAAATTCTTGAAATAAAAATGGCGAATGTCTAAAACTGGACCACTATTAGACTGATGATAATGGTGACCACCACCGCTCTAGAGTATTGAGTTAATAGACGTAATTATGTGGATATAGTCAAGGTATGGTTATGTATCTACAAGGTCAAGATGTGAACGTCTTTTATATTTAAGTATAAAAAACGGGTACTTAAGTACCTGTTTATTATGCAAATAAAAAATGCCCATTTACGCATGCGAAGGCAAAGTACCTACATTGTTTCATTCCGGTCAGAATTTGAGAAAATTCTCAACCTAAATGCTAACTTGCGCACTGCTTTTCTGATAAGAAGTAATTATTAGTTTGTTTATAATTGGCAAAATTGAAATTCTTTAGCTTATTCTAACATACAATTTGTAATGGCTAAATTCTTTATTAGAATAAATAAAGTACAACAATTAAGTACAACATAAGTTTGCATTTTTTAAAAGCTATGCAAATGTTTTATTTTATTAAGTATTTCGTTTACCATGCACGTTTTAAAATATGTGACACATTTGTACGTAACGAAAAATTGTAGCGTAGCGGCATCTACACATGAGAGCTATACATTCCACTGGAGTCACGCAAAATCCTGCATACGAACAACGTCCCGACATCAATCGTCGGGCCAGCCCGTCCTTTGCTACCCTCTACCGACGATGCCCTAAGCCGAAGTCCGTGCCCCACAGGGGGAGCCCTTAGCGACTAGTCGCTTTAGATTTAAGTTTTTAAGCCCTGGCTGGAGGCCTTAATTTATTAAGGTAGCCAAACGCAAGTCTGGTTAAGCAGCCGATAACCTCATAAGTTGAGATGTCATTCCAAAAAAAAAAACATTCGTCGGGCAGTTGCCCACCAGACACGACATCAGTCTGCTCGGAAGATTCTTTCTTTTCTACGGAGGTTGAACGAGTGTACTTTTCATCCTGTTCCTCGTACTTCCAAAAGAATATAAAAGATTAAGAATTGCCTTTAAAAATACTCTTGGCATAAATGTGGTAACAAGACTTGGGGGAGGCCAATAAACAACACAGTGTACTTCAATGGCTGGGTACACCTTTTTTGTGGGTGGGAAATCATCAAATGACGTCTCCCGCTCTTGGGTGGAGCGTGAGGGCGAGTCAGACTTTTACCGACTAAAACCCACCCGTGTTCCTTCAGTTGCCCATGTGCCAGGGCCACGGTATCTCTTTCGAACAAATCTCGCGACCCTAGCAGGGCTGGGTACACCATAACATCACGCCTGGAAACCCCGATGGGTAAGACAGAGGTGTGAGAATTGAGTAAGTTACGCAATAAGCCTACTGGTACCATTGTGACCTGACCTTATTGTATGTGGCCCAGTTGGTCACTCCACGTCTTGGTTCGATAACCGCTAACATCCTACACTTCCTACAGCTATATGTAGGTATAGCTGTGACATATTATATTATGGGTGTTACTTATTGTTCTCATAGAGGGGCTAAGTAATAACTACCACAAGGATTGATCGATCAGAGTAAGTTACTCATGCCACGGTTGGTGTCGTGGATGGGTGACTATCTTTACATTCCAAGAACCCTCCGTTAAGCCCTTCGTCCTAGGTGTCATTTGTGAATCTTTGACAGTCGTTACGGGTCGTGAGAAGCCTGAAAGTCTGACAACCAGTCTTATCAAAGGGTATCGTAACTGGGTTTTGGAGGTCAGATAGGCAGTCGCTCCATGTGAAATACTGGTACTCAGCTGCATTCGGTTAGACTGGAAGCCAACATAGTTGGGAAAAGGCTAGGCAGATGATTGAAGAATGATTTAAATTATACAGGGTGATTGGAAGATGGGTGCAAAGCTTTAAGGTGAAGATAGTATAGACAATTTAGAACCATTTAAGCCATGGTTGTCTTAGACGAAGTCTTACCAAATTTTTTTAGCCAAATTTTTAAGATTTTTTTCGGAAATTCTCAAAATTTAATGTAAACTGCATAATTATGGCCAAATTGAATGATAAATGAATTAAGATTTTATTTATTTGATTAATGTGTAAGCAACCAAGCAAAACATGTTTTAGGCTTCTGTGTCATTAGACATTTTTTTTACAGATATTTAAAGCTCAGAAAAAATAAAAAAATTGTACAATACGTCTTTTAAAACTTATTTAAAAAAAACGGAGGGTGCTTTTTTTGTTCAAACCTTTTTGAAGACATGCTTGATAATCGTTCTTTCTTTTGAGGTATCATTTATGCGGATATCTTACAAATTATTGAAATTAGGACCTACAAACCAATTCGAGGGAGAAATTTTAAATTTTAGGCAGTCTAACAAAACACAAAATTTCTGCTTAAAAGAACACTTTATGTACTCGAAATGATAACATTGTTCAATTCTAAGAATTTTTGGCACATGCAGGAACCAATTGAGGGGAACCCATTGAGGGGATTCTCTAAACAATGGCCACCGAGCGCGGTGCGACGGCATTTCCAGGTAGAACGCCCAATGAATAGCAAAAAGCGATAAGAGTTGGTTTTTACAGCAAAATGGTCTTAGTTACTGAGGCAACAAAGTCGTTTTTCTTTAGTCAGGGTCCGTCGGTCTGTGATGAAGCCGTTACATCTTTTACTTATTAGTCAAACTACTGCCCTTGTGAGTGGACGTTGTCGTGTTGATTCACAATTTACCGTGTTCAGTTGTAGCCCTTTGCGTCCTGCACGTGTTGTTTACGTTAGTTTTGAACTTTTTTGTTCACCGTGTCCAGTCGTAGCCTCGCGCTCCTGCATGTGTTGATTTTTGACTTAATTGTGTTGAGTTGACATTTAGTGCGCTCCTACGCCGTTTCTCTTAATTGTTAAGTGACTATGGCTACTTTTTCCAGTCAAGAATATGCGGATATCGTATTTATGTACGGTAGAGCAGACGGCAATGGATCTTTGGCGCGACGGATGTATCAAGAGCGCTATCCGAATCGCAGGATACCGAATGTCCGAGTGTTTTACAACACGTTTCGTCGTCTTTCCCAAGATGGGTTTCACCGCGTGGAACCTGGAGTCAACCCGGGCAGACACGAAACTGCCGTCGACGAAGACATTTTAGCAGCATTTCAAGCGGATCCTACTACCAGTACCAGAGCAGTAGCTCGAAATTTAAACATTTCTCAATGGAAGGTGTGGCATACAATGCACCAAAATGATCCGTCCGATGAAGTATCCGTTCCATGGCAGGAGTGTGCAAGGTCTAGTAGAGCAAGATCCTCAAAGAAGAATTCAGTTCTGCTGTTTCCTCCTCAACAGAGACATCGAAGATGCGTGGTTTCTGAAATTCAATCTTGTGGACGGATGAAAGTAAATTTTCAAGGGAAGGTATTACAAACTTTCACAACATCCATGAATGGGCCGACGCAGACAACAATCCACATTTTAAGAAGCAGGTGTCATTTCAGATGAAATTCTCTGTGAATATATGGGCTGGAATAATTGGCAGAACATTGATTGGGCCCCACTTTTTGCCTGATCCATTGAATGGCGAAAATTATTTGCAATTTCTGCAAATTGATTTACCACTGCTGGTAGAGGAATCAGGTGTCCCGATCTTCGAAAGAGACCGAACAGTCATCTTTCAGCAAGACGGCTGTCCAGCTGCAGCGCATTGGACTTTAAATGTAAGGGAACACCTCAACAATTGCTTTCCTGATAGCTGGATCGGCAGGGATGGACCCATCCCTTGGCCCGCTCGCTCCCCAGATCTGACCCCGTTGGACTTTTTCGTGTGGGGCCGGGCCAAGGAACTGGTGTATAACAACATAGAAATAAACACTAGAGAAGAATTGATACAAAGAATAAATTCAGCGTTTGAGACAATGAAGCAGGAGATGATGTTGAAAATAACGACTACAGAAGTTAGAAGACGGGGCCGTGCTTGTAATCACGGCCGTCATTTTGAACATGAAAAATAAATAATTTTAATTCAAATGTTGTTTTAATTAGTCTGCCTAAATTAAAAAAAAATCTCCCTCAAATTGGTTTGTAGGCCCTAATTTCAATAATTTGTAAGATATCCGCATAAATGATACCTCAAAAGAAAGAGCGATTATCAAGCATGTCTTCAAAAAGGTTTGAACAAAAAAGCACCCTCCGTTTTTTTTTTTTAATAAGGTTTAAAAGACGTATTGTACAATTTTTTTATTTTTTCTGAGCTTTAAATGTCTGTAAAAAAAATGTCTAATGACACAGAAGCCTAAAACATGTTTTGCTTGATTGCTTACACATTACTTTAATTAAATAAATAAAAAATGAATTCATTTATCATTCAATTTGGCCATAATTATGCAATTTACATTAAATTTTGAGAATTTCCGAAAAAAAAACTTAAAAATTTGGTTAAAAATATTTGGTAAGACTTCGTCTAAGACAACCATGGCTTAAATGGTTCTAAATTGTCTGTTCTATCTTCGCCTTAAAGCTTTGCACCCATCTTCCAATCACCCTGTATATTAATAATTCGTAAATACATATTGTGTGTTACGGTCGTGAATAATATAATCAACATACAATCTGGTACTGGCTTGTAAATTGCAGGAAACGTAACAAAATTTAAATTTCCTGGTCTACGCTGGCGCTTTCAGTGTTCCAGCATTCTTTTTTCGTTTGGGTGAGAAGTCATCAAATGACTTCTCCCGCTCCGGGCGAAGCGGGAGGGCGTGTCAGACTGTTACTGACTAAAACCCACCCGGGTTCTTACAATTGCCTGTGCCAGAGCCACGGCAACTCTTTCTCACAAATTCGCGACCCTGTCAGCCAGTCGACCAAGAAACCAGGTCCATATGCACCCGAGCCAGCAATTTCTCCGAACCGACATTACATCAGATGTTAGTAGACGTAGATACTAGATACAATCAATGCTCTCATTCAGTTTTAGCTCAGCGTATAAACAAATCACTATTTATAAAGCGCACATATACATAGTGACATACTGTTTATATTTGGCTACACCTACGAACAGTTAATTTAATTACTGCAATGAAAATATTGGTGGTCGTTTATAGAGTTACTCCGTGTGGTGCCAGACTTAATGAATAGCACCATCTCATTTCTTCCCGTGGGTGGCGTAGAAGGCGACTACGGGACTTTCTAGGGAATAGGCAGCAGCGTTCTCTGTGTATTTGACCACCATACTGCGATCGCCACCCCTGCCAAGCGTGGCGATTATGGCAAACGCCCCATTTTTAATGGATGCATATGTCCAGCAGTCGACAGTGGCAGTGGATGTCTTTCGGCTGAAATGATGATGGTGATGATAAATAAATATCTTCGGACAACCTTCGGAGTTCGGTCCGTTCGTGCCCGTGGAGTCAGACGTGTGTCACTAGTGTTAGTGTGTTGAAAACTCTAAAGGCTGGTTAAATCCGCCTACATTCCTATTTCCTACACATATACTTATTAACGAACCCTTTACCTACTGAACTGTGTAAAAATCTACGAGTGAAAACAAGTGATTACGGCATAAACTCAAAAATACTTAAAAAAAAAGTGTTGTTAAAAGTGTCTGTTTTGCGTGTCGTGACATTGACGAGCAATTAGAGGTTACTGAACCCGTTTCTCACTAGCTTCGCTACACCCATATTGTACGCAAATTCTGTGACACTTGATATCGTTCACTTAGCCGAGCGGCCGTAGCGTACTAATCACAATATAGAGAGTGGTGGATCAAACCCCGCTTACGCTGAATTCATTTTGCAAACTTTATTTTTTTTACTTTGTGTTTTTATTTTTTGAAAAAACACGTAATATTTTTTGGAATTTTATAATTATTTTTTATCACTATCAATCCAAACTCATATACAACAAAAATGCCTTTGGGAAGATCGCCGCCAAACAAGCCAGCTGAACCTATTTATGACTCTGAGCCAGACATAAGTTCGCCAACTTCGCAACAACAACTTACATCAAACATAACGCGTAGATTCAAGCGCAAGTTCGAGCAGGGTGAAGACATAAATACATTTATGGCTGATATAAAGAAAATTCTGTCGGATTTCACTGATAATCAGGAGCAAAAATATAGTTCGCTGCTAAGTGAACAAGGTAGGAAGTATGACGAACTATTAAGCTCTTTAAATGAAATTAAGAAGCAAAACACTGAGATACGGAAAACTGCTGACTTTTTGTCAAAAAAATACGACGAATTCATACCAAAACTAGAAAAGCTGGAGAGTGCTAATAAAGAAAAAACGGCATACATTCAGATATTAGAGCAAAAAATTGAAAACTTGGAAACGCTGAATAAGTCTTCAAGCCTAGAAATAAGAAACCTGCCTTTCAGCAGTGGTGAAAATAAAGATGTTCTGTGTGATACTGTCTTGAAGGCGTGTAAAGTTTTGAATGTCGACTTACAAAAATCTGGGATTCGTGATGTCTTCCGATTAAAACCTAAATCTGAGTCTACCGTTGGAGCAGTAGTAGTTGACCTGACGACAGTAATTGCGAGGGACAACTTACTGCAGGCATATAAGGTATACAACAAGGGCAGGAAAGACAATAATAAGTTATCCACAACGGATTTACAATCAAATGGCCCGGCAAAGCAGATCTACATATCTGAAAATCTAACCGCCAAAAAGAGACGTTTATTCTACATAGCGCGAGAATACGCTAAAACCAACAGTTATGAATATTGCTGGATTTCATACGGCAAAATACTTATGCGAAAAAAAGAAGGTGATTCTGCAATGCGTGTTAACTCGGAGGCGGACCTCGGCAAGCTGCAGATTGGTTCTATCTGACTATTTGTTTGTTATTCCTGTTTTGGTTACTTTATTGTCTTGTTATTTTGTTTTCTTGTTTTAAATTTTGTAGTATCTAAGCTTACACTAACTAGAACAAATACTTATGCTAAAGCAAACCAATTCCTAAATTACCTTCACATAATACATCAGCAATCACTCCACATACAAAGTACTCACAACTTATTATTTACATATACAAAATGCACTCAATCTCTAACACACCAATTATACATCAACCACTCACCTTCTAGCACATACCCACCCGCAGATCATCATACTCCTATATACACATACATAATTCCTACCTACCGAAACAACCAGGCAATTCATTCTTCTAACAAGCACACAATATATAATATAAATTTAACCTTTCCGTCACGATACTCATGCAACTCCTGTGTAGTTATGCAACTGTCAGGTCATTTTAACTTGAACATGTTATTTTTCCACTCTTTCTCTAATGGCTAACATGACAAGTATGATCGATGAGATCGATCAAATAAAGTATACCACACAGTTTAAAATCGAGTGTATTGACAGTTGCCAATTACACTTAGGTGACCCAGGAAAGCAATATACTGTAGTGTCACAAAACATACGAAGCATTACAAAAAACTTTGATAACTTTCTTGTCCTATTAAGCCGTTTGTCATTTTCACCTGATATTATTATTCTCACAGAATGCTGGCTTGACGAAAGCTCACCTAGTTTTAAAATTGAAAACTACTCCTACTACTGCTCCAAGATGTACCTAAATCAAAATGACGGCATTGTTGTTTTCACTAAATCATCTCTTCACGTAACTATTTCGGAACCCCTCTTCAAAGAGTCAAATTGTTTGTTAGTTAATATCAATAACGAGCTATCACTTATTGCGCTGTATAGGTCACCTTCTTTTTCTAATATTGCAAACTTCTGCGACTCTCTTCTTAAAGTAATGGAAAACTGTAAGACCGGTACGTGTGCGATTGTGGGAGATGTGAATCTCGACATAAAGCCGGGACACACCGATAACAGAGTGTCGCATTACTTAGAACTGACTGGCCACTATGGTTACTTTCCCGGTCATACTTTTCCTACGCGAGGAAAAAACTGTCTGGATCACGTTTTATTAAAAACTCAAAGACAGGCGACCGTAATAGTATGCGAAACTGGTATTACAGACCATGACACAGTGATATTTGGTGTTAACAAGGGTCCGCAGATTGCAATAGTTCAAAAGCAAATCACAAAAATTGACTACCCCAATTTAATAAGTGACATTGAAAATGAAAACTGGGACTGGCTTTTTGATAGTAACGATGTAAATATTGCATCGCAAGGATTTGTTAATATTTTAAGTGACAAAATTATTAAACACACCACAAAACGGAACTGTCGTAGTTCAGAGGTTATTACTAAACCCTGGATAACTAAAAATCTGCTTAAATGTATCAGACGCAGAGATGCAATGCATATCAAAGCAAATAAAAAAGTCAACCGCGATAATCCTGACATTCAACAAGAATACAAAACGTATCGTAACCACTGTAACAACATATTATCCAACTTAAAACTAGAATACGAACGAAAACTGCTTAACAATGCTATAGGTAATAACAAAAAGCTATGGTCAGAAATAAAGAACATTTGCAATATTAGAAGCAGGAACAGTGGTACATCAGAGCTTATAGCCAATACCGATAACCCTGTACTAGCACTAAACAAAGTTAATGACTATTTCACGACCGTTGGCGAAAAACTGGCAGACAGCACATTAACCCAACTAAATTTAACAGAAGATGATCTAGCCAGTACTGCTGGACGATACAGTTCCTCCCTCAAAGACTTTGATTCTTTCTTTTTGGCCCCAACTGATGAAGTGGAAATCCAAAAAATAATCACAAACCTCAAAGACGCTTCTGCTTCTGGTAATGATCGCATTACCAATAAGGTACTTAAAAGCTGTGTTCATGTCTTGCTAAAACCCATCACCCACGTATGCAACTTAAGCTTAGCAACGAGTACTGTCCCTACCTGCTTCAAGACTGCAAATGTTTGCCCTATATTTAAAAGTGGTGACCAAAAGACTCCGTCCAACTACCGTCCAATCTCTCTGCTGACCACTCTTTCCAAAGTTTTGGAAAAGATTGTTAACAAGAGACTCCTCAGTTATTTAGAAAAAAACAGGCTTTTATCCGAAAACCAGTTTGGTTTTCGGGCTGGCAGGTCCACGGAGGATGCGGTGACCAATCTAGCCGACTTCATTACACACAAACTTGATCATGGCATGGCATGTACTGGCGTCTTCCTGGACCTGGCTAAAGCGTTCGATACTGTCTCCCGCAAGATACTTTTGCGGAAACTGGAGTCCTTGGGAATTCGTGGCGATGCATTATCATGGTTTAGCTCATACCTTTGCGACAGAAGACAGAAAGTGGTCATGGAGGACTACTGCAGTGAATTAAAAACAGTTCATTTCGGAGTTCCACAAGGGAGCGTCCTTGGCCCTACGCTCTTTATTATTTATATAAACGGATTATGCGCCCTGGACGTACCACAAGCAAGAGTATTTACATATGCTGATGACACTGCAATAGTCTTCTCTGGCCAAACATGGCTTGACACACATACTAGCGTGGAAAAAGGGTTGCAAACTGTTGCTAATTGGCTCCAGATGAATCTATTAACCCTCAATATTGAGAAAACAAAAGTTGTCAATTTTTATGTATCCAAACGCTCCTCTCCCAGATGTACTGCGAGCCTAAGACTTCATACATGTTTGGTGCCCAACAGCTGTAACTGTCCTAAACTAGACCAAATCGACTCAATAAAATATCTGGGGGTCCACTTGGACAGCCAACTGAAATGGACAACACACCTCAATGCACTCAAAACTAGGACTAGGAAGCTTATGCGAGTCTTTAAGCGCTTAGGCAAAGTTGCTGATGAGAAAACTCTAAAAATGGTTTATTTTTCTCTCTGCCAATCAACAATTAATTATTGTATCACTGCATGGGGTGCGGCTGGAAAGAATCACATGCTGGTAGTGGAAAGAGCACAACGCGCTCTCCTTAAAACAGCCTATGGTCGACCATATAAATATTCCACTGACTTGCTCTACTCAGAAGCGGGAGTGCTCAGGGTCAGACAACTTTTCATCCTTGCCACTATTCTGCGATTTCATAAAACTGCCCTGAGCAGCACCGCTTATAGTCGTTCTGGCCGTAGACTGGTATGGGACTCTGTAAGGTACCGCAAAGTAATTGGAAGAAGATCCTACAATTTTATGGGACCCTACCTATACAGGAAACTAAACGCAAAACACAAAATAGCCCAATTGACAAAACATAAATGTAAAAAAACGATCATCAAATGGCTACTGGAGTTAGATTATGAAAGCACAGAAGAGATTCTAAAGATCACACAATAACGAACTCTACACTTACATCCGGAAACACTATCTCGAGATCTATAAACATAACACACAACACAACATACACTACACACTCACACCCACTCACTCCATTACATCCATACACTCATACCCACTTACTCCCTCACATCCATACATACACTCACCCACCATTTATTTTTTATTTTTTATTATTGCTAAAAAAAAATATTTCTTTCTTTTTCTCAATTATTTTGTAATTCTGTAATTAAGCCTTCAAAACGTTTACTAATTTTTGTCTTTTAATGTAACGGAACGAAGTAACTAGATCCCACGACACAGGGAATCCTAGTGTGGGATCTAGGGAACCACTGTAACTAATTATTAAGACAATAAAAATACTATTACTATTACTATTACTAACCAACACACCGTTATCTGATCCCAAACTAGGCAGAGCCTGTACTATGGAAACCAGACAACTGATAAATATACTTATATATTTCTAAATACATACATATTATAGATAAATAACACCCAGACACAGAACAAATGATCGTGCTCATCACACAAAGATTTGTCCTAGGTGGGAATCGAACCCACGACCTCAGTCTTAGCAGTCAGGGTCACTAACCACTAGACTAACAGGCCAGTCCAAATGATGTTTACAGAGTTTGAGGAAACTTTTTAGTTCGGAATAAAAAATGAATTTGCAAATCAGATTTCCATGGGGGTAGGCAGAAACTACAGAACGCCATCTGCTACGTTCCTTACCAACACACTAATTTTGCTTTGTTTATGTTCATACAAACGTTCATACATCTGCGAGATAATTACGTAACACATTTACAAATGAAGCCATTCCTACGGCTTTCCTTTTTAACAGTTCAAAAACATATATTGCGTTATTTACGCTACTGAGCGGACAAATTTTTCGAACATAGAAAGCAACGCATTCGTAAAATCCTTTAAAATGATTCAAATTTTGACTTGTCGTGTGAAACGTAATTAGGGCGCTGCTCACACGTACCTACTACGCACCTGACCTTTCCGAAGAACATCACCAAGTCCTTTATAGCGTTTCCTCCCCGCGGTTCAACTCACATCTATCTTGTCTTATTGCAAATTGACAAGCTGATCCATCGGGCAATCAAATATTTTTATTTGGAATAATTGTAGTTTTTTTTTAAGATTTTAAAATTTGCGGTATTGCAAACAAAGATTATCGTCTGCTTAGCCCTATTTCAACTATGTTGGACTTGGCTCCCAGATTTCCCGGATGCAGCTGAGAACCAGTATTTTACAGGGAGCGACTGCTTACCTTACCTCCACAACCCAGTTACTGGATAATACGATACCTCATGCTAAGACTGGTTGTCAGACTTTCGAGCTTCTGGATCTTTAATGACTGTCAAATATGACAGCCGGGACCAAAAGCATAACGTGCTTTCCGAGGTCCGGGGGGTCTTGGTATGTAAAGATGGTCACCTAGCCACGGGTCAACCGAGGCAAGCGTAGCTTAACCTGATCGATCGACCCGTGAGGCTTTTATTATGTAACCGATTTCGGTTATTTTATAAACGTCTTTGTATGCAAAGAGGGCTTTGCATACAAACATGTTTGAAAATGACCAAAATGCAAAAATAAATCTATAATATATAAGGTGTATCTATTCATACACGAAATATTTTAAGGGGTACACCTGTAGGTGGTAAAGAAGCTATAGAAGCAAAAAGAAAATTTTTATATAAGCGTTTTTGAATTTTCGTAATTATTATAACTAGTGACCGCCCATTGGTCGAAATTCGACCGTACTTCATTTGAATAGAAATACATTATTAAATGAAAAAAATATATAATAATAAATATAAAAAATAATATGGTTATATTTGACATTCAGCAACACTATAGACACATTGTTGACGCTGTACTACTGTGGAGAGGGTTCGCTGGCGGGATGGTGATGGCCAGTACCAGGACGTAGGTGTAATGAGTAAAGAATACTTCTTCAGGACTCTCTTCTTTATTTTCTTAATACTTCTTAACTGCTGGATATGGAATGAATTATCACAGAAAGCTCTGTTTTATAGAATTTTCCCTATTATTTTTAATTAATTATGACAGTTCAAAATGTCATAATTATAACCAGCCTGTACAATCTATGACCAGCCTGTACAATCGTGAGGCATACAACCTCTACAGTTTGCACACGACACTAAGTTTTGTATGGAAAACTTACTAATGCCATACTTGACACTCCCCTTACAACCACAGATTTGGACCATAAACAAAAGAATATCTATGCGTGTGTGTAATAAATACACGGTAATGAAAAGTAGTGTGTGTAACGTGTTATTTATCAAAAATAATATATTTTTACGCATAATTAAAAAAAAATATAAGCATTCGTCACTTCTTCTCTGTATAAACTATAAGTTTGCGAAATTTCATACTCCTCCGTCCGCCCAATTTTCGTAAAAAGGGATCCAAAGTTTTCACTTCACGTATTAATATATAGATTTTAAAACTACTTGAGACGTTTTGCATAAAACCTTTACTCCAAATTCTATGAATGGCCCGCCTGACGCTGCGAGGGCGATGACCGGACGGCACGAGCATGGCCGCGGTGTCTCGGGCCGAAAAAATAAGAAGGAGCCAGTATGTCTAATGTGCGTCAAATAATGCATAAATATTAAATTTAAAAAAAAACCCTTATAAATTTATTTTTTCGTTGCTACAGCTTCTTTACCACCTACAGGTGTACCTCTTAAAATATTTCGTGTATGAATAGATAAACCTTATATTATAAAAGGCAAACCTGACTGACTCATCTATCAACGCACAGCCGAAACTACTGAACGGATTTCGCTGAAATTTGGCATACAGATAGTTGAAATGACGTAAGCATCCGATAAGAAAGGATTTTTGAAAATTCGCCCCCTAAAGGAGTGAAAAAGGGGAAAAAACTTTGTATGGAAGTCCGTCATTTTTAGAGCTAGAAGCCTGAAACTTCGTTTTTAGGTTAAAGATTAGAAATAAAATAATTACGTGTCTTAGGGTTTTTGAAAATTCAACCTCTAAGGGGGCGAAAAAGGCTTGAAAGTTTGCATGGGGAAACAAGATTAGTTACACTATTTTATTCGAAACTTCACAGGAGTACTCCTATCAATAAATCAGTAAACAAGTGTTTCAGGCTCTTTCAGAATTCAACCCCTAAAAGGTGGAAAAGGGGTGACAAATTCTGAAAATCAATATGGGTTCCGTTTTTATGGTTTATCGGGTCGCTGATTACGAAAACAACAACTATTTCACAAAAATTGTGGTGTATAAAGAAGTTTTGTAATTTACTAGCTTTTGACCGCGACTTCGTCCGTGCAATTCTACTTCCTTTCTTAGCGCTCGCTTACGCTACGTTACGCTACGATATAACCGAACTCCACGCGGACGAAGTCGCGGGAAAAAGCTAGTTATTCATAAGTATTAAAAAGTACAGTAACATTATAAATACAACTAAGTATAACTATCACTCATTTACCGCACGAAAAGTTGGTAAAAGCTAAGTAGTTATTTGCACAGTTTCTACTAAAGGTCACCGAGGCGTTATATTTCAAAGCTAACGGCATACAAAGAGGTTTTGCATGTCACTCATACATCACAACCACAATAGATGATAAGACTTTCAAACTAGGCACCTGTCTCACCGCCAACCATAAGCGAAAAGCGAGTGGAGCTAACAACTATGGTTGGACTTTTAATTCAGTAACTTGACAGTTCCACGAAAAATTATGCTACCATACTAAAACTAATAGTGTTGAGGTATTGAACGATTTCACGTAACGAATGAATGATAAAAATGGATTAAATTAAATAAAACTTGAAAATATTTTTTAGGTTGTGGAATATAAGAATAATTCATATTTTTAATAACTGTTATTTCCTTTTTTATTTTCTTCTGATAGAAACAAAACTAAATATAAAAATCATGTCATTTTGCTTTTTTTTTACTAAAGTCATTTTATTTCCTCTGGCAGCCATAGACTATATCTATATCGATTAGGTATTCCTGATTTTATAGTGAAATAAAAAAAAATACAAAGGATGCATGTAAGTACATTATTTCAAGTTCATACAATTTCATTCTTACACCACCTCACTATCTTTTTTTTGTCAAAACCTGGTATCCCTCCAACTGTCATGTTACTGAATAGGATTAAAAGTCCAACCTTAGTAACGGGCAGCGAGCAACTACAATGCCCATGTACTACCGGACTACCAGACGTAGGGCAGGGCACTATTCGGACTTGGTTGATATCTCGACCAGTCGTACACAGCACTTCTCCCCCACATTAATTAAGCGCGTTTCCAAAGTGTGGATCACTCTGCCAGCGTCTGTGTTCCCTTCTGCATTTAACCCGATTATTGATCGAAGCTTGAAAGCAAGAGTGAACAGGCATCTTCTGGGCACGCTCGTTTTATCGTAGACCTCATTAATCGCTTTCTATAAAGTGTGATCGAGGTCAAGAGCAGGCGCAGACAGTGCGCGAGTTGGAGTAGAATGACTGCCCACGCCGAGTCACTTCCTGGGTATACTTATCTCGTATGTGTATAGCTCTTGTCGCTGCGACAAACTAGTGGAGACAGAGTTTTCGTCAGCAGTGTGAATAGTCATCAATGAACTACAATTATACAGGGTGGCCATGTCCATCCATGGCGTGCCGTATCAATCTGCTCTTACATAGAACCTAAAACCATTATTTTTCATAGAACCTGTGCGATCAGAATGTTTGGTAATACATTTTTATTTTTTAAACTGTCGAAAAATTTCAAAGCCCGCTGCGTTTTACTGACACAGGACCAAAATCTGATAGAAGTTTCTAAAGCGAGAAAATTGTTGACAGCTAGGCTTTCTCGTCGGGCGGTGTGACAGGTGCCCAAAAATGAATACTTGCTAACTTGTTGAGTACCTACATTACTAGCGTGACTTCTGCGTGACCTAGCTCTGCGGGCGGCTGATAACGCGTTGCCATGAACTTTATACACGACACACTATAAAAGAGAGTGATTACGTAAAACCCATTAGAAATACTGCAATCTACATACGTATTCGTATACCACGTGATAAAAATACATGTACAGTACATGTTTTTATCACGTGGTGGACTTTTTAATAAACCAAGTGCATATTATTGCTGTGTTAATTATTATTGGTCACCTTTTCCTCACCCTAGCTTGCAAGCCCTTAAAGAATACGGATATTTCAAGGGTTCAAAAGAGGCCCAATATACCCAGTGGAGATGGAAAGTAATTCCTCTGAGTGTTTTAGGAATTGCTATCGAGTAAATCTGAACAGAGGCCGCACCAGATATAGACAGACATATTATAGCTAAATATGAACTTGAAATTATTATAAGTATAACCGAAATCTAATCTTTACGTCGGACTCGGTCCAGGTTTAAAAGCTTTTCCCAACTGGAGCAACTTTACTTGGATTTAAATTTATACAACCTGCATAAATTATACTATTTTGCTTTCAGATTCGTAATATTATAAGAAGCCATTAAAACTTCCGTGAATCCGTATTCTGAGATTTGTAGCGACTAGTAAAAAAACAATAATACTGAGAGAAAAAAAACTTAAAAACGCGTATAGTATCACACCTAACAACAACAACAGTTTTGGTAACAAAACTTACAGCAACTCTAGCCGACACCTTACGAAGAGTACTTGTTACTAAATAAATTACCACAATATAAACAAGCTACAACAGTAAAAACTATTACACAAGAAACATTAATCCAATCTACTTAATTCCCACACAAGAACGGTAAATACAGGTAGTAATATTACTCCACCGCAACCAAGCAAACATGCAAACACACGTGCGAGAAGCGTAGAGGCAAGAGCGCGCAGAGAGAATGCGTTTCAATCGAGATAATAATTCACTCAGTTTGAAATAGGAACGCAAGGGTAATTTTGAAATAATATTGTAAACCCTGTCGTTTTTGCTGAAAACGAGCCTTGAAATAGAAAGGTTTTGACAACGATTGTCAATAGGATGTACGGTAGTTGACAGTTAAAATTGTGCAATTAAAATCAAACGCACAAACGCATCCTATCAACGCGAGCCCTAAGTCAAAGTACAAAGCGTGCACAAACAGACAGGGCTTACTCGCACGTGATATTTTCAGCACCGTAACTGCACTTGATAGGTCACGTTTATAAGCACCAGATAAGCGACCGCGACCGATAAAATATCTCGATGTCACGGCCACATATTAAAACTATCCGAAAGGATTTCGGTACGGCATTCGCATTATGCCAAGAATTCGGATTGAATCGATTTAGTCTTTAATTTAATTATACTAATACAATTACGCAATTTCGCGCAAAATATAATTAATTATACCACGCGCAGATTTATCCTCAAAGCAGTGACCGTGCCAAAAATATCACGTTACTAAGCTGTAGACGTACATTAGAGGTGACAATGATGGCCGCCGGGCCAAGCCCCATGACCAGATAGAGGAGCAGCTCCAACATCTTGTATCTCTCGTGGAAGATCTGCTGGTACGTGATGCCGAGGACTGCCAGCAGCCAGATGACCCACCGTAGTTCTCTGAGCATCCAGCAGGATAGCGTGCCGACCGTCAGCCAGGGGAAGTAGGAACTCGCGATGAATATGTAAATCATTGCCCGGTCGCAACGGTGCAGGAAGTGTTTCATTTTACTGTGAAAATTAGTTCGCATTTAGCACATACAGTTTAGTAGTGGTAGTATACAGGCTGACTTTGAATTCATTAGAAATACTTCTACTAAGGGTGAAGAAAGGATCAACACTGAAAACCCGCTTATTCTTCTCTACTCATTAAATATTGTAAAAGAGTAAGAAACAGATATTTTTTATCGCTATATTCAGTTTGGGTCCCATATTTACAGCTGTTGCTTATGACTTCTTTCATCCCCTAAAAAGATGCTAATGAATAAAAAGTCTGTCGGTAGTTTAGTATCATATTAGTAGTATTTAGTAGTACTAAGCTAACTTGATTTTACGGTACAGAGAGCTGATCAATTAATTGCATGAGTGGAGGAAGATAACATTTCATTATTAACACTAAAGTTGCAATTCCGGAATTTCGTCCTTTGTGCATACAACTTTGACTAGTAAAATACATGAATGGCTTGAATAATTTAATGAACATAGTAATTCGAATACATTCGAATTTTATGTAATATCCTTAGATCAGAGAATCAATTAAATCGCAAATTCAAGTAACCTTTACCACAATTAGCCAATCTATGCATACAAGCAAGGTTGATTCATAACTTTATAATCGCAGATACTGCCAAGCTACAATAAACTTAGAACGCGTTGTTATCATACAAAGACAATGCTTTTAAGGCCTTAGGTTCTCGACCAAAAATAAGCCTACTCGACTCTTCAGACAAGTGTGCAAAGCAAAACTTGACACAGTGACACGATAGCATCTAAACCAAGCTCGCGGCATTAAAAATCGTTTCGCATATAATCACAATGACTGAGCTGGTCGGTTTACAATTAGAACAAAATTAATTGTTCAACCAACAAACATGGCATAGTAGAATAGGTCCTTGGTGGCGGTTAATAGCAAAAGGACCAAAAAGGTTGAGTAAGATTCTCTGACTTTTAATTCGTGGTGTTTGTGTACAAATAGAAAATGTTAGGGAAACTGCTTTAGGTTTTATCCGACATTGGAAGAAAGCAAGTTTATCGTTATCAGATTTGCAGAATTTAAAAACTAAGCACCGAAAACCGGGTTATATTTAAGTTTCTGAAAGCAGTGACTTTTCATAAAGGACGATAGCTGAAAAATATTGTAGTTGTAGATAAAACATATATGTTAACACTGCATGTTTACACAGTCAGCTTAACGTGAGCCTATTAGACGAGGACGACGACGTGGTATCAATAATATGACTATGTTCAGTTAGGTTGGCAGCCGCAACCTAGTAACCTGGTGCTTCTTTCATGGCCCAGTAAATAACCAGATTATAATGATCTTGGCCGACTGGTGTGTCTCTTCCATAGGTTGTCAGAATTATGACCCAGTGTACTGCAACATTTCTTTTCTGATCTCATTGTAATTGATCAGTATTTCGCCAAAAACTCTAGTTTCTTGCATACGAGCTAATATAGAATGCTCACAGGTCATCAAAAGCAGACATTTTAGATTTCTGACCGTTCTTGTACGAGTAAATTTAACCAAAACACTACTCTACAGTGAATATCTGAACCGTATGCATGTTCCCAATAAAATATTTAAATTACTGCATATTAAAAGATAACAATAGTCGATTGAATAGGTTGTGTAATCTTTCTTCGGCCTTGTTAACCCGAAGCTACCAATCGACCCGAATTATATTAAATACCCATTCAGCGGAAGGGTTATCAATAAATATTTGAGATGCTTTACCAAAGTGTTGATAAAAAAACCCTAGCCCATTTAGGAAGCTGATGAAAGAGTAACCTCACTTTTGAAGCCTCGTGCCAATAAACGGAGGCCATAAGGGCAATAAGAAACGAAATGTCAAATATTTTGGGCCTGGCTTGGGTTATACGAGTTCTTCCAATATGGATGAGATCGGATCCGATGGTGTTGAAGTTCTTTTTGAATGAAGATTTGAATATTTACGCAGCCTAGATATGTCGAAACTCAAAATAGATGGGACAGATCGTATCTTCATAAACACTTTTCTCTTAATCTCTTAAAGGACTCTAAAGCTGCCTGTTAAAAGTAACAAACAACACATCCTCAATCGTGACTTCGTGAGCAGAAAATTTAAATCCAATTTAGGTAATCCATCTTTGCCTATTGAACACCCACACAAAGGACTAATTTAAATCTGCACGAAGTGGTGCCACATCTGAATGGTCTAAACGGTTGACGTGATCTTAAATATAACAAGCAACTTCCTGCTACCGACCTCGTTTCTGGTACGTGAAGCCTTAGTACTTAGGACTTATACAAGGACTGTTGCTATTTATAAAACACCCTTCAGGGAACTATGTTGTTGACAGGCTTTTGTTCTAGTTTCTACCTTCTACGTAGTAACTGTGACGTCAGGGATACTTTAGTGTTTCCAATTAATTAATTAGTTCTTAGTGAATGGAGAAGTTTATGCTTGGTATTTACCTGCCGAAGTCAAGGTTTCTTAGAATTGTGTTTTGCAACCTGAAAATGAAAAACAAGGTTTTAGGAAATAGGAATGAAAGGAAATAGAATCTGTTATGGAATTGAGGATCTCAAAAAGGTACTAACTAAAGTTCTAAAAATACCGTCCTTCTACTTCCTAACCTTCCAGCAATCCCTTACAAGTCAGCCACCCAGGTCGTCATGACCAGGTCACAGGTCGCGGGACGGCTTTTAAACAGTTAAAACTGTTTAAAGGTGTTTTACAATTGCAGAAACTAGGTTCCATCAAAAGGTGTGTTAAAGCATTAAATACCGCAAAGAATAGCAATAAAGGCCATTCCATTTTACAGTTTAGAGAAAAGTGATATTTAGTGACGACTTACGGGAAAATTTCAAAAATACATCATTATTGGGTTTTCTCTAATCAAATGAAGTTTCGCCTAGGCTTTATTGGGTGCTTAATTGTTGCGTTAATACGTCAAATTACAAGTTAGCCTATATAATATCTAACAAAGTAATGATCCATTTTCTTAAAAGCTATGAACAGATAACTTTAATATCCGTTCATAATATTTTTATAACTTAAGTAATAGGTTTTCAAGCGTGCGTTCGTATGGCGGTTCTAGCTCTTAAGGAATATTGTTTCTCTGCAATTTGCCACACGAACCTAAGTCATCGTTAAAAGTAAAGGGCAGTCCGCATACAGTATTATTTTGTTAATTGCTCAGAATATAATCTGCTAACGGAATGTAACATCGTTTTCAGCACTGGGCTATCCATTGTCTGTCTTATTGAAGTGAAACTTCTAATGCGACTTCCAACAAGGTTGCGTTAAACGTTTAACGATACCACGGAGGGGGTATGAAAGCACTGTTGCGTTCAATTGTGAATTGTAAGCAATGTTAATAAAGTTTGTCTTAAAGAAACAATATGATTTCACTAAAAATCAATTTCTACCCCTTCCTATTTTCATTTCCACATTACGAAGTTTCACTTCTTCCGCGCGGAGGGACTCCACGCACTATTTTTATTTTTTCCATCCGACACGTAAAAAATCACCAAATAAAATATTTTAGTATCGTTAGTTATGCTATGTGTCTACAAGCAATTTAACTTATCTTGCTGTTTCTTACGATTCATTCCACGATCTAAATTCTAAAATAATTCAGTCAGTGTCAACATTAAATATTTACTGTTTACGAAGTTTGTCAACAAAATTATTATCATTGTAAGCGATAAAAAGTACAATGTCAATGACATTATTATTGAATTGATATCATTAGTTACCCACTATGTCCATGTGCTCGACAGCAAAATTGTAGCGTTTAGTAAACGATGGGTATCGTTCAATGAAATTATCCTCGGTAAAGATAAATTACAGGGTAATTTCAATACGAATGCCAGCCATTTGTAGACTCTTCGAAGGAAATTACGTACTGTGTTCTTTGTTTATTTATTAACCAATTTAAGTTCCGTTTGCAGCTGCAATTTTGTTACCTATATGAAGTATGTTTTTTTATTAGAATCGCTGTTTCTATTTCAAAGTAAGACCGCCTTGTTATTCATCTTTAAATCGGCAGAGTTCCAAAATTAGCTAGCCCTTCCTTTGTAAACAATTACTATAGATAGAACAGTACGTATACATAGGGCCCAGTCCCTAATATCACTTCCATCCGTGCTCTCATCTGTATATAGTCTATACCCAGGATTAATCTCTTTGAGGCGTCCCCGAGGCAGTGCACCCCTCTTGCTTCGTTGCGCGTCCCCTCTCGCTCAATGGGTGAAAAAGCCGTCTGTCCTTGACAACAGTTTTCATTAGATAGAATAAGAATGGGCCCATAAAGACGTTATGCTTTTTTGTTTGAATATTTCATTGAAGTAAACGGAAAAACTTGATACATACTGATAATAATTGAAGGAGTTGGCGAGAAAACTGGCGCTTGTTAGAGTTGAAGTGCGGAAAAGCTGTTATGTAACTTTTAATTACATATAACTAACAATCATAGCTCATTAGAAGTTGTGTATTAAAGAGCTAAATATGAGCCTTAACAACAGTCGCTGCAGTGGTGGCTAAGGTAAGTAGTGGTGGCCCCGTGGCCGTGATTTTTTCTAAAATAAAAGTAGCCTAAGTTACTCCTTATTACATCAGCTACCTACCAATAAAAGTCCCGTCAAAATCGGTTCAGCCATTTCAGAGATGAGCCGGAATAAACAGACAGACAGACAAAAATTGTAAAAAATGTTGTTTTGGTATATGTACCGTGTATACATCCATAACGTACATATACATATTGTAGATAGCATATTGCAATTCCTTGGTACTGTCTCAGTTCCAAAATAGAATTCAATAATAGACCCTCTGTACGAGACCCGAAGCGGTAATAAATAAATAATTCAATGAAACAGTTGGGTTCAGATTTGGACTGGAAAGCGTTTTGTGATAATTGCAGCACGTAGGTACTTGCAAATGAAATAGCCTATTGTTTTCATTAGGTTAATGTTTATTCCGAAAATTGCGTGTTCATTAGGTCTCTCTTGCAATTAATTTGGTTGTTTGTGTTGTAGATTAGTTTACGTTTGGCAACTATAACTATGCTACAATTTCAGGCACAGATTTTTCGGATGAAATGCATTTTCTGAAATCTGCATATGACGTAGGTACTTATCTAATGTGCCCAATGGCTTTGTTCTAACAATTATTTACTCTATCCATGACATTATCCACGGTTTTCTATTAATGATCCTTATTCAGACCTGTCGATTTTCAGTCGCTAATTGGTCCTTCGTCCGCAATTCTGGAGAACCTCATAACTTTCTGTTGAAGTCCTAACCTGAAAATATTTAAATAACACTGTTTCTGTTCTATACTAAAGTCTAGTTTATAATAGGTTTTAAGAGTATTCCCGAAGTTTCAACTTTGCCTAATATAAACCTTCGAAACTGACGACGCCCAGGGGGCCGATTCTACTAACAAATTTGTGCAAAAATCGCAATAGCACCGCGACTGGATCACGACTTTTAAGGATTTTCTCATTCTACTAATGACCAACGATCCAACTGCGGCTACGTGTCAGTGGACGCCAACGATCGATCGAAACAATGTAAAAATCTATTCTGCTAACAAAGTCGTACATGAGCGTGACGTTTAGTCACATTCTGCTATTATTTTGACACTCGTTTTAATCGAATCAAAGCTGAATTCGGCAGTTCATCTGTCAAAATTAGCGGTTGAACATAAGTCAGTAAAATGCAACTTTTATCGCATCGATCTAGGATTGCTTTCGTTTTTTTTCCTAAAAATATAATGTTTTACACAGATTTCGTTGAACTTGCCCATGTGGGTGACGTTAGAAAGGTAAGAGGAAGAAATTTTGGGTCAAGAGTATGCAATAATGCTTTGCCCCTTACGGATCGTCAGTGCGTTACGACATACCAATTCTCCAGAGACCTCATAAGAGCTTTGATTGACGAGATCAGTGACCACACATGCCCGTCAATCATCGTTCTTACGGAATTGATACGGAAAAAGGTAACACAGTTACAGTGTGTTACTACGTGATATTCTCTATTGACTCAGTCTTGGATGCACCGGCTTTTTATGTACCTGGTTCGTACCAAACACTGATAGGCCAGCCGCAATGTAAATGAAGTGTCAAAACTTTTAATTTCTTGAGTTTTAGTAATAAACTAGCTACTGTCCACGACTTCATCCGCGTCAAATTTTTGGTCCTCTGACCCTTCTCGTCGCACCGCATTGCCTGTCAGTTTTCGTCAATTTTTCGTTGCTGCTCCGCTCCTTTTGATCGTAGCGTGATGTTGTATAGCCTATAGCCTTCTTCAATAAATAGGCTACCCAATACAAAAAGAATTGTTCAATTCGGACCAGTTGTTCCTGAGATTATCGCGTTCAACCAAATAAACCAACTCTACAGCTTTAATATTAGTATAGATAGGTATAATGGAATATCAGGTATTTGGTAGTTAAAAAAAAACACAAATTTACAGACTGCTCTTGTAACATATTACGCCTATGTATATGCAAGGCTTAGTTACGGCATAGTAATGTGGGGAAACAGTACAGATGCACCAACACTGTTTACTGTTCAAAAGAAATTTGTCCATCCATATCATAGTAAATATACAACAGATAAATAGCTGGAAACCCCATTTTATAAAGCTAAATATTTTAACTCAGTACCTATACTCGAAATATGCAAATTTGCACATAAACACCAAGAATTTTACAATAAACGAGAAGACATACAAACAAGACACACATTCTGATACAAACCACAACTAAACCTACCTACATCCCATCTAAAAAAACATTCAACAAGCCCTCTGGTAATGTCAATAAATGTATACAATAATTTACCCGAATCAAATAGTAATGAAAATAAACTCCATCTATACACTAACAAATTAAAAAATCTATTAATAAGTAAATGTTATATCAGTATTAGCAAACATTTAAGTGATACATCCCTGAAACGCAGTTAGAATACCCAAAGCATGTTTTTTACTTATTTTGATTTTAGAATAAGTTAGATTATAAGTCCTACTCTACCTACTATATTTCTTTTGATGTGCCCGACAGGGCCCCACGATTGTAACTAAATCCAATGTTTACCACCTAAGCATATACATTGTGGAATGCAATAAAGTATCTATTGAGTATTGGAATGGTTCATGAAATCAAAAAACAATTGATGGAACAAAGCATTTTTATTTTTATATCAATTTTAACGTCAGACCACTTAGTATTTCATCTAAAAAAGTAGGGTCGTTTCACCACTCATGTTGATACCGTGTGCCAGATAGAAATACATAATATATTAATATTGCATGCTCAACATTGTAAGTGCACAACAGCTAACAGTCAGCAGGATGTCTGCCTTCCAAACTATTGCAACAGTATTGACCACGAGCAACTCTTGAGTCAGAAGTTGATATTTGGGTGTACCTAAGTTAATGTTCCTGAAAAGTATATATTGTATTTATGTTAGAAGGGGCTAACTAATATTATTATTTTTCTCATTGGTGTGCAAAAAAATGCAAAACAATGTTTTTCCCCGAAGAGTCAACAGGTAAAGTGTTTGTTTCGCAGATTGCCATGGAATGTAAATATTCCTGTATCCAAATTTCAATATTGAATAAACAGTTTAAATTCTTTCTTGCATCATCAATACACACTTTCTTCAAACTGCATCTAGATGGTTTTACAGAAGAAAGGGAAACATTCATAAGTTACTTCAAATCTGGAACAGTCTCGGGCAACATCTTCACACATTGTGTTGAAATCTTACTAAACAGTTAACAGCACATTATTTTGAATTACATGCTGTACCATCTTCAAGATTCCATTTTCATTATAATCCTTCAAGTACACACATGAAAACTGAAATATCAATTTCGTGCAATTAGAACGAAACGGATTAACTACTCCCTCTCAAAGAGAGGAGGCCTGTATCCCAGCAGTGGGAACATTATAAGCTGCTTATATATGTATGTTATGAGGAATAAGAGTATTAATTAAAGCAATTAAAACTCATTGAATTAAAGTAAATAGTGTTGCTGTCAGTTGACACTTGTCATTCAGCTATGTCAGATAGTGATGCGATTCGATTTTGTTTAACACGTTAGTCGAGTAACTAAAGGCTCGAGATCATTTTATTTATTTCTCACGCGCTGTCACTCGATGTAGTCGTGTTTTGATAAGTATCACGGAGTCTTCAACTACACCAATTCATAATTCAATATTATTAATATCGTGTGACAAACTGTCAAAATAATGTGATGTACTGAATCACGGATGTTTTAAATAATTATTCTGTAAGTATTAGTCAGTTGATAACGTGTAATTTGTCATCGTATCATCATTATTTATCAGATTGACAGTGGAATATGAGAAGGAGAAAATGCTCCCCGAACAGCAAGAGTCGATTGTAGCCCCAATATTGATCGGATGCCGCATTTTGAATTTTGCTATGATTATTTTCTTTTAAGTTATTATTTAATGTCTCGTTTTTAACTAACGAAGCTGCTAGAAACCTCCCTGAGAGAGGTACCTACTTTAGATTCAACTTGAATTAAATTGAGAAAATCAGTGCCTGACGAATTATAACTAGTAGTAGTAACATCACTAGCCAAACTGACAAGCCACCAAAAACTTCAATCCATTTCACGATGATTTTTAAACCACTCTAAGCGAGAGTCAATGAACTTAAAAACGCGATTAAACACCTGCACCGTCAATAGTTTTTTTTTATAATCAAAACAGATTTGATTACTACCTCGAACTGTAATTGGGTACATATATACTAAAAAAATCATAACATCGTTAAAAACGCTTCAATAAATGATTTTTTAGGTAAAATACGATTATTAGAAGTTCCCTTCGAGTCTTTAACATAACCGAAAGGTTTGATTTCACAGCTTTAGCTAGTTAGGGACGTAGAATGAAACGTTCTTCTGAGTTTTTGTTATTTATTAAGTTAATATGTTGTATTTTTGTAACAATAAAATATCAGTACAAAACTATAAATATGGTCAAGATATCTTTTTAAATTAGTAAATCCTTTATTGCCACTTATTCGTGTTTAGTGACATTTTTAGATTCTACTTTTTTCTTTGTGGTAATAATAAAACATACTTGTTTAATGATTACGACTGAAGAACATGTATCCATGGTCAGGAATAAATTAAAAAAAAAAACTATTTGGCATGTTGGTAACACAGGAAGCCCACTCGTATGTTCCCGTAACGTTTCAGTTTCGATTCGGCGTAAGTTTCGTTTCGCTTGTGCTTTACAAATAGTAGAATGACTTTATAGGACATTATCGACCTGCGATCGAAATCTAACTGTTGTGAAAACACAACTGAACGTGTAACTTTGCAAATTAGTGGAATCGCCCCCCAGGGGCTTTAGGCATATTTCTTCCTCAATTAGGTAGAATTATTATTAAATTATAGTATAACTAGTACGAAACGACAACGATTTCGGAGTTTCCCCAGCTTGGACTAAACCGTTTTGAATTCTCGTGAATGAATTTAATAAACGTTTGAGTATATCACTGGAAGTCAACTTAAAAATTCCATAGAGAAAATTGTGAAAGACGGCTAAGAACCTGAAGTCAAGAATAATCCAGTCTTTTTCTGACATACAATTTACGTCCATAACATTGTCAATAAAATGTCTTGTTATGGAATGAGAACAAAAAGAACAAACGTAATCAGATCACACATTCATGAACGCAGAGGAAATTGACGGAACAATGAACACTCGTCTTGATGGAAGACGGGCTATTTTTTAATTTAGTTAGCTGTCAGGAGAACCAACATGGGTACGTGTAAAGTGGCAATAAATCAGCTGCACATCTAGCGGAGACCGACATCCGTATACAAGAGGCGACTTGTCACTGTGACGTTCTGGATAACACGTATCACATACATGGATGAGAATTGAGATACTGCTTTTGGATATGGACTGAAAATTATACAGTCAGAGTCCGTTAATATACATCATCCAACTATAGAGACTTTCACATGGATAAGTTCTCAAAAGTCTGCTAAATAGCGTCTATGTATATAAGGTGTATCTATTTGGGCACGCCACAATTGCGGCGGTAAGTCCCCTCTTTGAGGAGTGGATAGAGAGGCGCCACGGCGTCCTCACCTTCCGCCTGACGCAGGTTCTCTCCGGGCATGGGTTCCTGTTCAGGATAAAGCGGGAGGATACGTCCGGGTGTTTCCATTGCGAGGATCGTCTGGAGGACACGGTGGAGCATACGGTGGAGGTGTGCCCAGCCTGGGCGGAGCACCGCCGTGTCCTCGTGGAGGCGATCGGCGGCGGCGACCTCTCGCGTCCGGCCCTGGTGCGAGCCATGGTACGGAGCGAGAGGGAATGGGAAGCCGTCACCTCCTTCTGCGAAGCAGTAATGCTCGCGAAGGAGGAGGCGGGGCGCGTGAGGGAGTGGCAGTCTCTGCGCCCTCACGTCCCTAGCCGCCGCAGGAGGAGACGCCCCGGGCGTCGGGAGTCGATTGCGGACTCCCGGCCACCGTAGGCGCGAGCTTGCGGGTGGCGAGCAATGGGTAGCTCGCCGCCCGGTAAGGACCAAGTTCGGGTCGACGGCGTGCAGTGTTCCACGCGCGCCTCAAAGAGATGTCAGCAGAAGTGTAGGGGTCTACTAGGACCGATGCCTGCCGGGGTCGCGTGATTGTTCGAAAGAGATACCGTGACCCTGGCACATGGGCAACTGATGGAACACGGGTGGGTTTTAGTCAGTAAAAGTCTGACACGCCCTCCCGCTCCGCCCAGAGCGGGAGAAAAGTCATTTGATGATTTCCCATCCTGAAAAAAAAAAAAAGGTGTATCTATTCATACACGAAATATTTTAAGAGATACACCTGTAAGTGGTAAAAAAGCTATAGCAACGAAAAAAAAAATTTAATCTATTTTTTTCAAAATTTAATAATTTTAAATAATTTGACGCACGTGAGAAATACTGACTCCTTCTTACTTTTTACGGCCCGAGACACCGCGGCCATGCTCGTGCCATGCCGTGCCGTCAGGCGGGCCATTCATAGAATTTGGAGTAAAGGTTTTATGCAAAACGTCTCAAGCAGTTTTAAAATTATAATAATTACGAAAATTCAAAAACGCTTCTATAACTGCTTTACCACCTACAGGTGTACCTCATAAAAAATTTCGTGTATGAATAGATACACCTTATTTAGCAATTTATTTATATGTTGTGCCATATTTTCGGCAAGGTACTGTAGTTGTACTGTATCTTACAATTGAGTATCTTGTGAAGATATTGGTGGTCGTAGACCACAGTTGGTTGTATGATTGACGAGCCACAGATGGTGAGACTATCTAAGTTGGCAAACTTCCCAGCATAAGCATCGTTTGGAGAGGCCATTATTTACCGTAGTATATAACTCCTGTGATTGTGTCTTTCCGTATTTCGTATTGTTCTAGTTTCTGCGGAGTTTCAGAGTTGGGGGGTTGGCAAGTGGTTCTTCTTATTATTGAATGATTCTAAATATTCTTAGTTTACATATACATATATTTTAAGTATTCCTTTTGTTTCCTATTTTTGTGTTACCTTAAAACAACTAAATCTGTGTCTTTTTGTGACGAAGTTGTTTAACGTAGCTTACGGTGTAAACTGATAAAATTGTCACATAACGAAAGGAGAAATTTGCGAAAATTTTCAAATTTATCGTCATGGGTGTCATTTTTAGGGTTCCGTTGCCAAATGGCAAAAAACGGAACCCTTATAGATTCGTCATGTCTGTCTGTCCGTCTGTCTGTCTGTCTGTCTGTCTGTCTGTCTGTCCGTCCGTATGTCACAGCCACTTTTCTCCGAAACTATAAGAGCTACGCTGTTGAAACTTGGTAAGTAGATGTATTCTGTGAACCGCATCAAGATTTTTACACTAAAATAGAAAAAAAACAATAAATTTTGGGGTTCCCCATACATAGAACTGAAACTCAAAAATTTTTTTTTCATCATACCCATACGTGTGGGGTGTCTATGAATAGGTCTTCAAAAATGGTATTGAGGTTTCTAATATAATTTTTTTCTAAACTGAATAGTTTGCGCGAGAGACGCTTCCAAATTGGTAAAATGTGTGTCCCCCCCCCCCCCGTAACTTCTAAAATAAGAGAATGATAAATCTTAAAAAAATATATGGTGTACATAACCATGTAAACTTCCACCGAAAATTGGTTTGAACGAGATCCAGTAAGTAGTTTTTTTTTAATACGTCATAAATCGTAAACCGCAATTTACCTTTCATTCAATCAACTCAAATATAAAAATTAAAAAAAAAACATTTAATTTCATAAGCATAAACCTTATACATAAACCGAGGATACCTACAGGTTTGTACGGAACCCTCGGTGCGCGAGTCCGACTCGCACTTGACCGGTTTTTATGATTTTCGAGGGTTCTGAAGCTGATAGTGAGGTTACAATAAAGTTTGAATATTTTAAAGATAGAGTAAACGACGTTACTTTCCGAGTTGAAGAAAAAGCGTAAGAATTTCATTTCTGGCGGGTGTCTCCCAGACCCCACCTTTTTTTATTACGGAAGAATACTGGTTCCTGCGGCACAGGAGTCACAGAATATTATCATTTGTGCACAACTTGTTCTATAACCATAAATAATTTTGGAATTTGTATTTTCTTTTTATTTATTAATGAAACGACTTGAAAATGTATCATGAAACTTCTCATGTGAAACAGAGGAAATGTCAATCAGTTAACCAAACCTTATTAGTAGTTGTAGATGATTGCTTACTAGGTCACCTCGCGGCAAAAACAGCGGGTTCTTCGCTTATCAACGACGTAATATTAGGAGTTGTTTATCATTTTCAAAAGAGAACTGCTAATTCTGATTCCCCTTTGACCTATGTATCAATCGGTTCAATCAATTTATGCGATTGATTTGAATATTGAGATCGGCGTCTTCTGATTAAAAGGTCACAATCTTGTTACAGAGGATGTAAAAACAGTTCGTTGACTGATTATTTTCCATTCTTGAAAAAAATCCTCCAGTAAACTGAACTTATTAGAAAAACACTTTGAAGTTTTCCACGTAGCTTTGTACAATGTAAGTGTAGCCACATGGCTACATAAGTATTATAACTTTGAAGCACAAAACTAAGATGATTTATATAATCTCGCCTAGTTTTCTACTTACAAATTTTCTACGTTTCTACGTAAAAGATGTCTCTTAATGAGCCAACCTCCAGAGGTGCAAATTTTACGTCTTTTTCGTTTCCTTTCTGTTGTCTTTCTAGATAACAGCTGCTTTTACCTGTTTGTTCTTTTAAAGATGAAACAAGGCACCAACAGTGCCACAAACAGTAATGACGCTATTCAACACTCCTTGGCAATTTCAAAAGCCTTCATCAAAATGTGGCGCTTGACTTATTAAAAGCTAATTAAGTTGGTTTTATTTCAGAGATTCCTCAGAATAAATAGCAACGTTACTGTGATTACTGACGGGGGAATTGTAACTGCGTTCGTTTAAGCATTTGCTTGCATTCCGATGTGGCCTTGTCCTAATTAATGAGGGCATCCATCCCTATACAATACGCTCGGGGATTTTATGGCTCAATAAATAGGAAATTTGTAGTGGTCGTATCAAGCTTTACCGGAACTAGGGCAGGTGTGTTGATGTCCAAGCGCTTCGAATTTTGGAATTCGAAAATTGGAAATTTCGAAGCGCGCGGACATCAACGTTGGGAATTGGAATTTTCAAATGCATTTGTCCGGCTAGTGACTCAAGTCACGAAACGCGTATCGTGATTTGCATCGTGGTGTTGAGGTTTTAATCACCTCATTATTTGTTAGGTCGGACATATTACGTGGCCAGTAATACGCCTATACTACGATCTAGGATCTGTAATGGATGTTGCAAGACTGCAAATAATTTCTCGTTAGAGTGTATGTGTATTTTGTAAGGGTTTCAATTAGGGTTTCAAGTTTCAGAGACACGTCTAAGTCCTGGACTTAGACGTGTTCCTGGTGAATGGCGAATTATTTAACTTATTTATCTAATAACCACCCTACCCCGATACGCGTTCATTTGGGAATTAGGTACGAGCCTAACTTCATGTTAGGATGTAGAGACTGGGTAGTTTCTACATACTAACATGAAGTTATATTTAGTCGGATAATTACGAGCATTGAAATTCGCCCGTCGAAGGATGAAAAAATCTATACTATTATTACTATTATATTACTATTATATATTATATCCATACTTCCATACTAATATTATAAATGCAAAAGTAACTCTGTCTGTCTGTCTGTCTGTCTCGCTTTCCTGCTAAAACTACTGAACCGATTTAAATGAAATTTGGTAAGTACACAGATAGTTTAGAGCCTGAGAAAGGACATAGGGTACTTTATCCCGGTAGTATGTTCCCGCGGGATAATTTCCGACCTCCATGCGGGCGAAGCCGCTGGCAAAAGCTAGTATATATATACATATATTATATATTATTAATATTATAAAGCTGAAGAGTTTGTTTGTTTGTTTGATTGAACGCGCTAATCTCAGGAACTACTGGTCCGAATTGAAAAAATCTTTTTGAGTTGAGTAGCCTGTTTATCGAGGGAGGCTATAGGCTATATAACATCACGCTAAAACTAAGAGGAGCGGAGCAGTAATGAAAAATGTTGCAAAAACGGGGAAAATTTATTCCTTTTGAGAGTTTCCGTTGCGTGCGCTGCGTAAACGGTTAAAGTAACGCAAAAATCATGTATGACGGAATTGTTCCTTTTAAAAAGTTCTAAAAAAAAGTCCGCGAGAGCATATGTCTATCTTTTAAGGTTGACTCACTATAACTCAAAAGGAGCGAGCAGCAACGAAAAATGGACTAAAACTAGCAGGCAAATCGATGCGACGGGAAGGGTCAGGGGAGCAAAAATTTGACGCGGACGAAGTCGCGGGCAGAAGCTAGTAAAAAATAAAATTATACCAGAAATTTTCAATATCGAGGCTATGGCTAAAGTTGCCATGGCCAACCAGTTTAATTTCGGCCCGTATATTTTCCTGCAAGATAATACGTACTCCGTCTAAATACTATGTTGTTTTTCTCCTGTCTAATTATTCCCTCGTAACATTCAGAGTGGAAAAAATACGTACGTTCAATTGCTTTTAATCGAGGCCAGCCCCTACATTACTACGTAAAATATGGGGTGGGTCATTGCAAAGATATGTAAACAGGCCAAGCTGTTGCTTTGTGTTAACCATCTGCTGTTTTACTGGAAAATACTTGAGCGCAACAGCCAAAGTTTGAAGGAAACTGCCAACTTTAACCATTAATTCCAATACAAGTGATTGGAATGGATCGCGTTGGCCATTCGAGCCAAGGAACGTAGTAAGTCCGCTTCGGATTTAAGACTTCAAAGGATTTTAAGATCTTTAAGGCCGAGGTCTATAAGTATTACTTAGCACGTGCTTTAACCATTATTTACCCAAATTACAAATGCAAGATACAGACGAGAATCATCATCATTATCATTTAAGCCGAAAGACGCCTACTACTAGACATAGAACTTCCTCAATTTCGGAGGCTTTACCATAATCGCCACGCTTACCACCATACTGCGAACCCAACCCCCCTGGGGTTGGGTTCGCAGTAAGGTGGTAAAATAAATAGAGAACGCTGCTGCCCATTCTCTAGTAAAACGAGAATACGTCTAGTCAAACCTCGTGGCGTAAGATTTCAAGAAGCCAAAAGTACCAACATTTCTTGAATCTAAAGAGGGCTTAAGTGGCGTATCAGTCAGTTTATTGACTTACAAAGTACTTGCGATCGAGTTTATTTGACGTTACTGAGAACATTTTAGAAGAAAACATGAGTAAATTGAATTCTGTACTGTTACTATTTTTAGACGGGAAATTATGTTTTTCGATATGTCACAAATGTGACCACACACGTGAAGCTTGGGCACTAACTGAAACGCTGAGTGATTAAAATCTTCCTATACCAGTTTGACGTCACTTTGCAACTTTAGTGCTAATAATGCGGGTTTCAGGACATTTTATCTCTGCCACAGCCAGGCAACGCACCACACCACATCTTTCAACATTGAACAGAATATTGTTGTTCGAAATTGCGACGCGTTACTTAGAAATGGTACAATCTAAGCTATGAGAAGCATAGAAGCACAAAATACTGTTTACTATTTCAACTCACGTATCAGACCTGCAGCAGCACATCGAGTGGAAGGTGGTGGATACCGCGAACAGCAGACAAAGTGCCAGTCCGTAGACGACGGCAGCGATAGCTTGTGGCGCGTTTACGGAGCGCGTGAGCAACTCCCGTGCGCCTAGCGACGCGGGCGCTACGCATAGTGCGTGAGTGCACACGTTTGCTACGTTCTCGACCTGAGGACAAGGGAGAATTTACGTTAAAAAAAACATAAGTATCATAATAAATTATGTCTATATTCCCCAAAGAGGAAGGCGCACACATATTTCATTTCCCAGTTATAGTTAGGTCCCATAGGGGTCAGGCCTCCTGCCCTCAATTGGACACAAATTCAGACTGGGGGCTGCGAGTGAGAAACTTCTACTGGTAAAACCTACAAAAATTCAGCCCGACTTGGAGTTGGAACGCAGAGCTCATCTTTAGTAGTCACGCTTCTGTCAGATCTTGGATTTGTTCGAAAGAGTTTCCATAGGTCTGGCACAGACAACCGAAGGAAAGGTTTTAGTCAGTAAAAGTCTGACACGCCCTCCCGCTCCGTCCAGAGTGAGAGAATTCATTCGATGATTTCCTACATGCGAACACAACTTGACCAACAAGGCATTAAAGTAGTAGGAAGTATGGTAAGTAAATAGACAATTATGTCGACTAGGTCCCCCGTCTTTTTGGTATTCTAGCTCCCAATTATAACTTTCCTTGGGCAGTTCTTGGCGCCTGGTCAAAAACAGACACAGTTTTGCCTGACATAGACGAAGGGTATTTCTGTTAGTAAATTGGATTTTTATCTCGACAGCTTTCAGTAACAGATGGTTGGCCTTTCAGTTTCCTCCTATACAAATAAAATCTGAATCTGCAGGTTTTGGCCGCATCAAATTAATATTAACTTATACCTCCAATGCTACAGGTTCTGGATTTTCCGACAATTTGGTTGTATTTTTTTTAATGATTGTTACATCAGAACTCAGTCATTTATAAACCGATTTGAAAATTCTTCTTTGGTTTGAAAGGGTATATTCATTGAGTGGTCCATATAGGTAGATAAGTTCTGATTAGTGGTTCTTGAGTTAGCTTCAATAATACGTATTTGTTCCACTTAGTTTATACATATATTTTTATTTTATATTATCATTTAATTCGAGCAACAAGACTCATAGTGTTAGTAACAATGTGCTTACAAACTATGTTAGTAACACAAATAGCTCATGTTATATTATAATTAATAATTTTCTGTCAATGTTTACTTAGCAAGTGATGATATTACAAGTTTGGGGTAGGGTAAAATTTTAAAATAAAAAGAGCTTTTCAAAAAAAAACACATCAACTTTAATCTTGGAAAATCGTTGGCAAGAAAACCGGCCAAGTGCGAGTCGGACTCGCGCACCGAGGGTTCCGTACAAACCTGTAGGTATTTTCGGTTTAAAAATATATATATTTTTTAATTTTTATATTTCAGTTGATTGAATGTAAGGTAAATTGCGGTTTACGATTTATGACGTTTTAATAAAAAATTACTAACTCGATCTCGTTCAAACCAATTTTCGTTGGTAGTTTACATGGTTATGTACATGTACATCATATATTTTTTTTAGTTTTGTCATTCTCTTATTTTAGAAGTTACGGGGGGGGGACACACATTTTACCACTTTGGAAATGTCTCTCGCGCAAACTATTCAGTTTAGAAAAAAAATGCTAATAGAAACCTCATTACCATTTTTGAAGACCTATTCATAGATACCCCACACGTATGGGTTTGATGAAAAAAAACATTTTTGAGTTTCAGTTCTATGTATGGGGAACCCCAAAATTTATTGTTTTTTTTCTATTTTAGTGTGAAAATCTTAATGCGGTTCACAGAATACACCTACTTACCAAGTTTCAACAGCATAGCTCTTATAGTTTCGGAATAAAATGGCTGTGACATACGGACGGACAGACAGACAGACAGACAGACATGACGAATCTATAAGGGTTCCGTTTTTTGCCATTTGGCAACGGAACCCTAAAAATGATGGGTGATTTATTACTTAGCTACTTTTTTCAAAAGTATTTTTTTTTTTATTAAAATATCAATTTTATCGGGTTATCTTTATAGTCATAGATAGTTATACAAATGAACCATTCTTACATTTATTAACCCCCGACGCAAAAAGAGGGGTGTTATAAGTTTGACGTGTCTGTCTGTCTGTCTGTCTGTCTGTCTGTCTGTCTGTGGCATCATAGCTCCCGAACGGATGATGCGATTTCAATAAAAAAAAAAATGTATTAAAGGTGACTTATCTGCGAGTGTTCTTAGACATGTTTGATGAAAATCGGTTGAGCCGTTTAAAAGTTGTGGGGGGGAAAGTGGGGAAGAGTAACCGAATGTCAGCAAATATACTCGAGTGGGGTCTCAAATGAAAGCGCACTGAAAGAGAATATTGATGAATTAATCGAGAGTGTTCTTAGCTTCGTTTGATTGTACATTATATTAAGTATATACCTATAAAAAGTACAAAATAAAAAATTAAATTTAAAAAACCCCCGACACAAAAACCTAACTTCCCTTTAAAAAGTAAAAAATAATAAAAATAACTCAATCTTAAAGTACCTAAGAATGTATTAATAATTCAAAAAAAAAAAACGTCGCGTTGGGGGACCGCTCCGCGAGTGCAGACGTCGTTGACTGCTTAGTTAGGTAATAAGATTATTGGTAATTAAATTGTTAGGTTTGAGGCGGTCCCCCAACGCGGCGTATTTTTTTTTTTGAATTATTAATACATTCTTAGGTACTTTAAGATTGAGTTATTTTTATTATTTTTTACTTTTTAAAGGGAAGTTAGGTTTTTGTTTCGGGGGTTTTTTAAATTATAAATTTAATTTTTTTTAAGATTATATTTCTCAAATGTTGACCATTATCTCCGGTTTACATGGTCCATTCGGAAATTCAAAAGTAAAGACACCGACTTCAGAAATTAAAGTTTAACAATAACTTTAATTTCTGAAGTCGGTGTCTTTACTTTTGTTTCTAGTCATAGTTTATTTTTAACCCCCAACGCAAAAAGAGGGGTGTTATAAGTTTGACGTGTCTGTCTGTCTGTGTGTCTGTCTGTCCGTGGCATCATAGCTCCCGAACGGATGAAGCGATTTCAATTAAAAAATATATATATTAAAGGTGACTTATGTGCGAGTGTTCTTAGACATGTTTGATGAAAATCGGTTGAGCCGTTTAAAAGTTGTGGGGGAGAAAGTGGGGAAGAGTAACCGAATGTCAGCAAATATACTCGACTGGGGTCTCAAATGAAAGCGCACTCAGAGAGAGTATTGATGAATTAATCGAGAGTGTTCTTAGCTTCGTTTGATTCTACATTATAATAAGTATGTAGGTACCTATAAAAAGTATAAAATAAAAAATTAAATTAAAAATTTAAAAAACCCCCGACACAAAACCCTAAATTCCCTTTAAAAAGTAAAAAATAATTAAAAAAACTCAACCTTAAAGTACCTAAGTATGTATTAATCATTTAATCATTTTAAAAAAATACTTCGCGTTGGGGGACCGCTCCGCGAGGGCAGACGTTGACGGTCGTATCCTAAATGCAATATTGTGAAGTAATTTTATAAAAGTTTTCTTTTCTTTAATTAGTTAGGTAATAGACTATTTGTAAATAAATTGTTAGGTTTGGAGCGGTCCCCCAACGCGAAGTATTTTTTTTTAATTATTAATACATACTTAGGTACTTTAAGGTTGAGTTTTTTTTATTATTTTTTACTTTTTAAAGGGAATTTAGGGTTTTGTGTCGGGGATTTTTTAATTTTTCTTTTCTATTTGCTTAGGTATTTATTTAATTATGAGTTCATCAATCTGCATTGTGCCATCGTGTTGGTGTAACATTACAGTCAGCTTAAACTCTTATCTATCTATCTTATGCACCAGTGTCATGCTCATAAGTTCATGACAAAATAATACTTGTATTCTCTAGAAAAGTAGAAATTGTTTTCTTTACGTCGAAGTAACATGAAAACGATTTTATAGCGAACAAAGAAAAGTTAAATCCCACTGGGAAGAAACACTGACAATAGAAGTTGCTGTTTCTGTTTTAAAGTAGTCAACTTAAGCTTTGTTAGTCGCCAAGTTATTGTATTTCATGACGATGTTGGTTGCAAAAACGCAAGATTGCAGCAATCAAGTTTGAAACAAAAAGGGAAAGAAAATCGTTAAGTACTATCTGACCCGACAAACGTTGTCCTTTCCAAATATCATAACGAAAGTCATACAAAAAAAAAAATATGTAAAAATGGAGAGCTTTTCCGAAAGTTGAAATTTTTCCAGCAAAGTTGCAATTTTTCTTTTCTTAAAACTGAATTCGGTCTAAGTAGTAGTACGTATTAACATTTAAATACAAAAAAAAAATGCCAAATCGGTTGAGCCGCTTTTAAGCGGTGCGCTTACTAACAGCATTTCATTTTTAGGGTTCCGTTGCCAAATGGCAAAAAACGGAACCCTTATAGATTCGTCATGTCTGTCTGTCTGTCTGTCTGTCCGTCTGTCTGTCTGTCTGTCTGTCTGTCCGTCCGTCCGTATGTCACAGCCACTTTTCTCCGAAACTATAAGAGCTATGCTGTTGAAACTTGGTAAGTAGATGTATTCTGTGAACCGCATCTTGATTTTTACACTATAATAGAAAAAAAAACAAAAAATTTTGGGGTTCCCCATACATAGAACTGAAACTCAAAATGTTTTTTTTCATCGAACCCATACGTGTGGGGTATCCATGAATAGGTCTTCAAAAATGGTATTGAGGTTTCTAATATAATTTTTTTCTAAACTGAATATTTTGCGCGAGAGACACTTCCAAAGTGGTAAAATGAGTGTCCCCCCCCCCCCCCGTAACTTCTAAAATAAGAGAATGATAAAACTAAAAAATATATATGATGTACATAACCATGTAAACTTCCAACGAAAATTGGTTTGAACGAAATCTAGTGAGTAGTTTTTTTTTAATACGTCATAAATCGTAAACCGCAAATTACCTTTCATTCAATCAAATCAAATATACAAATTAAAAAAATACATTTCATTTCATAAACATAAACCTTATGCATAAACCGAGGATACCTACAGGTTTGTACGGAACCCTCGGTGCGCGAGTCCGACTCGCACTTGGCCGGTTTTTATTATACAGTGTGGTAGAGACGCCGATGCGAAATCTGTTACCTTAGATTCAGTACATGATTTTGAATGCACCTAGAGTAGAAACAATTTTTGGGAGTTAAAAAAAAAATGCACAGCATTGTTTTGGCTACGTTATACGGATCGATGTCCCTGCCTTACGGTATACATACTAATAGATGGATAACTTAAGTAATATTTATTTAAACTGCAGTGAACATTTTGCCTTCATAAGTCTTCCACAGTTTTTGCTGAATATGCATTACCCTACCATAATAATAGAAAAACTTTTTACAAAAAAAAAACAACCGACTTCCTTAAAAAAAAAAACACTACAAAGTCAAAAATAACTTTAATTTCGCAAGTCGGTGTCTTAGGCTCTGTATTTAAGGTTTTTGCCACCGACTTCCGAAATTAAAGTTATTTTTGACTTTGTAGTGTTTTTTATAAGGAAGTCGGTTGTTTTTTTTTGTAAAAAGATTTTATTTTTTGACTCTTTAGTTGTGATAGATAATCCGCACATTAGTGCGGATTAGATTACTAATCGCGATATTCGTTCATTTGTCGCGCAAATACGTAATGAAAATTTAAGACTTATATGGTTTTCACATGGACCCCATTGTCCGAATGAAACCAAATTAAAATGGGACCATTCGGGAAGCACCAGCTTTCAAATAAAAAAAGAATCATCAAAATCGGTTCACCCAGTCAAAAGTTACGAGGTAACAAACATAAAAAAAAAAAAAAAAAAATACAGTCGAATTGATAACCTCCTCCTTTTTTGAAGTCGGTTAAAAATGGAGTACTGTATAAATTGGATCATGTCGAAACATTGGATCAAGTTATGAGTACATCATCATCAGCATATAATGTCCCCACTGCTGGGACACAGGCCTCCTCTCGGTGAGAGGGAGTGGGCCATAATCCACCACGCGGGCCCAGTGCGGGTTGGTAGATGTCACATGTCATCGAATTTTTGGTTCTAAGACATGCCGGTTTCCTCACGATGTTTTCCTTCACCGTTTTGAGAGCAGTGGCGATGAAATAATTTACACAAAGTAATGCGCCTGTTTGGGTTATAAGCACGCCCATTACTAATTGGCTTACTGGCAACTAGCGACTGGCAGTTATTTCGCACTTTAATGAGATTGTATTAAAAATTCCTTCGCCCTTCTATAAGGAAAAATTGCAAAGGGAGAGCTTGTTTTCACTGGAAATATGAGAGAGGAAGCTTTAGAAATATTTTGATTGAAATGTAATAACTCGAGGTCAGCGTATCGTTTCGTGGAGGTATGGATTTATTAAAACTCGCTATTTCCCGTAGCTACGCCGGCGTGGAGGGCGGAAATTATCCCACGTAAATGTATTACCGGGATTAACTATCCTGTCCTAGGTCATGGTCTATCCGTGTGCCAAATATCCAAATACGTTCAGCTATTAAAGCATAAAAAATGATTAACAAAAAGAGTTACTTTGGCATTTATAACTTACTAGCTTTTGCCAGCGGCTTCGCCCGCGTGGAGGTCGGAAATTATCCCGCGGGAACATACTACCGGGATAAAAAGTAGCCTATGTCCTTTCTCAGAATCTAAACTATCTGTGTACCAAATTTCATTTAAATCGGTTCAGTAGTTTTAGCAGGAAAGCGAGACAGACAGACAGACAGACAGACAGACAGACAGACCGACAGACAGACAGAGTTACTTTTGCATTTATAATATTAGTGTGGATGTGGATGTGGAAGTGTGGATTTCTTTCTTTGGAAAAACAAACAGACACACGAAATTTTCTTAAGTAATAATCCAAAGCATCTAAAGATAATAGTGAATGTGTAACTCACAACGTTATCCACAAGTTACCCATTCAAAATTAAGAAGAATTAACTATGCATGCGAGTGAATAATATTATACCTTTCTGGAAATGTAGCTGGTTCATCTTTAGAAACGGAGTCATTTTTGTTGGCCTTTCAATATTTTATCGAACCTGCTCAATTGATGAGCTTACAAGTCCCCAATTCCCAAGCGATTTCATTAAGGAAATCCATGCCAGACTTTATATTTCCATAGGGTAATCTAGTTTCATTCATTCGGTTGAAGAAGCCAAAAATAATAGAAGCATAAAAAACGATCCTGTGATATTGGCGGACATACTAAAACAACGATAAATCATAGAAGTAAATGATGAATGATATGAAAGCTATCATTGAAGGTTTTTTTTTTTGTTGGTGGGAAATCGTCGAATGACGTCTCCCGCGTGTCAGAGTTTTACTGACTAAAACCTACCCGTGTTCCTTCGGTTGCCCATATGCCAGGGCCACGGTATCTCTTTCGAACAAATCTTGGGACCCTGGCAGGATCATTAAAGGTATTAGAAGTAAAGCGAATAATGATTTAGCATTGAAATAATCATAGTGTGCGAATTTAAAACAAATGGCTAAGGATAAAACGAAGTCAAAGTTCATTGCATTTTATTTTTTATCTATAAATGCCCAGTTACGAAAGACCTTTTGGTAGGTTGAGCAAGGACAGTATGCTCAATCAGGGCATGAACTTGAAGGTTCAAGATTCACAGAGGACTCCGCCCTGGAGTGGAAATGTGATGCTGTCCCACAAACAATGCAGTACATAATACCGTGTCCAGCGTTTCCTTGTGTCTGCACTACAGGAATTGAATAACGTTATTGAAAGTGCCAAGCACGTAGCCAAATTTTGAGCTGACTGTAATCTGAAGGCAGTAGGCTGAGTAGGCTTCAGTACTCGCTCTTTGACAGTCGAATATAATAGTTTTATTCAAGCACTTCCACCATCGCCTTTCTTCACAGTGATTGGTGTCCAGTTGAAAGCCACAGCTCATTGTGCGACCCATAGCACATCGTGTTTAGATTGCTATCGACACGCTAAGAAGAACTTGAAGCGATATTTTGCGTATCCCATAATGAAAATTGAAAATAATTGAACAAGCTAGTTTAATACATATTATTGTTACACTGAAATCAAGTTGCGCATGCTCTGCCCCACACCTTTATTGTGTAACACTCTATCAATCAGTATCTATATTCTTTTGATGGATGTTGCTAATCCATTGCTTCATATGTTCGAAAAAATTGTCTGCCCAACACCGTAAATAATGCAATGAATATAGTTGTACTGCCGAAAAGCCATTTTTAATGTTAGTGTGTTTCGAAATTACCTCTCTGTTTACGTAAAAACCTAATTAATTATCATCATCAGCAGCCTATAACGTTCCCACTGCTGGGACATAGGCCTCCTCTTGGTAAGAGGGAGCGGGCCATAATCTACCACGCGGGCCCAGTGTGGGTTGGTAGATGTCACATGTCTTCGAATTTTTGGTTCTAAGACATGCCGGTTTCCTCACGATGCTTTTCTTCACCGTTTTGAGAGCAGTGGTGATGAAATAATTTAAACAAAGTAAAGCACCTGCTTGGGTTCGAACTCACGACCTACTACTCGTAAGCCACCACTCTCGTTACCACTGGGCCACCACTGCAAAAAAAAACCTAATTACGCAGCTATAATAAGCGATCGATTGAGGAAGATAACAACAACTAGTCTCTAATTACATGAGACTAGTACTGACTGGTCACGCTGAATAGACTACCAGTATCTGCGATGAAGATATAATCGACCGCATAGTTTGCATCAATTCACACATTTTAAACAAAGCCCCTATTGTACCTGCTACTCAAGGGTATAACAACCATCTTGTCTATTCTATCTGGTGCAGGACAGGCCTGTCTTTGTTCGGGTCACTTTCCTAGCCGTTAATGTGCGCCACATGTGACCTGTAATATTTCTAATGTCGTCGACCGACCGTATATATAGGGGCCTCCCACGCTTTCGTTGTTGACCCCACTCAATATTATAGAGAGGAAAGTTTTGTTTGTATGCTAAGGGTAGGGCATAAAAATGGCAAATACGATTGATGTGAGACCTTTATGGCGTCGCTTAATTTAGCTACCGAAGTCCCGACCGTCGTAATTCGCCCGGGGCCCATGGAATCTACCTAGGGGACTGTAATTATTCAATAATGTTGTGAGGTCGGTTGGTAGCAGTATTTTGGGACATTGAAATGCGGATATTATTTTACAACATCGAACTTTGTTATTATTGATTCGATCAATAGAACATAGTAAGTTTCCATTTGTATTTGTATGGCTGATTTATGTAACAATAATCTATATTTATGTAACAGTGAATCTTAATAAGTTCAATCTGTTTTGTAACTGCATTTCCTACTCCTATATTTAATGCATGCCGTGGCAGCCTTTAATTAAGGCTACACCATAATATGTTCTAGAATATAAGTGCTTTATAACAAGTATATTTTGGTGTAAGCTTTGTTGGTTGTCCTTAAATAGTAGAGACTATTTGTCTCAGTTTTTTTGTTTACATTATATCTCAGTTGATACTTAGATATTTTCTATCTGCAAGGTTCTTAGATTCTAGAATCTCAAGAAGTATTAAGTGTCACTCACTACATTTCCGTTCAAGGCTGGATAACTTACTCGTACTTGGCGTGACTTAGGCTAACGCAATTATGTGGTTACTATGAATAAATTGTTACATGCGTACCTTACCTGTACGTACTAATTACAGTAATTGGGGCAGTCAGAAGGCTATTCATGTTTGGTTACTATGGGATTAATGTAACTCAGACAAAATTCTTTGTTACAGATTTTCGAGGTTCAAGACTGATCAGGTTCTTTTAAGGCATACTGCACCGAACCTATATAAATAGGGATAAGGGCGGAAAGAGGATCTCAGAATATTAGAGGCTTTGAGAAATTGGGTACAGGTCCCCTGGCGATCCACTGAGCTGACCTGTGCCCGATATGAACAGTATGATCGATATCATGTTGCCAAGACTACGGAAATCAAAGTAAACGAAATGATAAGGCTAGCAGAAGACGATAAGCCCTGAAGCTTTTTGATCAAGAAGTCTTCAGTCTTGGAGTCACGAGCCGTATTACATAAGCTAAAGACAAACAGGACCAAGTTATCAGCGACAAGAATTATTCAAGTTTTTGTTACGTGCAACTTGTACATAATGATGCCTCTCGCTATTCTAACAAACAAGGATCTAAATATCATGAAAACTTTTAATATAAAAACAAACATATTCTTCTGACGTTGCGAACGATGTTCTATATTTTACGACCGATATTTTCCCGAGAACAACATAAACCACAGGTCTAAAACAAAGCATTGAAAAGCGTTGTTTAATGAAAACTCAAGCAATCAGTTCCAGCAATTTTCGAGATTTACGCGAGCATTAAGATAAACGGACATTGAGAGCACACGAGTCGACATTGTGATTGAATGCCGACTCACATGAATGGAATTAGAAAGAAGTAACAATCTCAAATGGGAATATTTATGATAAGACCGGTGTAGGTATATGATTGACGGTCGTGAAATAATCGTGTGGGTACTGTAGCATCCCCTCATCGCGTGACGTGGGCCGTGATTGTACCTACACTCGTACGTTCACATCATCGAGACAGATACGAATAGACAGTTAATTTTGTATGTAAACATACCTACGTTGCATAATATTTATATGGCATATGCTATTTTTCTCTCTTCACGAGCGCACTGTGAACATAAATGTTCTGCTTGTTTGGTAGTGCAATAAAGATTATGAGAAACAAACTGTATTGTATAGCAGGATGAAGGGGATTTTATTAGAAAATAATAATGAATGAATAAATGAAATGGATCTATCCCAGCGTGGTTTGACCGAATCAAACGAGCTCGAAGATTTACAAAAGCCCCTGAGGCCTCATGTTTCACTGTGCCACAGAGGCTATTGCATATCAAAAAGTAGACCGGTGCCTTTAGGATTGGCAAGTATAGCGAGCCTACCGGATATGCATCCTAGAGCATTGGACTGGTGGAGAGACGGGTGGTTTTTACCTATAGGGGGATCTGTTCACGACTTCGTCGCCATGTTGATTCAGGGCGACCTTCATTGTTTAAAATATTTTTATAAGTAGATTTTAAAAAAGAAAAGCTTTTATCGCGCATTGTCACGAAACGTGTGTGCCAAATTTCAGCTCGATAGCTTCAGTGGAAGTTGGGTGAAATATTGATTGCAAAGTTTCAGGACACGTGAAGGCTTTAATCCTACTAATATTTCAAAATCAAAATCAAAAGTCATTTATTCAAACTAGGCTGAGAGTCAGCACTTTTTGAACGTCAAAGTTACAAAAGACAGTCCCCCCAAAACGCCCGCCCTTCGACACTTCCTAGTGCTTTAGCTGGGAAGAAGAAGTGGCGGAACAAACTCCCCAGCAGCACAGCTGTCTGTTAAGTTAGAAGAACTTGATTCTATACAATATCGTGTAAGTAATTAATATTATAAAACAAAACAAAACATACATTATTCGCCATATGTCAGCTAGCACACGCCAATATACGAACAAAACATTGAAAAGTAAACTCAAGCTGAAATAAATAATAAAACAAAATCGTAAACAGAACGTAAAACTTAAATAAAGCCTCCAGGCATAAAGGGCGTGCCCGCTTACATATTCAACGACGCAAAATGATACATATACATACATTGATGCATATAGCTAAGTTGAAGTTACAATAGTTAAACTAGGACCTCCGGAGTAAAAGTAAAATAACAGTTAATACAAATAACAATAACAAAAACCATGGTCAGCAAGTCGACCAGTCACCACAAGCAGCACCCGTTCACGAGCATAACGCAAAGGTCAGCCATTACCCCCCTCGCCATATTTGAGGGAAGGTGGTAACCCGACCCCCGACGCTACCGCAAGCAGTGACATCTAAGGGAGCATGACGAACTTGCTGCCGGTTGGTCAGGCTAGAATATTATGAACAGCTGACGAGGTCGCTAGCTAACTACATGTTGCAATACAACTCATTTAAAATCATTGTAATGAGTAGATTATGTCCACAATAAGTGAAATTAAAAGAAAATAAAAAATAATTAACAAAATCAGTTAAATAAAAATAAAATTAAAAAAAACAATTATATGAACTACCCATATAAACTGTCAGTAGGAAAGCTAATTCTGGATTGAAAGAACATAAACATTGTCTTGAGTTAATCACAGCGACCAACTATTCTTATCGTTTAAGTAGTCGTTGATAGAATAGTATGCCTTTGAACAAAGGTTGGATTTTACTTTAGGCTTAAACTCATTATACTGCAAATCTAGCAAAGCAGAGGGCAGCTTGTTATAAAAGGTAATACCAAGACCAACAAAAGAATTATGAACCTTATGAAGCCGGTGAAAAGGAACACGTAGTTTGTCCTTATTTCTAGTATTAATGTTATGAATATCACTGTTTTTAGTGTACAAGTGTATGTTTTGCCTAATATATGAGATATTATATTAATATTATACATGTGAAAGTTTTTGAGGATGTACTGATGTTTCTTACTCTTTCACGCACTAACTGCTGAAGGAATTTAAAAATAAGTAATAGTTTTAAAAAAACTAAAAAACACGCTTCCTTAGGTTTTTTTAAACTATTTTTTTTTTAGTATGTTTCGAATTTTTTGACGTATGTCAGCGTAGTTTTTGAAGACAATTTTTTGCTGTCCTGGTAACCCTGGCAAAGATAATGGCACATGAAATTATTGCATTGTCATCGGTCTTTGACAGGTGTGCAAAGTTTGAATGAAATCTGGTCGTTTAAAGTGGGTCAAAATCGCGCTACAAGGAGTCGGTTACAAATTACAAACATATAAGTGAAGCTAATATAAAGCGTGTAAAAAGGCAGACGAGAGTGGAAACGATGCCCTACCAGGACATCTATACTTAATATTTAATATACTTAATATACTTAATACTTAATAATATTATAAAGCTGAAGAGTTTGTTTGTTTGTTTGTTTGTTTGTTTGATTGAACGCGCTAATCTCAGGAACCACTGGTCCGAATTGAAAAATTATTTTTGTGTTGGGTAGCCTATTTATCGAGGGAGGCTATAGGCTATATAACATCACGCTACAACTAAGAGGAGCGGAGCAGTAATGAAAAATGTTGCGAAAACGGGGAAAATTTATTCCTTTTGAGAGTTTCCGTTGCGTGCGCTGCGTAAACGGTTAAAGTAACGCAAAAATCAGGTATGACGGAATTGTTCCTTTTAAAAAGTTCTAAAAAAAAGTCCGCGAGAGCATATGTCTATCTTTTAAGGTTGACTCACTATAACTCAAAAGGAGCGAGCAGCAACGAGCAGGCAAATCGATGCGACTGGAAGGGTCAGGGGAGCAAAAATTTGACGCGGACGAAGTCGCGGGCAGAAGCTAGTAAATCATAATAATAAAAAGCCAGGAAAGCGGATAGGTTAGGATCGTAGCAGGTGGCGTTTTATAATTTCTGCCTATCCCCATGGGAAAAGGCAAAAGTTTATGTTACATATTTGATTTAAAGGGTCTGTCGTCGTCGCTAGTATGATTGTACCAAACGAACCTGAGTGTGATAGGTAATAGATGCTCAGCACAGTTGAGCTCAAAATTGACCCTGTTAATTTTGCTGCCGGGTCGCGTGATTGTTCGAAAGAGATACCGTGACCCTGGCACATGGGCAACTGAAGGAACACGGGTGGGTTTTAGTCAGTAAAAGTCTGACATGCCCTCCCGCTCCGCCCAGAGTGGGAGAAGTCATTTGATGATTTCCCATACAAAAAAAAACCCTGTTAATTTTCGTCTACGATGCCTATTAAATGTCTTTTCTTTCGTATTGTTCGTCGAATCCTTGAGCTTTTTAAGTTCGGAGTTGAGCTGCATAATAAATGCGTGTACTGACTGGACAGGTCCACCCAGTCTGTGTGGTTATTTCCTAAAAAGACCATGTAGGACAAAATGGTCTTCACGTGATCTGATCAAGATTATATCTGGCCTATAAAAGATACTGTGACTCCGAATTTGTTTCGGGCTTTCTTCTCAGAGTAGTCAGATTTGAAACGCCGACCTCATCTGGTTTTAAAATATGATTGACGTGTGTGTGTACAAACCTACCTACAGAAACAAAATAATTTATCTTTAATGTGATGCGTAGACCCTTCATTGATAATCTGGAAAGTTTCTAGTTTAATCTGAATTCATTTGACCTATCTCTTGTAATGGGTCAGAAGTTTTTAGACTGATGATATTAGTATCAGTTATTAAGTTAACCAGATCAAGTTATTTATCACTATTGCTTCTGCGTATTGAATTTCATCTCGGAACAATCTATGGTACGGAAAACCGCTGGATGCCCAAGCGCAAGACCGGTTTTCCTAACGTTGCTTGGAGGATGCCTATATCCAGCAATTGACTAACTACGCTGATGATAGTTATGAAAGGTATATTCTAAAAATTGGTTGATGACCAAGTAAATTTCAAGAATTTCCTGACTCGAATGGTAGCTGCAAGATTATCGCAGAATCGGGTCACAATAAATTGCACACGAGCAGTAGCGGTCCGGTGGTATCGGCGCCGACTAAAGAGTTGTGATCGTAGGTTCAAAACCCGGCGGAAGGTTTACCTTGTGTAAATATTTTCAACACCACTGCTCTAAAAACGGTGAAGGAAAACATCTTGAGGAAACCGGCATGTCCTACAGCCAAAAATTCGAAGATGCGTGACATCTACAAACTCGCACTGGGTAAATTACAGCCCACGCCCTCTCGAAGAGAGGAGGCGTACTAGCCTGTGCCCCTTGTAAATATTATACCATTATACTTAGGAACATTATAGGCTGACTATGCGGGTCACTATATTAACCGCTGATCGCAACAATATGAACCGTGAAGTTTGTTGGTAAATTGGATATTCGACACCTAGTTAATTTGCAATAGGTAGCGACAGTTTTGAACGTAGATACTAATAAAACATAATAATACCTTTGTTTGTTTTTATCAACAGCACGATACGGTTAATTTTGTATGTAAACAAGTAAACATATGTCACACAATTAGCTTTAGTTTTCTGTAACGAATTTTAAATGTTTGTTGATGAATTATGTGTCCGTGTCGTGTCAGGAAAACTAACATTGCGGACATTTTATTTTCACCATGTTATTATCAGTAGCGTTATTAAAAACATGTTTACGCGCGTAAAATTTTATGGTTTATGCAAACCATCAGATAAGCAATGAAACCAACAGAAGTTTCATTGCATAACTGATGGTTGTTAAAATCAGGAGCGAAATAGGTCGGCGTGAATCCTGAAAGACAGTAAATTTGCTAGCTTGAAGTGAATATGACGCTCAGATAGCGCAGCGTAAACGTTCGCAAAACGTCTTTATGATATGTAGGGTAGGGACCCTTCACGGCGACGGCAACTTAGGGAAGTCGCCGTTTACATGGACGTAATAGAACCGCGGTGGAATTTTTTCACGAACTGGATCTACGGGTTCATCGATCAGGACTAAGCTATGCTTGCCGCGGTTGGTACATGGACGGGTGACAACCTGTCTTACTATGGGGTATCGTATTAAGCAGTAACTGGGTTGTGGAGGTCAGATAGGCAGATGCTCCATGTAAAATACTGGTACTCAGCTGCATCCAGTTTGACCCTAATATATTTGGGAAAGGCTAGGCAGATGATGACATATATTAGTATAAAATTACCACATAAACACTTGTTGAGTTATTGTAAGTTTGGAGATAATTGGATTCTTATCAAAACAGTTCATTAATAATATGGTGTAGTAACCTAGTTATCGTGAAACAGCTATTGTTACATATATGTAGGTACTATAATGTGATTTATCATGCATACTATATTCACTTCATTAATGTGTTGTGAAATTCATTTGTATTCAATGAGTGTAACTAATTATAGCTTAGGTTCCGCAGGAATCCGATGGACGCGGGAAGCACAAAACCGGTCGAAGTGGCGGAGCTTGGGGGGGGCCTATGTCCAGCAGTGGACGTTTTACGGCTGAAATAATGATGATAGCTTAAGTTTAATTTTACATCAAGTAATAGTACACTGGTAGGTACTTCGCCCGCGACTTCGTCCTGTAATATATAGCTTGTAGCTTCTGCCCGCGACTTCGTCCGCGTTAAGTTTCTTGTTCCCTCGACCCTCCCCGTCGCATCGAATCGCCTGACCGTGCAAGGTCTTCGTAAGTGATATCATCTTTCTTTCTGCGCGGTTCCTAAGGGTCCTAGCGTGATGTTTTATAGTCTTTAGCCTTCCTCGATAAATGGACTACCCACACCAAAATATTTTTCAATTACAATTGAAAAATATTTCGCGCTAATCTCAGGAACCAGTAGTTCCTGAGATTAGCTAGTTGAATCCCTAGCCAAACGATACACAGCCTCGAGCCTTACACTAGAATGTCATAACGCATTAGAACGGGTAACAGTTTCTAATCGCAACAAAGTGACACTGCTATGGATAAAAGGACACAGTGGATCATTAGGCAATGACGCTAATGATGAACTGGCCAGAAAGGCATCCAGCGCATCAGTCTGCGGCCCCGAGACCATCGTGCCCATCCCCTTCAACCAGCTATGCAGGTGACTGCAGGAATTTACCCACTCACAAGCGGAGAGCTGGTGGACGTCGGCACCAGGCTGCAGGCAGTCCAGGGAAACTATGCCATCCCCGGATGGCAGGCTAACCAGACGTCTGCTACGCCTGGACAGGGATGGTCTGCGTCTGATGACGGGCACCATCACAGGACACTGCCCGCTAAACAAACACTTTTACACGATAGGCATAACGGACAGCCCCCTGTGCAGGGCCTGCATGGAGGCTGAGGAAACCGTTGCGCATGTACTCTTCGAATGTACAGGCGTCACCCAGATTAGGACAGATACCCTAGGGACACCCAAATCTTACACGGACGTTCTTAGCAGACCAGGAGACATTACTAACTTCTGGAGGGAGGTGGGCTAGTTGGAGTAAATACCGACGGCCGCCATGGCCCACGCACAATGGTCCACTCAAAGGACTAAGTGCAGAAACCAAACCCCCATAACGTAAAACATAGCTAGTTGAACCAAACAAACAAACTCTTCAGCTTTATAATATTAGTATAGATGTTACTCTGGAATAATGTAGCTTTTTGTAGGTAAAAGATTTTTTTTTAAATTGGTTTTGTAGTTTTTGAGTTTATCCATTACAAACTATGAAATCTTTCTTATTTATAATATTAGTGGAGAGTAAATTACTAAAATGGTTCTTGAATAAACAATTTTCATTAAAATTCATTTGATAACTCATAAATGTTTTTTTTTTTATTCAAGATAGTTAATTCATTTAAAAAATACATACATTACAATGTAATTATTTAAATATTATTTTATTTGCATATTTTACAAATTACTGTGTTTATGTATTTACATAGGTACTTGAGGATGATGATGTTTTTTTAAACAATAATCAGAAAAATATAATGTTTATGTCATCTGTTTTAGGCAACAGTTGGGAAACAATCTATGCTAATAGGTATAACAAAGCCAAAAAAGTTGTTTGATTTCGTTTGAATGCAAAATCACTGTAACAATTAATTGTATTTGAAAAATTATTTTTGCAATTGATAGCCTAATTCTTGAGGAATATCACACTACGACCCTCAGGAGCCGAGCAAAATCATTTTTTTATCAGAAAGAACACTATGTGATAATGTAGAGAAAGCAGAGGTGGCCGATGGAAGGGACATGGTGGGTGGGGGCCAAAATTTAATGCAGAAAAAATTGCAGGCAGAAATTAGTTTTATCATAGGATCAATAAATACTGATTTTAGAGGAAATTTTAAAAGCACACACAAATAAACTACAAATGAAACAATAACAGTATTTAAATAATAAATTGTGATAAACTAAATAGCAGTAATATTTTTTTAATCAAAACTTATTTTGGTATCAATTTCTTTCAAATGTTATATTCCCATTACAACTAACTCTAGTTAATATGACCATATTTGCTGTTCTCCTACTTTTCAAATTCATTTTAAATATTTAAATATTATGTTCATACTTTATGGACTGTATTATGTTAGTTTTAATTTGAGTGCAACACTTTATCGGGGGCTGGAAAACATTAATAACTACTAATACTATTGCTTATCAATAGATTTGTTTTCTAAATTAAATTTGGAGGGTAGTTAAATGATAACATTCAAAATAAACACTGATTACGCAGAATTTATTAATGCTTGTTTTAAGCTGTAAGTGGTATATTTTTTATGACCAAAAAAATATATTATGACATATTAAAATTGTGAAAGATACAGCACCAACCCAACTTGAATGTAACAATTGAACTTAAATAAAAAACATAAAAAGACTGTAGCACTAAAATTGTGACGACCGTTTTATTGTCCGGCCATTCTTCAGTTCCCATGAACAATAACAATAGTAACGAGTTTTGCGATCGTGTACAATAAAATATTTTTTAATGTTTTACTATAAATAGAAAATGCGAAACAGCACTCACCGTCGTAGGCACATAGGCCCTGTTCGCGGTGGCCTTCTCATTCATCCATTTCACAGACTTCAGCTTCTTCCACGGAAGATCATAGTGGAAATAAATCTTACTTTCATTGAACTTAGATTTAAATTTCATTATTATCACAGAAAATAAGCTTAGAACGTCACCCATTTATACGTTATTTCTGTATGGCAGCTGAATACTAAATGGTCATGAGACCAACAACTGCACGCTTAATTTTAAATAGATGTTAACATTCATGTTAGTAATTCAATTTACATTTTTCTTGATTTAAAACACATTATTCTATCTTTTTAATTTTACAACCACCTCGGTCGATGCGATATGACGGAATGAAATGACAACATGTGTCAAACACACGAATTGACAGCAAATCGTACAATGACAATGCTTCAGGGTGGCAAAGCACAAAAATCATTAAGCTATTCGTACACTAGCGTTGTTGCGTTTACGTATAGCTTCAGGGCTTTTGTGCTCTAACAATATTGCCAACGCTGCCAAACTCAATCATAACTTACGTCATACAAGTGAGAAAAATATGATCAACTGAAGCCGTTCTGTGGATCATATTTTCTTATTTGTTTATCGATACCAAGTTCCTTAATCAATAAATACTACTAAAAACATATTTAGCCTGTGTATACCCCATACCATACCCTACTTAACTTTGACTTTTAGTATTTCGTTTAGAAACTCCAGCAGTGTTGAAAACGTTCCAATCGTCAAAATGTTGCTGTGGGTCGTTACGTGATTTCCCTGAACCGGAGACCCCTGCCAGGCTACCTGTTAGCAGACGAAAATGACCCCATTCTCCTAGACTAGGCCACACTCAGGTTACACGTGGTCTACTCGAAACAACTGAACTCCTCACTCACAAAACGCATACCTCGGGGCGTGGCGTGTTCTAAGTTACTATTGGCACGTCACGCCACGCAAATGCAGACATGCATATCTACAAAGACGCTAAACTCACACGTGCGTTCGCAGGCGGGTTCGCGTTTCACGTTGACAACGGGCGGTGGTACACAATACAATACCGCCCACACACACGACGACTCCTTAGCCCGGACCGACATACACCTAGTCTGTAGGAGCGTTGAGTTGGCACCTCACTCGATGGTCATCGCCCACCGGGCCTCCTCCGGGAAACTGGGGCTTCGCCTGGTGGTGACAAACCGAATAGGGGTCGTAAAGAAAGCGGCGTTGTGACATCAATGTCGTGGCGCACCTATAAAAAAACGAATAGCAATCACTCACATTGACGCGCGTTTGTGCGTCGCCAGTTCCCAGATCTATTTCGATCCATTCCGACTTAACACTTTCAGTGCCGAGCACCCGGCTCCCGTGTCGAACGATAATTTGTTCGCATGCCGACAACTCGCATCCGAGTCCTACATATAAATAGTTATAAGTGTCTTGTGACCATGCCGAGCACCCGCCTACCGGGTACAAATTATTACGTACTACTAGGGTTGCCAAAATAAGCTGAAGGTTTAAAACAAAGGTGTCGGTTCGTTTTTATGGAGCTTAAAGTTTGAAAACACAGGCGTCAACTAAGTATTTAAACTGTTCGTTTTTATGGAGCTAAAAGTTTGAGAACACAGGCGTCAACAAAGTATTTAAAAACAAAAGAAGGCAAATGTTTCAATTTTTTCCTTATCTGCACGTGTTTTATTGCGGTAAAGACCATCGCTGAAGGTATAAACAATAAGAACAAAGGCGTCGGTTCATTTTTGTTTTAATAATTCACTGATCTTAGATAATTACTTGAGGCGAATCGCTTGAGCGAGTCGTAACCCGCGAAAATCAAGTTTTCTTATGTTTTGATAAATTTAATTTCGCGGATACAAATGCGGAGGCACCTTAGAGATATCCTGTAAGGTTCTCTTGGCGTAAGAGATATGATTTTTTAATAACCAGGAAAACAAACAAAAATACATAAAGAAAGAACAGTGTTCAATAAAAAAAAAATGGCGTTCGACAACCCTACCTGGCAGGCTGGTTGTGGGCGTGGCTTACTGAACTCGGATTCGGGTGCTGCGGCCTGGGGTTCCCGTTACGTAACCATCACGCTGATGGACTCAACAGATGGGTTGTTATAGATTTGCGTCACACATTTTATGGCATGCCAATTTTTTTGCAATTTACGTATTAGCAGTGAAAGTGAAGGCAGTGCTTGACTTCGGCCTGCGGCTAAGGATATAAATCACATTAAATAATTTATTGTTTGTTTCATCGGCTCGAGATCGAGAGGACTGACTGTTGTACGATACATCGAAGAAGTGTTCGAAGGACATAATATCCTTTGAGCACTTCTTCGATGTATCGTACAACAGTCTGAGGTCGCTTGAGCTGCATGGGAAAAGAATTTCTTCGTAAACGACAACTCCAGATCGCTAGAACAGTTCGCAACTAGATGGAAGATATTGAAATCACCACGATTGCGGCCAGCGCATAGTCCTCATCCGTTCACAATCCGATTCCGCCCGGATCCTATGCGTCTTTAATAACTTCAAATTGAAATGGAAGAACAGAAAGAGTGAAAGGAAGAAGCGGCCACATTTCGTTTTAAAATGAATGCGGCTCATGAAACACCAATCAAGAGTTATGTTGGCCAGGGAACCAAACACTTTGATAATAAAAAATTTGAACAATAATTTTGTTTGATTTTTTAGATAACTGCGCATTTCATTGCTCTCAAGTGTATATTGCAAAGGTCCTATCATACAGGTTCTTTGTAGAACCAAGTTTTCTTTCTACTCAAAATGATGAGGTTCATGATTTTGTGAAAATTATTAATAAACCTTATCAAATTCTTAATTTAAAAGCCGGTTGCAGCCCAAGAGCTAAGCTGGGTTAGTTTAGGTTAACTTGCACCCTGGTGGCGGACTGGTAGGACAGGCTTTTACGCCGTACCGCCTCGCCACCGTCGAGGCGGTCCGGCCAGTACTCGGACACTGGCTCAGGAGGAGGCACGGCTTTTCTTTTTTCTGGATTGGAAATCATCAGAGGGTGGACAACGCCTTCTTCCAGACCCCCTAAATGGGTCCAGGGGTGACGGATCTAGGGACATCCGTCGCCCCCTATTCCTTAGGACCCGAGATTTTTTGATTCTTTCTGATGTATGGGGAGGAGTTTAACTCCTCACTTCCCCGCAACGTGAAGAGGCACGCAAAGGCGGGCCGGCACCAGTCGGGGATCGCGGAAGACATATTGGTTCCTGTGGTCCCCGACGTAGGTGTGGGACGGAACACCGGGGTGGTTTTAGTCAGTAAGTCCGACAGAACCCTCCGCCCATTTTATGAGTATGAGACTAGCTCTTGACTAGCCCTTGGTCTGTAACCAACCAAAACATGCCACATTTTTTGTTAGCCACCACTGTCCCACTCCTGGGCAAAGGCCTCCCTCCACTCCTTCCATCTTTTGTGAGCCCGCACATACTCCTTCCAGTTTTCATGGAATCTGTCCAGCTCATCTCGCCATCTCGCGACCCCGACTCACTAGTCATTAGCCTTTTTAATTTTAGGTATTTAAATCAAACACCTCTTAAATTATTTGTTTTACTTATACTTAAATACTTATTATAATATATATTCAATATAAGTAACTAGCTGTTAACTAGAACTTATCCTCAAACAGTTGGAGGAGTCTCTTTATTTCTGCTATTCTTGCCGCTTGTGCTTGCACAGGGATCATAGCTTGAGATACCTCTTCTCCCTTCGCTAGAATTGTATACATACTCTTGATATTATTATCCATGGCATCACACGTCTTGCCAACTGCATCTTTATACACCTCCATGTTCTCTGCAGTAAGTGCAGAATTTGAGTGGAGTATACTAGAAAGGTTTTCAATTAAATTATCTACTGATTGAGCAATCCTCTGTGCTTCATATTCTAGGTCATGTAAGACTGTTATGTCTATCTGTCCAATCTGAGGCGCCAGTATTTGTTTGTATAACTTCCCTGAAGGTGTACTGGAGCGAGATGCACTAGAACTACCAAATACTGGTGTTTCACCTCTCTTTGCTATTGGGCTTGATATTTTTATTTTGAATTCTAAGTCATCTGCTACATAGTGTGTCATATCTCCTTCCTTTCTCACATGTCCATCTAAATCCAAGGGAAGCTTTTCTTGTTTCCGGTTTTCTGATGGTAAGTCATAGGGTCTTGACGGACCTGCCATCCTCTCCTGTTCCTCAGGCTGGCCCTGGTCAGAATGGAACGATATCTCGCTATACGATGCTGTCATTCTTGCAGATATTTCCTCGTCCAGGTCAATCTCTGATTGCTGTTTGCTTATTGAGTTATTTAATATTTCTTTCTCTTCTCCCAATTGAGAAACTAAGTCAGGATATTCCGCCATCGTAAAATCTGAAACCATAGTTACATTTTGGACTATTAAAATAAATATTTAATAGATTACCTATCGGATGTAATGATACAACTTGTGTATTTATCAGCAGGTGTATGAACAAACACTAATGACACGTAAACTAATGAAGATACATAGCAACTTACAATTTAATTACTACTAGTGTTAAAGATAAGGAATTTCTCTTATAATTATCACTATAAATAAATACATAATAACACCATTTTAAATATATCTAATTCCAAGACGATGTCAAAAACATTGAATGCAAAAGACAAGTGGTTTTGACGTTTAGTGATGTACGGAAAAATATTGGTAAAATTCGATGAATTCGAATCTAAGATGGTTTCGGAAAAATTGCTCATTCTAAATGAGTCATGTCAAAATTAAAGCTATGAAAGCGTTGCTATCACATAGCGGCCTCAAAATGATGTTCTTTTTTTAGGGTTCCGTATCTCAAAAGGAAAAATCGGAACCCTTATATTTTTAATGCAAATTATAATTATGAACCACCAAATAAGTCCCACTAAACGCACGACGACATCTCGAAGTTGGCGGGATGAGCTTGACTCCTACCAAAAGGCACTAGCAAAAGACAGAATTCTGTGGAAAAGGGAGAGAGAGGCCTTTACCCTACAGAGAGATAATACAGGCTAGTTAGATTAGAATATAAAGATCTACCGATGAATATTACACTTTTTCATGACGGCCGTTATTTTGAGCTCAACAAATGAGAATATTAAGGGATCACATACCCTGCCGGGGTCGCGAGATTGTTCAAGCGAGATACCGTGCGTGGCCCCGGCACATGGGCAACTGAAGGAATACGGGTGGGTTTTAGTCAGTAAAAGTCTGACACGAAGAGCGGGAGAAGTCATTTGATGATTTCCAATCCAGAAAAAAAAGGGATCACATGAAGCACTTGTTTTTTTTTCATCTTATGAAAATTAAGCTTTATAGCCAAAATAAAAAAATATGTGTTATTTGCCCGCATATAGCTATTTGGATGGATAGAATACTCTTTAACTATGTACACCATGAAAGTTACCTATTCCACAGATTTAAATGTAGAAATTTTAAAGCGGTTTTAGGCGTTATCGTGACGTACACGTAGTGCTATCAGTTCCCAACACTATAGAAGAAAGTCAATAATTTTTGAGGGCCGGTCCTAAGAGTATTATTATTTTTGAAATAATAATCCTATCCTTGTAGTTCTGGCTTTGTCCGAAAATACTTTCATACAGAAAGTTCATTAGTATTCTTTTATGGAATACCCTTAAACTAATCGATCACCACATACAATTTTATCGACTAATCATGAGAATAAGAGATTTTAAAGGCAGCAATAAATTTAGAAAAGTATTATTCTATTTACTTAGTCTATAAACCATAACAAAACAATCAATAAAGTTTTAATAATATCAATAACAGACTGTTCGTGGACGGAGTCCATTCATTTAAGTCAAAATTCTACGTACTAGTGTACAACTTTGAGCATGACTGCGGAGAATTGAACGAAATTTTCACAATGCGATTTTCTGCAAGCCAAAAGAGTATCGACAAACTGCAATGCTCACAACGATGTTATCCCCTAACAATTTGAAAAATGACAAATTTGCGGGAATTTTTGACAGTTGTCAATAAAAACATCGTGAGTTGTGAATTTCGTTTCGTATCAGTTTAATTCATTGATTTTTCATGGTTTTATTTAATGAAATAGTTTTTTATTTTAATCTAAAGTGTATTAGAGAACACGGTGCGTTCGATTGGTGAGTTATCAACTGTAAAAGTAGCTGGGAGCAGAAGTACATTGTTCATTTAATATGGCGCTGTGTAACGACATGTGCGGGTGATAACGCTCGTCCTTTGTCGTGCTAGTTTTCTATTTTGAGTGTAAAACATTTGTGTTGTTAATGATTTACGAGTTGCGTGTGTTTGTAACGTCGTAGGGCTGTTACATAACGGATTTTGGGTCTTGTATGTAAAGTTACGACACAGCTACTGCAATGGTGAAAACCCGTCGCAGTAATGGAGAAAACGGGGAGGTTGACGATGGGAATTACGCTATGAACGACGTGAGCATCGTGACTGATGAGAAGGTGACGTTGTGAAGCCATTCGTTTGTTGTGCAGTGGTTTGGTATCAAGGCTTTGTATGCTACACTTTGTACCAACTTCCTGTCCCTGTTTCCCTGTAGGTACTTGATTGTCGTGAGTGCACGTCAATGCATGCGCTTTTAGTGCTTATTGTTGGGAATATATAGTTGTTATGAATACAGCTGGGGTTTTGTAGTGCACAAGTTGTTCCACTTTTAGTTACTTAAGCCTACAAGTTATATGAATGTGTAATATTTAATTGTTGTAGGTATATCTATATGATTTTGCATAGCAATGATGTCAGAATTCTTAAGTATGTTATATAAATATGAATGTTATACTATGGACATCCAAATGCACTGTAATACAGCTACACTCAGTTATTACAGTATGTCTATAGTGATGTTTGCATCACTGATGCCATTCAATTCTACAGTCTGTAGAGTTGTTGTGAATTAGAATGAAGATGTTATTTGTTGACATTCTTGTTAGAACTATTTAAATTCTAAAGAATATGAAAGTTTTACTTATATTGATGAATGAAGATATTAACATAGCATTTGACTCATATATTGATTCCAGTATTCAACTAAAAATTTAGGTTAAACAAACCAGAAGAAGTTTCAAAACTTACTAAGTTCAATTATCAGTCAAAAAAGGTTAAAAATATATTAAGGTATGATTCATACACTAATAATGCAGCTTAACTTGAATACAGTGATCCTAGTGTGAGTTTTTTTTAACCATCTTGACTTAACACATAGAACAAGTTTGGCACTCCCATTGGCCCTGGATTAGTGAAGGGCCACACTAGGGCCTCAGAACCACCATTGCGCAATGACAATATAACAATAACTTTCACAGCTGTCCTCAATCAATGAACAGAGCCATAATAACTAAACATAAAAATAGTATAAACTTACATCCGTGTGGGATTTCTTATTGACATAAATGACAAACTTTCATACAGAGTTACACACCCTATTTAACCCCTTAGGAGATAAATTTTCTAAAATCCTTACTTAGTGCTCACCTTCGATAAGTAAGGCACTCTTGTGCAAAATGTCCACCTCCTCAACTCGGCAGTTAAGGCTCTGCGTAGTCCATCGGTGAATGAATAAGTGATTTTAAGATTTTCATTAACTTAGTACATAGTTTAAGAGTAGTGTTGACCCAGTTGTAACGGCCCCAACAGTTGTATGTTGTAGGTTCGAACCCAGACAGGTGCTTTTTGTGAATTATTTGATCACCACTGCTCTAAAAACAGTGAAGGAAAAGTCAAAGCATTGAACAAAAATTCAAAGACTGATATCTACCAACCTGCACTGGGCCCATGTGGTAGATTAAAGCCCACGCACTCTCACTTAGAGGCGGCTTGTGGGAATATTATAGACTGATTGAGTTTATCGACTTATAGCCACGCCACTGATACATGATCAGTTGATCAATACACAGGTAATGGCAATGTTATGTGTTAGAAGGGTTTGGTTTCCGCACTTAGTCTTTTAAGTGGATCATTGTGCATGGGCCATGACGGCCGTTGGTGGTTATTCCAACCAGCCCACCTCCCTCCAGAAGTTGATTATATCTCCTAGTCTGTTGTGAATGTCCGTGTAAGATCTGGGTGTCACAGGGGTTTCTGTCCTAATCTGGGTGACGCCTATGCATTCGTAAAGTACATGCGTAATGGTTTCCTCAGCCTCTATCCTGGCCCTGAAAGGGATCCGTCCAGGTAATGGCAATCAAATTACAGGATTTGATTCATTTGATGAAAGTTATTATTATTACATTACTGATTTTGGATGTTAGAGACTATAAAGCTATAAATTAGGATGTTTTCCATTTTATTCCTACATGCATATATGTGCAGCAACTGTTATCTACTATAGATCCTGGCAAAACCGTTCTTAACACACGGAAGACTAGCTTTGCCTGCAGGGATGTCGGAAATTATCCTACGGGACTTGCCAATAGGACAAAACCCTAAAAAGTAGCCGCTTTTACTTGTTATAACATCAGCTTTCTACCAATGAAAATCAGTCCAGTTGTTTTGGAGTCTAGCCAGAACTAGACAAGAATTTTAAGAATTGTTTTTTTTTTGCTTTATGTACCTTACATATGCATCTAGTACAATGCTGTTATTTTGACATTACAAACACAGACACTTTAATTTCATATTTATTTGTGTAGATTATGTGATTGAAAGCACACAGATACACACAGTGAAACTAGGATAATTTAAATCTATTTCTTATGTATACCATAAGAAGAAAATACCCAATAATAACAAAACACCTCCTCTTAGACAAGTACTTAATAGTTATTTATTATAATAATTAATCAACCTGACTTGCTGGGATCACAAGTAAAGTTTAATACTTACACAAAAAAAAAAATGTTTGTTTCAGTTCCAAAAGGCATTTTGATACATGTTATTAGAGATCACCTTTAAGCAAGCACCTTTCGTTTGTATTACGAAAATACAAACGCAAATATTACGATTTTAAATATTTATTTTACTGTATTATCATGAAGAGATTGTTGTTTTAACACTGTTTTCTGTTTTTCCAGCACATCTTTCTATGGAAACATTGTTTTCTTGTAAGATTTAATATTTGCCCCATTTAATATTTTATAGCTCTTCACATAAACCCTATGGAACATATCAATACTTATAGGTTTACACACCTTAACATGTTACTAAGTTTGTTCAAATTGTGATAATCTTTAATTTAGTATCCGCATGGGGTGTATGTGGTACACATAAGTTATTATTTTAAATATTATAATAGTGTTTTAATATTTAGCACTTAAAATATAAGATTTAAATTATAAACCCATCCCAAGTCTACAGTTTCAATTCATGAATATTCAATAATATTAGTTTATGAAACTTGCGTAATACCTAGTTATGTGCAGTTTTATATTCTATCTTCTCTCATACATTGGAATTAAATCTACTAAATAGAAGATCAACATTAAAAAAAGTAGGGAATCGTTTTCCAATGCTATAAAAATAGGAATAAAGAAAAATAATGTTGATGGTGATATTAAGTTCTTGCATTTGCCTTGTATCATATAATTATATGGGTAAAAAAACATTATAACATTATTTTGTTAGAGAAAACTTGTTATAATATGATTGCATTTTTAGGGTTCCGTACTCAAAGGGTAAAACGGGACCCTATTATTAAGACTCCGCTGTCTGTCCGTCCGTCTGTCACTACGCTGTATCGCATGAACCGTGATAGACAGTTAATTTTCGTAGATGGTGTATTTCTGATGCCGTTATAACAACAAATATAAAAAAAAAACAGAATTAAATAAAATCAAGTTTGCTGTATGGGAGCCCCATATATATATATATGGTATATACCAAACGTGATTTTTTGTGTTTATAGATAATGGTACGAACCCTTCGTGTGCGAGTCCGACTCGCACTTGGCCGGTTCTTTTTAAAATTCCGATATTGTTTTTATGAAGTATAAACTCGTTTCAAACATTATTATTCGTGTTCTACAATATCAGAGTAGATAAAAAAAAGTATTTTTTTACCATTTCATATGAGGATATGAACACATGGACACATTTATGAATATTGCGTGTAATGGCGGGATCCATATAAACTCGAAATTCTAGCTTTAATTCCAAATGATTTCTCCTGTATGGACAAATGCCCAATACATTGTGGTATTTGTATCTACACTAGCTGGCTTGACTTGCCCCCTATTTCCTGTGACCTAATACAGTCACCTGTATGCTGTGGTTTACGTTAGTTTCCCCTTAGGGGACCAAGTAGTAAGGTCTATGTAATGCTCCTGCTGAATATTATTTACTAACTAGAGTCAGTGTTGTAATATAAATTCAATAATTTTAGACTCCAAAGACATCTAATTGGACGCCTCGAGAGTTGAGGAGTAGCCAGTATAAAGTAACTAGGAAGATACAACGCTGGCCTACTAAATGTAAGTATGTTCTCTAGTTCATAAAATATCTGTGTGGCATAAGGAGAGCAGTGGCTGCCCATTGGTAAAGATTGCGACTTACGAGTTCTGAGTGACATCTACCATCACGTACTAGGCTCTTGTTGTACACTACAGCCCCACTCTCTCTCTCTTGAAAAGCTGCTGTGTCCCAGTTATGGGAACATAGGCAGATAGGTAATAGGTACAACGGGCTGGTGTCCGCAACTCCACGTCTGAGCGCGTATTTTGCGTACGAGTGGGAAATCGGTTATTCGATCCACCCCAGCTCCTCAAGAAAGGCCAGCAACGCCTTGATGTTGGTCACTATTTCACTTAGGGTAACATAGGCAGATTATGTGGTATAACGTTCAGGACTTACTTCCCACCTGGCGACTTGGCATTCTTCCATGACTAACTAGGAAACTCCAATGTTTTTTGGTTGCTTTAGTAGTAAAGTGCGATCAATTAGGGGATTTAAAGCAATCATGCAGTTGTTATCACGAGGGTCAATTATAAAGGGATATTAAAAGTATGACTGACGGGAATATATCGCAATTAGCGCCGCTAATATTTACGTATAACGCAGTATCGTTCCTTTCGCCAAATCTAGCCTTTATTGATTTAGTAACATTGCAGATAGCCGCCGTCTTCGCACCATCAAGATGCCTCGGATCGTGTTTCCCGAAAGTGATACAGAACCAGAAACCAGAAAGTATTCTAGAAGGTAAACTTTATTTTCGTCATAAGGTTCTTCTAGCTGGACACATCCGCGTTGCGCTACAGTCCAAACAGAATACCGAAGGGGAAAGCGCCAGAGCAGGGCGCGAAATTCACATTTTCTTACGTTTTTTTGGAATTTACCGGTTATAATGTACTTAATAATATGTATTAACTGACTGTTTGACTTATTCGAAAATGTAGTACGTAATTATTATTTTTTTGAGAACACTCCAATTCGGTGGCCACGCCACGGATGTTCGCGGTTAGACCCCAACCACTTATCGCCATAGATTTTCATACATGTTTTTGTCTGCTTCTGGTATATGTTATCGCGGTCTGCTGCGTGCGATGGTGTTCCAAATACAATAAAGAGATAGTACCTGGTTCAAACACTTAATAATATTTTTTTAAATTATATATATATTTTTAGATCCAGACAAGTACGAGTGTTCTTCGCCGATGGAAATGATACCACTAACCGAAGTGTGAAGATCCGGCGCAGTCGCGGTCCCAGGAAGAACTACATGGAAGATAGTGAGGACAAACCTATACAGGAGAGTAAGTAGTTTGTAATGAATAACTACTACTCATTATATAGCTGAACAATTTGTTTGTTTTAAACGCGTTAATCTCTGGAACTACCGATCGGATTTGAGAAAATATTTTATACTAGCTTTTGCCAGCGGCTTCGCCCGCGTGGAGGTCGGAAAATATCCCGCGGGAACGTACTACCGGGATAAAAAGTAGCCTATGTCCTTTCTCAAGCTTTAAACTATCTGTGTACCTCATTTAAATCGGTTCAGTAGTTTTAGCAGGAAAGCGAGACAGACAGACAGAGTTACCTTTGCATTTATAATATTAGTGTGGATGTGGATTTGAAAGCCCAATTCTTGAGGAAGGTTATTTAACATCAAGGTGCGACCCTTAAGGGCCCAGCATAAAGTTAAAAAGATAACGCAAAGCAGAAGCTAGTGCTACTATAATTCATGTGTTTATAGCTAGATAATTTCGACTCTTAAGACTAAAACATAAACTATGCAAGAAATTTAATTGTATCAAGATCCTCCATTTTTGTAGATATCTCGAAAACATTCGGACATTGGGTATATACGATATTCCTGTCGTACTTTTCGTATTGGAATGCTGGACCGAATGCAAAAGCTTGCAATAAAGATGAGAATCTTGTGTGTGTAGTGACGAAGATGGATAAAGTCAGTAATGAGTACTTATATAAAAAAAAAAGTTTGAAAGTGGCGGCAGTGGCGGCAGTGACTAGAAAATTTGAAAGAAAATGACTACTAAGTCAAATGATTTCCTTTAAAATTTTCTACTCACGGCAGGGACGAGGAGGTTGTCCTCGTCGTCATAAGTACCTACCAGCAGTACCGTAACAACACTCAAATACCCTATAACTTTTCCCAGATGTTCGTCGCAGCTGTCGTAAGCGCAAGCTCCTGCATCACAACTTCAACGAGAGCTGGATTACCAACGAGCTCAAAGTGAAGGGCTATCCCGACCTGTACGGCTTCCCGGGCTCTAGCTCCTCAGACGAATTCTCTTCGGCTGATGAAGCCAGGGTCGCGAGAGTCGCCAGTAAGAAGCAGATGGTGAGTTGTTCTTTAAAAGCAAAGCACGAAAGCAGGATTGAAATATGAACTTTAAGTAGCGTTCAGTACTTTACATTTTAGAAATACATACAGACACATGTTTCGAATCTCTGCCTCATTTTTGGTTCGATGTAAGGTATCATATGTTTTAGCATTGAATACTTACAGCGGTAAAGTCTCTTTGACATGTTGGGCTCGGAATCGTGAATATTTTATCTTTCACAGAACCGTAGTCACCCCCCTACCAACACCGACGAAGACACTCAACTATCCCGGCAGAGAAGAACTTCAGCTAGGTTCAACAATAAAAAAACTAATGTAAGTTCTACTTACTCGTCTGTGCATAGTTTTTACTTTCACACTGTTTAGTTCTTATTTCAATACGCAAAACAACTTGTGAATTATGCAGCATAGTGCCTGAGAAGACGACTGATAGAGATGTATCTATACTAATAATAAAGTTAAAGAGCTCTGTTTGTTTGTTTGAACGCGCTAATCTCTGGAACTACTAGTCGTATTTGAAAAATTCTTTTCTCATCTAATAGCCTAATTCTTGACGAAGCCTACTTAACATCACGCTAGGACCCTCAGGAGTTAAGTAAATCCTAATAAATCAGAAATAACGCTAAGCGATGTAAAAGGGCGGGTAGGCATTACGATTCGATGGGGTAAGTGACAAAAAAATTCACGCGGACTAGGCCGGCAAATCGTCCTCGTGAAATTAGCAGCTAGAATTTCTATAAGAGACCTAGGTAACACGCCAACCTCAATAAATTGATATCAGGGTAGGAGGAAGTCATAAACATCAAATTCTTCGGTTAAAAGATAATATTAAAAAAAAACAAAATGTAATCCTCAAACATTGTTTTATATCGCTATATGTATACAGGACGCCACTGAATCGGATTCCGACGAGGATAACAACCAGACGGTCATCGAGAAGAAACCAGCACAGGACAAGGAAGAAGATGACAAGATGCAGGTAGAAGGTCCTGCTAATGAGAAGGAGGACAATAAGGAAGTTAAGCAAGAAGGAGAACAGCCGGTACAGGGTCAGGATAGTGAGAGGTATGTTAAACTGCTGGGGTCGATTACTGATTGCCATACATTCTTTTAGAAGGGCAATATGATATAAAAACCGGCTAAGAGCGAATCAGAATCGTACATGAAGGTTTCTATACTAATGCTGCCGTATAAGAAACATGTTACTTGTATGGAGACCCTTTTAATGTTTATTTACATTTTATCTTTTAATGTTTATTTTATTATCTGTTGTTATAGCGACAGTAGATATAGTACATGCTCTGTGAAAAATTTAAATTGTCTACCTGTTCCGTTTTATGAGATACAGCCCGCTGACTGACATAAGTATTAACCCAGTTAGACCGACCGACCCATACATGGGTTTCGAGAAATAAAAAATTCTACCCTCATTATATGATTTTATTAAAACAAATGACATATATTTTTAGAATCGTCAGTTAATGACTGTTAACTGTGCTGACAAGATACGTTGTAAATGTTATAATTTCTAATTGTTTTTTGCAAATGAAAACGTGTGTATTGGAAATTGTAAGACATGTCCTCAAACAGGTAAGATTATATTATATTTATTATTTTCTTTCTATGCATATATTATCAAAAATATAAAGTACGAAACATTACAATGTTTACATTACAAAGAAAATGTTAATTATTCTCGTTTATTTCACTTTTATTTTGCCGAATATTTTAAGAACCCATACATGGTTCCGTCGGCACAAGCACTAGACTTCAAACACTCTAAAATTTCTGTTAACAATATTCTAGTTTTTATATTTCTGATTGAAACCTTTATTGTAAAATGATATTTTGAATGTATTAGAGAATGGTGATGATCCGGTTCCAGATTGCATCACATATGATAACGCAAATGCTGTTGTTACAGACCAAGATTCTGGAGAAGATGATAATATTATCATACAAAATTTACCAGGTTCACTTCCATCCCTCTTTTACACGAGCTGAAAAACAGAAATTTGAAGGCAACTGGCACAGTTCGTGATATCTGAAAATGTCCATTGCCATCCTATCAGGATTTCAAGAAAACTGAGCGGGTTAATTTTGCTTTCAAGGCAAATTTGGAAGAACAGATACTTGTCTACAAACAGAATGACAACATTGTTGTTACTGTTGCCTCTGACGTAGAGACTTCAGCCATTACAGAAAGCAAGGCGTTTCTCTCAACATCAGAAAAAATATATACAGATTGACCAAGCACATATTGTCAAAACGTATACTGAAAATGTGGGAAGCGTTGATCGATCTGATCACAACATAGGCGTCTACCAGACTTGCATCAGAGGCAAGAAATGGTGCTTTCCTTTATTCTGCCATAATATTGTATTGTTATAGCATTACATAATTCATGGCAATTGTATCGTAATAATCGTGGAGAAGATGACCTGGTGAAGGCCGCAAGAATACGTTGGATGTGAGAAGCACAGAACAGGTGTCTAGCAGTGGACGTCTTTCGGCTGAAATGATGTTGATGAATCGTGGAGATCTCGATCGCTTCAATTTTCGCAGGTCAGTTTCAAGAGCCATTTTAGGAACTTCCGAACGGTGTGAATAGCGTGGGCCTCGTCTGGTACCACTAATCAACCTTGAAGATTCAAGATATGATCAAAAGAGTAATCTAATAAATTATGTTTTACAATGCAATATATGTAAAAAAGTATGCGTAAATTGTAACATACATTTACATTTCAAATTATGTTTTTTCAATTACCATACCGCATAAATTTTATTTTCAAAAACTGTATTATGTCTTCAAAATTAAAATTAATATATTTGATTCAACAAAAATTGTTTTATTTATGGTTTCATTTACTATTAAAAGCATATTAGCAAAAAGGTATGGTTGTGCCGACCGACCCATATATGGGTCATGATTTTCCAGCTTTTCCGGAAGTTGAAGATTTTTTTCATTAATTTTCCTGAGATGCTGGGGCTATATTAAGACTTATATATAAAAATCACAACTTTCTAAGAAAAAAAGAGTTTCAGGTCTATCTGGGTTAAGGTCCCCCCTCGTTCTGTTGGGAACGGAACCCTATATGCAAAGATGCGACAACTTGAAAAACACCTCCTTTTTTACATCAGTTTATAATTGGTTGCCAAAAGTGACAGCAAACCATTGACTACGGCTATAGGCTGGCGAACATAGAGGCATGATCTGAAAAGTAGGTACTGAAGGAGCAAGACCTTCAGTACCTACTTTTCAGATATATAATAACTAGCTTTTGCCCGCGGCTTCACTCGCGTTAAATTTGGGGTAACATAGTTCCCCTTTCCTGATTTAGAACACAGAAGAGAACTTGGAACAGAACGTTATTTTAATACGCTACTGTAGACAATATTATATGTCTTTCCATTTGGGGATAAAATGTAAAGATTCTGGGCATTTGACACACGCGAACATGCTTCATTCAATTGTCCATGGGAAAAGCACGCCTTTTCTAAGTTCACCCAAGCCACCTAAAAAAGAAAAAAAAAATGTAGCCTATGTCACTCTCCATCCCTTCAACTATCTCCACTTAAAAAATCACGTCAATTAGTCGCTCCGTTTTGCCGTGAAAGACGGACAAACAGACACACACTTTCCCATTTATAATATTAGTATGGATAATCTGCCCTGAGGAAGTGTCGAAGGGTGGGCGTTTTGGGGGGACTGTCTTTTGTAACTTTGACGTTCAAAAAGTGCTGACTCTCAGCCTAGTTTGAATAAATGACTTTTGATTTTGATTTTGATTGATTTTGCCTAGCCTTGTCCCAGTTATGTTGGAGTCGGCTTCTGGTATTACTGTATGGAGCTGAATACCAGTATTTTACATGGAGCGACTGCCTATATGACCTTCATAACCCAGTCACTGGGTTGTCAGAGTTTCGGGCTTATGACTACCCATAACAACTGCCAAAGATCCACGAATGATAGCCAGGGCCAGCGGCTTAACCTAATTTCCGGGGTACGCAGGGCTCTTGGTATGTAAAGATGCTTACCTATCCACGGACCAACTACGAAAAGCGTAGAATTACCTGGTCGATCGCCCCGAGCTACTAATATTACTTACTATATGTCTATGCCAGATGTGAAAAAAATAAAAGTCGTTGACACCCGCCTTCGAATGTATTCAAATATTTCAAAACGATACGAAAAAAATGTAAAGAAAGCTGCGCTGGCACGGTCAAAACGGTAAGAATACATTGGTAGGCAGGTGTCAACGACTTTTATTTTTTTCACATCTGGCACAGACTATACTATAGTAACCTAACCTACCCTACCCATTCTTGATTTTGTTTAATTTGCAGCAATCAAGCTACAACAAGAAGTAGAAGAAAGGTTGTTCGTGGCAGACAAGCTAAGAAGGGAGACAGTCAACAGGAAACTGGTAATTACTATCTTATTTCATTGAAAACATTTCGTTTAGACCAGCATCTAAACATATAAAAAAAAATCATTTAAAAATTATTTATTTGCACACTAATCTAAACACAGTATAGGTACAGACGCCAACACATCAAGCTACTACAATCTGTCAGATTTCTTTGATAGATTTTCGACTTTATTTCTAGAGCATTAGGTTCAAGGTTCATTGGGAAAAATTGACAGTTTCGGGTAGCTTGACCTGGTGGCGTTTGTACATAAAATAAATGGAGTGGACTGGAGCCTAAACTAGGGCAGCCCTGTATTTCAGGACTCCAGGTCTTCCTCCTGCGGCGAGTAAGTTGGTACAAATTACAACTAAAGGTGTAGTTAATGCCTGTTCACACTTATTTTACCTCTTATTTTGCGTCACTTTCAAAATCAAAGTGATCTTTGTTCTCAGTACAATAAGGTTGCTTTTGTGGCTGGCAGAGGTAAATAATGGACTATCCGTTCATGTATCTGGGAAAAATAACCGTGATAAAAAATACAGTGGAATGAGGCCTTAATAAAACAAGACTTATTAATCCTCGGGACGATTCTTCTTTCAGATTTGACAAAAAAACAAACGTCAATCATGACACGCCAATGTCAATAGTTTTGTTATTGTTTGTAATGTAAATAAATACGAATATTTTAATGTTTCTTTGATTTATTTAGTCATTTTGTTATTAAAATAATATGTGAGCACTTTGGCACAAAATTTTAGCAAGCAATGAACAAGACAAATGCTCTAATCAACTTGTAAACCTGTTATTATGAAACTGAATTTATTGCTAAGCGATATTTCCACCGATGGGCTCCTTTCCTTTTCCTTTTAGAGAACCTTTTATAGGTAACTATAATTTACAGGTGGGTTGTTAAACACTATTGTGTTTGACAATAATTTAGCAACAAATATTGAAGCACATATTCCGTGCGGTGCTGGACGTAAAGAATATCGCTACCCAGGTGACTAAGGGACTTATTAGTGAACTAGCTTCTGCCCGCGACTTCGTCCGCGTTAAATTTCTTGTTCCCCCGACCCTTCCCGTCGCGTCGAATCGCCTACCCGTGCGATTTCCCCGTTTTTGCAACATTTTTTCATTACTGCTCCGCTCCTCTTGGTTGTAGCGTGATGTTATATAGCCTATAGCCTTTCTCGATAAATAGGCTACCCAACACAAAAAGAATTTTTCAATTCGGATCAGTAATTTCTGAGATTAGGGCGTTCAATCAAACAAACATACAAACAAACAAACTCTTCAGCTTTATAATATTAGTATAGATAGCAGTGGCGAGGCGTAAATTTTTCTAAAAGAGAAGCCGAAGCGAAGTCGGCCTTAACTTACTGACTCATCAATAAAGAATACTTACTATCATTCTAAAATTAATATAGGAATGTAATGAATTAAATACAATTAAATTGAACAGATGAAAACGAATAAAATATGCAATATTCCTCTATCTCGTTCTCGCTGACGCATTTTTCTATACCTGTCTCTGTCATAACCCGTTGTACAGCGGCTTGCTCTCGTACATATCAAGCGGTGCACGTGACCTAAAGTGACATCATTACGGGATCGCTGTTGTATGAATTTTTAGTTCCCGATTATGACGTTTTGGCGCCGGGTTAATTTAGAACATTTCTCTTTTGTTGTAATACAAAGGTATAAATAACCTTTTTTGTTGTTTGAATGTTATGGTGAATTAAATACCCGTAGTGTAACTATATTTATTGACAATAGTAGCCACTATTTACATACTATTGTATTTTTAATAGTGATAGAGTTACCAATGCGAATCCCCGAAGGTAAGCCGGTAGGAATCGTGTTATATGGTGCCTTCGCCACTGATAGATAGTATAGATGGGCAGCAGCGTTCTCTATGCATTTTACCACCATACTGCTATCGCTGACCCGCCTGCCAAACGTGATGCTTATGGCAAACCCTCAAATTCGAGGAGACCTATGTCCAGCAGTGGACGTCTTTCGCGTGAAATGATGATGATGATGATCAAAGCGCATTAGTTCGACCACAGATATTTTTAACACGCTTTTAATAGCTTGGTATGTATTCATGTAACGAAATCTTTGAACGTGATTTACACCCCCTTCAAAACGTCGGATTATTTTGAAACTTTGCTCGCTTATCAAGGACCGATGACAATACAATAATTTCATAAATTTGTGACATTTTCCTGGTCAGGATCACCGGGACAGCAAAAAAAAAAAAACGTAAAACTCGGTTTTGTAGCCAGCCGAACTAAAAAATAGAAAATAGTTTTTAAAAACTTAAAAAATACATCAAAAAGCACCCCACGCTTCTTTTTCCATTATTTTCAACTTTTAAGTTTCGTTTTCTATGAACGCGTGTTTTTTAAACAATTTTTTATGTTTTTTCTAATCATGATGACCCCACGCTTCTTTTTCCATTATTTTCAACTTTTAAGTTTCGTTTTCTATGAACGCGTGTTTTTTAAACAATTTTTTATGTTTTTTCTAATCATGATGAGTGATGATTGAATACATTTTCTAAGATTATAATGTACAAAACATTTGAAAGAAAGAAAGAAAGAAAGCATTTATTTGTCAGAATATTGTACACAGTTGTTATGTGGATTATTACGCTCAAAATATTCTGCCGTTTCCGGCGTACAAATATGGTTTTGAAATTATGGGTCATCATTACATTCAAATTTAGTTATTAATCATTAAAATTATATGTCATCATTACATTAAGATTTAGTTATTAATCAATAGAATTATTTAAATTACGAAACATTTTTTTTAATGTAAAAGATATTAATTAAATGTCTAAAGTGCATGACGGGAGATAAAATATGATTTTTACAGAATAATGTCAAATCTTTAGGTAAACTTTTCATTCATAAAATCTTCAGTCGAGTAATAACATTTGCTTAAGAGAAAGTTAAATAATTTACATTTAAATGTTCTGAGGCTGAGAGTTTTAAAGCCATCAGGTAATTTGTTATAAACAGTAATGGACATGCAGTACACATTATTAGAAAATAATTTAATTCTACGCCTAGGAACATGAAGTATATGCACTTTGCGGCTGGGTCTGGATACAACATCATAATACAAATCAAATTCATGTCTGTTTCGGTGTATAAAGATACAGATTTCAAAAATATATAGTGCTGGAATTGGCAGTATTTTAAGTTTCTTAAATAGTGGAACACAACTGTCCAGTGGGTGCGCTCCGCAAATTGAGCGTATGCATTTTTTCTGAGCTCGAAAAACTCTTGTAAGTTCAACTGAATTACCCCATATTATAATGCCATAGCGCAGAATTGATGACACATAGCCATGGTATGCACATATTGCCGCGTTAACACTAGCCACACGTGTTAGTCTATATAAAACAAATACAAATCTATCTATCCTCTTACATAGATCGTCAATATGAGATTTCCAGTTACAGTTTTTGTCAATTATTATACCCAAGAATTTTACGTAATCGACCTCTTCAATTGTCATTGGATATCAGAGTCGTCATCGTCGGAGTCGGGCAGCGAGTTGACGCTGAGTCGAGCGCCGCGTCGCTCCAAGCGTACGCGCAAGCCCAAGCCGGCCTTCGTGCAGATCGCGCAGGACGACACCAGGTCGAGAGGTATTACGTGCTTTTTTAAGGTTCCGGACTTGTAAAATTTAATTTGATTCTGTATATTTGATACGTTTATATGCATAAAAAAATTGAAATGTTATCAAAATATTTAGGGACTTTTTTTCTGTTGAGCTAGAAGTACGCAGTGTACGGCAATGCAGACAAGACTTTACCTTTAGGGACTACGAAGAATAGAGTCAACAACAGTGGCAAGCTCGCTATAAAATGGTCGGAAGAAGATTCTGTTTCCACCCTATAGGCAGGAGAGAAGAATTTTTTTCTGGATATCCTTATGTACATCACCAATAAGGTCACTATTGGTGATGTACATAGAAAAATCCGTACATCCTACCCCCATGGGAAAAAGGCGTGATTGTATGTATGTAATTTTATATACTGGAAGACATAGCGTTGGAAGGCCTCCTATAAGATGTACCGATAACCTAGTGAAGACTGCAGGAAACCGCTGGGTGCGAGAAGCATAGAATCGGTGGAAGTGGCGGTGCTTGTGGGAGGCCTATGTCCAGCAGTGGACGTATGTCGGCTGAAATTATGACGATGATGATCCTCATGTCTGTACTCATATTTGAAAGTAACATTTATTTTTGTTTTCAGCGAAAACATTCACAATCAGAAAGAAGCCATACTGTCTGAGAGAAAGGAAGCCAAAAATACTGCGTAGAAAGACAATCAGATGTAAGTCTTATACACTTCACGATAAAGTTAATTCTACTTTAACATAATATGAATTACATGATTATTTTCTTTTCTTTGCAGCACAATCGCCGTCCAGTTCAACTAGTAGTAGTACTTCTAGCTCAGATACGGAGGAGGATCTTAATGTGTCTATGAAAAATAAGACGAAGGGCAGGTTAGTCACTGTTAAAGGTATATTGTCCTTATGCCTAACCTTGGGAAACAAAATTGTAAATACAAAACGGCATATGGCTAGCGGAAAAAGAGCGTGGAGCCCATTTGGGGGGACTGTCTTTTGTAACTTTGACGTTCAAAAAGCGCTGACTCTCAGCCTAGTTTGAATAAATGACAAAAGAAAAAAAAAATGTAAAAACGCCCGACCAACATGATCCTTTTTTGCAGTAGGATATAATATAGATTTTACCGGACTACAGAAAAGGGTAATGTTTGTCGTGCGTGTTTATGTATGTGTAGCTTACATAGCCCGATCGGTCGGCAATCCGATACGACCGGAGAGAGATCAGGCGAGGATTCAGCTGGTCTCCGCTGAGATTGGTCGCCATGGTCGAAATTCGGGATGTATTTCTCTAATATTTTTGTAAGTGAAAGTTTTCCCAATGATTATTTCAACTTAAATTGTTTCTATATCTGGGACATTGTGACTGTGACACTGTGGCTCTGTGAGAAGGAGTGGGTCATAGTCAATCACGTCGGCACAGTGTGGGTTGGTTGTATTTAAGAATATTTTTTGCTTGATTTATTTATTGCCTTTGTTTTCAGACAAAAGTCGAAGTCAATGGATGATAAGAAAACAGATAGAGCATTGAGAGATATACAACCTGTTGAAGTTGATGGTAGCGTCAGATTTACTTCGGTGAGTACATAGTTTTTCCAATTCCTACACCCCTTTTAACATATACATGCGTGTGTTCGTCTGTCTGTAATGTATTCACGACTCTGCTAGGTTTTATTTTGTAAACACACAAGTTATATTTTATCTCACAAGTTGTAAATCACAACAGTAGGATCTTCGCAGGGAAACTGGGAGCATTTGAGTGAAAATGGCCTAAAATCAGGTGCCAGGTCCAGCCCAGGTCAGGTGTGACCTCCACAGGTCATATAGGCAATCGCTCCATGTAAAATTCTGGTGGCCGATGTAAAGGTGTGAATGCTGATGAAACACGGGGCTTTTGAATTCATTCAGTTTTTTTCTTAATGTTTCGAGAGATTGATAAAAATTTTAATTGTAGCTCTATTTATTAATATCAATAATTTCACTCATATGATATGATCCGAAAAAAAATAATTGAATTGAATATTTGCTTTCAGGTCGGAGGCTTAGAAGAGCACATAAAATGTCTCCGAGAAATGGTGCTCTTTCCCCTGATGTACCCCGACTTATTCCAAAAATTCAAGACGCGGCCAGCCAAAGGCGTTTTATTCCACGGACCTCCCGGAACAGGCAAGACCTTGCTAGCGAGGGCTTTAGCCAACGAATGCACATTAGTTGGTGGAAGGAAGGTCGCTTTCTTCATGAGGAAGGGAGCTGATTGTCTGAAGAAGTGGGTTGGAGAGAGCGAGAGGCACTTGAAGTTACTGTTCCAACAGGTGATTTGATGTTAGATTTGTTTTTGTTATATTTTTTAGGCGTTTCTGATGTGCCATGTTGTATTAGGTAATTACAGTAATTTCACATAAACAACTTGAGATAGTAATGGGCCGGATTTTTTAGCCGTAGAACCGATACCTGATCGGGTAGACGGGTTATCTAAGGAGGCGCTTTACTTTTAGTAAATTTTTTCATCACTACTGCTCTGAAAACGGTGAAGGAAAACATCGTGAGGAAACCGGCATGTCCTAGAAACAAAAATTCAAAAACGTGACATCTACCAACCCGCACTGGGCCCGCGTGGTGGATAATGGCCCACTCCCTCTCACCGAGAGGAGTGTGTACATTATAGGCTGCTGATGATGAAACGTGTTCTTGAGTGGAGACCGCGAATCGGCAAACGTAAGGTAGGACGCCCTCAGGCTAGGTGGAGCAAACGATCTTCGCAGGATGGCTGGTAGCAGTTGAATGAGCGTTGCCGAGAATCGAGCTCAATGACGTGCAATTGGAGAGCGTATGTCCAGCATAGGACTGCTATAGGCTGATGATGATGAATATGAAAAAAATTCCAGCTTTTATTGTGACTTGTACTGTCCTGAAGTAGGCGATACATAGTATAAAATAAAGTCGCAATTCGTGTCTGTATTCTAAGATCTTTTGCGTGGTGCAACGGATTTTAATGCAGTTTTCGTCAGTAGACACAGTGATACAAGAGGAAGGTTTATATGACTATTACCCGGGCAAAACCGCTGGCAAAAGCTAGTTTACTATATAGACCAAATATGCTATCCAACATTTTAAAACATCCAACCAAATGAAAAGGACAGTTAATTTTAATCGTTTTCCAAATACCAGGCAAACAAAATGAAGCCGTCAATCATATTCTTCGACGAGATCGATGCACTGGCGCCGGTGCGGAGTGTACGTCAAGAACAAGTACATACTAGTGTCGTCGGAACACTGCTGGCTGAGATGGACGGGCTGTGTGATAGGTATGTATTGTGTACTAATAAATTATATGATAATGTGCGATCTAATTTGAACCCTGTGTTCTGTGTTATAAAGCTTAAAGTTACCTGACGGAAATAAAAGGGTTCGAATAAATTTGACCTGTCCCTTCAAAGAGATATTTTGATAGTATTTTCTAACGCAAGCTTTATCGTAATTAATGGCGGAACTATTTCGTTCTTTTGAGGGAACACAACCATCTTTTTAAGAAAAGTACCATATAAAAATTATATTGTTGGTTTGTAACCCCCGAAGCAAAAATTGGGGTGTTATAAGTTTTGACCGCTATGTTTGTCTGTCTGTGGGACCGTAGCTCTTAAGCGGGTTTAACCGGAGGTTTTTTTAATTCAGCTTTAAACTTTGCTCATATTCCTTACACATTCTAAATGGAAAATGCATTAATGCTTAATTCGACTATCACACACAAACTTGCCACTCAATAACCACCTCTATTCGCAGAGGCGAAGTGGTGATAATCGGTGCGACTAACCGCCTGGACGCCGTGGACCCGGCACTGCGTCGCGCGGGGAGGTTCGACCGGGAGCTACACTTCCCTCCGCCACATGCCAGCGCTAGGCGCGACATACTGGACATTTACACGAAGGAGTGGCAGCCTAGACCTAGCGAGGATACCTTGGATTATCTGGCGGAAGTCACTGGAGGCTATGGAGGTAAGAATCATCGAAAAATATTACAGGGTAATAACCAGTGCGCGAACTGTAATCATGAGTTCAGCATATAATTTGTAGTGTAGACCCCCTAACATATAACTTATTGGGCGGTATGAAAAATCATTTCCATACGTTTTGACTGCGTAGGTATTGCACTTTTCTACGAAACAGCATTTTTTTTATAACTGGTGAAAAAATTATAGACTACTAGATCTGCTTAATTTGATCAACTCCACTCTAGCGTCATTTTGTTACATTCAATGAAATAGAGCCTTATGCTGAAGGATTGTGTTTCAATCATTAATTTTATTTGAAGTCATTTTTTGACCTGTGCTAATAATATAATAAAACATTACGACTGTTTTCCTCGTATGGTTAGGCCGAGTATATATATGTCAAAGAGCAACCGAAAAATTAAAAACATGCACTCCATTTGTGAAACTAGAAAATATCCATACAAATATTTTAACAATATTGTTTTATTTTCAGGTTCCGATCTAAGGGCACTATGTTCAGAAGCAGTACTAAAAGCGCTGCGACGAGTATATCCACAGGTTTATGAAAGTGAACACGCGTTGATGATCGATGCTAAAAATGTAAGTAAAATGTATACACTACAATTTTTTTTATCTTCTGGTATAAAAATTATCGCAGTAGCATCGTGTTTTGACCTTGTATTTTTTTTTTTTTTGTTAAAAATGTGCTGTGGTTGTCACTAACCCATTCAGACTATAAGAAACTAAAAATAAAGTATTTCCCTATGTTTTAAGGGAAGAAACTTAATGACTCCTGCACATTAATTGCGTACCGCATTATCAGTTAGAATCTGAATCATTTTGAAGATTATTTCTAATTAATTGCGCCATATGTTCCCAAAAATTGTCTGCTCAACCGGAAATAACACAATGAATGTAGTTGCACTTTCAAAATGAAAGCGATTCCTACTGATAGTAAGTTACGCAATTACTCCTCTGGTTAAATGGAAAGTCTGACGTAACCTAGCATTTTTTTACAGGGTGACAAATGGGAAGTTACCTAAACTATATGCATATCTTTCCCTCTTTCCTTTTTTTTTTTCAGGATGGGAAATCATCAAATGAGTTCTCCCGCTCTGGGCGGAGCGGGAGGGCGTGTCAGACTTTTACTGACTAAAACCCACCCGTGTTCCATCAGTTGCCCATGTGCCAGGGTCACGGTATCTCTTTCGAACAATCACGCGACTCCGGAGATCGTATTAGGCTGGGCCCACGTTGGTGCATTCTAGAATGTTTACAGTTTCCTATTGAGACGCCGCAAAGAGCAATACGTTTACTTTAAAATTAGTGATCTTACGAACAAAGAAAAAGTTTATCTCATTGAGTGCTTTTATTGTAGAGGTAAAAAATTGAGAGATGCTATTAGAAAAGGAATTTCTAGTATTTCTTATCTAAAATTGAACAAGTTTTTCATAGTTTCCAAAAACGGCTTGATTATTGTGCAATTTCAAATGCGAATCACTTCGTAAATATTTACCATTAAAACCAGGGATGTTAGGGAGCTCCGTAACCGAGACTATCGGATATCCGATATAAAAATTTATCCGTAACCGTATCCGAATCCGAAATAAAAGTTTCGGATAATATCGGATTTGTTATTACATTTTTATTTTAGGTAGATTAGATAACACTCAATATATATTTATAATCATTTTTATTTTAAATAGCTGTAATAATTACTCACACACTGATTGTAATTCCTACCAAATGCCAAAAAACCAAAAACCATTTTATTAGCTATTTGTATTTTACTTTTGAAATTCCTTAAAAGTTTAATATCCGTAACCGAAATTATCCGAAGCTAACGGATAATCCGAAATAATTTCATATCCGTATCCGTATCGCTACATCCTTAACCAATCCGTATCCGAAATTTCATATCCATAACATCCCTAATTAAAACCTAGGTATTCCCTAGCAAGGTTTTATAATTTTTGAAAACTTAACATGTGTCTGTTGAAAATGGTCGGTTAAAATGAAACCTGTTTCAAATAAAAATTACTACTTCGCTGATTTAATGTTTTTTTTTTCCTGCAGTCATCTCAAAATTATAAGTTTTGGAAGTAACTGCAAACTTACCTGAAAGTCTTATGACTAAATAACCAAATTTCTTCATAACCACAGGTAGAGGTAACGCGAGTCGATCTACTAGAAGCAATGAATTCTCTAGTAGCAGCCGGGGCCCGAACAAGTCCTCTAGCAGCCAAGAGATTACCTTCACACTGTGCGCCGCTGTTACAAGCACAAGTACAGGCCGCCTGCAACTTGTTGCAGAACGTGTTCCCGCTACACTCTATCACTGAGAAGAGGTAGGTTACGACAACGTTTATAGAAAGTGTAGTACTCACTAGCATCCAAAAGATTGCTTTCACGCTCTACGCCACTGTTACAAGCACAGGCTGCGTGCAACATGTTGCAGAACGTGTTCCCTCTAAAGTGTCACTGAGAAGAGGTATGTTACGATAACGTTCTATAGGAAGTGTAACACTCTCTAGCAGCCAAGAGCTTACCTTCACACTGTGCGCCGTTTGGGAGAGGCATATGTCCAGCAGTGGACGTCTTTCGGCTGAAATGATGTGCGCCGTTGTTACAAGCACAATTGGAGGCCGACTGCCACGTGTTGCATAACGTGTTCCCGCTACACTCTGTTACTGAAAAGTGGTAGGTTTTTTTTTTTTTTCTTCAGGATGGGAAATCATCAAATGACTTCTCCCGCTCTGGGTGGAGCGGGAGGGCGTGTCAGACTTTTACTGACTAAAACCTACCCGTGTTCCATCAGTTGCCCATGTGCCAGGGTCACGGTATCTCTTTCGAACAATCACGCGACGTCGACCCGAGCTTGGTCCTTACCGGGCGGCGAGCTACCCATTGCTCGCCACCCGCAAGCTCGCGCCTACGGTGGCCGGGAGTCCGCAATCGACTCCCGACGCCCGGGGCGTCTCCTCCTGCGGCGGCTAGGGACGTGAGGGCGCAGAGACTGCCACTCCCTCACGCGCCCCGCCTACGTAAGTGGTAGGTTACGACAACGTTTTATAGAAAGTGTAGCACTCACTAGCATCCAAAAGATTGCTTTCATGCTCTGCACCACTGTTGCAGAACACTGTCACAGGCCGCGTGCAACATGTTGCAGAACGTGTTCCCGTTACTCAGTTTCACTGAGAACTGAGAAGTGGTAGGTTACGACAACGTTCGATAAGAAGTGTGGCCTTCTCTCGCATCCAAAAGATTGCTTTCACACTATGTGCCGCTGTTAGAAGAACAAGTATAGGCTGCGTGCAACGTGTTGCAAATTGTTTTTCCGCTACACTCTGTCACTGAGTTTTGTTGATGCACAACACTATGAAACTGTCGTGAAAACACCAGATAATTATTAGCTTAATACAAATAATTTAATTTTTCGTTCTTTTTTACAGGATCTGCGACTCGTCCCTATCGCAAAGCGTGCTCCTCATCACAGGCGAGTGTGCCGAGACATACATAGCGCCCGCCCTACTGGCCCAACTGGAACATTGCACCGTGAAGGAGCTCAGCATGTCTACCTTACACTCCGCGCACACTTTCACACAGGAACAGGCGCTTATATCGGTCAGTATCCAGTTTAATCCAGTGAGGACCCTTGCCGGTCCTTAATGAAATTCTCTTAAAAAGTAAGTTTTAAAACTAAAACTCGACTAAACGCTCGCACACTCTAAAAACTTGAAAACAAGAATATATTCTTATCTGAAAGCCGTGGTTATTGTTTCAACGTTCATGACTATGTCCCTCTAGAGCGCGCCATATACAATTTATTTATTTATTTACAATTATTTGTGAATTCACGAAGCCTGTACCTAGCGGAAAATCGAGACATTTCTAACGATACCGCAAGTGTCGAATTATGATAAGGAATTTCGTAGTTATGAGGAGACATATGAACATTCATACAAAGCCACATCCAGACATACATACATAAATTTTTGCTTCAATGTAGTCGGGTAAAAAACGACAAGGTTCGGGAATTTATTGGAATTAGAAAGTGTAGTGACAGCAACTTGCCAAAAGGTACGCAAGAATTACGTCATGATCCAATGATAACGATGCAGGATGCGCTTTGTAACTGTTTTCCGCAAATTGTTAGATGGCGCTGTCCGTTGTACTGTGGCTCCATCTATCGACCATAAATGTTTATTATTTTTGTTAATTCCACAGGTATTCTCGGAATGCCGTCGAGCGGACCGTGGCTGCGTGCTATTCATCCGCGACATAGTCCTAGTATGGGCCGCGCTGTCGACGCTACTACGACAGTTGTGTCGCGCGCGGGCTGCCGGGGACAACACATTACTACTCGCCACAGCTGACTGCCGACACGACCAGCTGCCTTTAGAGGTATTAACACGCCTTTATTAACTTCATACGTATGTTAGTATGTGCCTATGTAACGGAAACTTTGAACATGATTTTGACCCCCTTCAAATAGTCGGATTAACTCGAAATTTCGTATACTTATCAAGGACCAATGACTGTACAATAATTTTATAAATTTGTGCCATTATCCTTGCGGAGTTCATCATTTCAGCCGTAAGACGTCCACTGCTGGACTTAGGCCTCCCCCAATTTGGGGGGCTTTGCCATAATCGCCACGCTTGGCAGGCGGGTTGGCGATCGCAGTATGGTGGTAAAATGCATAGAGAACGCTGCTGCCCATTCTCTAGTAAGTCCCTTAGTCGTCTTTTACGACACCCACGGGAAGAAATGGGGTGGTGTTATTCTTTACGTCCAGCACCACACGTTACGCTTTTTGAGGTATTATTTAAGTGATATCAAGCACCTCACGCTTTTTTCAATTATTTTCAACTTTTTAGTTTGATTATCTATGGTAGCGTGTTTTTTTTAGTTTTTTTTTTTAACCTATTATTTTAGTTTATAGTGCATGAAACTTGATATGACTAGAAACGGGGTGATTACCGAGATAACGACTAATAGAGAACATAAACATAATATCACGCCTGGTTTCACCGAAGGGTTGGGCAAAGATGTACCTCTAGTACATCCACATAACGCCAGTTTTGTTTAAGTCCCATGTAATATGGGGCGAGCCTATTGCCATCAACTGGGCACAAATCCAGACTACGGACTGCTGCTGAGAAATTCGTAATTAAAAAACCCAATGTTCGTGGTTTCGGGATGTATACCCTTTTTTTTTTTTTTCAGGATGGGAAATCATCAAATGACTTCTCCCGCTCTGGGCGGAGCGGGAGGGCGTGTCAGACTTTTACTGACTAAAACCCACCCGTGTTCCATCAGTTGCCCATGTGCCAGGGTCACGGTATCTCTTTCGAACAATCACGCGACCCCGGCAGGCATCGGTCCTAGTAGACCCCTACACTGCTGCTGACATCTCTTTGAGGCGCGCGTGGAACACTGCGCGCCGTCGACCCGAGCTTGGTCCTTACCGGGCGGCGAGCTACCCATTGCTCGCCACCCGCAAGCTCGCGCCTACGGTGGCCGGGAGTCCGCTATGGACTCCCGACGCCCGGGGCGTCTCCTCCTGCGGCGGCTAAAGACGTGAGGGCGCAGAGACTGCCACTCCCTCACGCGCCCCGCCTCCTCCTTCGCGAGCATTACTGCTTCGCAGAAGGAGGTGACGGCTTCCCATGTCCTCTCGCTCCGTACCATGGCTCGCACCAGGGCCGGACGCGAGAGGTCGCCGCCGCCGATCGCCTCCACGAGGACACGGCGGTGCTCCGCCCAGGCAGGGCACACCTCCACCGTATGCTCCACCGTGTCCTCCAGACGATCCTCGCAATGGAAACACCCGGACGTATCCTCCCGCTTTATCCTGAACAGGAACCCACCGAAGCACCCATGCCCGGTGAGAACCTGCGTCAGGCGGAAGGTGAGGACGCCGTGACGCCTCTCTATCCACTCCTCAAAGAGGGGACTTACCGCCGCAATTGTGGCGTGCCCAGCACTGGGTTGCGACAATCGTACCCGCCATGTCGCCATGAGATCACACCGGAGCTCTGTCCGCCGTGCCGCGATTTGTCGCGGCAGCGGAGTTTCGCCCCGGCGTTTCGCCTCCTCGCGCTACTCCCACATGTGCGCGAGGACCTTTGCCTCCAGATCCCATGGCGGCACTCCGGCAAGGAGGCTCGCCGCCTCGCAGGAGACCGTGCGGTATCCTCGGATTAACCGGATGGCCATGACCCTCTGGGCCGCACTCAACCGGCGCGCTGGGCGCAGCCTCAATGAGGGCGCCCACACCGGTGCCCCGTAGAGGGCCATGGACCGCACGATCCCCGTGTAGAGCCTTGACCGTGACCTTGATAATATGGATAGACCCTAACTCGTTTTTGATCGCGTTGCTTTTGCTACTGGAGGAAATGGAGACTCTTTATTACAATTTTTTTGTGTAGCGTGTACTTGTCCAGTGCCTACAACTTTGGCTGTGCAAAGGTCTCTACAAAGTCCTTCTAGGAACTCTTCCAGCGCCACCATGAACCAGCTTCGCAGTACGCGTCCAGCTCATCTCGCCACCAGTTTCTGGGCCGACCACGACGCGGACATCCATCTTCAGGCACCCATTGTGCCCAACTTATTCATCATTCTCCGGCCCTTATCCCAATTTATTTGTGGTCGGCGCAACATGTTTTTTTTCTTCCACACTTCTCTATTAGTCGTCATCTCAGTAGTCCATCCATCGTATCTTTGGTCTACCTCTACTGTTATAGCCATCGACATTCATAGTCAATACTTTCTTCACGACTTTTTCCTCATTCTTCCGTATCACGTGACCATATCGCTCTCTTCAGTTATCGGTGCCACTTTCAGCTTATTATGTTTATTTAATATTAAGCAGTGTGTCTGCTTCCAAGGACTCATGTAAAATGTTATGTTTTAGTTACAAGAGCTATTCCCGGTCTACAAAGACTGCGTGTACAGGGTGCGCGAGCCGAGCTCGTCGGAAGTGATCAGCTTCCTCAAGCCGCTCCTCGCCGCCGCGCTGCGCCACCCGCCGCCTGTACACACTCATGAGCCGCCTCCTCCCTTACCTAGAGGTAAGTGATCAGCTTCCTCAAGCCGCTCCTCGCCGCCGCGCTGCGCCACCCGCCGCCTGTACACACTCATGAGCCGCCTCCTCCCTTACCTAGAGGTAAGTGATCAGCTTCCTCAAGCCGCTCCTCGCCGCCGCGCTGCGCCACCCGCCGCCTGTACACACTCATGAGCCGCCTCCTCCCTTACCTAGAGGTAAGTGATCAGCTTCCTCAAGCCGCTCCTCGCCGCCGCGCTGCGCCACCCGCCGCCTGTACACACTCATGAGCCGCCTCCTCCCTTACCTAGAGGTAAGTGATCAGCTTCCTCAAGCCGCTCCTCGCCGCCGCGCTGCGCCACCCGCCGCCTGTACACACTCATGAGCCGCCTCCTCCCTTACCTAGAGGTAAGTGATCAGCTTCCTCAAGCCGCTCCTCGCCGCCGCGCTGCGCCACCCGCCGCCTGTACACACTCATGAGCCGCCTCCTCCCTTACCTAGAGGTAAGTGATCAGCTTCCTCAAGCCGCTCCTCGCCGCCGCGCTGTGCCACCCGCCGCCTGTACACACTCATGAGCCGCCTCCTCCCTTACCTAGAGGTAAGTGATCAGCTTCCTCAAGCCGCTCCTCGCCGCCGCGCTGCGCCACCCGCCGCCTGTACACACTCATGAGCCGCCTCCTCCCTTACCTAGAGGTAAGTGATCAGCTTCCTCAAGCCGCTCCTCGCCGCCGCGCTGCGCCACCCGCCGCCTGTACACACTCATGAGCCGCCTCCTCCCTTACCTAGAGGTAAGTGATCAGCTTCCTCAAGCCGCTCCTCGCCGCCGCGCTGCGCCACCCGCCGCCTGTACACACTCATGAGCCGCCTCCTCCCTTACCTAGAGGTAAGTGATCAGCTTCCTCAAGCCGCTCCTCGCCGCCGCGCTGCGCCACCCGCCGCCTGTACACACTCATGAGCCGCCTCCTCCCTTACCTAGAGGTAAGTGATCAGCTTCCTCAAGCCGCTCCTCGCCGCCGCGCTGCGCCACCCGCCGCCTGTACACACTCATGAGCCGCCTCCTCCCTTACCTAGAGGTAAGTGATCAGCTTCCTCAAGCCGCTCCTCGCCGCCGCGCTGCGCCACCCGCCGCCTGTACACACTCATGAGCCGCCTCCTCCCTTACCTAGAGGTAAGTGATCAGCTTCCTCAAGCCGCTCCTCGCCGCCGCGCTGCGCCACCCGCCGCCTGTACACACTCATGAGCCGCCTCCTCCCTTACCTAGAGGTAAGTGATCAGCTTCCTCAAGCCGCTCCTCGCCGCCGCGCTGCGCCACCCGCCGCCTGTACACACTCATGAGCCGCCTCCTCCCTTACCTAGAGGTAAGTGATCAGCTTCCTCAAGCCGCTCCTCGCCGCCGCGCTGCGCCACCCGCCGCCTGTACACACTCATGAGCCGCCTCCTCCCTTACCTAGAGGTAAGTGATCAGCTTCCTCAAGCCGCTCCTCGCCGCCGCGCTGCGCCACCCGCCGCCTGTACACACTCATGAGCCGCCTCCTCCCTTACCTAGAGGTAAGTGATCAGCTTCCTCAAGCCGCTCCTCGCCGCCGCGCTGCGCCACCCGCCGCCTGTACACACTCATGAGCCGCCTCCTCCCTTACCTAGAGGTAAGTGATCAGCTTCCTCAAGCCGCTCCTCGCCGCCGCGCTGCGCCACCCGCCGCCTGTACACACTCATGAGCCGCCTCCTCCCTTACCTAGAGGTAAGTGATCAGCTTCCTCAAGCCGCTCCTCGCCGCCGCGCTGCGCCACCCGCCGCCTGTACACACTCATGAGCCGCCTCCTCCCTTACCTAGAGGTAAGTGCATGTAGCGGCATCTACACCTCCAAATGCGAACTACGCATCACACTGACGTCACGCAAATACTACATCACGCAAGTAGAGTTTATTGCGCAACCTGCTTATATACCCCGACATTCATTGTCGGGCAGTTGCCCACCAAACACGACATCCATCTGGTCGGCGAACCCTTTTCTACGGAGGTTGAATGTACTTTATACCGTGTCCCTCATACCTACTCCACACCACTTATCATAATTATCGTACTAAACAGTTCGTATTGTTTACGAGCTGGGGTTCGGGATAAATTAATTCAAACGAATATTACCGAAACACACAAAACAGTTTAATTAAATTAACACAAATATCACAATAATCAAAACGTCGAACAGAATCACTTGTTTCGCTTGTACTGTATCACTTAAATCGTATTCGATCGCTTCCGTAACCGAACTGCTCGTCGGCCCATTAATCCTCTATTTATATTCTGAGCAGAACATTCGCGAACATTCGACACTGTGCCACAGTTCACAAGTAGCGTAGAAGCTTCCAGGAATTTCCACAAACTACAGATGGCCGTAGCGTCTACGTACAATTTCGTGTAGTACTTGCTACTTGATAACAGATGGCGTAAGCATATTGTTCATCGTAGTTTAGATGGAATTAGCTTGACGTTTCAACACTGCTCCCTCCTGAGATGGAGTTAGCGTGATGTTTATAGACTTTACGATCTACATAACAGTATGTTTGGATATTTGTGATGAAACTTGGCAAACAAAGAGTTTATAACGTGGATTAATATATAGGAAACTTTTATTTCGTTAGTTCGTTCCCGTGGGATAAACTCCGACCTTCACGCGGTCGAAGCCGCTGGTAAAATCTGGTAACAGAATATTTGTAAACAGAAAGAGTGCTTTTCTAAACTTGTTTACGGGGCAGACATTGATTATTGTTCGTTGTTGATTTAGTTATAAAAAGAAGTGCTTAGCAATGTAAGACAGAATAGGCCAACAAAGAAATCAAATAAATACTTAAATTGTTCTTTAATTGTCTTTCATGTATTGTTGAATTAAGGATCCAAAATCATAAATTAGGCCTCTTTGGCTTGGCATATTTAAGTTGGAGACGTCAGCCACAAGCACCAAGTCTTGTCACTGCTAGCGTTTAAAAAAGGCCGCACTCCATCCCCCTACGAAAGTCAAAAGCAAAAATGAACATAATAGTTTATTTGTATAGCAGCACCACTGAAAATATGATCCAAAGCTGTGGGTTAATACGTGTGTTACATCTGTCCCTGTATCTTATTTAAAAAAAATCAACATTCATTTATTTTCTATAATGTAGGTTTACAATGTATACGATCTTAAAACTAATGGCTCGTTACATTCTACCATTTTATATGGTGTGCAAATATTTAATGTAATGCTGCACAATGCTTAAAAAAAAGACAGCAACAAGAAATAAGAGCTCATGCATTAGGATTTTTATGGAATAAATAAATAAATAAATGTCCTATGTCAGTTGAAGTTAATCGAACAAAGGTCCGTGGAAGATTTCCAGCTTATCTACCCTCTATTATACCCAAATCTAACTTTCATCATTTCCCTTGTTCTTTTTTAAATTAAAATTGTATACAAAAGTATTTCTACCCCCACAGCTCCCCCGCCCCCGCCGCCCCGCGAGACGGCGGAGGAGGCGACGCGTCGCAAACGCAAGGAGGACTACAAACTGCGCGAGTTGCGGATATTCCTGCGAGACATCTGCCGCAAACTAGCGTCCAACAGGAGGTTCTATAAGTTCACTAAACCTGTGGATTTGGAGGAGGTAAGACATTATTTTATTATGTAGACTAGCGCATATTATATTTCATATTATTATTTTAGGTCCACGTTTGGTGATATACGTCTGACCGGTCAACCTGTCTACAGTCACACCCACTAACACCCTCTTTGTCTAGCTAATATTTTTACTACAACATGGTCTAGTCTCATATATTCCAGGCGGATAGGAGAGATGAAGTTGAATAAGCTTTAGAACATTTTTACACTGCATCCGATTCAAATCCGAATTCAAGATCCAAGTTCAAACCGAACTGGGAAATTAGGACGGACACCGTTCGAATCTAGAAGGGCTTGTGGCTAAGTGATAACAGCCGCACGGGTTGATCGTTCAGGTTAAGCTACGCTTGCCGCGGTTCGTCCGTGGATGGGTGACCATCTTTACATACCAAGAACCTTCCATGTCTCGGAAAGCACGCTAAGCCGTTGGTCCCGGCTGTCTTTCACAGATCTTAGACAGTCGTTACGGGTCGTCAGAAGCCAGAAAGTCTGACAACCAGTCTTACCAAGGGGTATCAGGTATAGTAAAATACTAATACTCACCTGCATCCGGTTAGACTGGAAGTCAACCCCAACATACTTGAGGAAAGGCTAGGCAGATGATGACTGTTCAGATTTAGAGCGCAACCCCTCATACAAATAGCTCTATGGCTACGTCGGACCGATATTTCTCGCATTCATATGGGATGCACTGCAGAACTGCTTTTAATAAAGCTCTGTAAGGTTCTTTTTTGTTGCTAAAACATACCTATCTCCTTTCTCAGGTTACCGACTACTTAGACATAGTCAAACAGCCGATGGACCTAGAGTCAATGATGACCAAGGTGGACCTGCACAAATACAACTGCGCCAAAGAGTTTCTTGATGACATCGACCTCATCTGCGCGAACGCACTCGAATATAACCCGGACAGGTAATGTATTGTGACGACAGAGTATATAATGGGTGGTTTTGTAACTTTAACTTATTGTAATACTGTTTTTAAAGAATAAGTTGGAATATTAAGTTAAGAGTATCCATACTCAGATTAAAATGTACAGTCGCAGGTGTCTGTATTTGACTACTTTAAAAACAAAATCCCGTGCACACGATGACGGCATCTATTTGCGGCCCCTTTTTCTGTAGACTAATAAAACAAAAATAGATAGTAATGTTTTGTTTAAGTAAATTTCTCAGGCTCTATTACAATAATCACAGAAAGCCAATTCTCGTAATTAAAAAATGTTGAAAATCTATTAGCAGTCTCATCTCGCCAAGAACCAAATGTCAAAAATGTACGGAGACGCGAGGCATTTTTCACGACTGTGAACGTTCTTAATTTAAAATAAAAACCCTCAGATGTCTAACAAACTTTTTTTGCGGTTTTTTATTTCATTTACAAAAAACAAGGCCTCAGCAAAAATCAGATGCTGCAATGTTATTGTTTGATGACCGTAGGTAAGCATTACTTTAGCGGTCTAGCGCTGCAAGCAGGATTAGTAGTTAGGGAGGTGGCGAGCAAAATTTCGATATGATCAGCACACAAGGCAGACGTTATTAATAGTGATAATTATACCCTAAGAAACATCAAGGACCTCGTCTGCCACCATGGTGGCGCTGTGTTGTAAATTTACAGCGTTTCAAAAATCATAAAAAAAAGGTGTGCTCTATTATGCGCACACGTCTGCCGCTGGGGCTGATGATCACAGTCATCCTGAAAACACAAAGAATCGAAAAGGCAGACATCCAGGCTCTAACTTTTGTAGTATTCAATTTTTTAATTTATTTTTATGATTTATAAAACTGTATATGAAGTGCACACATGGCAGATTTGAATTGTTCAATTAAAAACAATGAGAAGAACCACGGAAAAATAGTCTGCCAACATGTTGCCTCTGCGTTATCTATTGACAGTGCTCCAAAAATGTAAAAAAAAGAAGGTATGCTATATTATGCGCACACGTCTGCCTCTTGGACTGATGTTTGAATTACTTATGAAAACCAAGAAAATCGATGAGGCAGACGTTCAAGCCTCTGATATTACAAAGGCAGACCATTTGATTTACTTTTTTCAACCCGACGCTCGCGCCAACCCAAGTAGGTATAAAATATTCCCATAGATCCTTTCGTGGTGTCTCTCTTTTATTTGGGAATATGAGTGAGAACGGTATAACTCAGTTCCGACCTTTTCCGTATTGTGAAATTTATTGTATAGAGCGTATATCTGTATACAGCCTATATCTATATACGTATTTTACACAAGTAAAATACGTATATAGATATAGGCTGTATGTCTTTAACTTTATATCTGTATATGTCTTTAACTTTTTAAATCACGTTGTATTTGTATACAACGTGATTTAAAAAGTTAAAGACTGTTCTTATACAGATCCTAATCCTATTCAGATTACATTCAAGCATGCAATTTAAAAAAAATACTTTCTAATTAGAGTTCCAAGCGCATTTCGTTTCTGGTTGGCATTGAGAAAAAATATGATTGCATAGATTTCAGCTCCAGAAGTTTAATCGTTACCGTGAGTTTAGAGGATAATATTAAACAAACTTATAAGAATAAAACTATAAAGAATAACAATAATCCCATGCAATACCCGCGGTCCCTTGATTCTGTGAATTTCAAACAGTTATACAGCTGAAAATCAGTGAGCAAAATGTCTGCCACATGTTTTTTCAAATCCACAGAGTCATAGTGAATCGAATGGGTGCAATGAGAACCGCGTGCAAATGACTTAGTAGAGCTCTTTTTTGTAACATTTTTACAACTCCGTCCCATGATAATGCAGAGTCCTGATTGTCTGCCTCTTCGATTTTCTTCATTTCCAAGATGATTGTGACCATGAACTCCAGAGGCATACATGTGCAAATGATTTAATACCCCGATTTTTTTAAGCAACTTCAATCCGCTGTAACGCGAAAACGCAGCGATATAGGAACTTAATTGATTAGACCAAATCAATTCGTAATGATTTAAACTGCAATCCACCTCGACGTGAAACGTGTGCAAATCATATACCTAAATGCTCGCCAGCTCCCTAGCTATAGTCCTTACGGTGCAGTGGTCAGATGTAAACACCCACGACTGTACATTTTGAATAAAGAAATAATAATAACATCTAATAAGGGTAAATGAATAACATGGTGGCACAAATGTCTAATGGCGGAAAAAGATTTCAGTGTAAAAAAGACTATAAGGCCTACTAGCACCACAAATCATCTATCGAGAGATAAACATATTTAAAACATCATTCCATCTCTTTCAACTTCAAACGATTGGCAGAAATAGATGATGTTTTAAATTCGTTTAGCGACAAATTAATTAAGTGATGCAGTTTTGTTGGCCATAGAATTGTCGCAAAACCTGTGCCATCTAAGAAAAACTCTACATAGGATACATTGCAAATAACATTTTATTAAGTCATCCCTTCACAATTGATGTATCATTTTGATTCATTTATTTTCTCACCATTTTAATTTACTTAACCAATCCATACCATTCACCTTTTGGGCTTTTACTTAATGGCGTAAAGATGTGGATATATTTCACCAACGATGTAAATTGGGTGTCAACTCGAGAGTCATTGCACTGAGCGCATTATTGTTGGCGTTGACGTCTGATGTCACTTTGACGTCCCGTAGATGTTGCGTAAATGCATACGCTGCGCCGCTATTCCACGGGATCAACGCCGACAGTGCTATTCTGTAAAAAATCTCACCGTAGAAACCTAGGGGTGAAGTGAGTTTAAAGTTTGCTGCTAAAAGTATTAATGCCAAAAATATAAATTGACTCCTCATTTCACCTGGTTTTTGACAGAATAGAAGTAAAGCTACTTTTCAACAGTGACATTGTTGGCTCGATATTATACAGGATGACTTGTAATTTGACGTTATCCTTCAAGGACATCATGTCCTCCATCCATCATGTGTGGCCCATTTGCAACAATTAAGCACCCCATAAGACCTAGCGAAAATTCATGGGAGACTTCCAGAAAAAGAATTTTTTATATATTTTCGAAAATTTCCCAAAATTAGTCATTAAATATCACTTTTCTCGAAACTGAAATTGAATGGTTTTCATTGCTATTACTTTGTGTGCCAAATACTTTAGCAAACCTTTCGATGTAACCAAATTTACTAAAATACAATCACGTCACGGAAGAAATACGTCATATTACAAGTCATTTTATCGCAAACTTACGCCATTATGTACACGACCAGTAATTTTATTCATTAGAACGTGTTTTCTTTCCACATTCCCGGCGCAAATCAAAGGGCTAGAGGGATGTATAGGTATGAGAAAAACCAACGCTTTGTAAATTAATTTGATTATTAGCACATTATTACAGTAGAAAGTATTATTATTTAATTATATTGCTGTTATGTTAAAAAACTAATTATACATCCGGACTTTTGAGTGGTTTTAGAGTTGTAGCTCGTTGAATTTTGAAGTGGATACATGGATATGTTCAGAGCATGAAGATCACTTTAAAATACCGTTTAGTATTTACTTTTGCGGCCTCATTTGTTTGCTACGAGAGTTACCAAAGACTCGATAATACCTCTATCTTATCGAGTGTGTTACACCTCTAAAATATTGAAAACTTCCGTGCGTATAACACAACCTCTAACCTTTTGTACGCTAATTAAAATATTATTTTGGACTATATGCATGACGTAGCATGTACATATATAGCTTATTTAGTGACTAATATAATCTTAGTTAGTACTAAGCTTAGATATAATTAGAATTAGAATTTTTATCATCTGATTTTGATTAATCGACCTCAATCCGGCGACTGTTTTATAAATTTTGCGTAAGAGGTTTAGGAAAATCTGAAATCTACACATCCCACATTCTATTTACAGTTTTTATCTTTTGTGAATCGTAAAACTAGTTTCATTTCCAATTGGATTTGCAAAAACAGGTAAATAAAATGTGAGGTAAAAGCACCATGTTTATTTATAAGTAGTTTTCTGCGAATAGAGGGTAGTCGCATAGTAACTAACACTTTTGTCCGAAAATACTTTTGGAATTAGCTCTTATGATAATTTAGTTAACGTGGTTCAACATGCTGTACTTTCATATTGTTGAGGTTTGGTAAATTTTTCATATCTATAAACATGCTTTACTTTCATATTGTTGAGGTTTGGTAAATTTTTCATATCTATAAACATGCTTTACTTTCATATTGTTGAGGTTTGGTAAATTTTGCATATAGTCTAATATACTGGGTGTAGAGCGACGCTTAATGAAGCCGAGTCTTGGACCAAACCTTGGAACTGTCTGGGCCTAAAGCTCCGCCATTTCGACCGGTTCTGTGCTTCCCGCATGCAGCGGATTCCTGTTAAACGTTATAAATTCATTTGAAATGCCCCCAAAACTACTTTTATTTTATGAATCGATAAATACAATGCGCGGCTTCGCGATAGTAGGAAGAAGTAGAGGGAAGCCTTTGCCGAGGAGCGGGACAGCGCAGGCTAGCAAAAAAAAAAAATACAATGATTTGAATCCTTTAATCATAATCATAATCATAATCATTTATTTGTCAGAATATGGTGCATTATAAGGTCTTAAGATAATTAGATGGCATCTTCACATTCTGCCAAGTGTGGCGTGCAAATATTAATTACATACATTATTACACATAAAATATTATTGGATTAATAGTTAATTAACAATTATTGGTTGTATAATTATGGATTAAAATTACAATTTCAGGTATATCAGCTAATAATAATATAGTAAACACACAATTTATTTAGGATGTCAAAGTATAATTAAAATGTCAGATTAAATCAAAAAGTCAAAGATGTCAAGGAATAGAGATTACAGTTAGGAAGTCAAAGTGTCATTCAAAAACTCATTTAAATTATAGTAAGTAACATTTATTACAAAGAAAATCTTTGAGTCCCTTTTTGAATCCATTTAAATTTAACTCTTTGAGTGATTTCGGAATTTTGTTATAGACTTGCGGGGCTATGCAGAATATGCTTTTCCACATTAGAGCTGTTTTGGCTCTCCGTCCGCGTAACATATCATTACGCCTATTACGTTTAACAGTATCGGATAGGTGGGGAAACAAATGTGCGTTTAGTTTCACAAATAAGGCAGTTTCATAAATATACAAGGACGGTTTACATTGCGCGCTGCTGTGAACAGCGATATTTCACACCAGAAATAAAAGTCGTTTCCCAGCAATCATCATAAGCAGCCTATAATGTTCCCACTGCTGGGACACAGGCCTCCTCTCGGTGAAAGGAGCAGAGTCAAGTACTAGTCACTATAACGTGCCTGCTAGGGCAGGACGATTAAAAAAAATCAAAAGGATGGTAGGTACGTAAGTGTAATTAAGATTGAAAATTAAACAATATTTAAAATATAGCTAGCTCCAGCAGAAGGCTGGCGTGAGTTCTGAATATCGAGCGCATCTTCAATTCAAGATCGCCTGATGAAAACCACTATCCTGGTAGTTCCTAAGTCGTAGGTGACCGGTGTCAGCCAGGTAGGTGGGTAGGTCTTGCAGCGACGAATAGGGCAGCTCGCAGGTTGTCCAGCCACAACCCTTCCAGTGGCGGTAGAAAATGTTTCTTCCGGTACGGAAGAAGACTCAGTCAGTCAGAAAGAAGTGTTTCCCAGCAATAATTTTCGCTGAATATTACTTAGTTTGATATACAGAATGTGTAGAGTAGCGAGAGTAGCAGAGAACGGCTATGTGATGTGTCTTTTTACACCCTTTATCTTAACTATTAAAAGCAAATTAAATAAATCTCAATCATTGAATCGTTACATGTTCTTAGCTAAGAGTTCAAATAGTTTAATTCTTAATAGATATTTTTTAATCAAAATCTAAAATCACGACTAACGACTACACTGAACGCCTCTGACCACGTTGGAGCTGGAATCTGGCAAAATTCGTTCGGGTTTACGAAAAACATCAAATCTCATGAACTCAATTCAAGACACAAATCTACAAAGTTTACCTAAAACCAATAAAACAATTCTCTCTTCACACAGAACATCATCAGACAAACAGATACGTCACGAAGCGTGTTCGCTACGAGACCATGCGCACGCGTTGATCGACGTCGAAATGGACAGTGATTTTGAGCTTGAGTGTCAAGACATCGCGAATAGACGGCAGGTTGAAGGCGATATCGCTGACAACGATCTACCGGACTTTATTTGTACGGCGTCGAATTTACGTAAGTAATGACTAATAATAATAATATCTTAGGACAACCAACACACCGTTATCTGATCCCAAACTGGGCTCTACGGAGCCTGTACTATGGCAACCAGACAACTGATAAATATACAGAAAAAAATTAACCCAGCGCGCAAATTTTTTTTGGTTGTTCATTATCAGTAATAGCACACATTTCAACTAATTTTTCAATACTTTATTTTTTATTTTTATCCGACCTTAAATCAGTAAACTGTGTCCACAGTTTACTGATTTAACCACCCTACATATTTCGTAATATGATATCGACAATAGGAATAGGTCAGTAACCGCCCGCCGGCGTAGGAACTTCGAACTTCTTAGAATGTTGACCGATCGAACTGGTAGGTACTTGTAGCTACGCTCGGTCGTTCACCTCCGCTGCCGCCGCTCGCAAGTTACCATAAATACCAGTTTCAAAATAAATATCTTTCGTTAACGATAACTTAATTTTTTTGTACTACGATATGTCAAAATTAAAATCGCATGGTTATTATAACACGTTTAAGTTTAATTTGTTAAAATTTGCGCACTGGTTAAAAACTTATCCTGTATATTTGTAAATACATACATGTTATAGATAAATTTTATCCAGACACAGAACAAATAATTGTGCTCATCACACAAAGATTTGTCCTGCGTGGGAATCGAACCCATGACCTCCGTCTTAGCCGTCAGGGTAACTACTAGACTAACATGCCAGTCTATGTTCGATTATTTTTGCAGTCGATTTTGTGGCTTGTTACAAGGGAATAAAGTTTAGATTGGATCCTTGGCCATCGAATCATTGCATAGATTTTAGTCTGAGATAGTTTACTTTTTGCCTTGCCGAAACGAATTTAATGCAGTCCCTTTATAGCAAATTCTTGAGTAACAGTTAACACGAGGCTGGCTTTTAGACAACGTTTTAGATCGAAATTTGGAGTTTTGGTTATCCAACTCACTAATGATTTATTTAAAGGATGACCTTTTCGTTTTACAGATCATTTCGACTCGATAGTGAGTGAAAAATCGCGAACTCCACAAAACGGTGACAAGAGCGATCCGCAACTAGCCAAGCGTAAGCGCAGACGCATGAACGCCTGGTCGAAAGGGCTGGTGGTCAAACGGCAGAAGACGTCCAAGGTATGTGGTGAATGTGTAAGTTGTTTCTATAATATTAACAAAAGAATTGGATTTGACAGGATTTCTCTCTTCTCGGTGCTTCTTCTCTTTGAATCTTCTGTATGCTATCAACTTTCTTAGCTGCTCGCACTCAATTGTCGGCTTTTTTAATTTGTTTTAAGTTCTTTTTAGGGTTCCGTTGCCAAATGGCAAAAAACGGAACCCTTATAGATTCGTCATGTCTGTCTGTCCGTCCGTACGTATGTCACAGCCACTTTTCTCCGAAACTATAAGAGCTATGCTGTTGAAATTTGGTAGGTAGATGTATTCTGTGAACCGCATTAAGATTTTCACACTAAAATAGAAAAAAAGCAATAAATTTTGGGATTCCCCATACTTAGAACTGAAACTCAAAAAAAAAATTTTCATCACACCCATACGTGTGGGGTATCTATGAATAGGTCTTCAAAAATGGTATCGAGGTTTTTAATATCATTTTTTTTCTAAACTGAATAGTTTGCGCGAGAGACACTTCCAAAGTGGTAAAATGTGTGTCCCCCCCCCACCCCGTAACTTCTAAAATAAGAGAATGATAAATCTAAAAAAAATATGATGTACATAACCATGTAAACTTCCACCGAAAATTGGTTTGAACGAGATCTAGTAAGTAGTTTTTTTTTAATACGTCATAAATCGTAAACCGCAATTTACCTTTCATCCAATCAACTCAAACATAAAAATAAAAAAAAAAACATTTAACTTCATAAACATAAACCTTATGCATAAACCGAGAATACCTACAGGTTTGTACGGAAACCTCGGTGCGCGAGTCCGACTCGTACTTGGCCGGTTTTTTTTGTTTGCTATGGTTTTGCGTAGGAGGATTAGACCAATCACCATAGACGCAAGCGCGGAATGTGAGATTAAAATGACTGTGCTTGCAATTTTGTTGTTTTCCTCAATGATACAAACATAGAAATAAAATACAGCAACAAATAATTTATTCTTCTATAAATACGTATAAGTGAAAAAGTCACGGCTTTTTACGTCTTTCCAAAATGTCATTCTACCTTTCTAAATATATTCCACGTCATCCCAAGCATAGCACCTTTGGCATACATCTTCTGTCTCACTTACATCTTAGCAATCAGCTCTTTCACTCAAGTCATTCATCAATGTTCCATTCGTACACAAACGTGCATTAATTCACATAAAGTCAGCGTCAATAATATCGGGACGAACAGACTATCCAAAATAATCTAAACAACTATGAAAATTTAATTTTAACTCAATGATACAAGGAATGTTTCATGATGCAGGCAGTACACGAAAACTGTCATTCTGACAAAAACTTTATCCCATTGAGATAAAGTTTCATTTTCTTAGTTGTAAAGATCATTTTGAACAGTGTCCCGATATTTTTGACGCTGACTGTCCTCAACACTAAAGAGTGCTATGAAATCTCCACAGAACTTCAAAGACTCAAGCCTGGTGATAACGGACGAGGAGTCTAAAGAGAATAAGCCAATCACATCGACCCCGCTCCCCAACGGCGAGGTGACTTCTTCATCAGCGTCAGACGACGACGCGCCGCTACGACGTCCGCAAGACAACGACACCATGTTCAATATTACTGCGCAGTCTGTGGTTAACAACCATGTATTGGAGAGGTAAGCGTTCTATGGTTGGTCCGCTAACCAAAGGGCGACCGCGACCGATGACGTGTAGCCGTCCGTCGTGACGTCACCGCACGTATCCGTAGCGTATTCATGACGTATTAGCGACGTTAAAAAGATACCGTAGCCAGACTACAAACATACAGCTTTTCAAAATATACGCTTCGGTAATTTTCGTGTCTTCGAATAAAAACGAATGTCCTCACAGAGAATGCTACTTATTTTTATACGGCCGCGTTTTGTAGTAGTGCATCATTGTGCGTTTGTATGAATTTTTTTTTTCTGTCAAATTACCTACCCCGGTCGCAGATCGTCATTTGTCACTCAAAGTTTTGAAAAGTCATTGAGTAGGTCATCTGTAATGTTATGGTATTACAATATGGAAAAACATGTATTTCCATGGTCGTAACATCTGTATTCACGTGCGTCAGTAGTTCCGAAGATGGACAATGATTCCCGAAGCTTACTGGGGTGTTTTTTGTGTCATTAATTTTTTTCCCTGCTCAAATCCCCTGTCAAAAACAGAAACAAAAGGATTCTTGTGGTAGCTACTAAGTTTGCTCTCATAGTTTTGTTTTTATGAACTGTAAATAAATTCAAAATATTATTTTCAGTCCCACGAAGTCGTCAGATAGAACGCCAACAAAGACATCACCAAAGAAGAGGAATTCAGGGCATGACCACAGTGGAGGTTTGTATATTTTAACTTACCTGCTTATTTATTGGTGGTTCGGTTTGGTACACCTTGATTTCCTTGACTTCATTGCTAACAGTATCTGTATACGCAAAATAATCCTACAATGTTAAACTCTTGACCAACTCAGTTTCTCCCAAGATTTTTTTATTGTTCTCCATCCAAAGAACCAAAAGACTTAAAATGAATCTTTCCATTCCAGACACGGAGAAAGTACTGATAAACAAGACTGAGTTAGATAACGTTGTATTTAAGAACGCGAAATCACTGCGAAACATCGGGCTCGAAGCGCTCCTGGATCTACACGCGCAAATGACCCACATAGTCCAAGCATACTCCAAAAAATACGACCGAACGAAGTTACCGCAAGAACTTCATGCCACTGTCACTAGGTACTTGCAACACGCCAAGAAATGAACATCCAAAATGGTCGGCTGGACTAAATTGTAAGTTAAAAAGTTATGTTGGTCATTTCAAATTGATTGTGGTAACGTAAGCCTGGCTAAATGTACAAATGAGGTTTAGTGTAATGTTTTTCATCAGAATGTTCGAGGTTGATGAATTTGAAAAACGAACAGTTGTGACGTTTCTTAGGTTCTTGTTTTTATGTATTATTATTGTGACGTGAAAGGAGGTTGCATTGTGAATGATAAACTCGCAAGGATAAGGCAGGTTGTAAACGAGTAGATCAAATAAATGAGCGAGTTTAATTCTTAATAACGTATTTAAAATGTCAACTGGGTAGTCTAATGTAAGATGCTATAACGGCCATGACAATTACACAAATTGTACGTTGAAAATGCTTCCTGCTAACGGAACGTATTTAAAAAATATTAATTAAAAAAAAAGGTTGTTATACATCGATGTGGATAAATGTATCGATACATTTTAATTGATGTTTTGAAACAGTATCGAGTTAAATTCGGTAGTGTTTCTAGTATCGGTTTACCATTAGTATTAACTGCCATCAGTATAGGTCGTAGATGAAAACTTTGGATTATATCATTCCATGTTTATACGAATTTGATCATATCTACAGCGCCTCGTCCATAACGTCATAGGATAAACTAAGCTAGGCTGAGTCTGGTCAAAGCAATGCGTAACGAAAAAAAAAATCTTACCACTGAAAAATCACGCTCTAAAAAGTATGAACAAGAAAATATTCACATCTGAGGGTAGGTGGCATAAAACCACGGCTCTTTGTTTTTTATTTTTAAATATTTATTTAAATTATTTTGGGGTTAGCCAACAATATATATTGAAATGTGCTAACTAAGCCCTTTCATTAATACCCATAACGCCAGCATAAAAAACTAACTATTGTTGACGTTTATTTTTTCGGTAGTTTTTTTTTTGGGATATCTTGTAATGGCAGCGTTAGTTTCGATATTTTCCACGCGCCAAGGGATCCTAGTACAGCCATTGGTTGGCGATCGCTTGCTGGAGCATCACTAAAGACTACTTAGATTTACTTATATTGTGGACGAGGCGCTTAGGGTGCATGCAGACAAACTGTATTCAGACCTAGAGCTTTATAAAACGTACGTCCTTTCAGCCTGAGTGCAGCATGTCTGTACCTACCCTCAATTTCGATAATTTAAAAAGACGAATGTTGTGGTCCTCAATAAGGACGTTCCGATCACTGCCTAATTGGCTTTACGATAATATTAGAACGAGTAAGTGTGGATGAGATGGACGCAAACTTTCCGATGTACTATCCAATCTTAAGCAATAATGAACTTTGTGCTATGAGAATAAGGTCGGATATCGCATTACTACTTATGAAGATGCAGTAATGTTGAATTTTCGATTTTATTACGATGGCAGAAAAGTAGATTGTTTCGTCAGGTTTGTGTTATCCTAATAATAGTCCAATATTAACCATTCCTAATGAGCCAAATTGTGAGTGAGATTACCAATATTTAATGTCTGATTGAAATGCTATCTTATTGGTTTGACAGATTTCAGTTGTAAAGATTTTCTAAGGGATCTTTGAAAAACGCCAATCGCATTTTACTTTACTTGTGTGTTGTGTGTGCTCTAATCAAAGATTATTTCGGATAGAAAGAGTATGATATATTCTAAGGCTTACTTCTTAAACATACCCGTAGAACTATAGACAGCGCCATCTGTCTTCTAAGACATAAAACAGTATTACTTTACGTATTACCCCATAGATCTTTTTCACAATAAATTTCATCTCATGTTCATTATGTACCTTGCTTGGCAGTGCCTATACGACTTTGTAATGTGTACTAAATCTTCATGTTTCATACTATTGGAAAAAAGATGGCGTTGTTCTCAAAAGTGTTGTTTTTTAGTCGAAGAGCTCGATATTTATTAGGTTCTCTAAATAAATAATTATAAGGTGCACACTATAAAGTTTATTGTTACCATTCTGGATCTTTTAATGTGCTCATGTTTGTTATTTTGTACTTCACAAGAGCTTGAGTTCGTCTAAAAATAAAAAAAGATTTAGAAGCAAAAAGGTAGAAATCTTATAAGTAGCCCCGAGATCACTATGAGGGTCTCCAAACTATATTTTCCGCTCGTCACTTTTGTTACCATTATTTATCTTTAAAATCAAACCTATTTCCAATAGCATTTCAATAAGTCTACTAGGTTAGGTTTTAAACGATTAAAAGCCCGCTGGTCTGTGATATGTACAAAAGGTTTATATTACAATGTATATACGTCACTATTCGCTTCGTGTCAGGTTGATGCGCGCTTGCTCACGCGCATGGTATATTTGATTGGCCCAGAACAAAATATATTCCGTTATCGTAAAGTATTATGAAATAATATAATGTTGTATATTAAAAATGGAGAACCGACTGGAAACAAAATTTCAGATTAAGCCTTATTAAATTATATAAAATGTGTGTGTAAAAAAATAGTTGTAACTCTTTTGTTTTTATGAATCAAAACGGCCAACCAAATAGGTCATGCACCTAAATATAAACTCCTATTAGAAATAAATGATTCAGAATAAAATTCATAGTACGATAGTACCAAAATTATAAACAATTTGGCTTTTTAGGTGTGACAGTAAAAAAATATGCACATGTTTGCAATTTTTTTTATAGATTTTTACCAAATAAGCTGAACTAACGTATCTTGCTTAAATTAGAATAAGGTTGTACTAACATAAAAGTAACTTTAAATACATTTTTCATTCATGTTTAAATTAATTTTATATTTACTTAAATTATTATTCGTTTTTCTGTGACGTTTTTTTTTTTATGGAATTGTGACCATCCGAATTTTAGGGGTCGATATTGGAGTGTTTAAGAAATAATTGGAATATTGATGTTGTTTAGATAGGAAAACGTTTAGGATGTGAATGTTATGGGTGTCTTTTATTGCCATTGACTGTTTTAAATCTCTTTAATTGAAGAATGATACGACATTGCTAAAGCTATAGTTGCTTGGAAGCGTGCTGGCCGCTACAGTTTTTCGTGACACTACATTTTCAACGAGAGTAGAAAATTGAATACTATGATTTTTGCCGCGCTGAGAATCACTCTCGCTGCACTCTGTTGGTTTATCAATGCTCGGTCCAACACTGAGAGTCGAAAATCGAATGTGCGAAATAATTCCTGCCACGATTTTATTACGTCCGTGTCACTTACGGTGTCAAAAAACGCTCTGTTGGTAAATACATCAAGTTATTTTCATAAATCACGTAATAGTGACGTTATTCGTCGGTAAAATGCGGATGGTATATGGCGGCCTTCGCTCTTCTAGGAAACTTGTAGCTTTAAGGCTCGTTCAGACTAGCGCGACGCGACGGTCGCGCGCGAATCGGCGAGTTACTATGAAAACACAGGGGCTACCTGTCGCGTCCGACACGGTCATAGAAATTGTTCTACGGATATAAATTGCCGAATCGCGCGCTATATCGCGTCGCGCTAGTCTGCTCGAGCCTTTAGTTATGCGAATAAGATGCGAAGTTAGGGTAGTCCGAGAAACCCAAATTTGTCACATTTTTTTTTTGCATTTTGCAGGTCAGTTTGAGGGTGTATGTTGAACAAAATATAAATATTACGACTATTTCGCGAAATGTAATTTAATTAATTTAGAGGGTCGTATGTTTGTAATTTAGTAAAGCTATGTATATTTGTTGACCTGCATATTGCAAAAAAATTAAGACAATTTCAATTCCGCGGGTTATCTTAGCGGCTGCGTCTTAGCCGTACAAAAGTTATGTATGAAAGCTAAATAAGACGCATGTCAGCCTAATGTGTGGTAAGCGTTGTAAAAGGTCTGCATGAAAAGTTATAAATTGTATGAAACGTTATCTAAATAAACAATGAAATAATTGGAATTGGTAAATAAAATAGTTATAGAATTATGGCAGCTTTTGATTTGTTCACTACGATTTAAGTCGAATAGATCTTCATTCCTTTAAAATTTATAAGGTCCATTTAATATTTTAGTAAAGTGAACCTTAAACACTTTGTCATAAGATTCGAAATTGAGTGTACAAATTAAACTTTGCTGATAATAAGACAGGGAAATGCTTATTAAAAATTAGACGTAAATACGGTCTATACGAGTTGTGAATGTCTGATCGAATCGAGTAGGTGCATATGAAATTGACCTTTATTTACATTTTGCTAGGTGTTAAAATTGCAGTTACGATTTTAAACGTAGTTGTTATTAAGACAAAACCCACGTTAAGAATCATAACTGCTGTTTAAAACACTTGCAAAATTAACTAGAAGCTTCTTACTTATTAGATATTAAAAGAAATTGCTGTAATATTTTTACAAAACACTTATCCGATCAATTGTCTCTGCTGTCCTCTGCAAATAAATTTCAGAAATTACTTTAATTTATTACTAAAAGTACGTCATTTATGATTATTCGAGAACCTTAATTTACTAAATTCCACATAACATAAAAGTAAGGAGAAAACATTAATATTGATTTATTAGTACTTAAAACACTTTAATTATAAAAAAAAAATACAATATTTTCCGTATAATGTGTATATAAAATAACATATTTATCGAAGAAATAAAGCCATGTGATATTGATGGAATATACTCAACATATTGCCCATATATTAAAAAAAAAAATAGTTACCTCAAAATATTCCGAACCCCATTTACTTCTTAAGGCAAAAGGGCGTAACTGACGTTGTGGTAATATCACTTACGCCCTTTTTGTCTGAAGGTATAATAATATGCAATGTTTTACTTGTCGGTATAGAATTTAAAGTATGAAGAATGACGTAAATGTGTTGGATTATTTGTTAAACCTGTGAACTACAGACTGTAAGGGTAAACACCGTTGTCACTTAACCCATGGGTAATTTGACTTAAATATAAAATAACAGAGCGAGTTAAAAAAATAAAAAATAAAAATTCCTAAAAAGGTTTAGAACAGATTTTATCCCAGACCGCCCGCAAATTCATGGATATGCGCATCAGTGACGTTATCACTACAACGATCGCCAGCCGTTCCGTCCACACAACACATAAAATAATACACATTACCTGTGATGTAACTTTCCCATCATATGGCTTAGGACAGCCACAAATACCTACCGTGACGAGTCTAAATGTAAATTTGATTCGAAATGGCTTTGGATTCTAAATGATTTGAAAACATTTTGTTTTTAATAAACCAAACCATTGGGTAGGTACTTTTGGCGTATTTAAAAAGTTAATCACAATTTTATGTACAGTTTAATTAAAAATTAAATTAAATTTACACTGACTGAATAAAATATCAACACTTACCGACTTACATTAACCTCAACACGTGTTCAAAATGGGTTCCCCGTCCAACATTCTGTTGTTATCGAGGTTATTGATAAGCCACTGCGAAAATACCATCCGTGGTATGCGATCGTTATCATTTAGTTCTTGGACCGGCTGAAATGATATGGATGTTGACGATCGATGAGGAGAGTATTGTCCACTGTTCATTTGTGTAAGACATTGTAACACAATTCACGCGCGAGAAATGAGCGACGGACGCTAAGACGCGGCGTTACGTGCGATCGCTAGCGAGACTGCCAGCTGACTGACTGCGGGGTCGCGACCCGTGTCGGCGTTGCGTCGTGCAGTTCGCACGCGGTGTAGGTGTAGTTCCCGAAGTTTGTTGCCCTCGCGCATAGGGTGAAATATTCTTGTGGAAAAATGCAGATTTTCTTTTAAAAAAAAAGTTGTTTTTTTTTCATTGATTTTACGTTCTATTAACGAAACCAAATCACTGGTTTCAAGGATAACGGTGTTTACACTAACACCCAGTATAGTAGTTTAAAACATAAAATGTATCCAGCTGCCTCACGTTGTCTGTATTGTAAAACCATTTAAAGTTATACACTGAATATAAGTGCCACAGCATCGATCACTAATAAAGAACTAGATACACAATCAGCGTCAAAAAATGGCCTCACCAAATGAGCACTTGAACATTTGGGTGCTCTTTTGATTTAGTATCATTCGAACGCTCCGACGGTAAACATCTCTCGGTGCTCGATTAAAAATTGTAAAAATCACACATCTAGGACGCTAAAATAGGACGGAGTTTCACTTTTTCGGTAAGTATTATCATTATTTGATTGTTATCACTGTATTAAAGATGATGATATTCTGTCAAGAAATCGTCGTAAAAACATTTTTTTAAATTAAGTCGTATTAAATTAAGGAGTTATAAAGCATCTCAATTGTAAAGATTCTTACTAAACCTATTAATCATATTATCGCATGCCCACTTAAATTGTTCGGATTATGTGCGTTGACTCTGTTCCATTTGTAGAGACGCTATTGTTTAAAAAAAGTATTATTAAATAATATTTTTTATTTAATGAGAGAGCTTTGCTGTTCCTATCAATATTATACATAGTAACATTTTATAGATTTAATTTTAACTAACAATAAGTGCGTGTAATAAAATTAAAGACGTGAGTTTTTTTTAGCTTTTACTCGAGATCTAGTGGGGTGTGGAGAATGGATATCAGTTATAGTACGCCAAAAATCCGTGATGAAGATGAAGAATAAATAAATGATTATGGCTACGATATATTACTTTCGTTAATAAATAAATGTGGTGCCCTATCCAAAAACATTTACATTCAGGTAAATTATAATCATTACACATATACACCATAGGATAGAGTAAAATATGCTTTAATATGTACACAATTTTTAAAATAACACTAATAATTACAGCACATATAAATAAAAAGTATTGGACAGTTCGACTCCACGTATTCCTTGTCCTAGCTGAGAGCCTGGATCGTATAACTGTATTGTTATTTATTGGCACTTTTTAATTCGAACTTTAAGACATGCGGCTAAGGTTCAATTTATTTTGATGTGTGTTGACCAGTGCGAATAGGTCGTAAAAATTTATTGCTTTTTGTACATAGCTTTGTGAAATAAACTTCAAGCATTGCACTTAAAGTTGAATTTACATTAATGTTTATGTATTTCAACTAGCATAACAATAACACAATTTGGTGACAGTTTTAAGAGAACTTTTGCTTGCGATTGTGTATCTAGTTCTTTATTAGTGATCGATGTGCCACAGCAATAAAATATTCTAGAGTGAAGTGAAATGGCTCAGTCATTGTTGCAAAGCCTGACGCCGTTTCCTACCCTTTGCCAATAAGTAGATCTTGGCTTCGAGTTTTACTGGATGTATCTGAATACCAGTATTTTACATGAAGCGACTGTCTACTTCACCTCAAATTGAGTTACTGGGTAATACAATACTCCTTGGTAAGACTTGTCAGATCTTACAGCTATTAATGACTGTCAAAGATGAACGAATGACAACCGGGACGGCCTCACGTGCTTTCCTAGGCCACGGGCAGACTGTCTTGAAATACCAAGACCCCTGTCTTGGTATTTCAAGATAGTCAGCCATGGACTTAGTATCAGTTATATTATGTCCTGTAATATTTTCACAAACTTGTCGATCATATTCTATGTTCAAATTGACTGGTCAAATACGCTCGTGTGTGCACGCAAGTACCACAGCAAGTACGGAACGCACGCATCCGATGACCGTCGGATGCGTACGTAAAATATGATGCATAAAATAAGAATGCTTTATTTTGTTTCAATTTATTTCATCTACTTTTAGATCACAGGTTTAATAAAATTCGTTGTTAAATTAAATAGATAGAATTTCGAAGAAGCTATAAAATTTTAAGACGGATTATGAAAACTTGTGTAAAATTAATAAAAACTGCTTGCATTTGCTCAAAGTGGAGTATCGCTGACAGCTGCAAGTGCTGACAGTATCCACCGTTCGATTAGCGTATAATTTTATATTTATAAAATCATATTTAATGAAACAGAAAATAAAAGGGTATGATTTCATGTGATATCGAATATTTTGTTTTATTGTCTATCCCTCTTATCCTGAGTACTAACCAAAAACGACTATCGCACGTATATGCGATAGTTACTATACTATGATCGTTTGATCGTGTGCCATGTAGCATAAGCTTTATGGCATATAATTCTAGACCCTCTAGCGTAAGAAGTTATAGTTGGTTGCAAAAAAATGTTTCATACAAAAGTGCAATACCTTTGTGGTTTAAATGTTTCGAACAGCAGTTTTTTTTTTACCACAGTTAATTTCAACGTAGGGTGTTCCAAATCATGTACTGAATCTATGATAGGAGGCTGCTAGTCGATGTCCCTACCAACCTGTATATGACGTACGCACGACAACAAGTCAAGCTACACATTTCCAGTATAAGCTGACTTTTCATTGTACGAAAAATGTATACAATGCGAGCTCAGCTAAAACTGGAAATGTATAGGTTGATGTGTAAGAGCTCGTTCACATTAGGTCGGCCCGACAGTTTTATCGGGCCAGTAAACGTGTCGGATTCATATTGACATATGTATTTCAATAGCGCCGTTCACATTAGCCCGATAAAACTAACGGAGCCGACACTTTTACCGGACGTTCAGCCACGATTTCTATCGGGTCGGGCATAATATTGGCGTACTAGCAAGTATAACACCACATTAGATCGGATCGGCAGCTTCTAGTGTGAACAGCAACACCCGACAGCCGGTAAACGGTAAAACTGTCGGGCCGACTTAATGTGAACTAAGACTAACCGTGTGTACAAACGCGATTTGTTAATCGCGTGGGAGCAGTGGTAGCCCAGTGGTAACGGCTGCGACTTGTAAGGGATGCGTCTCATAACGTATAAACTCATTTGGTCTAATTTTAATTTTATTATCGTTCATAAGATATAATCAACGTGAGATATACCAACTGTTGATATAATTTCTTTACATATAACATTTATTTATTCTAAAACTTAATTAGTATAACGTTGTTTGATATAACGTTTATGTAATCGAAAATCATTTGGTGTAACGTTTAATATGTATATTGTTTATTTAATCGAAAATCATTAGGTCGAACGTTTAATATATATAAAAAAATGTCATTATGGTTAACACCCCGACTCAGAGTAACCCGACTCGGATAGGTTAGGTTAGAAGGCTAAGGCGGGAGCGAAGCGTAGCGGAGCTCGCGCCTTAGCCTTCGTGGTTATTTTTTTTTAAACCACCCAGAAATAGGAGCCCCGCGTGGCGGGGCTCCGTCGACCTATCTTAGCGCATTTTATCGTATTAGACCAAATAAGTTTTATATATTTTGAGTGGTATGTCAAACGATTTTATATTTAATGTATGTTATGTCAAACGATGTTATATTTAATGTATGTTATGCTTATAAAAATTAGTTATTTTAAAATTATAACAATCGTTCATTATATTAACTAATCAGTATATTAAATAAAATTATAGGTTCCGTTGTTATATGTTGTAAATATTAGAGATTTTGTTGTTATATCATCTATTACTTACCCACTTGTAAGTCGTAGGTTCGAACTCAGCCAGGCACTTTGTGTAAATTATTTCATCACTACTGCTCTCAAAACGGTGAAGGAAAACATCGTGGGGAAACTGGCATGTCCTAGAACTAGAAACGAAGACATGTGACATCCACCCACCTGTAATTGGCCTTCGTGGTAGATTACGGCCCACTGCCTGTTACCATGTAGGAGGCCTGTGTCCCAGCAGTGGGAACATTATAGGCTGATTATGATGATGATCGCGTAGTCGCGGGAATGGGCTTTCTGGCATGCTACGAGTACGACTACATTCTCGCGATACGCACATTGCTCGACGTCTCTGCTGTACAACATAAAGCGAGCGAAGTATAGTTTGCCTTATCGCGAAAATGTAGTCGTAACATTAGGAACTTAGAACACACCCTTTATCTACATACGTACCTTACTAATTTTGTTTTGAAAGGTAACAATAGTTCTTAGAAATTCTAGCGTTCTGCGTTTTTATCCGACTGCGGAGTGTAAAAATGTGTTTGTAAGTTAGTTGGTAAGTAATGAACACTTGCGTTGTTGCTCTAAGGCGAACTTCAAGAGAAGATCTAGGTGTAATAGGTCCAAGATAAACCGAGGATGTAATTCAACGATTATGCAGTCTTATGCCTGGACCACACTAGTATCGTTATTGCTAGTTTGGACGTAAAATGATTTGTATAACCGTGTAGCGTTTTGCACCTAATTGGAGGCAACGGAGATACACCAAGATGGTACACGCGTGGACAAAGCCTTAGTGAACTTCTTTGAAGGACAACGAAGAGAAAGTACTGTTAACTGTACTGTCAGCGGCGTTCGTAGTCTGCAGTTTACGGCAATTTTTATTGAAGCAAAAGATTGATATTAAATATAAACAAGCAAAAGGTTATGTACATAATAGGTGAGTCACACAAATTTAACCACCAAAAATCTTGAAATGTTTGGATGCTCTAATAATAAATATGTTTTTCGTAACGAGAGTTGTTTCAAATTACTATTTGAGGGTGCTTGTTAGAGAGTTGGCCGGAACAGCTATCAGCACGGCACGGCAATTAGAAAACACAAAGTTTTGCCGAATATACCTATTTAAGACGCCGCGCCGACGCCTAACCTTACAACTTTATCGAAAGAACCTCAAACCGCCATGTTTGAGCTGGTCCACCGGTTGTCGGTTTCATTCAGTGCCAGCGCTAGCTGTCCGTCTTGGCAATAGTACGCGGAGTTGTCGTTTGTCGCTGCGACTAGACGCAGAACTGTTGTTTGCGTCTTCAGCTAGTTGTTACGGCAGACGTCATGCAGGAAGCGATTATTTTCGTTCGAGTCTTCGAGAGAGACGGTTACGTAGTTCCTCTAGTTGCAGTTACCTCAGTGTTATCATGAGAAGACAAAAGCACTAGACTAGCACTCCTGCACGTTTCTCAGCGTTTACAGGAAGATTGACGCTGCTCTGTCGCATGCGACTGTCGTCGGGTATGCGCGTGCACCGTGCTTCTAGTCGCTTCTACAAAAAGATAGCTTGCGACTATCCTAGCCTGTCTTTGCGACTCTGTAATTTGACGACAAGTCTTCAGCCTGTCGTTCCGTCTAGTCGTCGACTTGTCGCAGTTACATGTCGCATACTGTGCTCTGTCTAGAGGATTTCTGTTAGTTGTAGCGTCACTGTGTGTGTTGAGAACCTTTCTCAGAATGATTTCAAGAGCCCAAACCGTCATTTGATATTGGATTCCCCTTTTTCCGTTTTTCCGAAATACCTAAAAACTAGATGTCCTAGGTCAAAAATAATGAAAGGTTCCGTCTCCCGCTTGTGTTACACCTCCGTATTGTCTACAGAACTATTGGGAACTAGCCTGGATTTACATAGAAAAGTCTTCTTTCACAGCGAGCGGTCGTGTGACGCTAACTATAAATCTATAAATTTTAGACAAAGGTCGAGGTCAATTATAAGTCATTCATCAATCTACAGACAAAGATTCCAGGAATTTATCTTGACCGTGGCATTTTTCAAAAAAGGTTGGATTTACATCGGAAAGTCTGGTTTCTGTTTACATGGTCTCAGTTTTATGTTTACCTACATGGTTTTTATTTGTATGTACGAGTATGATAGTCTGAAAGGTATTTATGATATAGGTCTTTGTTGCCCGAATTAAATTGATTTGATTAAGTCCGCCATTGTACGGTATTTTTTTATTTGTCTAGTTCAATCTGCTCAGATTAGGTTCAAGATCCTTCTGGATAATCACATCAAGTAGGCCCTACAAGTTGAATTTCTTACTAACGTGAATTAGATATATCAGTAATAAGTACCTAGATGGACACATATAATGGACTAGCGAGACCTGCACCCTAATTGCGAAACGCACAATTTATCAGAATCTGAATGGGATTGAACATTATTTCTAAACCATTGCGTCATTTGTTCGAATAAATTGTGGCTCAGCAACGTAAATAACGCAATGAATGTTGTTTAACTACGAATATTAAACCAATTCCTATCGATAAAAAGTTCCGCAATTACCCCTCTGGGCAGCACACGCGTGCACGCGCCCCGCATGCAAGTTACTTTTCAGGGGGTTGCATCTTCTGCATGGTGCACGAAGCGAGCTCAATCAATTTGCTTCACCTCGGATATGCTATTTTATCGTTTGTCCAAAACTTTGTTTTCTTACCTATACACAAAAGATCGACGATGAACTATTATGTACTGAATGCAACAAATTGAAAATTTTAGGATCTCGCCTCAAAGAGATTGACTTCGCTATTATTCTATCAGGCGTTTTCGGATATATAAGTATATATTTTTTTATTCTGAATGTTTATACACCTTTATTTTATTTTGAATCCAGCGGGGCGACCACGGCCTACTGTGATAGGCTTGAGTCACACAATTTTATCACAGTTTGGGAACAAAAACGTGATAAAATTCGTGACTCATCCCTATAACAGAGGCCGTCCTCGCTCCGCAGAGGGGCGCAAGTGCAACCCGCTCTTGGGAGCCCTGAGCACACTATTCATATAATTTGCTAAGTTAACTCTGCCTCATGACGACTCGTGTATAAGCACTATAGTAACAGTATCTACCTCAACCAATACTACCCTTGGCGTCACTGTTTTGTTTGGACCGTTTCTGAGGTTCACTGAGCGAAATGATAAAACTGACTTTCAAATTGATTGAGTGTATCTACCTACTTAGTAACTTTGATTTTCAATTAGAAATGTCATTAAGAAGGATATTCAGATGGCTAAATATTATTCTTATACATCTTTTTCACATAATTTGGCGTTTCCCATTAAGGAAAAAATAACAGATGGCGATGTAACACAATACGTGAACAAATTGGACTCGTGAGTGTCGGTGTCACAAATAAAATGAAACGACAAATTGGTATTTCATATTTTTATTTTTTACACTTTACGTCGGTGACCGTAAACGAATTTTACTACAACGCTCCATCTTTCGATTTCAATTACACGTTAGAATGATACTAGAACATAAATATTTTTTCGTATTTTATTTAAGATCAAATAGATAATCTTTTTTACACCCTAATGTAACGATATCATTTAATTTAATTTGTCATTATATTAAGCAAAAATACAACAAATTAAATTACAAAATAATAAAACTTACAATAAATTATACTCTTTATCTGAGAGAACAATTATCTAAAAGCTAAAAATCATTGCAATTACAATTTATAAATACTCGTAACAAAAATTGAAGGAACTAAATATTTTGAATTTTCACTAAAAATTAATACAATCACATTTTATCAACTAAAAATAAGTACTCAATGTCGTACAATATATTATCTATTAATTCTTTACGTTATTACATTTGGCTCCTGATGTCACCTATGCTTAATGAGAACAGTGCTGAAAAGCTGAACGTAGTTTTATAAGAACGTCTAGCGGCGTAGAGGTCGAGAATAAACAGAATTTACTATATAACAAAGTGTTAAAGCAATAAGGTAAACCACAGAACCATAAATATACATATAGACATATACAGAACATATTCCGTTTGAACTTTGTAAAACATTCTCTTATCATAACCATTTCGTCAATCGCAGGACCTACACATTAACAAATAACAAAACTTAATTACAAAAAAAAAACTTCTCAATTAAAACTTTAACAAAATCACTCTAATACTGCTGAATTTGTACGAATTAGGTAAATATTGAACGTAATCTATGGTCACAAGTCACAACACAAGCTCTGTTAGAGAACATTGTAGAACATGAGAACAGTAACACATCGCCAACGCAACTCGTGAAATCATTTCTTTACAATTTTTGGCACATGTATTTACGTTTCATACAGACAATTGTTTATTTATTCAATACATGACCTTATTTTATTATCTACAAGTGAATCCGCTACATTTAAATACAAAAGTGCGCGGTTTTTGCATTCTTCAATGTTGCCAGCGTAAACGGAATGAGAAAAAAGCAATATAAAATCTGTTAAAACTATTACAATATTTTAATCATATTTAATCGTTTAATATATAAAATCCCTGTAATGATAATATTGTTATTATGAAGTGACACTATGTGTTACTACTGTATGCGGGTATGAGGATTCCATTGTTGCTGTACTTGTTATGTGAAATGTACAATATTTTTTATAAAATAGAATCGTAAATAGTGTTCAGTCTTCTGTTGAGAGATTTCCATGTTCCGTCGACTATAGTTAATTAATTTGGATGAAAATATCGGTTATTCCGAGTAAAACACGCGGGAACATTTATGTTGAAAGGAATCGAATTGTCACAGAACGTAAATACTGTTAGATTTGGGTTTAGCGTGTAAAGGAAACGATTTATTCAACAGATATTATAGTTCATTATAATACAAATAATATTTACAACAGGTAAAATCATGTGTTCTAAGAAACCACACGGTATCTCTAGTGAGACTGTATACATTTATCTAAAGCCAGATAGTATTGAACGATTTATTCTAACTTTCATTATTTACTAAAATCTTGAAAGCTCCTTTTTATTTGAACATTGAGTGCAGATACATTATTTGTCTAAACGTGGCGCGCACTGTCATTTTCTTTTGTGGTAATTCTTTGAAATTGTGTCAGACGAGTTCTGGAGGCTGGCAATTATTTTGATATTTGACATTGCATTTTAAAGGTATCTTTACCTCTCCAAAAAATGTAATAACCAGAAATGTTCAAAGTTTCTTATTCAATTGCAGCTCTTTTCCTCATCTCATTCAATTATTGGAAACAAAACTCGAACGAAATTAAATTTCTTTTTTTTTGGACATAGTCCTCGTTTTGCGCCAGTTAGTCCTGTATCGTGGGTACTCTGTTGAATTTTGTGACATTTGAGTTTGGAACGCTATTTCGAACGTTTGGTGAGTGGATGTGTGTGTGACTAGTGCGTCGCGGCCCCCTGTGACGTCACGTCCCCCACTCGGCCCAGCTCACTGATTCACATCACTAACACTACAACAATTACAAATACACTACTATTTACCATTTAAGACACATATAAATGTCCACCTTATTTACTGGTTAATTCAAAAATTTATATCCCATTAATTTTTTATCAATAACTATTTACATTTAAAAATTGTTTATCATCGAATTATAACTATTATTACGAAATATTTTACAAACTTTGGTGAAATGCAGAAGTGAATTCGCACGTATAACGTATTATATCTACAAAGGTTTCACTATGAATGAAGAAATCAATGCATTATTATATTCAATAATAAAAATCGTAAGAAATTATAGTACATTATCTAAAAATAGGGAATGTAACGGAATGTGTTAACAATGAAATTCGGAATGTCTTAACGATAACAATCACAACACCTTTCATACTTATTGCACTCCTTCAAAATAAATTATCGCCTATCACTTAGTACGCGATATTAATATACATTTACAATATTAACACATCTTTTAAATATAAATTTAACTAATTTAATGCGGACGTCGCCGGTCGCGATCCGGAGATTCTCAAATACTTCCTAATACAATTTACGTAATCCGTAAAACTGAAACCTTTCTAGTGTATTCATAGTAAGTTCCAATTTAGTATTGCACATTAAAACAACAGCAAATATACACGGGCGTTCAGCTACCGTCGAAGTTATTTAAGCGAGTTTTAGGTTCCAATCGAAATATTACACTATGTGGCCGTCTCGCCAGATCCTTATTGATTTCCTCGCGAGTGATACCTCTACAAAAGTAATAACAATAAATAGTTTGCGTCGCAGAAATATGAAAAATGTCTTCACGCGTTTAATGTAACCGGTCCCCATTTTTCATACTTCTGTGACTTACACCAATTTTAAATAACGTGTCACCTCACCATTTGGCTATAGTAGACATTAAAAAGTTGTTAAAAGTTTCACTATAGTACCACTAAGCACACCAACTTTAAGTTCTGTCGCCAGTGATCGACCACAAGATATAAAATTAATTTCTAAAACACGTAAATATGTTTGTTACGAGACTTATTAATACACTAACTAAATTCCAGTTTTAGTCCGTCAATAGATGGAACAAGCGAGTTCCTGGAGATGTCAGCTGCAACAGCGGCGGGAGCATCGGAGCCCGCTCATATACACCTAGTGGTTTGTTAACAGTTGAAGGTACATGCAGGTCAGAGACATGTCGGACCTAGTCCTGTCCGTTGTGGTGCAGCAGCTGGCGCGTGTCGGGCGGGTGCGGCTGGTGCGACGGCGTGCGGTACGAGTCGCCCTCCTCATCAGCCGAGTTCTCCTTTGACCTGTCGCTCTTGCAATCCTCCTCTTTAGTTACTCCTGACAGCGAGTCCAGAGCCATAGGCATCGACTGATACAGTTCCCTCGCTTTGTCGTTCGGCGGGAGTAGATGCAGCATGTTGAGCGGCATCGGGAAGCCTGGAGGAAACTCCGGGTAGAACCCTTGCTGGAATGGATTGAACATGGGATTCGAGGCGATGTCTGGCTCGGAGCTCGCTGGTCGTTGTGAGTGGTCGTCTTTGTCGTGGTGTTTGTTTGAGGGTTGGTTGTTGTTGTTGTTGCCGGAGTTTAGGTTTAGCACGTCGAGAGGTCCGCCGATACAGTCTTTCCTGAGCTGCTCCAGCTTTAGGCTCTTCCCGTATTTCCCGCGCACGTACATGAGCAGCGAGTTGTAAGGGATGCCGAAGATCCTGGAGGCTTGGCTTGTCGTCATCTTCTTGTTCCACACGTGCTGCAGCGCCTCCGTGAGCTCAGCGTTCGTCCAAGATCGAGGCGGACCACCGCGCGGCGCGCTGTGCTGACCCTTCGGTCGCCCTGCGGAACACAGATAACATTATTAGTCTATGAATGCGGTTTGAGGTTTCGTGTCAAAGAATCAGAAATTTTTAGCTAACTAATTACATAAGAAAACAACCGCGAGCGCGGAGTTCTGTGATTTACGAGCGCGAAGTGCAGGCTCCGCGGCACGACATGTGCCGTGTGCCGCGCCACCGCGGCGGCATTACGCGAATGCACCATTATCTAATAACCATGTTTCGGCTGAGCAATAACTGTGTACGGAGCGAGCGAGCGAAATGAGCGGGTTGCGGCGACATTTTGTTGGCGGCGATTTGTCATTAATTCGATGCGAGCACGCGACTATTACGGCGGTTTGTCAAAAAGAAACGCGGACATGCATACACCGGCGACGTCGCCCCTGACTTTATAGTTTTATAATTTCAACGGAGCACGTTAACTCGATTCCGATCAGATAATTCGAGGAACATTTCGGAACGTCGCGCGTCGTCAGAGAAATGATATTTTATTATGGAAATTAGTTTTTCTTTTAATAGTCGTCGGGCGTCACGCGAGCTTTGTAAATTAAAAAGGATGTTTTCTATTTGTAGCTCGTTAGCGAGGGAGCGGAGCTGGGTACACGTGTGCCTGTCTCAAGCGATGGAGCTAATCGATCGGAGACTATTGTGCGGCCGTCGGTGGAGCCGTCGGCGACCAGCGTATTGAAAGCATACGTTAGAGTCGGCGTCTGTTCCCCTATGAGATACGCTATCAGATCGTCTTAATAAACATTTGCTCAGAAACAATGGGCGTTTAACATTCGCGCGGCGAGATTGCGGGACCACTCGATATGTGATGGGGACGCGAGGATGCAGCGCGTGCATTATTGCGCTTCGATCCTTTGTTGCGGCTCGGCACGCGTCTACTATTTGTGATGGGAGTGTAGGAGCGCCATTGTTCACAGATAACTTGAATACGTATGTGAGTCTTTCAAAGAATATTTGCTGTAGGCAAGCTTTTGTTGTGGCGTAATACAGAAACCAGTGGTTTATTATTCTTGATCGGGAGTTGGAACTTTAGAACGATTAAGTACCTAAGTTTGGGCTGAGGCCATAGTCAGAAAGATCCATTATCTAAAGACTAGTTTGGGGTGGCGAATATTGGTATGATTTTGTTTGTTGCTCGCTATTATTTTTACAAAAAAGTTTTGCTATCGAGGGTGTTGTCTCCTTGAAAGTCTATTGCCTCTTACACTGGATTATGATATCATACTTACATTTCTTTTTAACGTTAGTAAATAACTGTGCATCAAGCGGCGCGCGGTGTTCCACGTCCATCATCGGGTACATCTTGTGCTCCATGCCGGGCGGGAACAGCCCCAGTGGAGAGTCCATGCCGAACACTGGAACAAAACAGACAACAATGTTAGACAAGCAAGAAAGAAAGAAGAAGCCTTTTGGGCTGGTTTCCTGTCGACGAAAATGCGTACGCAATGTACAGACGCCACCAGGTCAAGCTACCCGGAACTGTCAATTTTTCCCAATGAACCTTGAACCTAATGCTCTAGAAATAAAGTCGAAAATCTATCAAAGAAATCTGACACATTGTAGTAGCTTGATGTGTTGGCGTCTGTACCTTTTCTTTTTATATTTTCTCAAAGTTTCATCAGCTGTCTCGCAGCTATATTGGGGTTGGCTTCCAGTCTAACTGGATGCAGCTGAATGCCAGTATTTTAAATGGAGCGATTGCCTATCTGACGTCCACAACCCAGTTACTGGGTAATACGGTACCCCTTGTTAAGACTGGTTGACTTTTCTCATAAATTTTATGTATAAAATTTAAAACGTGCCGATTGCCTTATATGTATTTTTGGAGTTGTCGATTTTCCCACAAATAAATTAACTTCTTGCGAATCGCTTATAGAAAATAATACAGATTGACCCTCAAATACGCGACATAATCCATAGTCGTCGAAGTCTGAAAGTTGGACAACGAGTAAGGGGTGTCGCATTTGTGAGGTTCGTCTAGAGGACATGGTGGAGCATACGGTGGAGGTGTGCTCTGCCTGGGCGGAGCACCGCCGTGTCCTCGTGGAGGCGATCGGCGGCGGCGACCTCTCGCGTTCGGCCCTGGTGCGAGCCATGGTACGGGCGAGAGGGCAGCCGTCACCTCCTTCTGCGAAACAGTAATGCTCGCGAAGGAGGAGGCGGGGCGTGTGAGGGAGTGGCAGTCTCTGCGCCCTCACGTCCCTAGCCGCCGCAGGAGACGCCCCGGGCGTCGGGAGTCGATCGCAGACTCCCAGCCACTGTAGGCGCGGGCCTGAGGGCGGCGAGCAATGGGTAGCTCGCCGCCCGGTAAGGACCAGGACCGTGTCGACGGCGCGTTGTGTTCCACGCTGTGTTCCACGCGCGCCTCAAAGAGATGTCAGCAGCATTGCAGGGGTCTACTAGGACCGATGACTGCCACGGTCGCGAGATTGTTCAAGCGAGATACCCTAACCCTGTCATATGGGTAACTGAAGGAACACGGGTGGGTTTTAGTCAGTAAAAGTCTGACACACCCTCCCGCTCCGCCCAGAGCGGGAGAAGTCATTTGATGATTTCCCATCCAAAAAAAAAAAGGGTGTCGCATTACCTAGTAACTGGGTTGTGGAAGTCTGATAGGCAGTCTCACTCCATGTAAAATACTGGTTACCTACTCGGCTGCATCTGGTTGGACTAGAAGCCAACTCCTACAGAGTTGGGAAAAGGCTAGGCAGATAATGATTATGAATTCCTAGTCACCGTTCATGAATCCACTGCGGGTCCACAGGACTCGTACTATCCATAATAAGTTTATAATTCTTAGGGCTGCACCTTAGATATTTCTTGGGCTGAAAACTTTGTCCAAGTGCAGCCCATTGAAATATTGTGGTATATTTATTTTCAGCATCTACCAGCAGTTTTTTCCAAATCTATACACATACTTATATCTATACTAATATTATAAAGCTGAAGAGTTTGTTTGTTTGTTTGTTTGTTTGTTTGATTGAACGCGCTAATCTCAGGAACTACTGGTCCGAATTGAAAAATTCTTTTTGTGTTGGGTAGCCTATTTATCGAGGGAGGCTATAGGCTATATAACATCACGCTACAACTAAGAGGAGCGGAGCAGTAATGAAAAATGTTGCAAAAACGGGGAAAATTTATTCCTTTTGAGAGTTTCCGTTGCGTGCGCTGCGTAAACGGTTAAAGTAACGCAAAAATTATGTATGACGGAATTGTTCCTTTTAAAAAGTTCTAAAAAAAAGTCCGCGAGAGCATATGTCTATCTTTTAAGGTTGACTCACTATAACTTAAAAGGAGCGAGCAGCAACGAAAAATGGACGAAAACTAGCAGGCAAATCGATGCGACGGGAAGGGTCAGGGGAGCAAAAATTTGACGCGGACGAAGTCGCGGGCAGAAGCTAGTAATATTATAAAGCTGAAGAGTTTGTTTGTATGTTTGTTTGTTTGATTGAACGCGCTAATCTCAAGAACTACTGGTCTAAATTGGAAAATTATTTTTGTGTTGGATAGCCTATTTATCGAGGAAGGCTATAGGCTATATAACATCACGTTACAATTAAGAGGAGCGGAACAGTAATGAAAAATGTTGCAAAAACAGGGAAAATCGCACGGGTAGGCGATTCGACGCGACGGGAAGGGTCGGGGGAACAAGAAATTTAACGCGGTCGAAGTCGCGGGCAGAAGCTAGTAAATAAATAATGCCGATTCGCGTACACGCGTTTTACTGAATTTTCCTTTGATTAATTCAACTTCACAATAAAGAATTATAATAAATATCTACTTAATAAAATATGACATTTTTAAATATAAGACTTATTCTAATCGCTCACGTTCCAAGTAAAGCGCGGTGACCTATAAAATATTAAAAAATGTTAAGCAACCAACGTATTTATTATAAATACATTTTACACTTGGGTGCCTTTATCTTGAATTGGTACTAAAACCTACGCTATAGCGGCTGGTCTAGGAACCTGAATTGAACTGGAAAGACGCCTTCGCGTCCATTTAGGTCAGAATTACTATTGTTAGAAACTTATTAGAGATTTTATAACATACAGTGCCGTTGACTACAAAAAAAAAATCATCAACAACATTTCAGCCGTATGACGGTGGATTATTGGATGGTGCTTACGTTCGGCAACACGCGGAATCAAGAAACTAGGAACATTTTATTTCGTAAAAAAAAATAACCATTTCTTTAATCTATAAACAAAGATATTAATATATTTAATAGACTTGTATGAGCAATAGAAACTAATTCCATTTCAAAATCGCAAAGCAAGTCTTATTGCAAGGAACTTGCTGTGATGACTAGTGTTGCTACTCGCCGCTAGATGGCGTTAGCTGTACTTTCAACGCAAATCTTCAAGTCGACCCAACGTCGCGAAAGTTTGCTGTGTTTCTTTAGTTATTTGTCTAATTGAATGATAATAGTTTCTTCATTAATGATACTTTGATATATTTTGTACAACAGATACTAGCATATATTTTTATAGATATTGACTGAAAATATTAAATGGGTAAAACAGTACAGAAACTGTGTACTTAACAGATATATTTTCCAATTCTTATTAATTCAATACTAAAAACATAAATAAGTGCATTCCTGATATTAATTGAAAGTATTGAATGATACGTAATAATTTCTAAATCCATCTCTAATTATAATTATTTCCTTTCTGAAGGGCTCGAAGTGGTCGGTAACAAGACTGTTACATACATAGGTACAATAAATAACAACCCGCGTACCTAGTGTCGTCGCCCGCTAATCGAATGCGACAAATCGATCGCCTTCGTTGCTTCATTGCGAATCTGTTGTTCTGTAGTGTAATACTTTGCGTCTATGTCAGCCTGGTACTTTTAGTTGAGACTGTCACTGTCTTAGAAGATTTTAAAAATTTGAATTGATTTCGTTAATCAAATAAAGTGTACATTGTAATTAATCCTTAATTTAAATGTGGTATTCTGTTCTGTACAGTTGTATGTAATACTTTGCGTTTATGTGCGCCTAGTACTTTCAGTTGAGCTTTTAACTATCTTAGAAGTTTCTATGTCTGATTTGGTTTGATAATTAAAGTGTGGAATGATTTTAATTGTTAATTGCTGTTGTGAGATCAAAGTTTCAGTTAAATTTATTCATCATGTTAAGAGTAAATTTCAACTCGAACAAAAAGAAGCTGTTTTCTTTATAAACTAGAGTTTTGTTGATATAATTATTTGCCTGAGTCGAAAAAGACACTATGCATAGACTAACATGGTTTACAGAATAACAGTAACAACACTTCAAAGCAATGCTTGCAATATCCCGTCCCTAAATAGGTACAAACATAAAAATTCCACGAAACTCACAGAATTTGAGATGAAGAATTGCATTTACTCTGTATTCAGATGAGATGCGATTCAAGGAGTAGCAACGTATTGTGCGACGAATCGATATCGTTGGCGCTGTTTTACACTGAGACACCTCTTGCTTAGCAACTTATGTAGATGTATCTCGCAGTTCTTATCTTCAAGATTATTGTGGACGTGGAGGTTAGAATTTTAAAGATATGTCGGCACTTTAATATTTGAATTTGGAGCAATAATGAATGTCTTCTACGCTACATAAAGTCGGGTCGAGACGTGTGTAATGTATGTTGCATCATATCGTATGCGAATAGTGTGGACGGCATATAAATTCAAGGCGAATCAAAAAGTATTGAGAGTGTATTTCTGTATACGTTAAAAACTGACAGCCGATGGATAACAGTGAGCGCCAGCCTGTATGTTACATATGTTCTTATTGATGTTCATAAGCGTTATAATACACACGTGTGGATTCAGCTTTATGTAGCATAGAAGAAATTAGTTTTTATTGCTCTAAATTCAAGTGTTAGAACAGCAATGACGAATCAGCAGTGAATACCTAAAAACCAAAATGATTGTCGCAGTGCCTATAGATTTTTAAATGTTGTTTGTTTGCCTCTTCCACCTTATCGTTCTCTGACTGCTAAGGTTCTTGAAACCGTTAAATGCAATTTGGAGGTAGATACTGTAAGCATTTAGTCTTTGGCCTTAATGCTCAATTTAAATGAGCATTACACGCTAATTAAATACACCGTTTTCATTGCTATACTGCAAGTGGTGTCAAAAGCAGAATCTAATTATATAAAAGGCAAACCTGACTGACCCATCTATCAACGCACAGCCGAAACTACTGAACGGATTTCGCTGAAATTTCTGAAATCAACATGTATCGTTTTTATGGTTTATCGGGTCGCTGATTACGAAAACAACAACTATTTCACAAAAATTGCACAAAACCTAAAACAAAATAGACAAGAAGATTTTTTACAAAAAATTGCACAAAATAACACCTGAACAAAAAAAAATAATTTAAAAATTAAAACACGATGAAAATAAACAACCAAATCAAATATATATATATATATATTTCAAATTAATAAAATGGCAAAACCAAAAGAAATACAAGTTTTGTAGTTTACTAGCTTTTGGCCGGGACTTCGTCCGTGCAATTCGTCCGTCCTATCTTACCGCTCGCCTACGCTACGATACGCTACGATATAACCGAACTCCATGCGGACGAAGTCGCAGGCAAAAGCTAGTTGTCAATAAAAGTTATCGTAATTTATCTTCCAACTATAATATTGTAACATTTAATCACTCCTAGTTGACTATTTGACATTATAAAACACGCTGAATGCCTATAGTCCGGCTCTATTTGAAATTAACTCATATGGAAATCCAATCAAGTCAGTGAGGCTTTTGCCACTAGAAGCAACTTTCTTCACAGTTACATGTAACTGTTCATTTATGCCATAATCCCATGTTATCTGCCTGTATTACTACACTAAACGTCGGTGAGTCTAATTAGGTAAACTGCAGATAGGTACATTACCACGATATGTGCACACAGAGAGCAGTTTTACTGCCCACTGTAATGCGTACGGTCTGCAACTCTGCATCATCTCGATAAAGATAAACCTTACAAGTGATGTTCGTAATTTAAACTATGTTCGAAATTTAAACGCACATTTGAATGTCGAATTCGTTTTCAACTTATGGTGTGTTGAATTAATTCAATTTTCCGCACGCAGTGTCTTTGTAGTGTCGGGTTTAACTTTTACTGCTGGCGGTCCTAACGAACCGTTAATACACGTCACTAGTTAGAGCAGCGAGCCAGTCCGCGACTCGTTATTTTGCATAATTACCGACAATCAATAAGCCCACATTCGGATCGAAGACTTAAAAATAAACGTTAACAAGTGCATATGTTGGTGTGGAAAGTGGGTTCTGTAGAACATTGGCTACTTCTATTTTATTTGAGTGCAGTAGTTAATTGCGGTTTATACCTTTTGGAATTATTGGTTTACTGTAGTTTGTAATAATTGGATAATAGAACGTAACTGGAGGTCGTAACAAAGGGAATGACGGATTCTCGACACAGGAAAAATATTTGTGGAAGTTCTACAAATTATTATGTTTAACGTGTTTTTACAAAATAATAAATAGGTACCTACTATTGGGAATTACGATTAGGTTTATTAGCTGATAAATTGATACTAATTACCTAATATTTTAAATCTCTGGCATTTTCCGTTGTGGTAAGCCTTCCCAGTACAAAAGATGGAAAACTGATCCAGTCCTAGGTTTTTCCCACAACACCTTGCAACGTATGACGATGTCATGACTTTTCGCTTTATTAAGGTTCTTCATTTGTGATCACTACTTCTTGTTTCTGACCCATCCGTTATTATGTATTTTAGAGCAAACGAGTTACCCGATGCCCTGGAATTTAGTTCAACATAGAATCTGTGTATTTCGGACTCGAGCTCTTAATGATATGCCTAACATGGCACGGTCCACTCCATGGCCCTTTTAAACTTATCGCAGTAATCTTAGATTTAAGCGCAGATACTTAAAACATTGGTTACAAAATATTTAAACGTTAGATTTATGCATTCTGCGAAGGAACACAACATAACACGAAACTTTTTGAGATGTTATGAACTAGAATTAAATAGATATCTATTTAATTCTAGTTCATAACATCTTGAATACTGCTAACGGTTCTTATGATTTAATTGCGGGACCCTAATAAAGGTAGAAAAATCTAGATCGAAACACAAATAGTGTTTTAATTGTCAGCTTTTAATAGTTTGCGTGAAATATAAAAATATTGTAAAGGATGTAATTTATCAATAACGGAGAGGTAACTAATAATGATTAATATTGTTATATTATAATTATAACGCAGGCACAAGGTTAGTGTCTTAAGAAACATGTACAGTTAGTTGAATAAGTCTTTATATAAAATTTTCGCAATTTCAGAGGTGTCAAGTAACTACCTAGTTATTACATATTAAATTCTATAATATAAAAATGGTAGTTGTGGCAAAACCGCGGTTAGGTAACTTTACAAACACTTCTGATGCAAAGTGTAGCATTTTTTGTTATCATATTCCACTTTTCCCATTATAAGTCGAAACTTATTTCAGATTTATACTAGCCTTTCAAGTTTAATATAATCCGAATTAAATTCAATCATCGAATCAGGCGAAATATCAATTCGAAAATAGAAGCGAGTTAACGCGAAAGTTGCCAGTTTCAAAAAGTAATTTTACGTCAGATTTAAAAAGAAATTGTCAAAATCTACTTATTTCTTTATTTATACCCAACATTGTAAAATTGAGTTGTTAAACTAGTTATGACGCCCGTGAAAATAAATTTCCTTTTGGTACTCCAAGTATAACAGGTGCCATTTTCAGTATTATTATATTACGTCACAATTTCTAGCAGAATCGCGTAAACCTTGTGGTCAATTAGTTGTAGCGCAGTCGGCGCGCTTGACGCTTTCTAATTCCGGTCTCTCGGACCCCTTCAGAGAACTATTCGACCATAAACAATGATTTACGAAACACACCCGATAACCAGACATGGACGCAATACGTTAGCACGACGACGACGATTCGATCCGACATTTTTTCCACAATTTTCACAACTTCATTTTAACAGACTTTTCGCAACATATTCTGGCAGTTAACAAAGTTTTTCTCCAGTCTAATAATCTGATTTAAACGAAATACCCACTGAACTTCTCCACAACAAAGTTTACGATCGATCGACGTTCGCCCCATATGCAACACGCGTCGAAATCGAAAGCGTTCACAAACTTAGTTCGCAACTCGGCTCAACCCTTTCGCGGCCATGTGTACACAACTTGTCAAACTTCACCCCGTTCATTCAGACACATTCACAACAGTTGACGCACCCTCTCTCTCGCGCGTGGTTCACGCACACGTGTTGTTTCGTGTGTCTCGTCACACATGCGTGCGTTTTCCCTGAAACCCGGCGGGATTAAGAATACCCTGTTGCGCGTTGGGGCTTTCCTGCGAGTGTGTACTTCGTCCGGGTCGGGTTATACGCGCATGCAGCCACGTGACGTGATGTTTACGGTTCGGGAAGGGTCCCATTCACGCGGTATGCTGGCACACACGCGCGGTGCGGGGGAGGGCGCTGACGTATCGAGGTGTGTGTGGGAGTCTCCGCGTGTTGTCTACGGTCAGGCAGGCGCGCGTGCTCGCCGTTTATTTTGCAACGAGATTTACAACTATAACTGTAAATTAACTTTATCGAGCGGGCCCGAATCTAGGTCGTATGGAATCAGCATTAATTATCGCTTTAATCTAATACCGATGTCGACTGTACGTACAATAGATCACATGATAGATAGCCGCTCACGCCAAGGATACGAAAGCAATAATATCGCGGGACGAGAAACGTCATAACTATTATAGAACATGCCGCAACTGGGTTAATCTATTGTTTCAGTGAAATATACGTTATAATCGATGTGAGGAACAATTAAAGTGGAAAGAAGTCTAGGTCGCTGATGATGGGCATCGTCTCCTTGCATTGTTCGAGAGGATCGCGTGTCCAATATAAGTCCCCATTACATAAATAATATGGGGTGTAAATACCAGCGAATGCTCATAAAAGCAACTTAATATTTATAAGACTGGTAGACCTTGAGTACCGTTTGATTATCACTGATAAAACAATGGCCACTTACTTGTAACGTTATTTTATGTAATCTCTTGTTTTATAAAATTAAGTGGTTCATAATTTATATAAAAAATTTCAGAACATTCGTTCATGTGTATCGTAATTAGGCTACACAATGACAGAACGGTTTCAAAACGAAGCGCAAGAGGTGTTATAACAAGATCACATTAGCGTGATCACACGATCACACACGGTCACACGACGCCTGGGAGAGTTCACTCACAAATGAATTACGGCTAACGCGATAATTTCGTAAGGCCACTCATCCAATTTTGCTTTTAGCTATTGAAATGTATTTTCGTTAACTTTCCACCGGTTGCGCATCCCGTGTGAAGTTGTAGGAGGCCCCCACTTTCTATTGTTTCCGAACGAGCTTCCAAAATGAGTCGCTCATTGTCTATGCGCACGGAATACCATAGATGAGGCTTTAATACCAGACATCTCATTTTTCTATGCTCGATTAGTAGACCACACAGCATTCACACTAGACCGGGGAATTGGCCATTGTTGTACTGAGATTGGCCCAGTCATCTAATTACATATGTGATTGATTTTGAAGGGAAATCATTTTGGTTGAAACTTTGCCTCGTTTTTTCTATAGCGGTACAATTTGATCAACTTAATTTGAGAGATAGAACGCAATCTGGACAGAAAAGTGTTGATTAATTTTTTTTATTTGTGTATCTACTAATTAATGTTCAATGATTAGTAATTTTCGGTAGTCTCTTTTTTAAATCTAGAAACACATAAAAATATTTATCGTGGATAGGCTTTATCTTGCTTAAAAATTAAAAAAAATATGTAAAAACATATGAAGCTATTACTAAACTATAATAGCTCAAATAATAATTCTTCACAGGAAGACAGCACAAAGTGCGCGAGATCATGAGATGAAGTTTAGTATCGTAATTTACTTAAAGTAGTTTTTATAGTCAGTGTTATAAAATGCACTTGTTTAAAATGCGATTTATGTTTACTGCAAGCCATGAATAAATAATGCGGTTAACAGCTAAATCTTAAAATACTTTCACCGTACGTTATGTTTAAGTACACTATAACTTTCAGTCCTTTCAAAGTTCCGCGTTATATTCATGCACAGCTTTAAGATATACTATATTCTACCACCATATTTCATATTTGAAGAGATTTGTGACTTACGTCTATGTCACCGAGAAATATATGTGCACTTAGGGTACCAAATACCAAAATGAATCAGACGAAGGGTTAATTTTTATTGAGGTTATGAATCATTCAAATATTTGTTACAGGCAAAAGTAATTCGTCATACAGCCTTCACTGTCATACTCATTATTTTTCTGCCACAAATTGAATAAAGCAGTTATAACCAGTTTACGTTGCACCATATTATAAGTTAATTATTTGTTTGATTTTTGCAAATGGAAGCCAGTTTCTCATAATATATTTTGCGGTCTCTCGCTTCTGTTGCGTATGTATGTAATCTAGCATGTAGAATGATATCCAAAACGATTGCGGTCGGTCGCGAGAATCGATTCCGAGGCTAAAAAGATACGAGTAAATAAAAAATCGATATGCTTTATAATCAAGTGTTAGCGACTTTCTCGTGAACTTAACAAAGAGTTCATTGTAATTTATATGAAATTAGTTTGTTACGTCATATTTAAATTAGATATTAATAGAATTTGGCGGCGTTCGTTCTGTTAGGTTTATTAACGGAAAATTAATACGAAAGTACTGTTTTGTTTGTTTGTAGGTCCGTTGAAGGTAGATAATCTTTTCTTGTAACGTGGGACGTTAATCAATTGAGCAATGTTGTGTGGTCGAACACTGAAGTTTAATAAGCCTAGGTACTGCTACAATGATATGGTTTGATTGGACACTGTTGAGGACAGTCGTTTAAAAATTATTGAGATTAGGAACGTGATTGACTCTTTATTATTTGAGGAAATCAATGAAAAGTGGAATATAGACGACACTGTTTAACATTGATTTGTGTAATAAAAAAACCAGTCTGTTGTTATGCTAAAAACTATAAGAAATAGAATGTGAGCTTACGCAGAAGCATGGAACTCGTATGTGCTTCGTGCAGAAGTCAGTTCTTGATTATCTGTGTGTCAGACGGAGACGTCAATAGTAATTCAAAAACAAAAACAAATCAACAAAAAGTTTTGACGCATGGTTATTAGAATTAAGTTGAGACATGGTTGAGGCACAGGTTCGATGTCCAACTTGACAAAACAGGAAAGAAAATGTAAGAATTTGCACCTTTGGGAAGTTAACATGAAAGATCAATTTACCTACAATACTTACTGAATCAGCAAGGAAAATGCTGTGATCATGAATGTGGATGGCTATATGAGTAGGAGAGACCAAACAAACGATGCATGGACTGTGTGAAAGATGATACTTTTGGCTAGAAAAGGGCTACTACGGAGGTGACGACTAATAGGTATTCGGTACGGAATAAAAAGTCATGTTACGCCGACCCCAAATAAATTGGGATAAGGACTAGAGAAGGTGAATCAGCAAGAAACGAAGTTAACGTCAACAAGTAGCGTTTTAATGAATACTTGTTTTAATAAAATTAATACTTGCAAAGCTTACACAAATGATAAGCTCCTACAGATATAAAGCAAAGATGCTTGGCGGCAAAATAAAGCTGTCATTTTCCGCGTCCATTTTGGATTTAAACATGTCGAGCGGACGATCATAGACTACGAATACCTTCATGAGAACAAAAATAATAGCCAATCATAGACAATTATTGGATTATCACATGTAATTTATATCAAATCGAGTGCTACCGTCTACAGGCGTTTTCACATAATGTTTATTTGAAGTCTTTTATACGGTTAATACAATTTGGTAGCCAATCTAGACAACAAAAGTGCCTATCTAGATTCAAGACACTTCACACAATTCAATCAAGATAATCCGGAATCCATTATCAATTCGTCCATGTTCGTGTTTTTCATTATAAATGAAATGTCAAATTATTTCTTTTACAAAGCAAACGTTACATAAATTATGTTGGCGTAATGGAAAGTGAGGTGCAATTATAAATTAAGTACCTTTTGTTAAGTTGGTGTTGGTAACGCAACAAATGATGTTATACAAAAGAGTGAATGTGTTCAAATGTGTTGCTCGTGGTAATAATATCCTCCCGACTGATTTCGGTCACGGTGACCAGATTATCCAAGTCGCATCATCTGCTAATATAGTTATATAGTGCAGATCTAAGAGTTAAACTTATCATAATGGATAATAAGTGTTCTGTGGACATGCAGTGGGTTTATGAACGGCGACTAGGGATAATCTGCCTTAATCATAATCTGCCTGGCCTTTTCCCAACTATGTTAGGATCAGCTTCTAGTCTTTAGAGATGCAGCTGAATATGCTGTTATACGGAGCGACCGCCTGACTTCCACAACCCAGCTACTGGGTAGTACGATACCCCTTGGTAAGGCAGCTTGAAAGACTTTCGGGCTTCGGGCGACCCATAACCACTATCGAACATCCCCGAATCACAGCGGGGACCAACGGCTTAACGTGCTTGTCGAGCCACGAAAGGGTCTTGATATATAAAAATGGAGACCCATCTAAGGTACAACCTCGGCAAGCTGAGCTTAATTGGCTATTATTACTTAGCCACTCGTTATTGTTTGGTGCAGGTACGCAGCAGATATTATAGAGCACACGTGTGTACGCAGAAATCGATGCACTCACTCTTCCCTCACTCTCATAGTCCGATAGGACGGCAATCCGACACGACCGAGGAGTGATCAGGCGCAGAACCAACCGCTTTACGCCAGAGGCACGGGAGTATCAAGGTTGGCACCCTAGTGTAAATTTCAAACATCAGGCTGAGAGATTGGTGGGTATTGGAAAAGCCCCCTATAAAATTTTCTCGACCTGGGATTTACAACCGGACCCCAAGCTCAGAAGTCGCGCTTAGGACCCAGAGACCAACCATATTCGTCAAACGGCGTAAGTGTATTTAATCTACGTAAGTGTATTAAAGGGAAATATGTTTATTTAATGTCCAACGTACCTATGTAGTGCGTTAGATATTAATTTGTTTTTGCGTAGACATCGTCATTTCGCGTCATGACTTCATGAGGAAGGATGTTACGGGGAACACTTTATGTTTGGTTGATGACCATGTTTGGCTGCGTAGATAGGTGTATACTAGGTCCATGTAATGTATGTATTTGGCTAGCGTATGTTGGATATTTTTTAATGAGCTTTCATGTGGTATTGCTTACTAAGTCAACGGTTGCTTTCTACACTATCACACATATGAAGTTCCGAGGACCGATAAAAATAAAAATCAGTCTTCGGAACGGTACGGTTTTACTTACCTACCACTAGAACGGTTTTAATTTAAGTTATCAATGTATTTGTATTTAAGTGTATTTTAAACTTTCTCCGATTTGCTTTCCTTTTGACGAAAAATTAGCATATGCATAGAATGAAAGTTTATTGATATTGAAGTTATTGAAAAAGTTTAGATTGATTTCAAAATTGCTATTTACAAGTGCGGTTGACCGCGCAAATGATTTGTTGCAACCTGTGTTGCCAGTTAAGAAATTAAAACTCCTTGTTTGTTAACCCATAAAAATGACATGACCAATCTTTTTGGTAAAAAAATGGGTAGGCCCATTATGAACTAAAATCATCATAATCATCTGCCTAGCCTTTCCCAACTAGGTTGGGGTCGGTTTGGAGTCTAACCAGACGCAGCTGAGCACCAGTATTTTATACGGAGCGACTGCCTATCTGACCTCCACAACCGTTTTGCACTAAAAATGCAAATGATATATATAATCTGCTTTCCATTGCAATAAATTAAAGGATGAAACTGGTTATGTTTATAAGAGAACATCCATCATCTACTCTATACAAAATGATCACCTACAAGCAATCCCTTTCAAACCACCGTACTGTTTATCCCACAAACACATGCGACCAATAACTCAAAGTCCCCTAAAATGGGCAAATCTTCGTCTAGCAACACCGGTAACCGGCGCTTGCGCGGCCATTATTACTCACATGAGTGAGTCACTCGTGCGCAGATAAATAAACCTATGTAATTTGTAATTAAATTACTGTGAATAATGCAATGACACCCATTATTTCTTAGTAACGTTTTTAACTAATATGTTACGAGATTAATTGGATGCCAAACATGTCAATCAGTCGAAAGGCTCGTGTTTGTGTAACTTTAATGAGCGATGGTCTGCAGCCACGAATTGTTTGCCCCTGATTCATTCACAGATATAATTAACTAATTGAGACCTTAATAAAGCTTAGCAGTTGGTTCTCATTATTGTGCCGAAAATAGCGAAAGAATAGAATGTCCATGTATACAAGATTTATTGCACTTTAAGCCTTAAAAACATTACCAGCATCAAGTAGGTGTCTACATAGTATCATCTAAGCAATATGATAAATGTCGATGTGACCCGCAAATATATACAACCTATCAACTTCTGCGGTCAAAGTTTCTCTTTGAAACTGAACCCAAAAACAGCGCGGAAACTGTTTTCCAATCACTTTTTTGCTATCGTTTTCAATCTCGGAAGTCACGTCCGAAGTAACACGTACGTTCACTAACGTATCTCCATAATGCATGGTAGTGTGGTCGCGACCAAATTGTGGTCGCCGCCGTCCCTTTGTCCGCGGCCGAAACTTTATAATCGCAGGACCCGTAATCTGATTTCGATTTCATACCGACCTTTTTGTGGTTGTAAAAAAGTAAAGTCCACTTTTGGTCTCTAAGTAGTCCCTCTTTGTATCGTCTTTCTAAAGTAAAAGGTACACAAAGTTGGACAGTTGTTTGTGAAGGTATTTTCCTCGATTTAGGACCAAATACAACTTGTGGCGCCAAGTAAAAATCGTTAAAACGCTGAACAGTTATTCATCGCACGGCTATTTAAAGTAATAACCAATTGCGCTGAGTACAGTAGGCGAGATCATTCTTACATTTTCTTTTTCCTGTCTGCTTTATGTCTCGTTACCGGTGTGCGTTTCACGTTTTTATCAAAATCATTCAGTTCTCAGAACTATTTGGCAGGCCGGGTCCGGGCACCGCGGTAGCGTGGAGTTATATCTAAGAGATTCGTGCCCAAAGTGCGACGTGTTCGCCGATTTCATGTGTCGATCGCACTTTTTGGTCGCGTTCCTTTTCGTGGGCACTGATTTTAATTGCTTTCTAAAGTCCATTCGTCGTCGCTCGATTCCCATGACGGTCGCTGTGAAATTGACTAGCACACGTAGATGCATGACATGTAGTTTTTTCGTTACGTTTTTTATAAGTTTATCAAGAGAGAGATCTGGCTGTGTGCGCCGCGGTCATTGTGCCGCTCACCGAGAGCTTCGCCGAGACCCGTCAGCGTTTCCGAGCGCACTACACTCGTGATCTTATTTCGGTTCTCATTCAGCGAGAGCTCATTCAAATTTCGAATTTAACGGGCAGAATCAATTACGAATGTGTGACGATTACATATTGCTACCGGTGGAGATCGCGAGTGGCGAGTGGCGCGGGCTGCAGGGAGGCGCGGTGAAAGGAGTCGCCGCGTAATGTGGGGATGAATGGATTATGGAATATTAATTATTACCGCGGCGCTCACAGCGGGCAGATACGATCATGCATGCGCATCAATCTTGCTCCGAATTGTACGTCGGCACCTCTTTATCGGCAACAAAAAAATCGAGCAGTGCTTTTTTCTCATGGTCACGAAGCACAATGGACGGGCGCGCATCTCACTTGTTATTAAATTCGTATAAAATTAAATCTAATGTGTGATTTCAGTTCCGGTTTCGTGATGGGAACCCGAATAACAGTTCTCTTTGAGATTTTCTAACAAACAAATCTGTGGTCTAAAATGGCAATGATTTACATATATAATTTTGATGCTCCCGTATTTACGGAGATAGCTATCTACATTTCTATAATTATCATTAAACGCTTTTGATGAATCTTAATGACGTTGTTTTACTAAATAATAATTACAGGTTAAAGTTGTTTGATTGTTTTTAATGTGCTGCAACAGTTACTTAATACGTAGGTAATTGTTGAGTATCTGGTGGGTTTTCCCAACCAAAAGCTAAGACGCGAGCTGTAGGTCTTACGTCGCAAAACGCACAACAAACCTCGTCACCTATCTGGTATCGGCTGAACCAATGACGCAGCAGTATTATGTGTACTACAGTCGACGTACATCCCATGCCGCGGCGTTAGTCACTGCACTGCCAGACGAGCGGAAATAAGGAAAATACCATATTCCTGGCCATTCATGATTTGTTAATGAAGTCACAAGTGCTACTCCTGAAAAATATCAGTGTGTCACAGCTGCTGTTATGTCAAACCACAACGAAAGTTCTCCGAATAGGTGGAGGGAGTACGGTCGCACCAACAAATCATTCCGCACAGTTCGCTAGAAACTTCGTAGAAATGACATACGAAGCGGATATGCGAATATCAAATAGCGAACATATAAACGGAACAGCTTTCAATACAAGGGTTATTGATAACAGTGCGTCGTCGTAAAGCGCGTTATTTACTGCACCGACAGCGGCGAGTGCGCGTTTTCATCCAATTAACTGCGGGTATTTGTCAATGCACGTGACTAACGACGCGGTATTGACTGTAGGCGCCCGCGCATGCCCTGCATCTAATCCTCACGGTATTTCAGTTTATGCTAATTTAATGAGTTATTTTGTCATTATTTTCACGTGTCTTTGTTTTAAGCCTTCTTTCTAGTTCAATTAAATTGCGATGTGAAGAGATGGAGGGGGTTTAGTCAAACACTATGAGGTCCGTGTATCAACTAGTAAGAACTAACTTTAATGTTCAACGGTTCAGTTTATATACATAGTATGTACGTGATGTCCTTCTACTTATTCGATGACATATCTATCTTAACTTAAACTACATATGTGCTGATGTACATGTATGTGATGCACGTGTATGATGTACGTGACACCACACCACATCACCCTTCTTAGAGAAAAAAAAAAACTAAGTTACATTGTTTTTTTTTTTTTTCCATCACACGAAAACTTACATTCTAACTTTTACAATACAACTTCGTTCTATTTTTATGAACTACGTCTACTTTATTCTTATATTTAATCTTAACATTTGGTGACTCATCCTTAACAACCTCAAATGGTCCATTATAAATACGTTCCAATTTATTGCCTATCTCGTTTTTTACTAATATCAAATCACCTTCTTTATAAGTTACAGAATTGAGATTCTTATCATAACAATCTTTCCTTACTAATTTACTTGCTATTAAATTTTCTTTCGCATCATTCTGAGCCCTTTGTAACCTGTACTTAAATTCTAAAGGATAATCATCAAAATTATACAAAGGTTCAACACTATCACCTTTAAGACTACTTGGTAACCTACAAACTTTACCATAAACCAACTCATAAGGAGTATATTTTGTCACAGTATTAACTGTTGTGTTATATGAAAAACACCAATACGGTATCCACGAACTCCACGACGATGGATTGTTATCCGTCTGTATTCTTAAATATGCTCCTAAAGTTTTATGAACATTCTCCAAAGATCCTATACTCTCATGATGATATGATGTTGATAGGATTTTATTGATATTTAAAATATTACATAGCTTAACCATCACTTTTGAAATGAACTCAGAACCCCTATCTGAAGCAATTGTTCCTGGTATTCCATATCACAAAACAAAATTCTCTGCTAAAGCTTTTGCTACTTCATCTGCGGACTTATTCTGTAACGGATAAGCCTCGACAAATTTCGTTAGCTCACATTGTAGAGTCAATATGTAAACATTACCTCTTTCATCCCTATCAAGTGGACCTACTATATCTAAATAAATCTTCTCAAAAGATGAAGATGCAGTTGTTGTAATTGTCATTGGTTCTCTAACATGTTTCGAAAACTTTTGTTTCTTACACTTATCACATTTACCAACGTATTCCACTACGTCTTTCTCAATAGACGGCCAATAATAATATTTCTTTATATTATTTACCATCCTGCGTATCCCCGAATGACCACTCGTAGGTAAAATATGAAAATCATTCAAAATGACTTTCTTCTCATCTTTGTCTTCTATTCTCCGCACACTCTTCACTATGCATATCTTAAAATCTCCACATATCGAATTACTATTCTCTTTCAACCACTTGGCCATTTCTGTAATAAATTCAACGTTATAACGATTTTTCAAAACAACAACCTCTTTTATGTCATTTCCTATGCAAAAAGTTACTATGTCTTTCGGCAACTCGTCTCGCGATGATGCTGATAAAGATTCATAGTCTATATAAATACTCGAGTTTCCTGGCATATACATTATTTTGCGCGACTTTGAAAATATTTTCCTACCAGTAGTGTTACGTAACATTTTCTTCCATTCACCGAAACATATTTCAATATCATTCCCTTGTTTCCTAAGAACTTCTACGATTCTAGGGTGATCAGTCCTAGACCCCACAGAACTCCTATCACAATCATTCAGTTCTCCCGATTGTTTACGCTGCGCCCTCGTCATTACCGATACCGCCTTTTCACGCATCGCCTTCAAATCATCACTAGAGATTACTATCCTGGAAAGTGCATCAGCTAGCACATTTTCTTTCCCTTTAATATATTCGACCTCAAAATCATACTCCTCCAAACACAAACGAAATTTAGTTAACCTACTCGATGGATCCGTCATATTAAACAAATACAACAGTGGCCGGTGATCCGTCTTTACCACGAACCTCCGTCCATACAAATACGGTCTAAAATACTTAACTGACCAAACTATAGCCAATAACTCCTTCTCTATTATAGGATAATTTAACTCACTTTTCCCCAGAGACCTGCTAGCATATGCAACGGGTTTCCCATTCCCATTACACAACACACTTCCTACCGCATACCCCGAACTATCGGTCTGTAATATAAAAGTGTTACTATCCGAAAAATCTGGATAATCCAATACCGGTGGATTCACCAACGCTTCCTTAAGTAACAAAAACGATCTCTCACACTCATCAGACCAACTAAATTCAACATCCCTTTTACACAATTTATTCATAGGCACTACTATATTAGCAAAATTCGGTATGAACTTCCTATAATAATTAGCAAACGCCACAAACCGTTTTACCTCATCAACGGTCGCCGGACGCGGGTATTTTTTAACGACTTCTACCTTTTCTGGATCCGGTGAAATACCCTCTGCTGAAATAACGTGCCCCAAATAAAGTATTTGCTTCTTCAAAAATTCACACTTTGACGGATTCAGTTTAAGATTGATTTTCCTTAGACGAGAAAAAACTGACGTAAGGTTCCGGTTATGCTCATCCAAATTCCGCCCAAAAATAATTAAATCATCCAAATAAATTAGACATTTGTCATAATTCAATCCAGACATGGCTACAGTCATCAACCTGCTAAAAGAACTTGGACTTATCTTCAACCCCATCGGTAACCTACACATCTGATACTGTCCCTTATCCGTTGTGAAAGCAGTGTACCTCCTACTCCCTTCATCTAAAGCACACTGATAATATGATTGGGATAGATCGCAGTGGCTGAAGTAAACAGCACCCGATAATGAATCTAAGATCTCATTGATATTCGGCAAAGGAAACTTATCGTCCTGAATCCTCTCATTCAACTGCCTATAGTCTATGACTACTCGCCATTTCTTCTCTCCACTTCGATCCGCCTTTTTAGGAACTACCAAAACAGGACTAGACCATTCACTAACCGCCTCCTCTATAATATTACTATCCAACATCTCCTGCACCTGCTTATCAACTTCCCTCTTTTGTACATAAGGTATCCTATACTGTTTCCTGTAAACTGGAGTAACATTCTTTTTCAATCGTACCGACTGCTCATACACATTCGTAACAGCTAATTTATCACCCGGAAGACAAAAAACATCTGGATACTTAGCACATATTTGCTCAACCGACAACCGCTCTTCGGCTTTCAAATAGTCTAGCTTAAGCAAAGAAAATACTTCCTTAACCCGCTTAACGTTCACCTCTGACTCCGCAAAACTACAACAATCAAAATCACTCAATGGAAAAACCTCCACATCGGACATACTACAAACAACTTCCTCAGATGTCGTATTCAAAACCCTAATGGGCATCATCCCATTCTTAGATCTAGCTACCCCATTGGCTAAGAATACCCCTTCACGCAATTCCTTCCTAAACACCACACAATCTTGCGCTCGGTTAACGGGAATATATTTAATCATCTCACAACGCGGAGAAATAGTTAACAAGTAATCATAGGATTTCAGTGGCATTGAAACCATCCGCCGCTCACGATCTCTAAGAGACAACCTGTTCCCCGAAAAATCTACAATACCACTATACTTCTGCAAAAAGTCCTGGCCTAATATGCCTACCGAACTACATGGCAAATCGTCAAATACATAAAATCTATGCTCGAACAAACATTGCCCGCATTCTAACTTCAAATAAACATAACCTATAGCTCGTAAACTACCTCCTACACCATTAATCACTAATTCTGCCTTAACTACCTTACTGCACAAAACATTCCCCTTCAAGTAACTGCTTTTTATAGCTGATATTGACGCACCTGTATCTACCAACCATTCCGAATCTACATTATCCACTAGAAAATTAACCCAATTAACACTATTACATGCTAACACATGTTTAACCTCGAAAAAACTGCGTCTCATTCACTTCCCCGTCTTCATGCTTCCGCGACATTGACATTGTGCCTGAGTTAGCATCAGCCCGCACATGTTCTAAACATGCTACGCGCTGCCGACCTTGCTGAGTCTGCCGTCCACGATGCGCATTATTGCTACGTCCGCGCATCCCACCATTATGCCAGACACGCTCATTTTTATACGTACGCCCAACACTCCTTTGTTGCACGTGCCTATTCTCTATCACGTGCCGCCTATAGCCATTTCCACGGGCCCTATTTCCCGCAGAAAACCCACGCTGATACGCCATGACTTGCCCCGACGAAGCACAATTTTCGTCTTCCGCTACTCTAATAGCATCCTTCAAACAAGTCAAATGTCGTGCCGTAACAATCGTTCCAAGACGCCGATCACGAAGACCGTCAGCAAACTTTTTAATGGCATACTTCTCGTTCAAAGGCCGCAAAATCGTATATGCTTCTGGATTCTCCCCGGCTTGCGAAATGGTAAGGCCCACCATTAACCTTTCTATCTCGGCTCCAAAATCTGAGACCGATTTCCCATTTTGCGTAGCGCGAGCAAGCTCGGCTTGCATTGCAACGTCTGACCTCACCGTCAACAAATGCTTCTTCATATCCGCTAACAGACCTTCCACCGTCGCGTAACTAGAAGACAACCGCATTTTAGCCCCCGGTGTCAGTCGCGTGCTCAGTACGAACTTAATCAAAAGCGTACTGTCTTCCTTCTCCAACATAGTACTGTATAACTCAACAGCATCAATCAAATCCTGGGTCACCTGCTCAACCCCAGTCATCTTAGGGAGCAAGCTGACCGCCGTTTTCAACGAAAACCTTTCGGAACCCATCTTTAGTTCGGTTCTGTTTTCAATTCCAAACTTGATGGTATCTAAATACAATTTTTCTATCTTCCCTACTAATTGCACTATCTCCTCGGAAAACTTACTACAACTTGAAATTATACTCTTAAACTTACCGTGAAGTGTTTTTACTTCGCTTATCTTCCTATCAAAATTTTCACCCTTCCGTCTACTAGAACCGAATTTAACGATAGACTCCCTTAACGACTTAAGTTGAAGTAATAACGTTGCTAATTCTACTTCCATTTAAAACAATATAGTCTCTAAACCGGTAAATCATCACGATCACTTCACTCGAGTTAAAATATCGCAGACACTTACTTCCGCTGTTCCACGCGCTCCTGGTTAGGCCATCTGTACCGCCTTCTGCACCTCCCGCTGCTGGACCTTCTCTTCTACCCAACCTTGGTGGCACCTCTTGTACATCCGGAGTGCTACGCCAGCTATCACTACCGCCAAACACACGGCGATGAACAACAGTATAGCGCTCATCGTTGTCAGCTGTTCCTGCGTCTCCGTCGCGGCATTTGCACCACCCGATGCCGTCTGGGCGATTATCACTTCTTCCTTCGATGACGTCGTACCCATGGCTTGGAACTATTGGCTTCGAACTGCCTGAAGTAACTTACTCCGAGCCTTCGATCAAGCTACTAGAACGCCACCCAGTCGACTGGCAGGGTCGCCATGCGATGTGAGGAGATGGAGGGGGTTTAGTCAAACACTATGAGGTCCGTGTATCAACTAGTAAGAACTAACTTTAATGTTCAACGGTTCAGTTTGTATACATAATATGTACGTGATGTCCTTCTACTTATTCGATGACATATCTATCTTAACTTAAACTACATATGTGCTGATGTACATGTATGTGATGCACGTGTATGATGTACGTGACACCACACCACAAAATAATGTTTATCAATCTATTATTGAATGTGTCGACTTAAGGTCAGAGGACTCCTTCCATCTTCATGGATAATTTCAAAATCATATACCTGATGTATATGATTTTCAGTATAAAAATTCTTATGTGCAAAAAAAAACCAAGATCTTTTAATCATTTCTCTGCAGTTTGTTCAATGACATTGATTTCGGAAATAGTACTAATTGAACAGTAGTTTTGTGTACGTGTTAATGATTGTATATGTAACATTCGTGCGTATACAGCAAGTATTTATAATTGAGGATAATGAAAATCGATCATATTTCCGACTGCGACGGAGGATATTAATTTATTAGTACAAAAGACGGTAATTATTGATTGCTGATCATCCAAATTATTAATTGTTTTATATTATCTCATTGCACAGGAAACGATTAAGTATTGTACTCGTAAAAGAATAATCTTAAATGTTTGAGTACGTGCAATTGATTGCGACTTTTACTAAAGTACCTGAATCTGCAAGATGCCACAAATACTGTAGCAGAACAGTTGCATGATGTTCATGTCTGATTTAGTGAATTGAATGAATATTACTTTCTTTTCTTCTAATATTATGTAATTGAAAACAGAAAACACCAGTTCTTAATCCTAAGTTTGTGCAAGTTGACTGTCATAGATAGTTTCTGATATGACAACAAAATGGCTGGAAAATCTTCATTATGTCTTCCTTGCTAATGTAATCACTTTTCCGATTCTCGTTTCCCTTGTCAAGTTAATTTCCGAACTGGGCCTAAGATAGTTCCCTGGGGACACCAAACTCTATAGTTAAATGGTTGATCTGTGACTGTCGGTGAATTCTGAATTATAGAAGTAATTCTAAGTACAAACGAATGATTAAATAGAATTATATATTTATCGGTATGGATGTACGAATTCGACATACTTATGATGGTTGCAAGGTGTCATAAGCCTTATTTGAATTATCTTTTTGCACAATATATGATGTGCTTATACATTGACGTCATAATCAGTGTGGTTAAGTTACATGTCGTCTATGTGTATGTATTATGCGTAATAGGTGTTTGACGTGTGTACCTACGTAGGCATTGTACAATAATTGTGTTTTTAATATATAATTTCTATAATTTGCAACTCATTCATTAATTAATATATTTTATATTTATTTGCAAAGTACTGCACTCGACTTGCTGATAGTTAAGGGAAAATGATTGAATTAAATGAATCCTTGTTAAATATTTAGTATTGAGGAGAAATCAATTTAATAAAGTAAGATTGTTATCGACTTATCACCTTTTATTGTGCCAATGAATGTTTTTTTTGTCATAATATTACAGATAATAATAATCGGATAGTTTTATAGTTTTGTTTATTATTTTTTCGTTTACTTTAAAGTCATTACGATGACCTGTACCTAAATGATTTAAATTTTATGATAATAAATTCTTCACATTTTACTGGACAGTTTTTTCAATTTTTCCGTAAAATAATCAAAGCTGAGAACAACTAGTTGCCACATAAGTCGAACATTCAATAATTAAATTATAATTTATGCCTCATTTTCGCACGTCTTACAAAAACAATATGCGTAAACAAAAGACCACAAGTTCGTGTTAAATTTCGAAAAATTGCTTAATGATTTACGCGTAAAGCTTTAAGCTTTAACGGACCACTATAAACCGTTTGATTTGCTTCTGCTAATTAGTTTAAGGAATTCTAATATGCGATAGATTTAATCGCTACTTGTGACTTTTACGATGGGCATGTGCAATAGTAAATGGGTTGTTAATATGTATGTGAATATCATACATTAACTCAAGTCGAATGCTTTGAATGAATGCGTTCAAGTTGTCCATAAAATCCTTATGACAAAAATGCTTATTAACTTTACACCGTATACATGAGTCTGCTTTGGCACCATTCCATTATGCGTAATCAAAAGTCAATTGAATCCACATTCGTTTTTTATTGATAACTTGTCTTCTCTTCGTTAGCATTAACACAAGATATTTAATACCTTTTTAACGTTCAATGAATTAAAAAGGAATTAATAGTGTAATGTAATTAAACTATGTCGAGTGATAATGTTTTACTGTTTCTATTTCCTTTACCGTTTACATTAATCTTTAATATCTCTATCTTCTTCATCATCATTATTTTCTTCTTTTGTCACAATTTGCTTAGAATCGTCGCAGCAAATGAACCATCCTTAATCACCATTAATATTTATGAGCCAACATCTGAGTATTCATCACCTTCCTAAGTTCCTAGCCTTATCTTCCTTCATATAATCTCTCGCATCATTTATTTAGTCCTCCCCTAAAATTTCCAGATCGATACCATCTTCACCAGTTTTTCATTTTTAGATTTACTCACATAACTGTTCATGATTATCAATTAATAAGGGAATGAGTATATCCTTTTAATTGATACATAAAATTTTAATCTGGTCCGCATAGGCTTTTAATCGGTTTTATTGCTAATATATTAAGTTCGTAATTATGTGTCCGGTTCACATTATCTTTGGAATTAAATTCGTTGTGATATAGTGCGGTTGTTATGCACTTGTTAACGTAGCTAAGCTACCTAGAACTAAGAATGAAGGAAACCTAAGGTAACATAAGGCGTAACGGTTTACGTGGTCCTAGTCAGAAACGTTTTTCTTTGGTCTGTTTTGCATCTGATTTTGAACGAATTTTAGTCTTTTTTTAAAGCAGAGACTATATTATATATTCATATCTTCTGTTTTAACGTTCTTAGAAATTGTTGCACCATGATCATCATCTAATTGAGTTTAAACACCAAGAATGTGTCCAAATGTTTTGTTATTTCACGAAACCTGTCCCTTTTATCCACATTGTCTTCAAAAACACTTTCCAAATCTATAACTCTATGTATTACACTAGTCTTAACTCATGAAGTATCGTCAAATCCTATACTGCTATCGTCAATTCTAGTCCATTTATTTTTCTTGAAAGTAGAGCGCACTAGTAAAACAGCCTTTACATGTAAACGCGAATTGAAATTCGCGATATCAGTTATTCAAGTTGGTCGTGTGGCCGTGTGTCGTTGCGACAACTCTCACCTTTCACGACGTGGTCACCTGCTGAATAAATTGTGCCTGATAGATATGTACACGTAAATTATTGTTAAACTTTACTTTTGTGCTTTGAGTTGTATTTGTTGTTGGTTTTAGTTGTTTTAGGTGTTGCTGTTTATTAAAACATGTCGGGTAGTTGTGTAAAATATTAACAATAGAGATGGCTGTCATTTTGACAGTTCTACAATATTCATTGCGTTATTAACGTTGTTGAGCAGACGATTTTTTCAAATATATGAAGCGATGGGTTATCAATAACCTCCAAATTGATTCAGCTTGTAAAAACACTATAAAGGTGCTGGCTAACTGTTGTTTACTATGAATAGGCTTTAAAATATCTACGAATAGGATATTAGTTTTATTTAATATTTCATACCGGAAGTCTTAAAATGTTTATTGTTTTAATGTTCATATTCAGTTCTGTCGGTTATGGTTTTAGAATGAATGTATGTAGGTTGCTTTTTATTGGCGTAGGAAAATTATAGCTTAAACGAGTGTCCATTTGTTCATAGGGTTGTTTCCTTGGATTTGGCGGAAATGAGAAATGTAATACACATGACGGTGTTTAGTTCTAAATCGTACTCAAAATACATAATATTTGTAGGTATATCTTTAACTACAAACAGGCTCCGTGTGGCGCCGGATGTTATTCCCGTGGCGTTCGTAAAAGGCGACTAAAGAAGAATGGGCAGAACCATTCTGAATGCATTTTATCACCATACTGCCATCGCCATTCTGCCTGCTAAGCGTGGCGATTATTGCAAACCCCCCAAATTGGTGGAGACCTATGTCCAGTAGTGGGCGTCTTTCGACTGAAATGGTGATGATGAATTTTCATTTAGATTAAATCAATCTTTGAAACTATGTAGCTATAGTTTAAATCAAAGTCGCTTTCAGCGTCTTTTTTTTTTTTTTTCAGGATGGGAAATCATCAAATGACTTCTCCTGCTCTGGGCGGAGCGGGAGGGCGTGTCTAACTTTTACTGACTAAAACCCACCCGTGTTCCATCAGTTGCCCATGTGCCAGGGTCACGGTATCTCTTTCGAACAATCACGCGACCCCGGCAGGCATCGGTCCTAGTAGACCCCTACACTGCTGCTGACATCTCTTTGAGGCGCTTTCGGCGTCTTTAAGCTTAGATCTTTTAAATTACGCAACGGATTTTAATGCGGTTTTATTAACAGAGTGATTCAAGAAGAAGGTTTATAAGTAAAATACGAGGGCAAAAAGCCGCTGGTTAAACCTATTTAATAAATGTGAAAGTTAGTATGTCATTTACCCAATCGACGGGCCTGTTAGTCTAGTGGTTAGTGACCCTGACTGCTAAGACTAAGGTCGTGGGTTCGATTCCCACCCAGGACAAATCTTTGTGTGATGAGCACAATCATTTGTTCTGTGTCTGGGCGTAATCTATCTATAATATGTATGTATTTAGAAATATATAAGTATGTTTATCAGTTGTCTGGTTGCCATAGTACAGGCTCTGCCTAGTTTGGGATCAGATAACATTGTGTTGGTTGTCCTAAGATATTTATTTTATTTATTTATTTAATCACAAAAAAACGGCTGAACGCATTTGGATATAATTTGGCTCACATTTATAACCAGGATTAACAGTATAGATTTATCCCGGTAATACAATCCTTTGGGATAACTCTCGACATCCAAGCAGGCGTAGCTGCAGAAAGGAGTTAGTACCACATAAACAGAACAGTTCCTCTCAAGAAGATGGCTCTATGGCATAGAAATAAAAATAAAAAGTATTTAATGAAATCAAAATTAGTTCCGTCTTAAAAAAATAATGGTTTAATGATTCTTTTCAATTGAACAATCTGGTGAATTCAATTTATTTGTACCACCCACAATCAACAGTAGCTTGTATGTTCTACATATCATCAACTATTAATTAAACACGTGTATCAACACGTAGCGTGGCGCAGGCGCCGCAAAAAGTTTCCAGCGCTTGTAGGGTTCCGTATCAAAATCTATAAACTGAAGAGTTTGTTTGAATGAGCTTATTTCTAAAAGTACCAGTCGGATTCGAGTTATTCTTTTTGCGTTTTGTAGCCCACTTTAATAGAAAGGCTAAGGCTATTTAACAACTCGCTAGGTTGTCGAAGAGTCGGAAGAAAGTTACGCGAAAACGAAGTAAAAGAGCGGGCAGGCGAGACGATGTGATACAACGGGTTGGATCAAGAAATTGTATGCCCACGAAGTCGCAGGCAGAAACGAATAATAAATTATTATTAGATTCCTATCTCTACTTATAGCATCACTGGTCCAGAGGTTGAATTTGGGATCTGTTACCATTCTCAGGCTGGGAAAGGTTACCCCATTGGTTAAAGAGATTTTGACGAGAAATTCTCAGTAGCTGTGATTATGTAGGTGTATCATGAATCACATACATCTCTGACTACTAGGTACTTCAAGGAATACGAAGCTAGATGTAGTTTACTTTTTTTAAGAATCAATTAGCCCATTTTTTGTAACATGGCTTGTAGGGTCGTCATTTTCTAAGCTAAGAGTTTTCATTGTCGAATGACTTTCTTGGTGGCGGATCATTGGTAGTTCAAAGAAATACTTAATAAGGGATAATATAGTTCTACTAGCAACATCTTATTGTTTTTGACGACTTAGTAAAACATTAGAAAATATAAAATAAATGAAATAGGTCTTGTTTGAAAACGTGAACCTTTAAAAAAAAAATTTATGAACATACGGAATCCTTTCACACGATCACGCTCGCTTTTTTTGCTCGCTCAGCGCAAGTAATACAATGCTTGATTAGAATGTTAATTGCAAGCGCTCGCGACACGCAGACATGTTACGTGTTTATAATTGAAGGATTAGTAATGTGTGTCTGTTTTGTTACTGGTTTTTATAACCTCTATCTCAATTGGTCGACGTAAACCAAACGTTTAGGAGTTCTTACATTATTTTGATGGGAATTGGCGCGAATTTTGGTTTTAGAGTTTGTTTTTGGAATAAGTTCTTTAACGCCTTTTAGAAATCGTCACGTAGGTAACGAAATTTTAAACGTAACGTTTATTATTTATAATAGAAAAAGCAGAGAGATTTTTTTTTCATGGTTTTCGATGGTGTTGAAGTCAGTGTGACGTCAAAATGAAAATCCAAAATGGTGGCTGCATTTTTTTTGTTGTATGTTAATTAATTTTGAATACAGGGTTGTAAACAAATTTGGTCATGTGTCATCTTTGGTACAATGCAAAAATGAAAACCTAAACATTTTCAAAGTTGCAAGTATGTTTCAAACGACGAAAAATTTTCAAGTGTTTGTAAACAGGTTATTTATGTATAAAAGTTTGTGTAATATAAAAGTATTATAAATAGTAATTATGTTCATGTTTCTTATTTTTTTTTTACCTATTTATTAGTTTAGTCCAGCCGCTAGATTTTTAAACTAACTAGATTCCATTAGAAAAAATAAACAAAACTCAAAATACTCCGTCTTTACTTAACTATGTTTCTCAACTTTTTTTAGAAAACAGGTTTTACTTCTGGTAACTTAGTTGTGTTAGGTCAGTAACAGACTAGCAGACAGGCAGGTGCAGCCTGGCCAAGACGGTCTGTCAGACTTGACGTCTAAAGTACCCCTCGGGCGATGATCGAGTTTTGATCTTAGTGTTTTTGCTCATATTCTTTTTTTAAAGCCCGATTTTTTTTTTGAAGCATTTGTATAGAATTGCCAGCGTATAAACGTGTTTTTTGAATCATGTAGGATTTTGTTTGGTCTTTATTTGATTTTTGCGATTTTTTTTTTTTTTTGTTAGCAGGTGGGGAGTTAGGGCGCGAGAAAACTTTTTGTATTATGTAGCTCGCTATGCAGTCGGAGCGGTCATTTTTATTTTCATTACTTGTCTTATCTACGGTACATAAGAAAAAAAAAAAACAGTCATAAAAGTCTCCGTTTCCTATTGACGCCTATCAATAACAAAATGACCTTCCATTTTCAAGAAAAAACCGTTTGTTTTTCAGTGTTATTATGGTTTATACAGTAAACTTCATTTACCCTGAAACGTAATGTACAAGTAGGTCACCGGGCAGACGCGGTGTCGATTGAATGTAAATGCGCGAGCGCAGGCCGCGCTGTCATCCTTTGTAGGCTGTACACCCTTTTGGTTTTAAACCGGACTAATCGAAGTCTAGTTTTCTTAAAACGTTTATGTTTTCCTTTTAAAGTTTACCTTTATTATATTTTTTTATATAATTAAAAAGCTTAATAAACTGTTGTAATTTTTTGTTGTTTTTCTTTTTGGTCAATTTTCTGTGGCATTGTACTTTTTCTTGTAAGACCTTTTCTTGTGTACCCATAGCATTACTTAAAGATGTAGGAGTAGTAACTATATAGTTATAATTCTGGTACTTAAACTGTTCTCCATATCTATTAACACTGATGGAAATATTGTAACAGCCATTTATTTTTAAAGAGTAACGGTGAAGTTACTGGCTGGCTCTTTCCCTAGGAAACGAGAACGACCCTTTTGAAGCGTGAACCTAGCATACGACGTTTCACAAGCTATCCATGTAGGTTTATGTGACATCAAATAAATTGATTTTGATAATCTTAATTGTACGAATGATCTGTCTTTTCTGTTCTAGTAATAAATACTGTTTTTGATTGATTGATTCATTGTAACGTTAGGTCGTGTGTTATTCAAATTATGATTACTAATTAATTGTGTGTACATCCTACAGTGTGTCAGTAGTAATTTATTGAAACATAACAATATTTAATTGCTGGAATAGACATGATGACTAATTAGAAACTGACAGTAATTCTCACTAAAATGACCGCGTAATGTTTAGGACGTGCATACGCTTGTCAATATTACGTATTTTATATATGCTCGTAAATTATGACGTTGTTCATCACAGTGGCGGTCACGAGTTTAGCTTAATTGATGCTGAATTTCTCTTATTGAGTAAACTTGCTTCTGCCCCTGACTTCGAAGTCACAAGATACACCGTAATAGGCATATTAAAATAATATTTTTGTAAAACTTCCTTGGCCGCCGACTCATTGCATCGCATCGCACCCCGTTTTTAAGTAGGGGAAGTACGTCCAAAATGACATACGGTTTTGTTTTTTAATCATATATTTTTAATTAACATAGTTACAATCACTGTTTAGGTTGAATAATCATCTTTGGTTTATAAGTTTTAACCTACGTAACCTCATAATTGACAGGGCCCATATAAAAAAATATGATTTAAATTAATCGAAGCCTCTAAGAAAATTCATTTTGTCCATATAGTACGGACAAAATGACATACATAATGAAAACGAAAATTATGAAGTACATATTTCACAAAATATTAAATATGAGCCCAAAGAGAACAATTGTTGCACCGTAGCCAGCACTCGTTGGGCTTGGAACGGGAAAAGAGGTCGGTACAGTAAACGCATGCGCAGTCATCATCATCACCGTTCTACACAGCTGGAATTCTTCTACATTCGAGTCCTCAGGGTAATGAGTCGTCTGTACTTGGGTTCACCTTTTTTCTGATTGCTTTTAAGGATCATTATCGTAGTTCGATTCAACATTGAAAACCTCATCATTGAATAAAGCTATGTCATTTTGCCCCGAATGTAAGTATGTCGTTTTGCCCCACAGGTTATCTAAACACTAATTAAGTCATAATTACTATAAACACGAGATTTATGAATAAATACTTTTAAGTAATGCAGCAGAATGCTACACTTTTTGAATTTAATACAAAATATGTAATAGAAACTACGAGAAACTGATCAAAAACAGGACTAAATCAATAAAAATAAAAAACTTTTATGCGCACAAAACGCTTTCCTGCAAGTAACTTCGGCGTGACCAAGTGAATGGCGGTATAAACTTAACAGGTATTCCACCATGGCCAGCGTCACATAATGATATGCCAACTGCAGGATTATAGCCCGCCAATTTCGAAAAAAGCCCGGTGTGTCATTTTGTCCGTATTTGTCATTTTGGCCGTACTTCCCCTACCTACTACGTTTTCGTTTAGCGTTCTCTCTGTTTTTTTTTCCAAGGATCGTAAAGTGATATGAAAAAGTGATATATATAGAACTGGGTTATCCAATGCTATATATTTTTTTCAAATCCATCTAGTCGATCTAGAGATTATCTGTTCAAACAAACAGATAAACTCTTGAGCTATATTATATTAGTATAGATATCAACAAACCCTTATGAGGTCGTAATTTTAAAGTAATAATGATATCTTACATTTGTATTCGACGGCTTGTATCAGTTGTAATTGATCTTACATCTATTTAAAGGCTTATCCTCAATTGTGTTTCAATTGCGCGTAAAGTCTCCAAACTGGATCAGCCCTACACGTTAAAATCAGCGGACCGAATAACCCTTTCAACAAAGGATTTGTAAGAAAACAGAGAACTTAGTACGATATATTTATTATTCAGTGTGACAGCCAAGTAACAAGTGACATAAACAGTAGATTGTCCCGTACTGCAGTGACGCATAGTGACCGTAGTCGCCCTTGCGTGTGCGCTCGGTATCTAGCGCTTCGTGCCAATGTCGTCGCCTGCGCAGTTTTTTCTCTTTTTTTGCCACCCTTGAAGGTCGTGTACCTGATGTAAAACTTCGCGTGTCAGGTGGTGAATTAATGTAAACAAATTACTTGTCACAATGTGGATATTAGAAGGAAAAATTGATACTGTGAAATATATTTTCTTGATTTTTTGATTGATTGATTTTTCATGGCACTAGGGAATTTTGTTGCAGATCTTTTTCATATTTTTTAACGTAAGTACAGTTCATCAGTTCTTTTATCTTGCCAAAAATATATTGTTTATTTTATTTATGAAATAGTTTATCGGGTTGGCGTGTTAAAATCAAGTAAGTGAGACATTTTCAAACCGGTTCAGATAGTGAGTATCATGAACAATGGAAGCCAATAATTTTATATGTACTCTTATGTGTGCATGTGATAGGTACCAACCTACTAGATGTAGTATAATTTTCCTGCATTTCAACGTTTTAAATTGTTGATATACTCTTTTTTAAATACAGAGTAAACAGAATCCCAATGGAATCAAAACAGTCCTTATGATGTTCCACATTATAAGTAGGCCGAAAAGTTGACAAGGTTGTTAAATCTAATGACAAGCTCTCAAGCCCGATGCCTGTTTACTCATCTCTAGGGGTTCAGTATTTCTGACATAGTTATGTGGAAATTAAGATAGAAGCCCTTTTGTATATAACAAACAATTAAGTATTTTATCTATTCTCTGCACTTGTTTAACATATTGCAATCCATAAGACGTTTTATAGAAGAAAATAAAAAAGCGGGTATAATCAATAAAACCGTGTTCTACTAATAAATATACGAAACAAAGAGTGCCTGTCACATTAGCTCAACGATACATTTTTTAAATTGAATAATAAATTACTTCAAATCATATAGCAGTAAAAAAGTAATGAAAGAATAAGCCAGAAAATTTGGATTTGCTCGAGCCCAATCAGGAAGGCTCGCCGACTTTCCGTGATTGCCAGCAGTCCTGCCAACCCCTCATTACATTTACGCACCACCATTAACTGTAATCAAGCTCATCACACACGGAGATGGATACAATAAAATGTACATTTGTAATAAACCGCCACAGAAGCTGTCCACTTAAAAATTACCTGAACAAAAAATCCTTTCTTCGCCAAATTCCGCAGGTCAATAAAAAAAGAAGCAACAAAACCAAAGAACATTGTCTAACGAACATTCGAATTGCCAGATACGAAAATGTAAACACGAATAAACATTTTAAGTTGGGGCAATTTGAAATTTGATTTTCGAAACGGAATGACAAGTGCGGAAACATTCAAACTCCCCTTTGCGTTTAGTATCCCCACGCACGTCGGCGGCGAGAGCCGAGTGCGTGCACCCCTTCATTACAACCTACGACTATTATGGCGCAATCAAGCACTCGGCACATACGCGAAACTGAGGAAACAATAAAACAAAATTGACGTATAAAACCACTCCTTGGACTAATTTCAACCTGAGCCTCGACGGTCCGTTATGTAAAATATATTAGAACTGTAATTTATGAGTGTGCCCTCAAATAGATTGGGCACTCAACTTTAATTGACCAAATTAATGTCTCTGCGCTGAGAATGAAGTTAGACTGCTCACAAAATATTTCTTAGTTTGCATTTGGAAAAGTGTGTTTTCAGAAAACATAAATCATCAAAATCTTTTCAACTCAGCCTTCTGTAAGCCCAACCTTCAATATTTATACATATAGCAGACAATAAAATCTATAAACAATAATAAACAGAAATGATCGGACGGGATTCAAATAGGATTCCTAAATTAGATTATGACAATCAGAGAATTTCCACCATAAACAAGTTTAAAGATCGAAAAGGGCTCGTAAAACAAGATGACTGCTGGAATTGCTTCCTCTTTTATACGCATAAGGAGACCCACAAGCAATAATTATTGAGGTGTAAAATTTACACTGACACACCTTTATGGGTACCATACACGATCATGGCTCGAGAATCGAGCACCACCGTCCATTTATAATGATATTTTACGGCGAATGTTTGCGACATGCTCACTTAATGGACTTTATAAAGTTAAAACCTTTCACGCGATCTGAGAGATAATGCACCCGACATATGAATAGGTGATCTTAATTTATCTGTGAACCGTTCCGGTTAACACTCGGTATCGGTCGCTAATCGAATCACCGGTAACCTGTATGCGATTTATGAAATCGATAAGCCGACGATAACGGATCCTTTGAAGATTCGAGTTTAATTAGACTTTTAGATTTATTCACATCTACTGCTCCGATTAAGCGTTCGTAACATAGATCACGTCTTTTTAGATTCTAATTAGAAAATATTAGAAGATTGTTATTTGGAAGCGCTTGAATAACAGATCTGAACTTGTACAATAATTTATCGATAATATCATCAAAAGCTTTTTTTAGTTAATACTTTGCAGGTTGATTGCATATTATATATACTTGATTAAAATATGGTGCAAATACGTTTTGGGCAAAAAACATCTTCCGATTGGTTTTGGAGATGTTGACAATGAGTGATCGAGGTCAGTTTTTACCACTAATTATTTGTTTACTTGGTAATTGTTCGTCCATAACGGCATTGGTAGGATCGACCTTTGTTTTTTGACATACACGATGTTTTTGTGCTACTACCCACTTGTTAACATGCATTTTAAAATAATTCGACGTTTGCAAAAAAGAAAAAAATGTAACTCGAAATAATAAAATTAGCCACTATTAAATTTAAATCTTTCAAAATTCTAAAAACGTTGTCGCCCTAAACCGAAAATGTTAACTTTTAACTACGTATTTGGTTAAAGATCTTGGTAAAATTGGCGGTGGTTCTAAGTGTTGTAACTTTGAAAAATATTATTGAATATTTCAAAAAAAAATAAAAAATATAAACATATAACACAAATATCATAGTGTACTTACTGTGCGGTGGTGTTAATGACATCGCGGAGACGGCGGGTGGTACTGGTGGGAACATGTCCTGGTGCGGCGCGAACATACGTGGCGGCGGCGGCACCTCGGCCTCTGGCTCCTCCTGCTCCTGCTTCGGTGGTGAGCGAGGCCTCGACAGACGCACTGCCTTTAGGCCTCCACTCGGGGAACGACGCATCGATAAGTTCTCTGGTGTATCTGATTCTCCTGAACGGCGACGAGGCCGGGCCTGCTTTCGTCGCGGCTGAGGACTTGCCGGGCTCACTGGTGGTGAGGGCGCTGGCGGTGTCGTCTGCACCGGGCTTCGCGCCAACGGCGTCGGAGGCGGAGACCTCGCATGCTCCTCACGGTCCTGATCAGCCAGGCCCCGAACCTGGAGGGACTCTCCAGCGCGAATCACAGTTCCGAGCTGCTCCTGCGCCACAGACACCTCTCCACGATACATAAAGTCTACAACTGCTTGCACCTCCCATCCTTGGAAGTCCTTCAACACGATTACGGGGTGTTTGCACGGATTCTCGCTGAATATCCGGCGAAACAGTGGACTGCACGCGCCCAGCAGCACCTTGTGAGCGCGAACACGGCGCTCGGCGCACACTAGCGTCACGTCCACGAGGGTCTCAGCATGCAGCAGCGCTTCGAAGGACCGCAGCAGGTGTGCTTGGTGATTGTTCCAACGCAGACTGTAATGTTCTTCGCCAACGCCGCCGACGGCGGTTGTCTTGTCGTCCATCGCGCGCGCCGGTGTCAACGCGTGTGTTGGCTCCGCGGCCGGTCCAGCAGCGGGCGCGTGCGCGGCTTTGCGCCGCCCTCCGCCCGCTTCGCACCCCGCACTCCCCAACCCTTTCGTCGCTCAAAGAATCGCCTTCCCGCCGGACCGCAATCTTCGCATTGCACTATTCCGTTTGAGTTCACACAGATTTTTTTTAACAACAGTTGTGTCCGTAAGCACTAAGTCACCGAAAAGTTTCGTAGCACTACACAGTTCGCGTCGCTGTAACTGCGCGCTGTCGTCGAGGGTGGCGACGGGAGCGAGGACGGCACGTACGTGTGTCGCGGGTGGCTCGCGAGCGCAAAGTGAACTGACGAGACGAGTGCGCGTTGCGGCGGTGTCGCGCGAATGCCGAATATCGACTCGGCGTGCGGTCGGCGGGCACTGGCCGCCCGCGCCGGTGTGGGGCGGGCCCGGCCCCGCCCCGGCACACACACACGTACGAGCGACGCGAGCACGCCTCCCCCCGCGCGCCCGCTCGCGCCACACATGTGTCACATTACTCGAATACCTACACACATGTGACGCCTCCTTCACAATATATACTTTTCGGATACCTACACTTTATTTATCTGTCGACTCTGAAGTTTTACGAAGAAATTTGACTGTAAGTTTTTCAGCAACTTTTTTAAAAGTACGCCAAAATGTAACGCTTAGATAGCAGTTAGCTGCTGGCCGTTCGGGTGGCTTCGTTATTTAGATGAAGAATTTAAGATCGTAACTTTTTTGCATCCGAAATGCGGTGTTGTCGCGCGCCCCCAGTCAAGCCGAGGTCGAGCGAAAATTAGGACATGTCCGAGATAACGCGGGCGGGTGGCAATACTACACAAATCACAAACAAATATAATATGTATTATTGCCGAGATTTAAATCGAGGAAGTAGCTAATTGAGATAAGGATAGACTTAAGAAGATATAAATGTACTGTGTAAGTAATTTGATTATTATTTTTGCTTCACATATATTATTTATTGTTGTAAGGTTTTTGATTAAAAAGTTTAAGTACTTATTTATTGTAATTCAGATTTTTTGTGTTACCTACTTACCAATGAGATTCTAACATTTTATTGAAGAAAAATCACTGCTAGTGACATTTTGAGCTACAGACAGTTCCACGCAGAATAATTTTCAGGAACTTAAAAGTAAAATTACAACACCGGCTTCGCATGATAAACAAATATTTTTGCCCAATACCGGATGAATGGGACCCTTGAGACATAATAAAATATACCTGACAATATACATAAAGTGACCGTTACTGGCAGGTTGTAAAGTTGTAAGCGGTACGTTTTATTTCTTTAAATTCTTTCTAAGATTCAAAAAAGAACATCATACGACTTCAGAAATTGTTTTATTCTTTTTGAACTCGGTTTTATTGAGATTGTGCGAGCGATTAAAGTTGAAAGAATTAAATATAACCAAACACAAATTTTAATATTGTAGGAATACGTTTTTAACTTTGACCTACTTTACTAGTTAACCACCTTCAGCAACAATAACTAATATTTTAATTTTATACAACTTGATTGAGGAATTACACCAAAATGTTGCCAGTTGTATTAAAAGTCCCATGAATAATAAAGGAAGGAACACAACTACTGCTATAACCGAGCACAAATCCAGACCTCGTCCGCGGGTATGCTACTGGGAACTCATAAAGGAAAAACCCAACAACACTTTGTTCAAATCATTGTACCTAATATGGCATATGCATACGTTAAATCACGCCTGTTTATCTCGAAGGGCTAGGCAGTAGTGTTTAGTACAAAAACATTCCACCTGTTATTTTTAGTCCACTGTAATATCACATGTAGAATCGTGGGACACAGGCCTATCCTCTGTGAAAGGGAGTGGGCCGTAATTTACCACGTGGGCCCAGTGCGAGTTGGTAGATGTCACATATATCTTCGAATTTTTGGTTCTAGGACATGACGGTTTCCTCACGATGTTTTTCTTCACCGTTTTGAGAGCAGTGGTGATTAAATAATTTACACTAAGTAAAACGCCTTTCTGGGTTCGAACTTACGACCTACCTCTCGTAAGTTACGGCTGTTACAACTGGGTCACCATTGCTCATCAGTTCACTGCTACAGAGCAAATCTACTTCATTCACTTTCCGTGTTTCCCGCCATTCCTCGTTACTGACAGATGACATTAGTGACAGCAGCTGCCTCCTCTTGAATGAATGAGACAGTGTTTACATATCTAATAAATATATGACACATTGGTGATATTTTGTATTATTCCGATCCAGATCCGAACATATCTGGCGTCTATCAGTGATGCCCTAAGCCGAAGTTCGTATCCCCTCAGGGGGTGCCCGTTGCGAGTACCGAGTCGCTTTAGTTTTAAGTTTTTAAGTCCTGGCTGGAGGCCTTAATTTATTAAGGTAGCCACAGGCAAGTCCGGTTAAGCCGTTCCAAAAAAATGTATGAGATTTTGTATTCGTAAGCTATGCTAAGACCGCTAAGATATATGCTCAACTAATTTAGCCAGTATAGGACGGTTACTGGCTAGTTGTAAAAGTATTTTTTTTTTAATGTCGGACGGTTTAAGAGTCAATTAAGGGCTTAAAAATAATCCCATTTTATGAATAGAATACTTTACGCGTAATTACTGGTACTGGAAACATTTCGCTGTTTTCTACTGTAAATGGTAACTAGGTAGGTAAGTTGTTAGATACTAAGTTGTTCCCTGCAGGTGTTACCTGCCTAATCCTTTGGTAATCACAGGCGTGAAGTTATCTTACGGCTAGTATAACATAAACTTTTATGTTTTTCTGGGTTTCTTCCCGAGAATTTAGTCATCTAATAAATACTTACTTATGGAAATAAAATATAACGCAAAATTAAAAACAAATATTTTACACACATGACTCTCAGAGACAAGTTTATACTAATATTATAAAAAAAGTAAACTTTTATTGTTTGTATGTAAGGGGTAATCTTTGCAGGAGGAGACGCCCCGGGCGTCGGGAGTCAATAGCGGACTCGCGGCCACCGTAGGCGCGAGCTTGCGGGCGGCGAGCAATGGGTAGCTCGCCGCTCGGTAAGGACCAGGCTCGGGTCGACCGCGCGTATTGTTGCACGCGCGCCTCAAAGAGATGTCAGCAGAACTGAAGGGGTCTGCCAGGACCGATGCCTGCCAGGGTCACGAGATTGTTCGAAAGAGACACCGTGACCCTGGCACATGGGCAACTGAAGGAACACGGATGGGTTTTAGTCAGTAAAAGTCTGACACCCTCCCGCTCTGCCCAAGAGCAGGAAGCCATTTGATGATTTCCCATCCAAAAAAAAGGGGTAATCTTTGGATCAGTCGGAGACGATATGAAAACAACTTTTTGTTTTGATTGCTCAATTCTTGAGGAAGGTCACGCTACGACCCTTAGGAGTCGAGCAAAGAGAAAAAAGTAGGAAAGAACGATTAGTGAAAACGAAGTAGAAGCGCAGGCCGGCTATAGTTATGCGACGCGGCGGGTTTAAGGCCAAAATTTCAGGATGAAGTCCCGGGCGCAGTGCTAGTTTGTAAGTAAATTGTAGGTACAGATAGTGATAAGCATACTTAGATAGTAATCAATATCATGTACAAAAAGTACCACGTTGTACAAAAAATATGTGTATTTGCACACACGGCCACAAATCAAGCTACACATTTCCAGTATAAGCTGACTTGTCATTGTACGAAAAATGTTAACAATGCGAGCTCAGCTAAAACTGGAAATGTTGATGCGTAGCCGTGTGTACGGCATCACCGTCAGGTAAAGTTTGGAACACAATGTCCCTCTCACCTATTGTTTCAATCTGTCCTTCCTATATAGGATGTCGGTACCTGTGTTATGTGAGATAGGGTCCCGTAAAATGACCATCGCTTATTGCTAGTACTAGAAGATAATTACCATTTGTATGATTTCTGACTATAATAACCTTTATGGGTCATTATATTTTTGAGCCGTTCGGGGTTGAAACACGCGGACCGTGGGGTCCGAGTGCTCTTAGCCTATTTAAGGAAATTTCTAAACCGCTGGTGGATACTTCCCGTGACCCAAGAGCTGGTTTTGCCTTGGCTAGAGGCTAAGCATTGCCATACAACGTGGTAATACCGTTAGTCTCTTGGGCATTTTACCAGTCGACAGCGATGCGGATGATTTTTCGACGCTATTGTTTTAATTAATTTGGGTTATAATTTTGTTTCTTAATTAATTTAAATATGTAATATTCACTTTAAAAAATAAATAATTAAATTTCTGATTTCTGAACTTAGTTCCGTGTGTTGCCCGACGTAAAGAATAGCACCATCCCATTTCTTGTCGGTGTCGTAGAAGGCGACTAAGGGACTAACTAGAGAATGGGCAGCAGCATTCTCTATGCATTTCACCATACTGCGATCGCTAACCCGCCTGCCAAACGTGGCGATTATAGCAAACCCCTTTTTGGGGAAGCCTGTGTCCAGCAGAGAACGTCTTTTGGCTGAAATAATGTTTTTTTTTTTTTTTTTTTTCAGGGTGGGAAATCATCAAATGACTTCTCCCGCTCTGGGTGGAGCGGGAGGGCGTGTCAGACTTTTACTGACTAAAACCCACCCGTGTTCCATCAGTTGTCCATGTGCCAGGGTCACGGTATCTCTTTCGAACAATCACGCGACCCCGGCAGGGCTGAAATAATGGTGATGATGATTTCTGACTGTTTCATTGGTTAAGTAGTCGCTACAGAGCCTGACTTCCAAGCGTGGGGTTTTTAAGGTTTCAAGCCCGTCTGGGTTCCCCCGTCCCGCGAAGAAATTGAGTAACACGCTAACAGTAGGAATGACATTCATTTTGACAGTTCAACGGCATTCATTGCATTATTTATAGTGTTGAACAGATTTTTTTTAGAACATATGAAGCAATGTATTAGAAATAACCTTCAAAATGAATCAGATTTTAATTTACAATTTGTAACGCAATTAGGATGTTGGATCGGACACTGCCTTTAAGTCTTTTTCTTGGGAAATTCATTCAATTGTATTGTTTTTTGCAAAAGGCTTGCCACCATATTTATTTATGACTTCCAACATAACCGGCGGAATGTGTTTACCAGAATTTAATTTAGGAAACAGAACTAATATAACATAATCATTACACCTAATATTTTAATCATTAGATTAATAATCCTTCGATTTATAAGATTATCCCTGAATTATTAATAATTATAAGTAAGTCGTGTAAAATATCTGCTGATGCAGGGAATTATAGATACATTATAATTAATTAATACTTAAGTGCTTACTCATATGATAATTTACTAGAACCGGGGTCTTTTAGAAAAAACTTTACGTTTATAATTCGTTTTTTAACTCATTATTTAATATATTTTACGCCTAATGTTGTTTAATCCTCATTAGCGGAAACGACCCTTTAATCGGAACGGTAAAAAGTATTGATTGCATTTATTTAAATAAAGAACACGGTTTGTTTTCTTTTTCAATCTATGTTAAGTTAGTTTTGTTTTTTTTTTTATCTACATGAGTCATATCACATATCAGAACGCGATTCATAATTACTGATGCATGTTCTAAAATCAAAAAAGTTAGCATCAGGGAAAATGAGGTCACATTGATGTTCTTGTTGCCTGTACTGTACTGTACTGTACTTTTGAAGCATACTGGAAAATACAATTTTCCCTTGTGGTGCCGGACGTAAAGACGCACCATCCCAATTTCTTCCCGTGGGTGTCGTAAAAGACGGCTACGGGACTTACTAGAGAATGGGCAACAGCGTTCTTTATGCATATTACCACCATTCTGCGATCGCCAACCCGCCTGATAAGCCTGGCGATTATGGCAGACTCTTCCAAATTGGGGGAAGCATATCTCCAGCAGTGGACGTCTTACGGCTGAAATTATGATGATGATGACAATATGCAAGTTAGCCTGTCTTTAGGAATTTAGGAATTTTCTATAAACTACATTAGTTTACTGGCCAGGGCAATGACCTCTTCTCATACTGAGAATGACCATACATCATCAAGCTTGCTCACTGTACGTAGACGATGTCAGCTTCACGTTTCTTCAAAAAGTTTTCCTTCATCGTGAATCAGTGGTACCGATTATTTCAAAGTATCAAAGAACTTTAAGAGTAGTGATCGTACAGTGGTAAGGGCCGCAACGAACATGGCCATCAACTAAACCGCACCTGGCGCGCGTGGTGTATTACGGCCCCCACCCTCTCATCAAGAGGAGCCCTGTGTCTCCATTAGTGGTAAAATTAGGCTGATTGTAGTTATAGTATAGAACTTTTAGAAAATCACACTCATTTATGACAGGTTTTGAAACTGCAAACTTTTTAACGGGTCCATATGGCAATGTTTTTAATTTTGACAATTCACCAACATTCATTGCGTAATCTACGTTGACGAGCACAGGAACTTTTAGAATATAAGAAGCATTGTATTAGGAGTATCCATCAAAATCCTTCGTTCTGTGTGCTACGCGATTAGGGTGAGGTCACACATAAAGTCAACAATTAAATACTTAATCAAAACATTAATTCAAAGTGTTTTCGTTAACGAAGTTTATGATATTTATACTTATTAAAATACATTCAAAGTTAATTAGCAGTTCGCGTGGCAATGTGTACGGAATGAAATAAACATTTATCTAGAACATAAGTGGGTATTGCGGGTAGTTACTTCGCGATTCGTTCTAAAGATTTGAATTCTATTGAATTACTTAAATACTTAAAACTTTAGTTTGTTTTTTGACTAATCTGACATTTACAAGTCTTTTGTTTGGCGCCGGACGTAAAGGACGTGTCGTAAGACGTTAACTACAGGAGTTTTATCATACCGATCGAAAGGTTTCATCATAAGGATTATTTTTTGCTCAATAACATAGTGTCAAAAATAAAAGGAAGACCATGAATTTTTAACATTTGATGTGAAATTTTGTTCAGAAAAATTAAAACCTGACATTGCCGTAAGGACATACAACTGACATTATCATAAGTACCTATTACTAATATATGTACCCACTTGAGAAGTACCCATCATTTCCCTATTATAATTTAAGTGCATGATAAAACTATAAAGAGATACGTTATTAGTAGGTACCTAGTCCAGGTTCTATGCAACAAATCGAGCCGTATCCGTGGCCGAAAGACGCGTAAATTATTGTGTCCATCGCAATGCGGCTGGCTGATTATAAAAAAATAATATAAAAAATATCCACCACAACAAGATCAAAAAATTGACAGAGAGCGAAATAATCAAAAGAGTGCGACTTTGTATTCAACAGGAAGGAAAATGTTCAAATGCATGGTCTTCCTTTTATTTTTGACACTATGTTATTTAGCAAAAAATAATCCTTATGATGAAGCCTTTCGATCGGTATGATGAAACTACAGGGTGATTATTTTTCTCGTGTAACGGGTTCGATTCCCGGTTCAACCATGCAAATATTTAAATACCTATGAATGCAGTTCAAATTGTTTTTTAAATTGAAATAATGTCTTCTTTCAGTAAAATGTTCTATCTACAATATTCAAGGTACTTTCCCTCCATGTGGCATATCCGTGGGACGCCCTGTATATCCACATTTCGAGAGTTATGCCATATAAATAGTTCTTTCAAATCCAATATGGCAGTATGGAATGAAAATAATAACCATAGAGTATTCATAAATATTAGGTACACACAAAAACAACAAATATCTATAGATCTACTGTTTTTGCTTAAAATAGATCCAAAAGCCAAAATAAATTTCACTGTTTATTAGACAAGGCAGTTTGAATCAAACTAGAATAAAAATGTCGATAAATATTTAGTATTAGTCTTCAATGACCTTCCAACCTGAACTAACTCAAGGGCAAAACTCATTCCATTGTCTCACATTATTTTCCTATAAATGTTATATTGATTGTCTCATAATTTACCATAAAATAATAGTCGTGGGACTGAAATAGTTGGATTTGAGTAAAAAGGTTTCATTCAAGAGCGGTTTAGGCGTGAAAGCATCCGTCACTTTCCCGGGCTTTGAACCTACTTTACGCGAGAAAAAAAAAAGAAATGGATTTGTGAATGGCCGCCTCAGATATGGGAAACTTATTTTGTGAAGGCGGCATACCGGGTTTTTGTAGATCTACACGTATTTTGAACATACCTATAATAAAACAGTTACGAAGTTATAACTGTACATTGAATGTTATGGAAAAAAAAAAGTAATTTCTGCGAGGAGTGGATACGAGTCTGATGCCGAAAATATAGTTTTTAGATTTTTCTATTTGTCGGATTTAATCCGATTTGACGCAGAAATGTCTGAACGGACTTGAATGAAATTTGGCACACAGATTTAGAGTTAAAAATATTAATCTCTATACTTATGACATTTAATCCGTGCGGGCGAAGCCGCAGGCAAAAGTGAGTAATAGAACAAAATGGTTGATACAATTTTGTAAGACTTTTTGAAGAATGCCTCGTTTTTCTTTTGTTTCTTTTAGATTTTTCACGGATTTCGATTTTGGAACGACCTGTGATGATCGTTTTTTTTAAATATTTTACAATTAATAAATTATCGATGTTGACAGCCTTTATCCAAAAAAAAAAATCGTGGTTTTTCGTTTTTATTTGGCAATTATATGTACCTACTGTTATTATATGTACTGCAATTATATGTTGCGACCAGTTGACCAACGGGCAGTAGGACCTACTGCCCGTTGGTCAAGTGGTCGCAAGCGCTATTGCACGAGATCTTGGGTTCGATTCCTAGGTCGGGAATTTTTTTATTGGGTTTTTCTACTTGGAATTTCTCAGTAGCAGCCCGGATTCTGGATTTGTGCCCGGTTGATTGCAATAGGCTCGCCTGATATGGAAATGTGGGTACATTTCAGTCCGACTCTTTGGGGATTACAAGGGGTGATGTTGTTGTTAATTTTTTATATTTTTTCTAAAACTTAGTAAATAATAACTGAAAAGGCTTTAACGTATGCTTCATGATAATTAAGAACCGTGTGACGAAGATTCTTCGTATTTTTTTTTCAGTTTCATTTACCGTTATAAAACGCCACCCACGTACCTATTTGTAAATGGATCAACGCCTACGCAGGGAAATGAACTGGATATTCTGAGCATTTCCTAGTATCGTACAATTTATTTACCTAAAGAGTTTTTATCAAGACTTGAATATTAATTAGAAATTTGCTAAAAAAAAGACCTATTTGCGTCAGCAGAGGCAGGTGCTAAGAGTATACCTAACCTAGACGTAAATGAAATGAAATGCTTATTTATGTCAGTATAATTTTTATGACATTTTTAAACGTCAATATTTATTTGGTCAATATTTTAAAACGAAGTAGATGGCGCCGGCATTCTATAGCCGACTGCTCCCTGAGAATAAATGCCGAAACAAACTTTAAGTTCATGGCCTCTTTTAAAGTGTAAACATACGAAGAGTCAAGGTCAACAAACTATCTTATGTCACACAGTTACTTATTTACAAAACTGTAGCCCTTTCGTATTGCCCCTTTTTTCAGAATTTTTCATTAGTCAGCGTGTAAGGAAGTTATTACAGCCAAAGATGTGATAGCAGATAAAAAAAAATCTGATCCTACTTGTCTCGCAAAATGACATTTGTCCTCACGGTAAAACCTGTCCTTTAAATGCCAAAAAAGATAGGTAACAAAGTCGAAGTTTAGAAAGAAATTGTTGTATTTTTACGAATTAAATTTGATTTGAGAAATATACTGTTTTTTTCTATTTTTTTTTAAACTTCCATCTTTTTCTTACTAAACTCCAACTATATCCGACGAAGCTGGTTACTTATCTCATTAGATGACCGTACCGACGTAGTATTTAGGAACATCGCGTGTCTTATTAAAGCAATTCAGTTTTCCGATATGCTCAACAAAATATTCACCCCGAAAGCGAAAAAAAAAGAAAAACAAAACACATACGTGCACACAGGCACTCATTAAACACCTTACAACCAATTTAACACGAAAAGTCACGAACGTATAGTCGACCACACTTAAACAGTAACAATTTGATTTCAACTTCAACATTCGACTTTATTTCGTAGCTGTAAGAGCGGTTTTTCTAATTCAAACTGACGTCGTACGAAGTCAACCCTCTCGTGCGTGGGCACACGTCAGAATCAGCATTACGTGTGTAACCTGTACGAGTATGTGGGGTGATAACATCTGACCTCACTTTGTAATGGGGAAAGAACGGTTTTCTTAATAAATGTACTGTGATTTATTGCCCTAAATATGGGTTATGAGTTTCATGGTGCGGCTGGGGCGGGTTAGGTCATAGGGCTGTACCGAGAGCTTGTTTTCATATATTTTTACTAGACTGCGCAACACAAAGTACGGTAATGTGTTTTGGGAACAGGTTAGGCTGAAATCATGCCAAGAAGTTGACAATGAGACTTTTAAGATTTCAGACGATATCTATACTATAATATAATATTATAATATAATATTATAAAGCTGAAGAGTTTGTTTGTTTGTTTGATTGAACGCGCTAATCTCAGGAACTACTGGTCCGAATTGAAAAAATCTTTTTGTGTTGAGTAGCCTATTTATCGAGGGAGGCTATAGGCTATATAACATCACGCTACAACTACAAGGAGCGGAGCAGTAATGAAAAATGTTGCAAAAACGGGGAAAATTTATTCCTTTTGAGAGTTTCCGTTGCGTGCGCTGCGTAAACGGTTAAAGTAACGCAAAAATCATGTATGACGGAATTATTCCTTGTAAAAAGTTCTAAAAAAAAGTCCGCGAGAGCATATGTCTATCTTTTAAGGTTGACTCACTATAACTCAAAAGGAGCGAGCAGCAACGAAAAGTGGACGAAAACTAGCAGGCAAATCGATGCGACGGGAAGGGTCAGGGAGCAAAAATTTGACGCGGACGAAGTCGCGGGCAGAAGCTAGTAATATTATATTTAGGTGCATGCAGTGAAGTGCTTATTATAAAACACCGCCAAATACTCATTGTTGGAATCTTCTGCGGGGTAATAATATAACACACTAACGGCTAACATTTTGATAGTTAAACCACATTTATTGCATCATCTCCGTTGTTGAAGGGTTTGTGGCTAAGTAATAACAGCCGCATGGGTTGATCGTTCAGGTTAAGCTACGCTTACCGCGGTTGGTCCGTGGACCATCTTTATATACCAAGACTCTTCCATGCCTCGGAAAGCACGTTAAGCCGTTAGTCCCGGCGGCTTTCGGAGATCTTAGACAGTCGTTACGGGTCGTCAGAAGCCCAAAAGTCTAACCTAACGTCTTACCGGGGTGTCGTATTACCCAGTAATTGGGTTGTGGAGGTCAGATAGGCAGTCGCTCCAAGTAAAACACTGGTACTCAGCTGGTACCTGGTTAGACTGGAAGCCAACCCCAACATGGTTGGGAAAAGCTAAGCAGATGATGATGATCTATGTACGTTGTTGAACAGACAAATTTTTCGAACATATAAATCACTGGATTAACAGTGTCCTTCAAAATGATTCAGATTCTTAATGATAGTCTGTTAATAAATTCACAGAAAGGTGCATTATTATGAACGTTGTCCAAAACAAAAAGACACTTCAGTCGGAGCCTCCCAAGACGTCGTAAAAGACTAGACCACTCCATCGTCAGGACCCAAGACCGTAGATACTCCAGAACTCTTGTAAGTAAGACATATATGGCGATAACAAGGTGTACTGGTCCCGTATAAATCAGAATGCAAGCTTGAACGTTCAAGCGAGCGGCGGCGGCGAGGCGGAAGAAATGAATATTTTGGCAGCACGTACCTTCCAGACGTCTTCGAAGTCTTTACACAGAGTAGTTTCGGAGTAGAGACTGCAAAGTTATTGTTTTCACTTTTTGTGAACTGATTTTTTTGTTAGTAGAATGTTTTGGCGATGTTTTCTGCTAGCATGAATCTGAGAAGTGGGCTCATATTTAAGGGTGTGGAAAAATACTCAGCTGTCCTATACACGTAAGTTGGGTGGATATTGTAGTTTTGTATAACACATAATGATAACACATAAATAGCATATAATGTTCCCACAGCTGGGACAGAGGCCTTCTCGCGGTGATACAATGTAAGTCCCTTAGTCGATACCCACGGGAGGAAATGGGATGGTGCTATTTTTTTTGCATCCGGCACCGCACGGAACAAGATACAAACATTATTTATCCGTTTGGTATTTTTGTAAAAATAAATGAATTGTATTTGCAACACGTACTAGGCACCATTTTCGAAAGGCAGACCAGTTGATATAATAATGAGAAGTGGTTTAGCATCTATTTTATTGCGGCTTTCCGTGACAGTTACGAAATGGGTGAAAATAAAGTTAAGTGTTATTTGTTTGATGTCTAGCTTCTTTAGAAAGCGGTAATTAATTTAGTTTTTGAAATAGTTAAGCTCCATGAAATGTTGCGATATGATAGCCTTTTGGGTATTCTAGAGTTTTTGTTTTCTTTTTACTTTTGTTTTTTTTTTCTATGAGTGTGTTGAGTTGAGTTTGTGGTCTTCCTGTGGCACTCTCAATAAATACGTTATATTTCTTTATTTATTTTATATATTTTTCCTCTCTCTCATTACCCATAAATGCCCATAGTTTCTCTAGATTAGGTCACATAATTTAGCCCCTTTTTAACGCATGCTATTTTATAATTAAACTTACAAACCGTCGCATTAAGGGTAGCGCAACGCGACTGTAGCGCGCGATTCAGCGATTTACTCGTATATCCGTAGAACAATTTCTATGATCGAGTCGCGGCGCGACAGGTCGCCCCTGTGTGAAGTTTCGCGCGCGTTTTCGTACAAATTGTTCTACGGATATAAATACTTCCAGAGTTAAAAAAGAAGCAAACATCACATAAACACATTTCTTTAATAAAACAATGTGACAGCTTAATCTTGCTGTCTCTGTGGCTAGCTACTCTGTGGCTCCTCCATGCATGCGATGCTCATATCACTCGGAGCAGTTGGCTGAAGGGTGAAAACTGGTGAAAAATAAAAAAAACATGGCCCGTCCACGTCGGCACTTGTCTGCCAACTTGTACTCGCCACTTAGATTAGTTTCCAACTTGTAGGTACTGGTACAGTCGTGTTCACTTCGCTCAACTTAGGTGGGTACTTTTTTTTGTTCTAGCTTTATTGGAACGTAGGTTGTGTGGGTAGTTATAAGATTAGGAAAATTTTGAAAAGAGAATGCGGTGGTTGCTTATGCTTAGGACATGATTAAAGAAAGAACGCCGTAGACGATTAAAAACAGCAGGGCTGTCTTGATTTTACTGCCTCGTTGGTCTGGTCACTAGACTGCCTTGGTGGGCAGTCAAGTAGTAGTTAGACTCTTGCAACCAGTAGTTAGACTCTAATGGCTGGTCCTGGCTACGATTCTCAGGTTGGAACTTTCCAGTAGTAGCCCGGAGTCTGGATTTGTACCAGTTTTTTACGTGGAGCGGAGTGTTACCTCGACAACACAGTTACTGGGTAATAGGATACCCCTTGGTAACACGACTTACCGACTTTCGGGCTTCTGAAAACCCGTAACGACTGACAAAGATCTGCGAATGATAACCAGGACAAATGGTTAACGTGCTCTGCGAGGCAAGGAGGGGTCTCGGTATATAAAGATGGTCACCAATCTAAGGAACAACCTCGGCAAGCGAAGCTTCACCTGATCGATCGAACCATGCGGGCGATTATTACTTAACTAGGAGTTCGTTCACAGTTATTTTACCTCTGCAAGCAGCAACCCAAAAGCAACCTTAAAGTAACGACAATAAAGACTACTAAGATATTGATAGACTTGCTACTGGCAACAATCCAAAACCAACCTTAGTTTAACGGAATCAAAGCTCACTTTACTTCTAAAAGTAACACAAAATTAGAGGTAAAATAAATGTGAACTGACTATCGTTTCTATCATTGACTTTAAATACGTAAGCTGAAGTCTAGACGTATGTTTTGTGGTTTTTGTCTGATATAGGTGGTTTCATTCACGTCAGAATTAGTCACATGACTAATGTGGATACAGGAAAGGTTAAAAGTACATTTGTTTATTCATATGCTCATTATTGTTGTGTGCTTCTAAATATGTACATTTGATAGTAATGTATTTTGACCGACTTACTTAGTCATTACACGAAGTAGGCAGGTATTCTAATATCATTATCTGCCTAGCCTTTTACCCAACTATGTTGGGGTCGGCTTCCAGTCTAATACCAGTATATTACATGGAGTGACTGCCTATCTGATCTCCACAACCCAGTTATTGGGTAATTCTAATATATCCATACTAATATTATAAATGGGAAAGTGTGTGTGTCTGTTTGCCCGTCTTTCACGGCAAAACGGAGCAACGAATTGACGTGATTTTTTCAGTGGAGATAGTTGAAGGGATGGAGAGTGACATAGGCTACTTTGTGTCTCTTTCTAACCCCCCACTTTCCAAAAATGGGGGGTGGAACGCGCTAATCTCAGGAACTACTGGTTCGAATTGAAAAATTATTTTTGATTCGGGTAGCCTATTTATTGAGGAAGGTTACGGGCTATATAACATCACGTTACGAACAATAGGATCGGAGCAGTACCAAAAAAATGGACGAAATCTGGCAGGCTGCGATGCGACGGGGGCGACCAAATATTTGACGCGGACGAAGTCGCGGGCAGAAGCTAGTACCTATATAAATCACGTACTGCTTTGTAAACAACAGTGAAAGTATTAGAGCATCCGCTAGATACATAAAGTGGATTATGTTTGTCTTACTCGGGGTTATCATGTTACCCAATAACTGGGTTGTGGAGATCAGAGGGGCAATTCTCGTATTTTTAAGAACATTTACAGTCTTATCTGTCTCAATTGTCAAAAATACCTTGAGTTGCCTTATCCGAGGTATGTTTGATAGTTTGACAAGTTTTTGAATGTTGCCGAGATGTGACTGCGACTAGATTTTGAACGTTTTTACTAACGAGAATTTGCCTTCTGACAGGCAGTCGCCTAAGTAATAATAGCCGAAGGGGTTGGTTGAGGGGATGATTGTTGATTGCCAGGGTCGCGAGATTGTTCAAGCGAGATACCGTGACCCTGGCACATGGGCAACTGAAGGTATACGGGTGGGTTTTAGTCAGTAAAAGTCTGACACACCCTCCCGCTCCGCCCAGAGCGGGAGAAAGTCATTAGATGATTTCCCATCCAAAAATAAAAAAAACGATTGATCGATCTGGTTAAGCAACGCTTGCTGCGGTCGGTCCGTGGATGGGACGATCTCTGATGCAATAGGGTTTTAATAGAAAATTTCCACCATGACCAGGTCAAATAGGCTGAAAAAAATACAGACGAATTGAGAGCCTTCTCCTTTTGAAGTATATGTTTTCTAAAGTATTACTCCAAACCTGGAGAAGGATAAATCGTTTTATAACTCACTCGAATATTATTTCACTAAGTACCTACTGGCGACTAAATCGAGGCGTGTGAATTATCCCAAAACCACTGTTTGATATTTTTCTCTCAACATTAATAACCGTTAGGGTCGAGGCAGAGCAGACGACACTACGAAATTAGCGGTAGCCACAACGAATTAGATTTGTCTTACCATTTTAGAACGATAACCTCGGATTGACCGTTAAGTTGATCAAATATTGACACTAGGTCAGATCTCAATCACGACAGACAATGGCCCACCTTCCATTTTGCACCACATGCACCTGCACACGTGAGGACCTAGCTGCATGGCTGCGTCAGCGAAATGTATTCGCGTTGCTGAATTTCGGGCCTAATATAAAGATCACATCTATATACATAATTATTCTTTATTCTTGTTTGTTTTTGCCATCGACACGCTAAGAAAATATTTATAAGTAAGGTAGATGAGTGACATTGTGCATGGATGTGTTCAGGGTGGCAAGATCAACGTCGTGCAATATGTTACTCTAAATTTAGCACATCATCATCATCATCATCATTTCAGCCGTAAGACGTCCACTGCTGGACACAGGCCTCCCCTAATTTAGGGGGCCTTGCCATAATCGCCACGCTTGGCAGGCGGGTTGGCGTACCGTGTGGTGCCGGACGTAAAGAATAGCACAACCCCATTTCTTCCCGTGGGTGTCGTAAAAGGCGACTAAAGGACTTACTACTAGAGAATGGGCAGCAGCGTTCTCTATGCATTTTACCACCATACTGCGATCGCCAATTTAGCACATGATTCTGAACATTTTCAATGTTTTGACGTTATATCGTATAAAAAAATAAATCTTTGCCTTACATTTTGACCGCATAGATACGCGCACTTTTTCCAATCCATTGCGATCAATTGTCATTGTATATGTCATATGTGTGTATCGTAGATCTAAGACACTCGTTACGGGTCGTAAGAAGCCCGAAAGTCAGACAACCAGTCTTACCAAGGGGTATTACCCAGTAACTGGGTTGTGGAGTTCAGATAGGCAGCGGCTCCATGTAAAATACTGGTACTCAGCTGCATCCGGTAAGACTGGAAGCCGACCCCAACATAGTTGGGGAAAGGCTAGGCAGATGATGTGTGTGTGACGCAATTACCCCGCTAGTCTTCACTAACATAGCATTGAAGAAGGACTTCGGTTGAGTCCGGAATGGATCGGGCATATTCGTAACATGCATGAGAGTAATGTGAAATTTTAGTTAATACAGTTGCTATGCAGTTGATAAAAGACGTTGCGTACAGCTGATTAAACTGAAAAGTTCGCTTATTTAGCTAACTTAAAATCTATTTTACAGTCCGTCTTTGTAGAAAGCTCAAAACCTAGTTTCCGCTTGTCAATATCAATCAGTGTGTCAGTGATATGATTCATAGGACACGGAATGTCATTGTTAACGATCGCTTCCGCACTTTCACATGTCATTGATGTCATCAGCTCGCAAATGGTGATGTAATTAGAACCAGATAATGATCACTTGTTTTTTTAGTTTTGTTTTTCTATTTCTATTACTTAGTAAAAAAGTTGTTCTATATGCTGGCACATGACATTTTAAGTTATTATTTAAAGGATAGTAAACAGGCGCGACGCGACGTTCATATTGTTTTTAATTTTGTTCTGGTTTCCGTGTTGTGTCGGACATTAAGAATAGCACCATCCTATTTCTTCCCGTGGGTGTCATAAGAAGCAATTGAGGGGCTTTTTTTTTTTGGATGGGAAATCATCAAATGACCCGCTCTTCGTGTCAGACTTTTACTGACCAAAACCCACCCGTGTTCCTTCAGTTGCCCATGTGCCAGGGTCGCGGTATCTCTTTCGAACAATCTCGCGACCCTGGCAAGCCTCGGTCCTAGCAGACCCCTTCAACTAAGGGGCTTACTAGAGAATGGGCAGCAGCGTTCTCTATGCATTTTACTACTATACTGCGATCGTCAACCCGCTTTCCAAGCGTGGCGATTTTGGCAAAGCCTCCTAAATTGAGGGAGGCTTGTGTTCAGCAATGGACGTTTTACGGCTGCAATGACGATGATGATGGTGATTATCATTGTTTGCCTAATTTAAGGAAGATCGTCCAGGTATCACAAGTTTTGTAACCACCTTTATTTTATGTACCTACTTACTAATCAAATAAACTGTTATGATAATGACGGTGCGGCGCGATTCTGGTGTAAGTTCTTTCTCTTAACTTTTCACGCCTTAAAGGCTGAATGGATTTGGATGTAATTGACCAGGAGCTGTATTAGGACATAGGATAATTTTATCCTGGTAATACGTTTCCGCGGGATATTCTCTGAGCTGGCAAAAGCTAGTCGGATATACACCATAGCTAAATTAGACACAGTAATAACCAATCCAAATCAGAGTGGAGCAGCAGACAAAATGCCACCTAAATCTATTTTAAAAATAGCCGCGCTAAAACTTCCACATCTAAATCAAAGTTCAAGCTTACGTGTAAGCACGGGTATAGACAGAACAGCTGGTAATGAATCAGATGTGTATCGGCCGACGTGTGAGAACACACGGCCGAAATACAGGCCGTAAATACTGGCTCGCGTGCGCTTTACAACCACGCTTGTTCGGCGTAGACGCGGCAGAAGAAAATAATTATAATATCCACACACACACACATACACACACACACACACACACACACACACACACACACACACACACACACACACACACACACACACACACACACACACACACACACACACACACACACACACACACACACACACACACCACCACCACATCACATAATACATTGCTCTGGGTCCGAGTGATGCCGGACGTTTGACAATTTGTATGGTTGTTGAAAACTATTTTTTGCCAAAAGCTTTGCCAGAGTTGAGGTCGAGAATTATCCCTCGGGAACGTACTACCGCGATGAAAGTATCCTATGTGATGTGTTAATTAGTGCGTGTGATGCCGGACGCAAAGAAGAGCACCATCGCATTTCTTCCAGAGGGTGTCGTAAAAGGCGACTAAGGGGCTTACTACAGAATAGGCAGCAGCGTTCTCTACGCATTTTACCTCCATACTGTGATCGCCACCCCGACTGCAAAGCGTGGCAATTACCCCCCAAATTGGGTGAGCCTATGTCTAACAGTGGACGTCTTGTGGCTGTAATGATGATGAACCTCGTGCATGACAGGCTATTGTCAACGTTCAGATGTTCGTAATAATATCGCTATGATATTTATCCCGCACTAGATTTTCGACTCTAGGTGTTGAACCGAGCATTGAGAATCCAACAGAGTGCATCTCAGCTCGTCGAAAAAAACACACTGTTCGATTTTTAACTCTCGGTGCTAAGCAGTGGGTTGCTAAAAAAACTGCGCCGCGATATTATTATGTACACACGGCTACAGGTCAAGCTATACATTCCCAGGTTAGCTGACCTCGCATTATTAAGGATTTTCGTACAATGTGATGTCAGCTTATACTGGAATTTTTAAAATGTAAAAAATGTAAATTAATTTATGGAGAAATTAAGATTTTATTTTATTATTTATGTTATTTATTTATGGCTTGATGTGTCGCCGTGCGTACACTTGTACGTCGACTTAGTCACTAGCATCATGACGTTGTTAGAGGAAAACGGGCTCGAAAATTTTTGCGTGACGCGGTTTGTTTGTTCTACGTCATAGAAATTTATGTCTTTTAATTGACGTCACTGAGAATGACACATGGTAGGTAAGTGCACGTGACGTTTTCGAAACCTTGCGTAGGAGTAAATGGATAAGCATTTACGCATATAATAAAGAAATACGTTTGGAGTCCGATTTGTAAATGAATTGTTTTTTTTTTATTTGAGAAAATACGATTTTGATCGTGTCATCTATGGTGAAGTGTCTGATGGGTGACTCAGAGGTTATCTATGTTATCATCATTATGATCTATTGAATCCTAGAAAGGAAAACGTTAACATATCATCAGAGGGCAATTGCCAATATATGGCGAACCCCCAAATTGGGGGAGGCCTGATGAATGATGATGGCGCCTGCCTGGGTTTCAACTCACAACCTTTAAACCATAAGTCGTGGCCGTTACCCACAACTGGGCAAATACTGATGGAATTAAACAACCACTGTCTTCATAACAAAAATCTACTCCATAAATAAAACAAAGCCAGCTCTAATAGCCTCAAGGGTCTACAAACGATTCGTGCACACACGGAGCGAGCCTCGGGCGCCAAAAATAAAAGTTAGCACGCCGGCTGATAAGCGCCCAAATTTTCAATGTTTTCCCTACAGTTTTAACCGTTCCGTGTACCTGCATAGCACACGTGTTTGTAACTTTGGGACGTCAGAATTGGGGTGGATGAGGTAAATTCAGAAGCACACATTTTTGAGAAAGTAAAAGTGGTATTCTAAAGAAAGTACAAATTGAGATTTATTTGAATATGGATGTTGAATTGTGTCAATGGCATTTTTGGGCGTGAGAGAATTTATCAGATTTACATATTTCGAGAATGTGAAAAGCGATCACACTATTCATTAAGATATCCCTATGCTTGTTTCAGATGTAACCAGATCATCATATACCTACTTTCGTTGAAAAACTAAAATATAACTGAGCTGAAAATGTTATTAACTGATCGAGCAACTAGCACTGATCCAGTGATAATGCTACTGGCATCATAATCTGCGCAAATCACTAACTGTAAGAATAACTTGCAATTTGACAGTTCAAAAATATTCATTGCGTTATTCACATTGTTGAGCAGCCACATTTTATGAGCATATGAAGCAATGGTTAAACAATGGTGCCGATTCCCTTATTCACAAACTAAACTAAATTTAAGTTCAGTGCATCTTTTTCTTTCTATTTCATTAAGGAAAGGACAGAAGATAAATTTTAGTTTAGTCCTGTCAAATTAATCAGCGCTTGACGTAAATTGACGTAATTTTAGTAGACAAGTTTTTAATCACGTCTAAACTTGTATGGAGTAGTGACAGGCGCTGATTAATTTGACTAGACTAAACTAAAATTTTTCTTTTGTCCTCTTCTTAATGAAATACAAAGAAAAAGATGGACTGAACTTAAACTTAGTTTAGTTTGTGAACAAGGGAATCGGTACCAATATCTTGCAAAATGATTGCTAGCGTTACGCATCGGGTGCTGGTGGTCTGTTGACCAGCCAACCATCTTCCAAATAAAGCTTGGGGATAACTATAAAATCATGCTACTTGGTAGTATTAGTGATAACGAAAGTTACTAAGTTCAAAGTTGGCAATTACTGATACACTTCTATAACGATCTTTATGACATCCCCGAATACAGGCACAGCAAGACATTAAGCTTAGCCATCTGCCGTCCTGCCAGGGTCACGGAATTGTTCAAAAGAGTAACCATGGCCCTGGCATAGGTAACTGAAGAAACACGGGTGGGTTTTAGTCAGTAAAAGTCTGACACGCCCGTCCGCTCCGCCCAGAGCGGGAGACGTAATTTCATGATTTCCCAACCACAAAAAAGCCATCTACCCTAGCCTACTAGCAGAACTCGAATTTAGTCATTTTTTCCATTCACCCTACGTTTCCTACATGCACGTTCTAACAAGGCCTGCTGGTTCGCGCTCGTGCCTACATGTGCATTTTGCTTATTTTTCGCCATCACTGTTACGTAGTTAGTCAAATGTCTGCTTCGTTTTGTGTTTCTAGTCTACTTCAACGAGTTATTAAACTTGCTGGTGTTACGGGGCTGGCGCTGATTTTATAGGACGAGAAGTGGAAAACTGGGAATGTAACTTTTTTTGTTTTTTGAGGGTAGATTGAGCTGTTTTATTTTAGGTGTGTTTTGGGGAATCGGGTAAGGTATTTTTTGTATGTTTTGAAAGCTACTTATAACTAGACGAAGGCGAAAAAGAAGCATCAGCTATCGTCTTATTTTTGCACGAAACAGAAGCGTCGGCTTTCGTCTTGTTTTTGCACGAAAAAGAAGCGTCGGCTTTCGTTTTATTTTTGGGCGAAATTCAAAATGAAAAAGTTACGCATATTTCCGCTGTAAGTGCGTGAAAAAAAAAATACAACATAAATCACTTTACAGCTTCAAAACAAAATCACGTTTGTTAATGTCCGCTTAGTGAAACCACGAGTGGACCCGATTAATCCCGAAGTTAGCCGAACGTCACCTGATATTGCCGAGGTTTACGAAGTAGGGTCGAATGACGAACTTCAACTTCGAAGTTTCGACTTGACAGAAGCTTCAGCTGGTTTATGGCCGAAAAGGAAAATATGGCCGAATCATATTTTTTTGCCTGAAAATGGCCGAAAACGGACATGAAGGTCACTAGACATAACATGTCATATTTACGGCCACTGCTTGATAGTCCATGTATACATAGTGAGACAGTGGTTAACTCAAGGGTAGGGCTGTTTTACAACGCCCGTATAGTAATTTGTATAAAACCTGTTGTATGTACTAGGTATATTTATTATACTCTCGTTGTGTCTTTCTACAAGGAAATGGTATTCAAGTCATTGTGTATTTTTTAGTGTGGTCCTTTTTACCGATGTTAGTATGTGTACCTTATAGAGATTCTGGGCTCTTCTAGAGGTGAAAATAATCGTAACAATTGCTCATACATACTTTTTCCATAAAAGTTTTATTACTAGTTCAAACTTAACTTTATGGTCTATCTCTTTTACGTACCCGGTGTAGCGTGTTTTTGTAGCCTTTTTTCAACACCTCTTTTTTATACATACTTGTAAGCTGACGATCAAAGTTAATCTAGCAAAATAAACGAGGAGGTTCCATGATGTTAATGCATGTTTATTAACAATCAACTCAGCCTATCGCAGTCCACTGCTGGACATAAGCCTCTCTCATGCCGGGGTCGCGTGATTGTTCGAAAGAGATACCGTGACCCTGGCATATGGGCAACTGAAGGAACACGGGTGGGTTTTAGTCAGTAAAAGTCTGACATGCCCTCCCGCTCCGCCCAAAGCGGGAGATTTGATGATTTCCCATCCAAAAAAAAAAAATGCCTCTCTCATGCTACACCAAAACACCCTGTCCTCCACCTTCTAAGTTAACAGACAGACACATGAGTGATCCTATAAAAGTTCACTCGTGTGTCCATGTGTCTATCTGTGTTTCCTTCAGCCATAGCCAGAGTCAATTTGCTCCGAACTGGAATGATTAAGTTGTTTTTGACGCATAAGGATTCTATGACCCCATCACGGACGTGTAACATAAATAAATGAATGTTGAACAAGTGGGTCACTATCGAATTCAAATTTTGAATATGTGAGTCGCGTGGCAATTTTGGCTAACCCCCCCAAAATTGGTCTAAATTAAAAAATTAAAAACTAAACGTTTTGGGAATAGTACTTACCTTGGACATATTTAACAAATGAACGGCTTATTATGAGGGTCTCAAATAGCTTATACGATTTTTTTAATCGGGGAAAACAATGTGTCTACCTGACTCCTGACTAACATACATAGTTGAGTTAAGTTCTCAGAACGAATACTGTTCGGGTTTACAATCAATGGGAATTTCAACAGCACATGCACTTTCTGGGAATTCTGCGCACCCTAACGGGTCTTTTCAATATGTTCGAAGGATTGTGTGAAGATACCATTTGTCTAGGTGATCCTTAGTAATTAGTGCTTTTATGTTAAATGGAAAGTTATGACTATCGGTGAGTCACGAAATCGTTAAGGTTATAAAAGACAATGTTTTTATGCACAGAACCCATACGGATATATCTTTTGAATGGATAAAAGTGGTTCTGTAACATAGGACTGAACTTGTTAGCGATAAGTAAGTTTTGATAAGTTGAGGTTGAAGATATTTGAGTCCTAATTTGAAACATTAACAAAACAATGAACCTACAACTCCGGCCGTCGTGAGAGTGCGTTCTTTACGAATTTGATCTTTATTACTTACTAGAATTGTCGCACTGACAGGTGTCAAAAACGCATTCCTTAGATGTCCGGACCGTCCACATATAACATTTCGAGGCGTTTTACTACATTGACAAACATCAACTACTATTCTATTACAAATACAAAAACTCGTATAATCTACATTTACGTCCAAAAGATACTCCTTACTCCAAAAGCCTGCTGTGTCATGTCCCGCCTCAATAAAGCCCACACACTTTCCTCAAGAAACACACGAATTCGGAAGTCCAGATAAGGACATTAATGGATTGGCTGACATAAATGTGACGTCACTACACATATTTCAAACGTCGCATGCTGGCAACACCCAGCGTAACAAGACCTCTTTCGTCCCGAACAAATCCTCTTCGGCCATCTTGGAAATTTTGAATTTCGAAGGTCATGTTGAGCTGGTGGAAATCTAAGGGTGTTATCAGATAGTTCAAGGGTTACATTTAGTCAAGTATGCGTGGTCCGACTCACGCGTTAAGGCTAAGATTAGGATCGGAAGCATTAGCATTTTTCGATAGCATGTTGGCCGTATGTCTTTGAGGTCATGTGTTAATGTTGGGTAGGCACACGCGAGTTTTTGTAAGGATTAAGGGACATTTTTGTTGGTAACACTGCTTTGGTTAGACGAATGTTTTTTTTTTGGTGACCCATTTCTTGATACGATTTTAATCTAAGCTTATTGCCAGGCTACCCTGGTAAAAGGAGTTTTCAAAATGTTATTCCAGTACGTCAACATACACATTATGGAGATGTTTTAAAGTACAAATGTCTTGAAACAATTGTTGTTTTTTTTTTTTGCACCGGTTGGAAGTAACAGGCTTGTGTTATTAGGGAGTATTTTTCAAGAACATGAGATGCCGGGATCTCGGGTTTTGTCTCATGCAAGTACTGCTTTCTATATGAATTTCAAATGATTTGTCTTATTGACACGGCGGCTATTAAACCTGACCGAAGTGTATAACTATACAGTTATGTTTTAAGTCCCATATAATATTGTCGGCTGGATGAGTCTTTTGAAATATCCAAAACTGTAGTTCCTCTCGTACTGAGCAGTATTACAAAAAGGTGGCTAGGAGAAAATGGACGAAGAAAAGGGTGTTGTAGCACAGCCCTATGTCCAAAAGTCGACTTCGATAGGTTAAGTTCATAGATAAAGCTCAGTTGTATGTCATTCCTTTGTGTATATTAACTGTTAAACAATCCTCTGGAACATATGTAGAAAAGGGTATTTGGTTGTTCTTTTTTTATTACAGCGTTATATCCCGCCGGTATTTCACATCTACCGGGAAATCCAGACTCCGGGCTGCTATTCAAAAATTCCTAAAATAACAACCCATTTGGACTTTGCCGGACCTGGGCATCTCTATCATTCCCTCATTCCCAACCCCAGAAACACCATTCGTTACCCCCATACATCATTGTCCTATCAAAAACCAAAATTAATTGTTCGCCCATTCCACAACACTCAACTATCATAAACATCAGACGAGTTATACGCAACGATTAAACTCTCGTCCAAACTACGGTTAAGTACGGTTAACTATAGTTAACCCCCGGTTAATGTTGCCAGTAATTGGTTGGCCCCTCGTGATTAATTGATGGTGCTCTGATAAAGAAGTTATGGTGCTTGAGTGGTAGTGGTGGCGAAGTGGAGAAGGTTCCTTGGTTCCTTCGAATCACTTTCTTTTTTTTTTGGGTGGGAAATCAGCTATTAACGTCTCCCGATCTGGGAGGAGCAGGAGGGCGTGTCAGACGTTTACTGACTAAAACTGCGACTCTGGTAGTCCTTAAAATCACTTGAGAAACCAATTTACAAGGTTTTTTATAAGCCCACGGACGTAATAAAATCGCGCTGGAGTGATTTGTTCGTACACACTACAAATCAAACTCTACATTTCCAATTTAAGCTGACCTCTCATTAAACGGAAATCCCATACAATGTGAGATCAGTTTATACTGGAAATGCATAGCTTGATATGTGCGCCGAGAATTGAAAATCGCACAGTAAAACGCACTGTTCGATTTTCGACACCCTGACATACTGTCTATTGGATTCTAAACCCTCGACTCAATATCGTAGGTTGAAAATCCAATATTACGAAAAAACCCTACCACGATTTTACTACGTCCGTGAGAAAGTCAACTCAGGCACCCGATATTCTTAAAACCAATCCAGTGTTACCTTCTAACAAAATTACAAACAAACATTTCCCTTCTAAAAGAACTTTCTTCAGCTATTTTTAAAATAGCCAGAAATAGCCCGTTATTTGTCACGAGTGGGCGTAGTTCGCGTACACTCGGTAACAAAAAACATGTTCATTTTATATTAACAAAAGATTTGGTGGCCGAGGGTTATAATTAACATGAGTAACTACTCTATATCGACTTCTTTATTACGTGTCGCGTTTATTTATGTTACTCGGAAACTTTGGAGTTAATTTAGACTTTTTGTTCTTTAAAAATAGAAAGGTTTTGTTCCTAAACGGGAAGGTATTGTTGGGAAGTTTGTGGGAAAACGTGATTTTGGAAGGTTTTTTTTAGAAGTTGTTGGTTTGTTGACCTGTGAAGGAAAAATAGAGCGTAAAGGGGTGGTTTGGCAAAAGGGTATTATTATTAACATCGGAACCCTCATTGCGTAACAAACTATCAATAGAATCTAAATTATTTCATAGGATACTAGCTTCTGCTCGCGACTTCGTCCGCGTTTTTCTTGTTCCCCCCGACGACGTCGAATCGCCTACCCATGCGATTTTCTCAGTTTTTGCAACATTTTTCATTACTGCTCCGCCCCTCTAAATTGTAGCGTGATGTTATATAGCCTATACTATTTCTCAATAAATAGGCTACTCAACACAAAAAGAATTTTTTAATTCGGACTAGCAGTTCCTGAGATTAGCGCGTTCAATCAAACAAACAAACAAACTCTTCAGCTTTATAATATTATCAGTATATTAGTATAGATTGTTAATCCATTGGTTCGAATGTTCGAAAAATTTGTCTGTTCAAGAATGTAATTAACGCAATGAATATTGTTGAACGGTCAAAATGACATTTAAAAAATTTTCATTGCGTATACCTGTATTACGCAGTTAGCCCTCCGTTTTATTTGTGCGCAGGAGAAGTCTAAAAATAGGGTCTCTGTATAATCATTTCACAGGATAAAACGAGGTAAGTATAGTTGTTACGTTTTAGCATGTCAGTTACGGTCATTGCCCTTATCCTTATATACCTATAATGTATCTCTTCGTAGAAACCAATAACCCATGTGTGGTTTTGATTACGAGGATTTGTTGAAGATCACGATAGATATTGATTCAGGTTGTTATCGGACTTTGTTTGAGTTTTTGAAATCAAGAATGCTAGAAAATGTAGGTGAGTCAATGACTGATATTGCCAAGTTCAAACGTGACATCTATAGTAGGAAACAGCACGATTTTTATGCTAATATGTAACTTAGCTCAGGAACGAACGTCGATTTTTTCCGCGCACTGAATTTTACAACGTACCTCTTAGCGCTGAGAGTCGAAAATCGAACGATGCATTCTGTAGGATTCTCAATGCTCGGTTCAATACCGAAAGCTCAAAATTCAGTTCGCGATAAAATATCACTACGATATTTTTCCGTCCCAACGAACGTGGGCTGACTGTAGTCAAAGAGCGGTCTCATAAAAAGTGATTTCTATGAACCAAAGTAAATCCTCAAAAAAATAAAAAAATCCATTTGAAACAATCGTTTACAACATGCATGTACCCATCACGTGAAGTCACTTTTCTTTTGAAACAGCAGTAAATTTTTTTCATCGACTATTCTCTAACTTACCTTCTAAAAAGTTTATTGTTTAAAATAAATACGTTATCGGGAACGCCCGGTAACATGTTTCGTACAAACGTGCCGACAGACGCACAGACAATATTCACGTAAGTAATGTTTATGGCCCCGACCGTACCTGTCCAAACAATTGTCTTCGAAAGGGGCTCATAAGTAACAGTGCCATTTGTTTTAAATGCTCTTCCCATAGAATGTATGTGATTTTTAACGGTGAAAGTGACTTAGGGCTATTAATATTATTATTGTATACCCTTGAACATTCATTTTTCAACCTGCAGGGTTTGCAGGTAGAGATAATACGTAATTCTTCTTACAAGTGCTAATAGACTGTTAATAAAGCTTTAAAGTGCTTAAGTTGTATGTAGGTAAGTTTGCCGCGGTTAATTCATAGATGGGTCCATTTTTCCATGTAAAGCCCTCCGTGCTTCAGATAGCAAGTAAAGCCGTTATTCCCGACTATCATTCATGGATATTTGACATTAGTTATAGACCGTTCGCAGCCTGAAAATCTAACAACTAGTCCTACCCAGGGGTACGTGTTACCCAGTAACAGAGTTGTGGAGGTTACATAGACAGTAGCTCCATGTAAAATATTGGTATTTAGCTGCACCCGCTTAGACTGGAAGTCGACCATAACGTAGTTGGTTGCATTTACCTCCAGGTATGTGATAAATCATCGAGCGGAAAACGGCAAATCCTAGAATTAAAAAAATGTAACATCTACTAACTTGCTCTGGGTCTGGGTGGTGGATTATGGCACTCATAGAGAGAACGCTGTGTCAGCAGTCGAAACATTGTAGGCCTCTCATGTATGTGATAAAAGCCAAAATGAATGCCACAAAAAGAAGTTCCTTAATACAAACATTGAACTTCAAATTTATTTACGACCAATCGAATCTACATACTACCACCGACTCTCATACAATTTGCCCACAAAAGGTCGTATTCCTACCAAAAGTGTGATATATCATACGCTATCACAACCGCGGTACCAAGCATGATATCGATCACACAATTCGTATTAATGAGCAAGGTAACCAACTGTTTCGGTTCTGATTCATTAAGGGTGATACATCGGCTCATATAGACCGACAATCGCTTTTCGGGTATAGATTAAGTTTCGTGTAAGGTAGAGGGGTCAGCTTTTGTATTTACTGAGTTATTTGCCAGGAAAAGTGCGACATGTCGATGTTCACACGGAGTTAATAATATCGGGGCGACCTAATGGGGTTCCAATGATATTAGGTACAAATCTTCAGCTCGCTTTTGTTTGTGATAAGCAGCAACAAATACGCATGATTACATTAAATACTAATGAGTAAACCTCTATCATGATTTACTTCCTCGTTGGTCTAGTGCTCGCTAAAACTACTGCTGAGCATGAGATCCTGGGTTTAATTCCCGGGTCGGGCAAAGTGTTACTGGGTTTAAACATCTAGAATTTCTCAAAAACATCCCCAGGTCTGGATTTGTACTTCACTAAATATCCACAAATATCTGTTATTATTTAGCCACAAGCCTCAAAAAAGTACCTATTATGCCTATTTGCATATCTACATAAGGTACTCAGTATCGTATACAGGTTGTACGTGAAATATTCGTTTTTCGTAATACATCGCCGACACGCGAGCCGCCACACGTGCTTGCCACGACAAATGCAAATGAATAAGCTTTCATATTAACTCTTTATAGGGTGATTGCAATTATACGGGCGGTTTTAATTAATAGCACGGTTTATCGTGGGTTTGTGAGTGTTGAGGAATAATTGGGTCATTTTGGGTCGTGGTTCGAGGATTGTTGTATAATAACTTTATTAGGAGAGTATATGTGGGTACTAAGGTACGCCTTTGGAGAATCCAGGTGTTATATTAGGTTGTGTGTTACCAGAAATTTGACATTCGGCAAGATTTCTCTAAAATTACCATTGTAAATTGTTCTGCATTCCATTGAATTAAATTCCAAGATTATGTCTAGACTTTAAAAGAGGCTGTGACCTCTGAGATTGTTTCGGCCTTTCTAAAAGTGTTTGGACAAACCTAGTTACAGAAATAAAATCATTTATCATTATCTGGTGATATGTGGTTGTACTATAGGTAGGTACACCTCTGCCTAACTCTAAGAGAATACAGGAATTATGATAAGTTGTGTGTTACCAGAGGTTTGATAATCGGCCAGATTTCACTAGAGTTACCATTGTAAATTGTTCTTTATGCCATACCATAACTTGGTGGACTTTTCAATTTTTATTTTTATTGCTCTAGAGATTGTTGTCTATTGAAGTTTCATAGAAGTTTAAAAAATATTTTTTTAATTTTAATGTAAATATTTTTTGGTTGATAATAAAAATAAACATCCTGTATAAAATGTAAACGGCGCAAATTCGGGCAGTTCGGTGCCAGGCCGTTCTCTACCCAGCCTGTATAATTGCCGGCTGTCTTCACGTATGCCTGTATGACTACTAATGTTTGCCCAACACAAACGAATGAGTCTGTTCACTGGAATATCGACCTTATTAACTTCTCTAACATGATAATGAAGTTATGAACATAAATCGATAAGGTAATAAAGACTATTTTCGTATAAATATGTGAGCTCTTTTTCATATCGCCCGTAATAAATACATGAAAAAGTTAAAGTTTTATTGTAATACTTTTTACTACTAAAAGTTAGTTTTACGATGGTTCACTTATTAAGCTTGACAGTTACTAGTAGTTTAGATTAATAGGTGTTTAATGTTAGTTTATTTATGTAAATGTTTGGTGGAAGTTTGTAGTGGATTAGATTTAGAATGAAGCATGCGTTTTGAAGTTAGTCATTTACACGGACGTCATAAAATCGCGGTGGAAATTTTTTACACACTGTATTTTCAACTGTGCTCTTTGTTCCTGTTCAACCGTGAACATACTATAGTTGCACGCGCCAACAATAGCATCACAGCGTCAGCGACACACATACGGTCCACGCGCCGGCAACACCAGCACACCGTCAGCACTAAGATGTGGCCTACTGAGATCTTCGCTTCATCGGCTCGATACACACACGACACACATGTAAATAGCCATCAATGTGTATTTACCACAAAAATTGTATATAATTAAGTTCATTATTGTAATAAAGTTAGTCATCAAGCTGGAGTCGAGTGTGATTTATCTCCTTACTTCCTCTTACTGTGGCCAAGACACCTTTAGCCTTCATCGGTCCTATGAGTCTGTGGGATCGGCAGTAAGAAAACCATTTCCTGTGTACATTGCACGACGTACACAAAACCCTCTTCCTACCCAAACTCCGTCTGTCACCGTAGGTCTCCTTGTGACAGACTTCCCTCTCGTATAACCAACGTAACCTACGTTTGGTGTGGTTTGTATGGTAGGCTAGGGCTAGGATAACTGGGGTGCTAGGTAGTTACTGTAGGGCTAGGTTTGGCGTCAGTTGGGCTTTAGGTACTGATCCAGGTTCAATTATCTCAAACGTAGTCACATCGTACACACTTGGAACACCGGCCGTACTAAGCTGTGTGTATTATGGTCACCATTAGAGGATAGTTTCTGTTTTCAGATCACTATTAATCAAAAGGAAAAACCAACAAAACGATTTATTTTATCAGAAATAGCTAAGATATTTGATCCTCTGGGATGGTTAGCACCTGTCGTCATAAATATGAAACTGATGATTCAGGAACTTTGGACAAATGGCACAGAGTGGGATCAGCCCGTAGAGGAAACTATTAAAACAAGGTGGATTGAATTACAAACACAACTTAAGACTATTGAGAAGATTTCCATACCAAGATGGTGTCATTTTTCAAATAAATCGAGGGTCGAGCTGCATGGATTCAGTGACGCTTCTGAAAAAGCGTACGGTGCAGCAATATACTGTCGGATACAAAATAACAACACATTTAACGTAACCCTGTTGCAAGCTAAGTCAAAGGTAGCGCCAAAAAAGCAGAAAACTACATTACCAAAGTTGGAGTTATGTGCAGCTTTATTGTTAACCCAACTGATGGAAAAAGTGATTACTGGAATGGAAATGCAAATCGCGAATATTTACTGTTGGACGGACTCCATGATTACTCTCGGTTGGATCAAGGGTGAAGCTGAGCGATGGAAGACGTTCGTAGCTAATAGGGTATCAGAAATACAAAGAACATTACCAGAAGCAAAATGGAATTATGTAAATACATTACAAAATCCAGCTGACCTAATTACAAGAGGCATTGCACCAAATAAATTACAAAACTTATCACAATGGTGGAATGGACCAGAGTGGTTAAAAAGTGATAACATGCCTAGTACGAAAACTGTACCAGAGATATGTGAGGAGATTAAACGATGTTATCACATAACTATTATACCAAAAAACAAAATCTGGATAAGATTTTCAAGTTTCAAAAGGATGATACGAGTACTATCATATTGCTACAGATTCGTGAATAAACAAGAATACAAAAAACCATTAAGCTGTGAGGAAATTAATTCAACAACTAAAAAACTCCTCCGCTTAGTGCAACAAGAAGTATTTGCTGAGGAGTACAAAACAATTAAAGCCGGACAATCATTGAAGAAAGGAAACAGGTTGTCATGCCTAGATCCATTTATTGATAACGAGGGCTTACTGCGAGTAGGAGGAAGACTTCAAAACTCCAGTCTACCATACGATCAAAAACACCCAACTCTGTTATCTCATGACCATCATGTAACATTAATCATAATTCATGATGCTCATTTAACTACATTACATGGAGGTAATAGTATGACCTTAGCGTATATAAGACAGAAGTATTGGATACTTGGAGGAAAGCGAGCAGTGAAAAGTAGCATTAGAAAATGTGTAAAGTGTACTAGATACAGATCATCTACCGCCACACAAAAAATGGGTTCATTACCAAAACCAAGAGTGACGGAATCGTACCCATTCAGTCACACAGGTGTGGATTATGCTGGACCAATATCAGTGAGAACAATGAAAGGAAGGGGACATAAATCTTACAAAGGCTACATTGCGATATTTGTTTGCCTATCCACGAAAGCGGTACATTTGGAGCTGGTAGGCGACTTAACAGCAGAAACGTTTATAGCAGCACTACGGAGGTTTATGGCACGCAGAGGTCCAGTATCACACATGTACAGTGATAACGCGACGAATTTCGTAGGCACTGCCAATTACTTGTATAAAGAAATGTTAGACATAACCCAATCTGACGACTTTCAAAACACGTTGACCAATATTGGAATACAATGGCACTTTATTCCTCCATCATCCCCCCACTTCGGAGGGATTTGGGAAGCAGGAGTAAAATCGATGAAACACCATTTGCGTAGAGTGATAGGAGAGCAGACACTAACTTATGAAGAAATGAGCACGTTCTTACACCAAACTGAAGCATGTTTAAACTCAAGACCATTATGTGCACTCAGTGAAGATATAAATGATAACACTGTGTTAACACCAAGTCACTTTCTAATAGGCAGAGAAGCGGTAGGGGTACCAGACCCGCTATCGGAAACTAATACAGATCATATAAACAGATGGAAACAAATCCAAAAAATGAAAAAAGATTTCTGGAAAAGCTGGACTAAAGACTATTTACACCAACTTCAACAAAGGTACAAATGGAAAACTAATCAAGGAAACTTGTCGGTTGGAACTCTAGTAATTATAAAAGATGAAAAAGTTTCGCCTAGCAAATGGCCACTAGCAAAAATAAAGGAAATACATATGGGCAACGACGACCTATCCCGAGTAGTGACACTTCAAAAGTCGTCAGGAACAACTCAAAAACGATCAATTCACACATTAATACCATTGCCAATTGAAACAAATACGTGTAGTAGTAGCAATGAACCGAAACAGTCAATACAAACAAATACCGTTACAATCCTAAGAAAAAACAAAACGAATCAACCCAAACAATGTAATAAAATATCTAAATGGTTCACGTTGCTATTCATCATGTTACAAATATTGGGTTCAGCAAAATCAACTACAACGACATACTCTGTAAAAACAGTACCACCAGGATTTTATGTTGAAAAAATAGGAACGGCAAGCATTGATAGAGGAATGTTTAGGATAGAAATAAATTATGAAAAACAACACCTAGAGCAAGACCTTGTCAAAATAAAAACAATGACGTCACAATTCAGTCAACTATGTACAAATGCTGAACAAATAACAGCTTCCGGATTTTGTAAACAATTACACCATCATTTGTTAGAAGAAACATCAAAATTAGAGCGAACTAAAGAATATTTGACAGAAGTGAACCAGATTAGGAAGAAAAGGGGAATATGGGGAGAGTTACTAACTGCTATCTTCGGAGTGAATGATGAGGCATACCGAGATATAGACACATTAAATTTAAACCAAAAAAAGTTAATTGAAGCTGCCAACCATCAAACCAAATTCATGATATCAACAATCTCACAAGTAAACAAAACTGAAGAAAGAATAAAACAGAAACTTATAGGATTTCAAACTAAATTAAACCAAGTCATAGGTTACATCGAGAGTAACAACCATTGGTTCAGTACAGTCGACCACAACAGTGTAAACATACGTATTATGCAGACTTACCAGTTAGCATATAATTACATGGAAGAAATCATGGATTATTACAACGGACTATTAGAGATATACTTAACCAAGGCGACAGTATATAGTGTTTTAACACCAAAGAACGTCACTGACCTAATATCATCAGCAAACAAAAAATTACCATCTAAACTAAGAATCGTTCAACAACAGTTACTAGACACCAAGATATATGAGAACAAGACTCATTTAAAAGTATACGCCTATTTTCCTATACAAGAGATAACTAAATATACTTTAATGTATGTTACACCAGTCCCAAAGATAAATTCTGACAAGTCAGCCCAAAGTATAGAAGTACATAAAGCTTACATAGGGTTAGATTACAACAACGAAATGTATTTTGACTTGGACTATGAGGAGTTCAAACGTTGTTTAGAATGGACTAACCATTTTATTTGCTTTCCTGGGGCCGTGAAAAACATGCAATTAAAAGAAAATTGCATTGTAAATCAACTATTCAAAAACCAAACACAGACGAAATGTCCTACTAAAACATACTATTTATCCAATAAAATAATATGGAAACAACTTTACATGCCAAACACTTGGTTATTCATTGTACGAGATCGAGTTACGACGTCAATACTTTGTGATGGACAAAGAGAAGAATTCGAGCTTCAAAATGTTGGTGTAATACGAATCGCAGATAACTGCATTATTAAAACAACTAATAATATATTAACTGCCAAAAGAATTGTTTCAGTACCGATAGTAACATCATACTCAAAACAAATAGACTTTCCCATAACAACGCACATGGTGACTAAATCCATGCTAAACATTACCAAAGAGGAAGAAGTCGTAGATAACTCAAAGGAGATTTTTCAGAATCTAGTTACTCAAGAAAATGCTTTACAAACCGAATTAGATAGCACTATTTGGAGTCAAATCAGTTCTCACGCATACTTAACTAGTGCGATATCGTGTATAATCATGTTTTTAATCTTTTTGTTTTTAGTTTGCTACGGCCCAGCCATACTGAGATGGATTGGAGTCACATTGCAGCACAAGACCAGAAGAACAAGTCCCGAGCCAGAAAACCAACCAGCAAGAGAACCAAACTCGCTTGCTGCCAACAAGACAACTACCAAACCGACAACAGGCCAACCAACTATCACAACGGAACCTGTGTACAGTTTACCACGTCAACACGAAACTATCGAATTATACCAACTGGAGCCTAGGTCCTGAGAGGCGCCAGAATGTTCAACCGTGAACATACTATAGTTGCACGCGCCAACAATAGCATCACAGCGTCAGCGACACACATACGGTCCACGCGCCGGCAACACCAGCACACCGTCAGCACTAAGATGTGGCCTACTGAGATCTTCGCTTCATCGGCTCGATACACACACGACACACATGTAAATAGCCATCAATGTGTATTTACCACAAAAATTGTATATAATTAAGTTCATTATTGTAATAAAGTTAGTCATCAAGCTGGAGTCGAGTGTGATTTATCTCCTTACTTCCTCTTACTGTGGCCAAGACACCTTTAGCCTTCATCGGTCCTATGAGTCTGTGGGATCGGCAGTAAGAAAACCATTTCCTGTGTACATTGCACGACGTACACAAAACCCTCTTCCTACCCAAACTCCGTCTGTCACCGTAGGTCTCCTTGTGACAGACTTCCCTCTCGTATAACCAACGTAACCTACGTTTGGTGTGGTTTGTATGGTAGGCTAGGGCTAGGATAACTGGGGTGCTAGGTAGTTACTGTAGGGCTAGGTTTGGCGTCAGTTGGGCTTTAGGTACTGATCCAGGTTCAATTATCTCAAACGTAGTCACATCGTACACACTTGGAACACCGGCCGTACTAAGCTGTAAGTCCCGGTGTGTACAGTTCCGTTTAGTGCCGGACGTAAAGAATAGCACCATCCTATTTCTTCCCGTGGGTGTTGTAAGAGACGACTAAGGGACTTACCAGATAATGGGCAGCAGCGTTCTCTATGCATCTTACCACAATACTGCGATCGCCAACCCGCCTGCCAAGCGTGGCGATTATGCCCACCCAAACTGAGGGAGGCTTATGTCTAGCAGTGGACGTCTTTCGGCTGAAATGATGATGATAATGTATTTTCAACCTTCGGTGTTGAACCGAGCATTGACAATACAACAGAGTGCAGCGATAGTTAGTCTTAGTACGTCGAAAAAACGTACTAAGACTAACGTAAACGTACGTTGAAGATACAGTGCGCGAAAAAATCCTGTCACGACTTTATTACGTCCGTAGCCTTGTGTAGCTCACAAAGCCACAACAGGAGTGTATTTGATTTTTCTGTTGCCTGCGACTTCGCTTGCTATCCAGAATGTAAAATAGCCTATAGCCTTACCCCAGGTCATGGTCTACTTGTGTGCCAAAATATCATTCAAATCCGTCCAGCCGTTTTTGTGTCATTGAGAAACAAAAAAACTCACTTTTGAGTCTATAATGTTAGTTATAGGGTAGTTTTTAGCATTTTGCTTATTAGCATTATCAGGCTATAAAGTTCTTTCTTCTTCGGTACACCTCGGTGTGTCCTTTTTGAGAGAGGGAATGGGCTGTAATTCACCCAGTACGGGTTGGTAGACGTCACGTCTTCGAATGTTTGGTGTTTCGGACATGCCGGTTTGTTTTCCTTTATTTAACTTATTGAAATCACATCTTTAAGATGCACTGTTTGCTACTCTAGATTTTTTCTAGTTTCAGTGTCTCATTTATTTACCGCTAACAAGTTTTTTTCAGGCCACTCCGATTTCCTCACCAATTTAACTATTTTGGAGCTAATAAACCTATCCGCTACGAACGAATTACAAAAGCACTAGTTTTCTCTCAAATACCTATTGAAAGTTGGAAACTGAGGACCTTGTTAACAGCAGTCAGTGTTGCAATACTTGCAACCATGCTGGCTTATAAGGTTTTAATCCTATGAAATATATTAAACAAAAAACTTACAGCAATTCGAATGCCTTTGTAAAAAATAGTGTGTGGCAACTCTTAACGGTCCTCCAAATACGATTTTACAGTCGATTATTTCGTAGTGGCACGATAGGTCGACACGGTGCAGTCACACGAGTCGCAGTGTCGCACTGTGTCGCCTTGAAGCTTTGTCGCACACAGATACCGTGGGACACTCCACTGCGTAAACGGAACGCAACTGTTACGAATGGATTATCAAGAATCGATTTTTCAAAATAACGGTAGCCATAAGCGATTTACATCTCGATAGTTACGTAGCAATTTGTGAGCGTGATCGATGAAATTTCCTTTTGCGGGTAAACGTCTGCGCATTGAAGCTTCAACTGTCATTTCATAAGGCACGGCGACGCAACGGCACGAATGCGGCTCGCAGTAACACGTCCAGCGTTTGCTGACCCCTGGTGGGGTTCGCAACCCTTGTGTCGACACCTCTGCGTGAAAAAGTTGCAGGGGCAGGGCGGCTCTCTGTGAATTGGCACTTGACACATTGTCACCGGTCGCACGATTTCACTGTCCGGCGAGACGTGACGAGTTACGCGTGGTCGCCGTTTTTATTTCTGCCAATGACGGGTGTCGAGGCGTGGTGTGGCCAGTGCGAATCTGCAATCATAACTGTTCGTCCACTATGACTCTTATTCTGTTGGATAAAGAGTTGATATTATCATCATTAGTGCTTCGTTAAAATTGTTGTTGTGTAACCGGTCGGAGTGGGAGTGATATGTTTTTTTCATTGACTACACACGCCCACTGTCCGCGACGAAATCGTCAATCGAATAGTCCGGATTGCGTCGCGCGATTTCTAAATTGATTTTCGTTTAGCTTTGTTTTCCTCGGAGCATGTTTACGTTTCGAAAGGATCTCTGCACGTAAGTTAAAACGTTAATATATTGTCTCGGAGTGTTTGATCAGATTGAAGTTCATTACTCGGCTGCGTCGAGTTAACAGTAACATAATTGTAGTTTAAAATTTGTAACGTAATCCTGTCGAGATATCTCATAGATTTGATTTGGCTTTGTATTTTATCCGCCATTATGATTATGAAGTGACTGGCACATCTGTCTGTCCGTCGCACGCGCCGCTCTGGAGGTCAACGAACACGTTTTGTCTGTCGCATTGTAGAAGACTATCTTTTTTGTGGTAGCGAACGATCTGTTTACTTTGTTTCTGGTAGTTTTGCGCTTCAACGTTACTGGCCGCTTTTAATTGAGACTTCTGTTTTGTGACCATCTTTGTATTCTTTTCTTTTGTTAGTTGAAAAACTGTTTGAATGGCCAGGTATGCTTGACTTGTATTTTTACCACCAACATTCTTAAAAGCAACAAGTCATGGAAAAAGTTATGAAAATACACCTTGTATTTTCAGTTTTCCACAGTACCTACTTAGTTCAGACACCTATGTATCTACTTCTTATTTTTTAAACAAAGGATTTGCATAATGCCTATAAATTACTATAATTTTAGTACTAAAACAGTTAAATAAACCGAAACAATGGCGCGTATTTCCCGGCTCATACACCTCACTAACCGTATCGACCGATGATATCGGTCTCATTTCGGTTCCCAAGATATTTTTACGTGCACGTAATGGTCAGGCTATCGACATGAACACATCTCGATATTATCGATAGCATTCACACGTAGCACACGCTCTAGCCGTCCTGTCAATAGAGATGGGCCGGCGGGTGCTTTGTTGCACTATCGACTATCGACATCGTTTTTCTACGGCGGTCCTGTCACTCAAACTTTTCGGAGTTTTTGTGTGCCCGTCGATATATCGATATGTTGTAGGTGAAGTGAGAATTTGTACTGTTTGTGATATTACCAGATTCAACTTAGAAGCATTTCTTATTGGATTCGCTTTAGATGCGATTTAGGAATTCCTACTTTTTGCATTTTCTATCGCAGTTTTATATCATGTCTCCTAAAGAGTTATAATCATGGTAGTTTGTCGTAGGTTTGAAAAAATAAGTGTGTAGCCGATTCAATTCCTCTTATTGGAATTATTAAATAACAATAAGAGGAATTGAATCAGCTTATAAGATCGGTATAAGAATCTATGCGTCATATACTTAGGAGATAACTTCAAGATTTTCACTATTAAATATATGCATAAAACATAGCGTTTGTCATCATCAATAATTACTGATATTGGTTTCCAAAATGTACATATAAACAATTAACTCATACTTTTATCCACTGACTGATTCAGTAATTTGGATTTACTGATCTGAGTTTCCAAACGTACAATATTCTTCTAATTCATACTTTCTTCCGCCTTCTTCACAATCAGTAATTTCCCAAACCGTCTACCTCCCAAGCGCATAGTTTCCCCGCAACAGATGGTAATATATTGATAGTGCTGGTGATATTAAGTTGTGCAAGATGACAGATATCGCGCGCGCATCTCGACCGATCATAACGAACACTCGACATCAGGTACTATGTGTTTTGTACGCGGCTTTAACACCGCTAATCTCTTAATATTAACTTAATTAAGTTGTGAACTTGACGTTTATTATCTTAGCTCTTGGCACTTTACATTTTGAATAGCAACTTATCTATCTGTATAAGTTAGAAAGGGTAGAAAGATTTGGTATTTTCTTGTTTTGAAATGTTCGTAATAGGCGTTCTTATGGAAGGCTTCTCAATTTTTTTTCAAATTAGGGAAAATCTTCCTTTGTTCTATGGGATTTTTGTATTTGTTGAAATTTGACAGAGCAACAGCTATCGAATCGGCTAGTCAGATATAAGGTAGCAGAAAAAGAACACAAACACAAAAAAAAAAATAAGTTGGGGGTAAAAATGCGTAACATCTACATACAACTGGTTTTCAGCGACAGCCGAAAAATTAAAAACCAATAAGAAACAATGAAATATGTTTATTACATAGGTACTATAAAAAAAAAGCTATAAAGATAAGTTTTGCATTGCTACAAAATATTAGTAAGATTTGAACAGTAGAAGAACGCTTTGTAAAATTTATAAGAACATTATCTGACCCGGCAAACGTTGTTTTGCTGGGTGAAAAAGAGTGTTAGAGTTGTATGTATTTTTCAATGCCAAATCATAATAAAAAAAAATAAAAAAAAAATGGGGTTGGGTCACCCTTATCATTTACGGGTATGAAAAATAGATGTTGGCCGATTCTCAGACCTACCTGATATGCACGCAAAATTTCATAAAAATCGATCCGGCCGTTTCGGAGGAGTTTGGTAACAAACACTGCGACACGAGAATTTTATATATAAGAAGATTAATTTGTTTTTCAAAGCTAATGTTATCACTTTGAGACCATCGAGTCTAGTGGTTAGTGACCCTGACTCCTAAGACTGAGGTCGTGGGTTCGATTCCCACCCAGGACAAATTTTTGTGTGATGAGCACGATCATTTGTTCTGTGTCTGGGTGTTATTTATCTATAATATGTATGTATTTAGAAATATATAAGTATATTTATCATTTGTCTGGTTACCATAGTACAGGCTCTGCATAGTTTGGGATCAGATAACGTTGTGTTGGTTGTCCGAAGATATTTATTTATTTATTTATCGATATGATTTGAGGTGAAGAAAATCACCATCATCATTACTTCAGCTGAAAGACGGCCACTGTTGAACACAGGCCTCCCCAAACACCGCCACCTCGACAGAATAAGAAAATTTGTGGCTTCGCCCACGTAGATGTTGATAGTTACCAGAAGGAAACGTACTACTGAAAAAAAACTTTTTAATAAAAAAAAAAAAACAACCGACTTCCTTAAAAAACACTACAAAGTGAAAAATAACTTTAATTTCGGAATTCGGTGTCTTAGGATTTTTATTTGAGGTTTTTGCCACCGACTTCCGAAATTAAAGTTATTTTTCACTTTGTAGTGTTTTTTAAGGAAGGCGGTTGTTTTTTTTTTATTAAAAAGTTTTTATTTTTAAATTTTTAGTTATAGTATCTACCCCGCACTAATTCCAAACAAACAAGGCATATTTATGCGATAGCAGAAATCGCGTTGATTTGCTGTCATTTTTTAAAGAGTTCCGGTGTCTGTCTCCGGAAGTCATCATCAGATCTATATGAAACTTATATGGGACCATTTCGGAATAAACCCCTTTCGAACAAAAAAAGAATTTTGCAAATCCGTTAATATATGACGGAGTAATGGCTGAACATACATAAAAAAAAAAAAAAAAATATAAACATCCGAATTGATAACCTCCTCCTTTTTGAAGTCGGTTAATAATAAATAATAGTTTAAGCGTGTTTTTCAGTATTTTTTTTTACTATCTTTTATTTTAATTTTATTAGGGTGTTTCGAATTTTGTGATGTATGTCAGCGTAGTTTTTTTGAAAGAGTAAATTATCAAGACAGTTTTTTTTGCTATCCTGGTAACCGTGCCGAAGAAAATTTATGAAATTATTGTAATATACATATATATAAGTCTACAAAGTTTAATTGAAACCTGACCGTTTGAAGTCGGTCAAAATCAAGTCCGTAGGAGTCGGTTACCGTCGGGAGTCCATTGAAGACTCCCGGCAACCGTAAGCGCGAGCTTGCGGGCGGCGAGCAATGGGTAGCTCCTTCGATCAATAGCTCGTCGTATGGTAAGTATCAGGCTCGGGTCGACGGCGTGTTGTGTTCCACGCGCGCCTCAAAGAGATGTCAGCAGTACTGAAAGGGTCTGCTAGCACCGATGTCTGCCAGGATCGCGAGATCTGTTCGAAAGAGTAACCGTGGCCTTGGCATATAGGCAACTGAAGGAACACGGGTGGGTTTTAGTCAGTAAAAGTCTGACACGCCCTCCCGCTCTGCTCAGAGACGTCATTTGATGATTTCCTACCCACAAATAAAGAAAGGGAGTCGGTTACAAACATAAAGGTGAAGCTAATAAAAGTGCCTTAAAAAGCATCCTCTGTTCTAACTTAGATCATGGTCTATTCCTTTAGGTGTGAAAATGTATCAGACAGAGTTAATTCCGCATTTAAATAATACGGGTATTCCCGCGACTTCATCTGCGTGAACTTCAAAATTGATTGATAACATTTACTATTTCCGCCAGTACGTATAACTTTTGGGCACTCGATTCTTTTGACCAATCAAATCCGAATCCGTGCAGCAGTTTTGTGTGATTGAGTCATCATTTCAGCCGTAAGACGTCCACTGCTGGACTTAGGCCTCCCCCAATTTGGGGGTCTTTGCCATAATCGCCACGCTTGGCAGGCGGGTTGGCAATTGCAGTATGGTTGTAAAATGCATAGAGAACGCTGCTGCCCATTCTCTAGTAAGTCCCTTAGTCGCCTTTTACGACACCCATGGGAAGAAATGGGGTGGTGTTATTCTTTACGTCCGGCACCACACGGTCGAAAGTAGTTGAATAATTGACATCAAAACACACAAAGTTTCACGATTATAATATTAGAAAGATTTAGTCTGTGTCAACGATGCTTCTTACAAAACGGCGAAGGAAAACATAGTGACAAAACCAGCATGTCTTAGAACCAAAAAATAAAAGACCTACCGACCCGCACTGGGCCCACGCGGTAGATTACGACGCAATCCTTCTCACCGAGAACCTGTGGCCCAACAGTGGGAACGGTATAGGCTGATTAATCAACTATTACTGGTCTGGAATCATACGGATTCTATGAAGCAGTTGAGTGTAATAGGTTTAGTAGTTATGACTGAACTACCATTGTACCTTTACCGAAGATTATTATCTTTACGAATTAGAAGTTGCAAAATGCATTGAAATTTGAAACAATATTGGTGTCGCATCGCAACACATTCTTTGAAAGTCGCCCATATTACTAAATACCTTATTAAGTTAATTATAATATGGCGCCAAAATGGCAATTTTTCGTTGTCTCGTCTAATTACTCTTATGACTTATTTGTTTTAAATGTCATTGACGTAATGGTCATTTGTAGAAATTGCTTTGTAGTTTTGCCGACGTGTCATGTAGGTATGGGAAATAATTGTGTACTTAATCATCGTTTTTATGAGCCAATGGATATCTATAGAATATATTCAACCTTTTTTACTTAGTTTGTGTTTCAGCACCCTGCTGTTCAACGAATAAAAATGGCTGAAATGATTAAAACTTGACTAATTTTAAAAAGAGTAAACAAAAAATAAATTACGTAAAACTGTCAATATTCTAAACGGCCAATTAAAAACAAAACAAGATTCTTTAAAACGGCAACATTACAAAACGGATTACGCAATAGGCCGCACTGGCCATTCGGTTCGTCGACCCCGCCATATTAAAAAGTTACGGACAATGGAAAAAAAGTAGGTAAATTTGAAAACAGAATGTCAATAGCCGGCGGCCGGCCGAACCTGCCCCACGCGCCCTTGACTTGCGGAGATAAAAAGGGGGAGATGACCGGCACCCCCTCCCCCCGGTTCCCTCTGCGACCCCCTAGCTGCCCTCTGCCCACGCTCGTGGTTTATTGCTACTTTTATCGAGCCCCTAAACTTGGGATGCAACTGGTAGTTTCGAGTTGCGAATGTTAAAAAGTTTGGAAGTTTGCTCGTTATGATTTAGGAATATTTGGCTTGGATGGTAGCGGTTATATAATTTATTGGTGTCTGTTTACGTAATAGTTTTGTACTGTTTACTCAAATGGACGTACTTGCATAGATATATACTAGAACACGTATGTGTTCCATAGTTGGCAGGGCTGTCGAATGTGTGCAGCAGTGGTAATGACGGCAACTTACGAGTCTGTAGGTTCGAACACAGACAGGCGCTTTATTATGTGTCAATTATTTCATCGCCACTGCTCTCAAAACGGTGAAGGAAAACATCTTGAGGAAACTGGCATGCCCTAGAACCAAAAAATTCAATACAATACAATACAATCCTTTATTTCAGGCTACTAAGGCCCATAAAAACAATACATAAATAATATAAAATCAATAACTATAAACTAATACATATTCTATAAAACTAACCAGTGACCAGTGTCATCTACCAACTCGCCCTTAGCCCGCGTGACGGATGGGATAGACTTGCATAGATCATACTAGACATCGTAAGTGTCACATAGGTTTTAGAGTTGTCAAATGTATCTCGTTTATTGTTTCTTAAAGTTTGTTTAAATCATGTCACGGTGTTAAATTCACGTAATACAACACAAAACATTTACTTTCTTATTTATTGTCCTTTGGGAAATTCTAAAGTAAGAATGAATACCTCTATATTATTAATTCTCATTGGGGCAGTGCAAAAATATCAAAATAATCAAAACAAAAAAACTTGTTTCTACAAAACGACCGGCGTCCGGGTGCTCAAAATACGACTGCACAGATTAAAAAACGCGGCAAATATTATAACAAGAGAATATCAGCTGATCGTGAAGTGTCCCCTCGCGGGCGGTGACCTTGAGCGCGACCCCACTATTGAAATTAAAGGAGGACCGAGGTTACTGGCACTTTGCACTTTTAAAAATGGAACCAACGATCCCTGGAGAATGTTATAAAAATAAACATTGCATTTTGACATTTAGCTTTTTTAAGACGGGTTATTTTACTGTTTTTATTAATTGCAATTTAAATACTATTGTTATAGATTAATCTATTTTGGTGTTTATCTTAAAATCTTATTTTCAGTTTTATCACATTATGTGACCAAATAATTAAAATTTGTGTTACCGCAATCAGTCCTATTGATGCACTTGAATCTTGTACTGTGTTGGTTAGAGATGTGGATGTGTATGATGGTGAATCTGTGGCACACAGTAAAAACAACAAGTTCAGTACGTATATATGTTGTATTTCACAGATAGATGACGTCAAGATATCAGAGAGGAGAGTATAATAGATATTTAACGGTCAACTAAATTACGAAATTCTAAAAAGGAGAAAAGTAAACTAAAGTACGTTTTCAGTTACCAGTGATCAGAACGAACTAGGATAACATAAGAATATGTGGGCACGAATCCATCTGCCGACGGACATGTACGATATCAATTTCAGTCGAAGTATAAGAGAGAATGAAAGAATTACAGAAAATGTATTTATTGTGACTCACACAAGAATCATCAACATCATCATTTAGCCGAATAAGGTCCACTGCTGGACATAGGCTATAATCGCCACGCTTGGCAGGTGCATTGGTGATCACAGGATGGTGGTAAAATGCATAGAGAACGCTGCAGCCCATTCTTTAGTAAGTCCCTTAGTCGCCTTTTACGACACACGGGAAGCAATGTGATAATGCTTTACATCCAGGACTACACAGAAGTAACTAACCATAATATAGGTAGTTCATGAAATAAAAAAAGTAAAGTTAAAATAAAAACATAAAGTCTTGTACAAGGCCAAAAGGTCCCTATCTTAGCATGTTACTGCGACATTTAAAAATAATGTAAGAATTATCATCACGTCATCAACCAATACATTTACATAGATTCTTCTGTATCTTCGGTTTTGAGTATTTTGTATATGGCCTACGCAAATGTCCTGCGATCGGGTAGCGTCTTGTGACGGGTCGTTGAGCTCCTTAAAATAGGGTTGAGCTACACGATGACTGATACATACATGCCGGCGGTTGGGACAGGTCAGCTCAAAGCTGCAATGGCTCTTTCTTCAAAAGGCTCTTCCAGACATCGCCCTGCATTCTTAGACACACATAGAATTCTAATAATAAAATGTTTGGACTTTAAAAGAGACCTTGACCTCTAAGTTTGTTTCGGCGTTTTTTCTCAGGGAACCGTCAAGTAGGAAATGCCGTTGACATCTACTTCGTTTTTAAAATATTGACCAACAAATATTGACGTGTAAAAGTGTCTCATTTCATTTTATTTCTCAATTCTCAGACCCGGATATCAGGATTATGAAGCAGAAGTGAATCTCAATAGAAGCCTATTACGCTCGATATTAGTCTCTAAAGCTCAGAAGTTTCAATTCACCGGAGTAGACTAACAAGGGATGGTCATGAAAAGGGCGATTTTCAAAGAAAATATAAAAACAAAATCTTTAGGCTGAGAATTAACACTTTTTGAACGTCAAAATTGCATAAGACAGTCCCCCAAAACGCCCGCCCTCCACCAATTCCTAGTGCTTTATCTGGGAAGAATTGGCGCAACAAACTTCCCAGCTATATTGCAAATACCATACCGATATTGTAAATATCATGCCGATATTGCAAATACCATACCGATATTGCAAATAATCTAGTAATTAAAAAGACTTCGGTATTCAAGTAGGCCGCTGCAATCATAATTTGCCGAAGTGAGGTATTACTGACCCATCCAACACCCAGAGTGAGTGTGGTCCACCATCTTACTCCATTAACAAAGAAACGAGCTCGTCCGAAAGTAATTAAGCCGTCAAAACAAGTGTCATATTCAACCTTTCGGACGTGTAAACACATCGAGCGTTGGAACAACTGTTTTGTCATTCATTATTAGTTCGGGCCTCGCAAAAATCTTATGTCTGTAAGTACGGAGTATGAAACCCCTGTAGTTACGGAAGTAGACCCGTAGACCATGTTACATTTGTTGGAGTGTCCTAATTGGCTGTTCACTTGCACCTTTGAAGAACTAAAGAATTTCACTGGTGGCTCAGTCAATGTGGCCACCTTCTAGGCTTAAGCAATACAACGAATAGGAAAACTATTGATATCCCATAACTCCACAAATCAGCTGGCATAAGTTTAAAAAAATAAGATTTTTTTTCTTGAATACGGGTGTTAGTTTCATTAAGTAAGTAAATCATTTTTATTCCAACCAATAATTCAAATTTAAAGCAAAGAAAATGCCCTGCCAGGGTCGCCAGATTATTCGAAAGAGATACCGTGACCCTGGCACATGGGCAACTGAAGGAACAGGGGTGGGTTTTAGTCAGTAAAAGTCTGACATGCCCGCTCCGCCCAGAGCGGGAGAAGTCATTTGATGATTTCCCATCCAAAAAAAAGTAAAGAAAATGCGACGTCATCATACGTAACGGTGTTTATGCATAAATAATCGTGACGTCGAATTACTTTGCATGAAAAATCAAAACGAAAAAATTAAATTCGTATGCTAGTTCATTCTTTGACATGGTCTCATTAAAACCTTTTTTTGTGGATGGGAAATCATCAAATGCCGTCTCCCGCTCATGGGTGGAGTTGGAGGGCGTGTCAGACTTTTACTGACTAAAACCCACCCGTGTTCCTTCAGTTGCCCATGTGCCAGGGCCATGGTCTCTTTCGAACAAATCTTGTGACCCTAGCAGTCATTAATATCTTAGGGTTGTGGTATATCAAAAGTTCCTAACTTTTAACCAAAGTACTGTCGACACAAAAAGAAGAACAACTGCTTATGATTAATAAGTTAACTTTGATTATTCTAGTCTTCTTCAAAATACATAATCAGCCTGTCAATGTTCCCACTGCTGGGTCACAGTACGCCTCTCTTCGAGTCAGTCTGCGATCTACCATGCGGGCCCAGTGCAGGTTGGTAGAAGTCAATTGTCTTCGGTTTTTTGGTTGTAGGACATGTCAGTTCTCTCACCATGTTTTCTTCCAACCTTTTGAGAGCTATGGTAATGAAATAATTCACACAGAGTAAAGCGGTCGCTGTCGTTACCAATAAGCCACAAATACTCTATTCTGCTTTACAGACCAACTACAGCTGGTGTACTTTAAACTATAACATATTTTGAAAATAGTCTAGTTTTAGTTCTTACAAGCTACTGCCTGCAGCTTCGCCCGCATGGATATGGATTTCATAGGGGTTTTTTCGCGAGGCCCTATGCCCTACGTATTTTTCTAAAATATAAGTAGCCTAAGTTCCTTGTAACATCAGCAATATTCCCGTAAAAGTTCCGTCAAAATCAGTCTAGCTATTTCTGTGATTAGCTAGAAAAAACCGACTGATTACAGACATGTGACAATTTAAAAATGTTTTTATTTATAAGTACCGTAATTAACTTTCATATGCATTTAGTAAAAAACTGCAATTTTTTAATTATAAACAGACACTGAAATTTTATTTATTTGTGTAGAATTTATATATTTCTACAGATTAAAATAACTCATTTACTTAGCTATTAAAATTTTACATACACAAACTCACGTCTTCTATCGATGCCGTTGGCGGTAGGTAAAAAGTACAGAATGCCATCTAATACTTCTTTTGTTCGTGAGCGTTCTGATTGATTATTTTATTATTTTAATGGAATGGAAATTTACTTTAATGATCATAATGGCCTTTTTTCTTGCCGTATCACATCGCCCTGGGCCCAAAAGCCAAGTTCCACCACTCAATTACATTTCCTACATATTTATTGGCAACAACATCTTTATCAAGTTACAACAACCGTTACGTGAATCAGACTCATTCAACTTGCCTCCCCGCTGGCTTTGTGGACAAATTCCGAACACAATCGGGAGGCCAATGTCCACTGCGTCCATTGATTTGACTTTCTTCAAGAAATCACGTCTGACGCCGGAAGACGATTCGACTCGGAACACGCAGACCAGAACGATGCCTTTAAATACACTGACCATTCTTCACACTTACACACTTTGTATCAACCGAAAACCAACCCAACTGCTTGAGCTTTAAGTTTAAAATACCATTGACAGCCAACTCTGAGATTTCATAACTCATCTCACGCAATTTTGAACTCTATCTTTTAAAACTAAAGTGTACTTTCCATTGTATGTTAACAAAGTAGTGTTAAACCATTTCCAATCTCGGTCGTTCCTTCACGCGCGGCTGCTGGGGGGTGAGCTGAACAGCAGTGTCATCATACAGATGCGTTCCGCCCCGATAGGTGATCCGACATACAGGATTAGTTACGACACGAAATTGTGAGAATGTGGAAGTGTATGGGTTTAATTTATGAGTCAAGGAAGGGAAGGGAAGGGACGCCCTACGTTGAAATATAGTAATCTTATTGGAAATGTACGTCGGAATGGTTAGGTGCGTAGTACTCACTACCGGAGTGCGTGTATGTCCAGATGTATGAATGTAACCGAGGAAACAGGAGTATGTAAGGATTACAGACGGCTGCATTCTTTAGTTTGTGCCTACACCCATAGAAAAAAGACGTGACTTTATGTATATGTACGTATGAAATACTTGACTTAACGTTTTCAAAAAAATGCTCTCCAATATAACATACCAAATTACTCTCATAAATAACGTTTTAATGACGTCATTCGGCAATAAATTGCGGACGATATGTGGCAGCTACCGGTCTTCTTGGAAACTGTAGCTTTCTTTTTTTTGGATGGGAAATCATCAAATGACGTCTCCCGCTCTTGGGCGGAGCGGGAGGGCGTGTCAGACTTTTACTGACTAAAACCCACCCGTGTTCCTTCAGTTGCCCATGTGCCAGGGTCACGGTGTCTCTATCGAACAATCTCGCTACCCTGGCAGGAACTGTAGCTTAAGTGGTGTTCTTCCACTGATTGCTTATATGCATCTACGCGATGGAGTCGAATTATAATTAAATTGGCAAAAAATCAGATGTTTTTCAGGAATGGGGCAGCAATATTTGGGATACATTTGCCTAACACAATTCTTCATCAGCATTCATCGGTACTTGAACCGTTGGACCACCTTTGAAGATTCGCTTTTCTTTTTCACAAAGTCGATACTGTTATTTTCTTGCAACCTTTTATGGGTCGCGTCCTAACCAAAAATGATCGTCGCGCTCTTTTTTAATCAATTCTTATTGCTGCCCGTAACTTCGTCTGCGATCCAGAATGAAAAGTAGCCTATGTCCTAACTTATGTCATCTCTTATCTGTGTGCCAAATTTCATCCTAATTCATTTACTTGTTTTAGGATGAAAGCTTATCAAACAAACATACTTAATTTCGCATCCATTTGGGATTCAATTGGATCAAGTAGTGATCCAACATATTCTTCTAACCTACTACAATATGATAAATGTGAAAGTAAGTTTGTTTGTATGTTTAGATGATTGAATGTTTTTGTTTAACGGATTTGGATGAGTTTATTTTTGCTTACACATAGTTTATAACTTGGATTAACACATGATATACTTCTATCCTGGTAGTACAAGTACGATCCCGTGGAATTATTTCCGACACTCACGCGGCTGATGTCGCTGGCAAAACCTAGTTTATAATAAATAAGTTAGGATGACATACTCGCGCGATCAATCAAGTCGCGTTTTACGTCTTATTTCATACAAATGATCGCATCAGTCGCGTGATCGCGCGACCATCGCTTTTAATTAGGACGCGGGGTTCGAGTTCAAACATCCATACTTGAAACAAATATCAGTTGGTCGTATTATATTGATTCTTCTATTTTATAACTTGTTTAACTTTTGACTGGCCTGTTATAGTTAGGGAGCTGGCGAGCAAAATTTCGATATGATCAGCACACAAGGCAGACGATATTAATAATGATAATTATACCCTAAGAAACATCAAGGACTTCGTCTGCCACCATGGTGGCGCTGCGTTGTAAATTTACAGCGTTTCTTCAATGTTTAAAAAAAAAGGTGTACGATATTATACGCACAAGTCTGCCTCTGGGGCTGATGATCACAGTCATCCTGGAAACATAAAGAATCGAAAAGGCAGACGTCCAGGGCTCTAACTTTTGTAGTAATTCATTTTTTACATTTATTTTTATGATTAAAAAAACTCTATATAAAGTGCACACTTGGCAGATTTGAATTGTTCAATTGAAGAACCACGGAAAAATAGTCTGCCAATATGTTGCCTCTGCGTTGTCTATTGACAGTTCTCCAAAAATGTAAAAAAGGTGTGCTATATTATGCACACACGTCTACCTCTTAAACCAAAAAAATCGATGAGGCAGACGTTCAGGCCTCTGATATTCCAAAGGCAGACCATTTGATTTTTTTTTCAACCCGACGCTCGCGCCAAACCAAACAGGTATAAAATATCCCCATAGTTCCTTTCTTGGTGTCTCTCTTTTATTTGGGAATATGAGTGAGAACGGTATAACTCAGTTCCGACCTTTTCCGTATTGTGAAACTAAATGTATAGAGCGTATATCTATATATAGCCTGCCCTTTTATTTTGCACGCTTTTCCTCTCTCTCGCTCTCAGGCACTTTCACACGTCTTGGTTCAAAATCTACGTATTTTACACAAATAAAACGTGATTAAAAAAAGTTAAAGACTGTTCCTATCCAGATCCTAATCCTATTCAGATTACAATCAAGCATGCAATTTAAAAAAAATACTTTCTAATTAAAGTTCCAAGCGTATTTCGTTTCTGGTTGGCATTGAGAAAAAATATGATTGCATAGATTTCAGTTCCAGAAGTTTAATCGTTACCGTGAGTTTAGAGGATAATATAAAACAAAATTATAAGAATAAAACTTTAAAGAATAACAATACTCCTATGCAATACCCGCTGTCCCTTGATTCCGTGAATTTCAAACAGTTATACAGCTGAAAATCAGTGAGCAAAGAGTCTTCCACATGTTTTTTCGAATCCACAGAGTCATAGTAAATCGAATGGCCGCAATGAGAACCGCGTGCAAATGACTTAGTAGAGCTTTTTTTTTTAACATTTTTACAACTCCGTCCCATGATAATGCAGAGTCCTGAATGTCTGCCTCTTCAATTTTCTTCATTTCCAAGATGATTGTGACCATGAACTCTAGAGGCATACATGTGCAAATGATTTAATACCTCGATTTTTTAAGCAACTTCAATCCGCTGTAACGCAAAAACGCAGCGACATAGGACCTTAATTGATTGGACCAAATCGATTCGTAATGATTTAAACTGCAATCCACCTCGACGTGAAACGTGTGCAAATCATATACCGAAATGCTCGCCAGCTCCCTAACTATTAGTCTAGTAGTTAGTGACCCTGACTGATAAGACTGAGGTCGTGGGTTCGATTTCCAGGGCAGGCGGGTCGACGATCGCATCGAGCCCATTCTCTAGTAAGTCCTTTAGTCACCTCTTACGATACCCACGGGAAGAAATGGGATGGTGTTATTCTCTACATCTGGTCACTGATACACAGTGAATGATGGTCAAATTTATAGGCCAAAGCGGCCTATACTTCATACCTATAATAAACAGAATTTTAATGAGAAATTAAGGCACGGAACACGATCTAAAATTTAATTTTTACTTTGTAAAGGCTTGAAGGTCTTCATTTGGGAGGCGCGTACTGAAGTTAAAACTAAATTATGCTTTCATTATGAACTTTCTTCGAAGAAACAAAGTTCTTCTTATTTATTATATCTGTATATAGAAAATCTACGTAATGATGAACGGCTTTCATGTCTCTACTTGGGCACAAGTCTTTAGTAAATTTAATGTGTTAATGGTTCGTCCTGTTTTGTTAGCTTAGCGTTGTCAAGGAGAAAATACAGAACCTGCTAATGAAAGAGCAATGGTTGCCCAATGATAGCCGCGACTTACGAGTTATAGGCCAAAGGTTCGAACCCAGACAAACGCTTTACTTTGTGTAAATTATGTCATCAGCACTGCTCTTAAAAGGCAGAAGGACAACCGGTATGTCCTAGAAACAAAAAAAATTAAACCTGACACCTACCCACCCTCACTGGGCCCCCGTGGTAGCCCAATGGTAACAGCCGCGATTTACGAGTTGTAGGTCGTAGATTCCAACCCAGATTGGCGCTTGATGTTGTGCATGTTGTATAATTGTTTTATCACCACTACTCTTGAAACGGTGAAGAAAAACAGCGTGAGGAAACCGACATGGCCTACAACCAAAAATTTGAAGAAACGTTACATCTACCAAGCTGCCTCACTGAGATGACGCCTCTATCCCAGCGATGTGATCAATATAAGCTGATCATGCTGAGAAAACTAGTCCTCCCTCTTAAAAACAGATAGGTACCTATTGGAAGATTAGAGTGTTAGTATCTAAACGGGAGAATATATAGGTGGTTAAAAGATAAGCCAGCATTGAAGATGGTTGATAAGATTGCTGAATAATTTAAGATTTTTTCCTTTTTGTGTGAATATTTTTGCCTTATTCTAGATCATTTAAATTTATTTTCCTACTTTCTGAATACTAAAGTTGGCGCAATGGCATAACACACGTATCGTCTTAAGGAATCCGCCTATCAATCCTTACGTTTACAAGAATTTCCTAAATAAGTGACATTAGGAAATAAACTCAGATAAATACAAGTCATATACAACTTATCATCTTGTCTGTACTACTTACCCAAAGCGCTAAGCTAACCTTACTTACAACTACGAACCTGTCTCAAATTTTCGGATATAAATCCTATCATTATCTGCCTAACCTTTTCCCAAAATGTTGGGATCGGTTTCCAGTCTGACCGGATACAGCTTAATACCAGTATTTTACATGGAGCAACTACCTATCTCACTTTCACAACCCAGTTACTGGGTGCCACGGTACCCCTCGGTAACACTAGTTGTCAGACTTTCGGGCTTTTAACGACTCGTAACCACTGACAAAGATTCATGAGCGACAGGCCGGACCAACAGCTTAACGTGCTTTTGGAAGCATGGAGGGTCGTGGTATCTAAAGATGGACAACCATCCACGAACCCTCCACGGCAATCGTTGTCTAACTTGATCGATCTACTCGTACGGCTATTATTAGTTACTCAAATTCTATCCTAACTTTAAAATTAAACTTCTCTAGTGTTATTTTTTTTTACAAGCATAGAGTTTAAATAATTATTTTTTAATAAAGAACCTAAAAGAATGGGAAACCAATCTTCTTTCTTAAGTCTATTTTGTATTTGTCCCTAAATATAAATAGGTGCGAATACATTTTATTTATTAACACACCTACGTCGTTCACCTTTCGTAGCCCGTAGCACGTACGTGCGTTGAAGTCTTCAACACACATGTAGCCGCCTACGCAGTCGTAGCAGCGTACGCGCATCTACGCGCTACGAAATTGTGTAGCATGTTGTATTTTTTTGTTCGTATTTTTATTACTTAATCATTTAATAGTTTGATTAATTTTATAACTTTTGGAGGCTTGCTAACTATCGATTCACAATAAATTGTTTATTTAAATGGTAAACTGATTCAATACGGTTTCAGAACCAATTCAACGTAAAATGGATTCACTATATGAAAAAAACCGTTCCTGTATATAATTTAAAATGGCACAGTAAATAAATGCTAAGTCCCAGCTGAGTCTCCGCCATTCACAATGAAAAGAATCATTCCAATAAAAAAGCTCGCTAACTAACGCGTCGAAAAACCTTTTACGTTTCCCCATTCCCCAGCGGGTTCATTACACATCAACATCGCACACCAATCAAGCTTTCATTAGTCGGCAACGAAACAATCAATATTCATATCCCATGCGAAATCTTTATAGCGCGCCGTGTGGAGGCACAAGGCACGGAGAAATAAAAAAACCAAGATAGATGATCCCGACTGCGCTCGCATTCGCAACGAAATTAAAAAGAACAAGGCATATCACTTAGCGCACACAGAAGCGCGGTTTTTATTAAAAAATTCTACATATCTCGCGTCTTCACCGCTTTATCTTAACCCCCCGCCGCAAAAGAGACGGACAACAAAAAATTCAACGCAAGAAAGGGACATGAATACGAAAATTATAATTGCCAACTGTAAATTAACACCAATTCGGTTGTTGCCGTCCTTGTCTGCTTTACTCCTTTCGGGTACGTGTGAGGGAGATGGGTTGTGTTTGTGTGTGCGGATAGAATGATTTACATACGTGGTGAGCTCACAAACACAATAATGGACAGAGGCGCGGAAAATCGAAGGAAGCGATCGGTTTTCCGATTTGCTTTATGCGGCGAACTGCATCGGGAGGGCCCTGCATAATGTGCAGCTCCGGAGGAAAAACAATCCGCTCCCACGGATTGGGATGGGAATATGAATACATTATTCTGTGAGCCAAATGTACGAGCATATGTACTTCTTTCTATTTTTACACTGAGATCTGTAACTGCAGTAAAACTTATGGTTAGACGACTCTACAAAACGGAATGAGGTAGGACGAATGTTTTGAAATAGTTTATTGAACTTAGGCAAAATCTTGGTGACTTGATTGTATACACAAAACAGTAGCATTTAGGGTTCGATTCTTAGGTCAATTGTGTGTTATTTTGATTTAGTAGCCAGGATTTTTTTTTGTATGTTTTGCGAAGAAGTACTGGGGACTTCGTTCGCGAAAAACACACGTTAACGTGCTAAGAAATAGTTTTGTGTAATCAAGTGAGATATATTATTAGATCAAAATAATTTAAATAAATAAATCGGTTTATTATTTTACTGTTTTCTTAAACCTAACACTCGATAAAAGCTTTATCTATGTCAACATCTTCCTAGCCTTTTGGCAACTACCATCTTCATATATTAACCTGAAGAGTTTGATTATTTGCTTAAACGCGCTAATCTCTGGAATTACCAGTCAGATTTGAGAAAATATCTTTGCATTTGATAGTCTAATTGTCGGAAAATCTAGGTTATTTAACATCCACTACAACCTCTGGAGCCGAACAAAAATAAAAAAGTCAGTGAAAACTTAGAGCGCGGGTGACCGATGGGATGTGCTGTGGTGGTTCGGGGGCTAAAATTTCACAAGGACAAAGTCGCAGGCTCAGCTTGTCGTTTACTGCCAGAGTCGCGAGATTTGATCGAAAGAGTTACCGTGGTCCTGGCATATAGACAACTGAAGGAACACGGGTGGGTTTTAGTCAGTAAAACTCTGAGACCCTGCCACTCTGCCCAGAGCGGGATTTGATGATTTCCCACCCACAAAAAAAAAGCTATTCTAGTCATTTAATATTACTTCATGTTTCGTCATAGTAACTGACCAAGGCTACTTTAACCACTATTTTACAAGTAAATCTACGGTTATTGGCCTCATCATTGTTCATTTATTTTCTTGGAGTAGGTTTCACAAAAAGGTTATTGTAAAAAAAGTTGGCTGAAGCTGAAGAAAAACATGTCCCAGATATAAAAGTGTTTGAGCCGGTTGTTTTGTTTATGTAGCTTTTGGTAAACAAAACTATTCCTTACGGCTATTATTACAGAAGAAAACATAAAAATATTCGGCAAACTTATTTCTTTGAATCATTGGTGACTTAAGCTTAGAATTGAGTGATTACTTAATATAACTTGTTAATATAGGTTAACAAGTTATTGTGCTTGTAAAACTGACTATGTCAAGTGCGCTGGATCTACTTAAGCATTATCATTCGACGTTGTTTCTTTTATGTTTGTTACTCTTGGAATTATTTAATTCAAAGGGAAATTTAGTAATAAACAGATTATTCATGTTCTGAAATATAATACTATGTATGAATGGAAAGGGGGTGACTATCGAGATGACGACTAATCGTGGAAGAAAAAGAGATGTAGCGCCGACCCCAAATAAATTGGCAGAAGTGCAGGAAAATTATGATGTTTACTAAACCTTTCTATGTTTCACTTACAACATAAACAGTTTTTAATGTTCTCACTGCATTAAGCATATCTGTGAGAGTGAGTGGGCCGTAATCCACCGCGCCGGTCCAGTGCGGGTTGGTAGATGTTACATGTCTTCGAATTTTTGATCCTAGGATATGCCGGTTTTCTCACGATGTTTTCCATCACAGTTTTAAGAGCAGTGGTGATGATAAAATTCACACAAAGTATAGCGCCTCTCAGGGTTTGGACCCAAGACCTCCAAATCGTAAGTCGGAGCAAATACCACTGAGCTCTGCTCTAACATATTTTTTTTCCATATTAACTAAATATCAATTTCGCCATACATGGAATTTCACTAATCGGTGGATAAATATTTTACTAAAACGTATAAAACTTCAAATTTAAAAAACAGATGAAGGAATGGTAGGTTTCTTATCTTCAAGCTTGTGATGCTCTTTTTTTAAGTTTCATGTAAACCCTTCAAATCTTAGAATATTGTAATGGCTGTCGGCTTAATCTCGTAAACAAAAAAAAGCGCAAAATTCCAACATTCGCTTTTTGAAAAGCAATTTAAAAAACTCAAAATTAATCCTGATTAATTCATACTTAATCATACCAACCCTCCCTCCCAAAACCTCTGTTTTTCTTCCATTAACAAAATGCAATACAACATTACAAAGTATATACATGAACAAAACTCTTTACCCCACTTTGTATTTAAGAAATCGTCGAATAAATGTATAGATAGCTTAGAAAGTACAGTCGCACGCACAAAACAATGGCAAGGCGACGGTTGACCTCGCGGCCGCGCCTCCCCATGTCTTGCCACCCGCCGGTAGCGCCGCGTGCAATTAATATGCCGAGGCGGCCGCGTGTACTCCGACCGAGGTGACCTGATACTTGGCATTTTTTTTGCATTGCAAGTGTAAGGATTAAATAGTTAATTTTGGTGTTTAATAGTAAGGTCAAATTAATAGAAAGTTTAGTCAGTAAGTTTAGATTTTCAGAGAAGTGAACTTTGATGTCTACGTTTTCTATTTAAAAATTGAAGGTCATTAGGTCGTCAGGTCGTCTGTAACTGATTGGTCATCGAAAACTGCCACTCATTTCTACTTAAATAAAGGCAAATGAAAAAAGGAAAAGAAAACAGCCACATTATTTGTACATCCCAAAATATGAACTTAGATTGTAGTTTTTGAGAATTCAGGTGTCAGCAGATAATTACCAATATTATTTCGTGGATGAAAGTCAAAACTGTAAAGGGCTCAACTAGACATACTAATTGCAAAAAGTATCATGCGAGAAGTTATTTTTTATCATGTTTATTATTAGTTTCTGATAGCTACAAAAACTGCATAAATACAATAAAGAAACGATTCAGTAAACAAACCTGAAAAGCTTTAATCGAAAAAATCATCATCATCATCATTTCAGCCGAAAGACGTCCACTGCTGGACATAGGCCTCCCCCAAGCACCGCCACCTCGACCTGTTCTGTGACCTGTGTGTGTTCTGTGTGAAAAAATAAAATAATCAAAATATATAATTACAAATATCAAACTATACCGGTTCACACATAACCCGTCCAAGTTTTCTTTTGCGAAAGAAGAGAGAGAATTTTTGATCAATAATTGTCACTGGGCGGCCCCCTCTCCCTGGCGCGGGGGGAGTGCGGTGGGGTATCCGCGGGTAGGGGGGCAGTCGCGGGGAGGGGGTAATTACGAGTGCGTTTTGTTACCGAGATGATAGGCGCGAAAAATGGCTTGCGCGTGCTTTTACGTGTCTCCTCTAGTTTTGAATATTCAGAGTCGGCCTCGCGGCCTGATGAAATATTGAATAGACGGAGTAATTTATTCCCCAAGGAGAGTTTCCGAACGGTCCACGTTCCGTTCGGATATTGAAATTAGGCGCTGCTTTGCTTAAGAAAAGCGTTTGTTTGACGGGCGTCCTATAACGGCCTTTATACGGCGAGATATTTTTTTCTTTGATTTTCATCTTCTCTTAAATGACGCGCGTCTCGCGTTTATTAAAGTTTATTACAAACTTCAGGTAATAAGAATGGCAATATGGCGGGCTGTGAAAAGGAATAAAGTGTTGTCGACGAAGGTAAAACTGTTAAACAATAGAGATCATAATTATGTGGCTATAATTAGTTAACCATCTTTATTATTTTAAACTCCATCAGGTAACAATAGTCTTGTATGTACTTTAAGTTCCAAATAATTAAATTAAACAAATCTAGATAATAACGACTCGATTTAATTTTCATAATAGTAAGTTTAGGGATCGAGGTGTTTGTAAGTATTGTTGTCTATGGTGTTCTGTAGTAACTGCCTATCCCTATGGGACGAAGGCGTGAGTTTATGGTATGTGGTAAGTTTCACATAACAAGGTTTATAATATTACGATTCGATTCGATTAAAACTCCTATTTGAACCTTTAATCTGGTAAGTACTATTTATTTTAAAAATATTGCTGATCCACTCCTTCAAAAACATTGTCTTCTTAAAATCGTAAATAACACAATGGATGTTGTTGAGTTGTCAAAATGAAAGTCACTGCTACTACTGCAATTGAGTTTCATAGTATGGTATTCCAATTAAAAATCCGTATGACTGTCAATACTCCATTTTACCGGGCACACATCCAGGCTTTGGGCTGCTACTTTTCTTTAAAAAAATCTATTATTATAACACAAAAAATATACCGTACAGAAAAACACACGCAACAAATAGGTCAACTCAAAAAGGACCAAGAAAAAGAAGTGAAGTTTTTCTCACCTACAGCAAAGTACACCAACACAATTGACGTCGACTGTACACAGAGTACACGAAACGTCTTAAACAAAACATTTGTTTACTCCGAACAAATTGAAAAACGGTATTAATTAGTGAATCGTCGAACGTTAGATGGAAGAATGTATGAAGTACGTACAAACAGGCTATTGCACTTAGTGAGCGAGCAAATATGCAAATTCATGCTTTAGTACTATGGAGAGTGTGCGTCGTATGCGGAGATGGCACGGGGTAATGAATGGAGTCGGTTTTGTGCATAGAAATATTTTTTGGAAGTTTCTTTTCTTTATCGTGTTTGAGCTTATTTGTAGATGAGTTTGTATTTCGATTTGTTACTTTTTCAAGACTTTCTGACTGCTTGTGCAATTAAGTACTTTTCTATCTAACAATTGATAGAGAGTTGAGCCTTTCTTATTCTTTGGCCTATCACTGGATTCGCAGGAATTTCGCCCGAATCGGGCAAATCAAAGTTTTTCAATTATTTGTGCGCCAATCGACTCTAGAAAAACGTAGTAGGCAATTGGCAAGTTTATATACATGCAATAAAGTGCATAAAATTCATGGACTTTTTTGCATGTATTTGTGGTGATCCTTTTTCAGAACTTTATTGCATGAAATTAAAGTAAATTGAATGTGTGAATTGATTAGTGGGCTATTTATTTTAACTATTAGTATTCTCATAGTAAAATAGTAATTTGGTCAGGGAGGTCAGATAGGCAGTCGGTCCATGTAAAATACTATTCTGCTATAGTAAAATTAATGAATAAATGTGGTCATTGGAATGAACTTAAGGACAAAATATTGTATTCAGCTTTATTCAACTAATTTTATGACCGGTAAGCCTGTCTATAGCAGTTATAGATAAAAAACGGCAATTTATGAGTAAAAACTCGCTCCAAACTCACTTCTGTTATTTCTTATGCAATAACTTTAACAATGAAGGTATTTCAAAGGCACATACAATACATGCACAAACCCATTGAAATCTTTTAAATCATAGACCAAAAAGTACTACAAAGAAATTTAAACATCCGTCTCCAAATTTTTCCCTATTCCTCAGGGACATCAGCCTAAGAAGAGAGGGTGGTTAATGAATAAAAAAAAATCACATTTTTTTCTCTCCACAGCTCAGTGATTAGTTACCCTTATAATGAGTAGTGTGTGTTTGTGAGTGTGTGTGTGTGTGCACGTGTGAGCTGGGGTTACTTAAGTTTGTGACAAGTTGATAAGGGACCGAGATTAGGGAGTTTTTCGGGTATTGATCGTGGTACTCTTGGCGAATTTTTATGAGCTTTTTTTTAATTAGATTTTGTTTTGAGTTTGTGTCTTTGTAGAGGAAGCGCTATGATACATGCATGTATATAGATTGTATACGGCCGATATGTTTACTAGTAAGTTATGGTTAGGGGATTTTTCTTGTTGGTTGCCAATAAATTAATTATCCTTATCAACGTTGGGACATGGCCCTGCTAGGTATTTTTAAAGTCCCTTTAATTTCAGACAATCCTTACTCATAAGACAATATTCGTGCAATATTCGTATTTATATTTCTAGTGAGCAGAGCAGTGGTGGCCCAGTAATAAAGGCCCCGACTTACGAGTACTAGGTCGTGAGTTCGAACCCAGGCAGGCGCTTTATTTTGTAAAACGGTGAAGGAAAACCTCATGACGAAACCAGCCCGTCCTAGAACCCAAAATTCGAAGAAATTTTACGTCTTCTAACCCGCTCTAGGCCCGCCTCTTAAATTACAGCCCACACCCTCTTAAAGAAAGGAGGCCTGTGTCCCAGCAGTGGGAAAATTATAGGCTGTTGATACTTATTAAATCCTAGTAATAGTGTATCTACAGTACTGTAATACGATACAAGAATCTGTTTAAATGAACCATCTAATTTTTACTTCTGTCAACCTCATAAGAATTTCCTCAACTTATTTAACAGTGAATCGCATACTTTAAAAACTGGCAAAAAAGAAAAAAAACAAGAGATAAACAGGCCAGTTTTCCTTCTCCGTATAAGTTACCGCAAACGCTGTGTTAAGGTGAGCCCCGAACAGAATCGGCTAAGTATCACACACACATATATAACGCGTTGTATTGCCTTAAGAAATGGGGAACTTGCTTACTTCCTTTCTCCCTATTCGAGTCACGCGTCCAACGTACCTTGGCATTTACGATTCCCCTAAAAACCTCTTCTGACATCTATAGTGCGGGGCATAAAAGAGGTGGGGAAGGTCATCTAATAATTGTTACTTGAAGTAGGGATGTAAGAGTGACTCAAGTTAAATTAAGAATATGGAGTTTTTTTTTTACTTTGTTTGTTGACGGAGACTTTTTTGACATTGTGGACTTTGTGCGCCCTCGAGTTTTTTTTTCTTTTTTTTTTAATTCTTGAGGCGTCCGCGTGTAGGTACCTTTATTACACCTTCGTATGGTAGGCCCCTTTTCCGTATTAAGGGATTTCAGGAGGTTTATTTTTTGGATTAGGGCCTCTTTGATGTCGTAGGGTCTGGATGTATGTTTGTTTGTTTTGGTGAAGTATCATCCTTGAGAGTAGATTGTTGTGTGTCCCGTTTTATGCAAAGTTTGTACTTTTACTCATACATTGAATACAGATAAGATTAAAACATTTTTTTTCAAAGACATGATTTTCTTTTCCCTTATAGTCTTTTTAACCGACTTCAAAAAAAGGAGGAGGTTATCAATTCGACAGATTTTTTTTTTGTATGTTTGTTACCTCATAACTTTTAACTGGGTAAACGGATTTTGATGATTCTTTTTTTATTTAAGCTGGTGCTTCCCGAGTAGTCCCATTTTAATTTGGTTCCATTCGGACAATGGGGTCCATGTGAAAACCATATAAGTCTTAAATAAGCATTAAGTTTTTGCGCGACAAATGAACGAATAACGCGATTAGATTAGTGCGGGGTACCTACCATAACTAAAAAAAATAAAAATAAAAACTTTTTACAAAAAAAACAACCGACTTCCTTAAAAAAAACACTACAAAGTCAAAACTAACTTTAATTTTGGAAGTCGGTGGCAAAAAAATCTTAAATACAGATACTACTTGTTTACACTGTCAGTGTCAGTCATGTATCAATCAACACCCATGTCAGTTCATAACGGTGCGTTCCGTTTTACGTAACGTAGAAATGGCAGAATGAGACTGGCAGGTTTTGGATTTGATGTCAATGTTTTGTTTTTTTTTTTTTTTTTTTCATTTTACTTTTATCTTGTTACTATGTCCTCTTCATGTTTTACATTTGTTGTTTTTTTTTTAATATTTTTGTTTTGCTACCCGGACTGCATAAGTTTTAATTTTTCTTTTATTAACGCAACCGGCAGGTGGACTTGTTAATTGTTTAACCTTTAATAAGGTTTTTTTTGTATGGTATTTAATATTATTTTATATCTATATTATTTTATCATTTTAGTTCATATTTATGTCTACTGATGAAAGCAGTGATAGTAATTGTTTTTTCTCTTTAACAAGTAGCGACGACAGTTTTGTGAGTGTTCCTTCTCTAGCTGACACTCTTACAGCGCAGTTTTCTGATGTTCCCAAGAATTTCAACGTTATACATATTAATGCTCAGAGTATTCCGGCTCATTTCCACGATATGCTGGCAAGCTTTGACTGTAAAAACATTCATGCTATTCTTATTTCCGAGTCATGGCTTAAACCTTGTCTCCCATCAACTAGTTACTCTCTTCCTGGCTTCCAACTTATAAGAAATGACCGATCAGTTGGTGCTGGTGGTGGTGTTGCCATTTATCTCCGTTCACATATTCCCTTCTCAGTTATAAATGTGTCAGCGCAGCCACCTTCATCAAATGCTGGTGAATATCTCTTTCTTGAGGTTGAACTGCAACATTCAAAATTACTTCTTGGTGTCTACTACTGTCCCTCGTTACGTGTTAATTTCTTTTCATCTTTTGAAAATCTATTAGAAATGCTTATCCCTTCTTACAGTCATAGTATAATTATGGGTGACTTTAATACTTGTCTTCTGAAAAAAGACCATCGCTCTTCTTCTCTGAATAATATTTCGGTTTCCAGTAACCTTTCCATTCTTCCGCTAAGTGCCACTCACCATTTTCCTAACTCTACTCCTTCACTTTGTGACTGTACCACGATTACCCCAGGCTGATAAAATTTTCGTTTTTTCCTAATTACGTTAATATTAGTATTTAAGTCGGTCCCCCCCGTAGGGGGGAAGGCGGCACCCCACCCCGTACCGCCCTGTAGAGCTCGTCACCAGACCTGGTCACTCTCCCACCAACAGAGATAAAATGAATTCCAAATATGAGGAAGTCCAATTCCTTGTCACATCTAAGGAGCAAGGAAAGGATTGAAAGAAATAGTAAATAAAACTTAGGAATTCATACTAATAGAAATACATTGGATGTGGTTCTAGAAAGCTAATAAACAAGGGAGAGGGAAGCTAAGTGTATTTTTTATATAAATGTATTAGTAACCTATACGCTAGCGTAATAGGTATTAGGTCAATGGTAACTCACACGATACCTCACTTCAACACTTGCAGTACTCAAGGCAACGCTTCCACAAAGTGACGCAAGCGGCTTTTCAGCGGCTGTACGTCGTACTTGTTCATATGGAACAAGGTCCCTAGCAGTTCTTTCGAACTGAAAAACGTGACGTGGCGGCTTTTCAGCGGCCCTATGTCGACATCATGCTCTAGGAGACATGGTCCCTATCAGTCCGTAGACTGAATATGTGATAGATGTAGCCACCCAAACCCCTGGAAGTTCACCCGTTGTACAACAAGCATATCTGTACGATACGTGCTACTATTAGTCTGACCGAATTATCGAACTGAGATTAAGAATGCAAACATTCAAGAATTATAGATAATAGCTATAAATAAGACATTGAGCTGAGAGTCGTGACTCAAGAATAATTTGATAGAGTTGTGGAGCAACTCTCTTGTAGATCTAGACAGCCCCAAAGAGCCCACCCTTCACCACTTCCTATTTAGTCATAATGACTTTAATAACCCTACCAACCTAAGGTAACTATCATAATGAAAGTCTCATTCAATCGAACCTCAAACACACTCACACATTATTCGATGCATACTAAGTTAGTCCAATCTGGACTTCAAGCCGAATACATTCAACTTATCTAATTATAATTGCTCTCTTACAACATCTCACTTGCACTTAACATGGCCCCTTGGCTTATACCAAGTCTCCTCCCTCACAGGTGAGCGCTAATCCCTGCAATAAAGTCTTAATTATGTGGAGAGGTAAAGGAATCGTTGCGCTCGCGCTTACATTCATCTTTTATAGCTACGTTAAATTTATCAGTGTACAGTTTACCCACTTCAGTGAGACGGGGAACCGTTTTATAACGTTTGTCTCCTTGTACGTGCTCCATTAGACCTAACGCATAGAACCTCTGAGGACACTCATACGATTCTAACGAAACACGTTCCCTAAGCAGCAATTAAATGTCTTTCTCAATCCTAGGGCAGTGTACTGCGAAGTCCACTGTTATCGAGAAAGACAAGTGTTGAGTAGCTTTAAACACGTACTCATGTGAATGACACCCTTATAGCAGTCTCTATAGTATTACTACAGTCCCTTTCTGAGGTAACACAAAACTAGCACAAGCGCACCGTAGACTCAGTCTCTAGCAAAACTCATTGCGACCGTTCTTGTTGTATACCGAAGTGGAATTTCGTCACTTCACATTTCCTTACTCTTCCCCATTAGAGGATGACTGCATCCAGATTTCGTGTCTCGCTAAATAGTGTCGATTCAGTAAGAGGCCTATAGCAGCCGGGTGGGGTTTTAACGAGACACGGTCCCTAGCGTTCTTAGAACGACTACCAATTCACTTAGTGAACGTGTGTGAAGCCTACCCCCTCTCCCGGAAATGCGCATACAACGAAACCTCACGCAACGCGTTATGTGGCGAGACCTTTTTGGAAACAGTAATCATCACTAACGTTTGGTTGGTTTATAAAGCAAATATAGGCCTGCTTTATAGCCTAGTTATGTAGTATCTACGGTTCTGCCTCCCGGCTATCATATGTTAGGTATAGCGCGAGGCTTTCCCCGATTCCCTATAACCAACCGCCAATGACAAATATCTGTTAAGGTACGGATTAGGAAGAGGGCATGCTATTTCTAGATAATCTTATATCGTTGGTTAAAACATAAAAGTAGCTTCGTCGTGCCAAAGTAAATGGTCAATAATGGATTCTCTGCGATAACACTAAACTTCTATGTATAATTCACAATATACGATTACCCTGCTAGAACCATAAAATGAATAGTTCAAAGTTACGCTGAATGCACTATTACTAAAGATAAAAGGTAACACTTACCAGATAACTCCTTGGAGAGAAATATATTACTTACGAAATACTGTGTGGACTACCAGCCACCTTAGCACCATTCCTCACAGTTCACACGTCTCCTAACTTCCAACTCTCTAAAATTCACACGCCTTTCATTAACTCTAGTCTACTATAGCTTAGTCTAAACTATACACCTGTTAAATATTTAACGTAATAATAACACTCTCGCTATCACGACCCTTCCACACAGACATAGTCACACTCTCTATTATAAGTTCTAACTCTCTCAGCCTAGCCTAAATCGACCGCCTCTCCTGGTGCCCTAAAGCCAACTGCCTGCCTCAAAACATCTTTCTGCCATCCCAAATCACCACCAGCCTCAGAACCCTCGCAATTCCCATACTTTTGTAGAATCACTTTACGACCGTTTTTGCGTGAAATTTCTCAATTGTTTTAAAAACTATCGTTTGGGTTCAAGTTATGACAACCAGATGTGAGACTGTCCGTCGCCTTTTATCTATCTACCCTTAGTTCTGAGAATTTGTACCAATTAAGGGGCTTCAAATATTACTTTCGACTGATTGTTGGCACTTTGCTGCTCGTAAAATATAAATGAATGGCTTTGTAAGTAGTTCGATATTGTTTTGGGATTTTAAAGAAATATATTACTTCGTTATTTATTACGGTAACGTGTCGAGCTGTCAGGCCATAAAGTTAAGATTTAATGTGCTTCCTCCTAAGAGGCACGTTATCGTGTCACAATTTTAGAAGAAATATAATAATTTATTTTAAATAGGTGACATACCGTCACATTCCCCCCTCTGAAAATCAGACGCGTGACGCAGTACAGCGGATGAGCTTTCATAATAGGTGAAAGTGTTTTAAATGTACACCTATAGCTATCCTTTACTTATTATGGTGCTCCTGTGTTCATCTTATCAAAGAATCGCACTTATTCTGGTTGGAACGCGAATCCAATAAGATTATTGTATCTGCAATATATTACTTCTATTTCGCAGTAGTATCATCGATCAATGTATTATTATAACTGCTCTATGATATATGAACTCATTCTCCTTATTCTTTTCGCAATATTCAAATTACACTACCGCGCATAAAGCGAATTCCGAGAATCTGGGCATGCTTATAATGTAGTTTGACATACCAGGGTCTCTCTAAAGAGTATTCGTGCTAGAGAGACACGCTACCTATGCTGCTCCCTCGTTATAAGCTCTGCCTACCGCAGTTGTCGCTGGACAGAGACCTCTCCTTATACGCCTTAACGCAGAGTCAGCTTAGTCAGCTGCCTGCAGTCATACCCAGGAACAACTGAAATAGTCCGCACATAAACATATTAGATTGCATTCCAATTGGACATTCCCCTCTGATTCTGTTTGGGCTAGAGCAGTTTCGAAATCCAATAAGAGCTGAGAAGTAATACTGTTTGGTTTAGTGTGACAAAAGGTTGCTAATTCCTCCCCCTATTATTAAACATTGAAAAGATCATTCGCTTGTATACCTGAAGTGGTAGCTAAGTAAAGTGAAATAGCCCAAAACATATTATTAATATCAAGTGAGATAACAAAATCACACCGCGTACAGATAATGCTGATGTGCGAATAGAATTGGATTTTAGTTTCGCATAAGGAGCCACACTACAGATGCTGCTATAATGTAAATAAGCAGCAACATATAATATGCAGGAACATCTTCAATTGATGTTGATTGTTTCTTTTTTTTTTAATATTTGTTTCACTACTTTTCTTGTAAGAACTGTTTTCTTATACATTTTAATCACATTACCAAATCCCTGTTTAGTTCAGAGAACCTGTGCATGCTTATGAAGTAGTTTTACATACCAGAGTCTCATTAAGAGTAATTGTGCTATAGAGCCCCGCTACCTACGGTGCTCATACGTTCTAAACTCAGCCTATCGCAGTTGCCGGGGACTGACGTCTGGGTCAGCTTAGTCAGCTGCCCGCAGTTATGTTCCGGAATAGCTGAAATAGTCCGCACATAAACATATTAGACTTTGTTTCAATTAATGGCCCCCCTCTGATTTTAAGAGGACAGAGCAGTTTTGAAATCCAACTTTGGTTGGGAAGTTATGATAGAATTTGTAGACACCCTAGCTAATCCAAACAATTATTAGCTTGCTAGTATACGATGCTTTTAAATATTCAGATTATACAAATGTCTACAAGGGCATTCTGTGGTATAGTTTACGTGATAACTCTAGTGTGACCCTAAAATATAAACCTTTAATATTTCATGAGATAACAAAATAATATCACGTGTCACGGGACGTGTCTAATAAAAAGCGAAACTTAACTTTGTGATATGAGCCACGTTACAGCTAGCAAGGCACGACTCAAAGGTTTAGACATAGCGTAGTCGCAGCCAAGCGGAGACTTAAGTATTCTGGAATTTGAAATATGGCCAAACGAGTATCTATTCAATTATGCGACACACGTCGTCGACTGCAAAATTGGAAAGACTTGTTTACTTCTGATTATGATCGTAAGTATACCGTCCTAGTAAATCGTCATTTTATAAGACCCACTATTCGCAGGTCTTACTTCCTAATAATAATAGATTTACCCATATGAAGGGTGTGTTTTATATCTACACTCACTTCACACACACACACGCACATAGACATATGTATTTCAAACGCACAAACCAGTTTCATATTCACAAACTGTCAGACACAAAACTCACATTTGCAGGGAGTCGAACCCTTTATTGCAGTAGCTTAGTATCCCAGCCAGCAATCAAACGATTACATATTCGTACACACTTAAAGATACATCACTGCGTGTGGGTATCGACCCCACTATTAGTAGTATCGAAACTAAAGCACTACATTCAATATAATACAAGCGGGATTTGAACCCACAAGGAATCTAATACCAACAGATAAATTATGCGGAAATTGAATCCGCTACCAATCGTAGAAGAATACAAGCACCATCGTCAAACCATTACCTATTTACAGTTACCTGCCATTATCCAAAATATAAGTTATTGTCTAACCTAATAGTATAAAGACCCATAAAATTACGTTGTGTTATTGTTTACGTTGTGTTATTGTAGTAGTAACCCATTACTTGCTCATTCTCGTTGCACTGAAATGAATCAGTACATTTAATGACGAGAATCCTGGTCACGGCACCACATGTGACTGTACCACGATTACCCCAGGCTGATAAAATTTTCGTTTTTTCCTAATTACGTTAATATTAGTATTTAAGTCGGTCCCCCCCCGTAGGGGGGAAGGCGGCACCCCACCCCGTACCGCCCTGTAGAGCTCGTCACCAGACCTGGTCACTCTCCCACCAACAGAGATAAAATGAATTCCAAATATGAGGAAGTCCAATTCCTTGTCACATCTAAGGAGCAAGGAAAGGATTGAAAGAAATAGTAAATAAAACTTAGGAATTCATACTAATAGAAATACATTGGATGTGGTTCTAGAAAGCTAATAAACAAGGGAGAGGGAAGCTAAGTGTATTTTTTATATAAATGTATTAGTAACCTATACGCTAGCGTAATAGGTATTAGGTCAATGGTAACTCACACGATACCTCACTTCAACACTTGCAGTACTCAAGGCAACGCTTCCACAAAGTGACGCAAGCGGCTTTTCAGCGGCTGTACGTCGTACTTGTTCATATGGAACAAGGTCCCTAGCAGTTCTTTCGAACTGAAAAACGTGACGTGGCGGCTTTTCAGCGGCCCTATGTCGACATCATGCTCTAGGAGACATGGTCCCTATCAGTCCGTAGACTGAATATGTGATAGATGTAGCCACCCAAACCCCTGGAAGTTCACCCGTTGTACAACAAGCATATCTGTACGATACGTGCTACTATTAGTCTGACCGAATTATCGAACTGAGATTAAGAATGCAAACATTCAAGAATTATAGATAATAGCTATAAATAAGACATTGAGCTGAGAGTCGTGACTCAAGAATAATTTGATAGAGTTGTGGAGCAACTCTCTTGTAGATCTAGACAGCCCCAAAGAGCCCACCCTTCACCACTTCCTATTTAGTCATAATGACTTTAATAACCCTACCAACCTAAGGTAACTATCATAATGAAAGTCTCATTCAATCGAACCTCAAACACACTCACACATTATTCGATGCATACTAAGTTAGTCCAATCTGGACTTCAAGCCGAATACATTCAACTTATCTAATTATAATTGCTCTCTTACAACATCTCACTTGCACTTAACATGGCCCCTTGGCTTATACCAAGTCTCCTCCCTCACAGGTGAGCGCTAATCCCTGCAATAAAGTCTTAATTATGTGGAGAGGTAAAGGAATCGTTGCGCTCGCGCTTACATTCATCTTTTATAGCTACGTTAAATTTATCAGTGTACAGTTTACCCACTTCAGTGAGACGGGGAACCGTTTTATAACGTTTGTCTCCTTGTACGTGCTCCATTAGACCTAACGCATAGAACCTCTGAGGACACTCATACGATTCTAACGAAACACGTTCCCTAAGCAGCAATTAAATGTCTTTCTCAATCCTAGGGCAGTGTACTGCGAAGTCCACTGTTATCGAGAAAGACAAGTGTTGAGTAGCTTTAAACACGTACTCATGTGAATGACACCCTTATAGCAGTCTCTATAGTATTACTACAGTCCCTTTCTGAGGTAACACAAAACTAGCACAAGCGCACCGTAGACTCAGTCTCTAGCAAAACTCATTGCGACCGTTCTTGTTGTATACCGAAGTGGAATTTCGTCACTTCACATTTCCTTACTCTTCCCCATTAGAGGATGACTGCATCCAGATTTCGTGTCTCGCTAAATAGTGTCGATTCAGTAAGAGGCCTATAGCAGCCGGGTGGGGTTTTAACGAGACACGGTCCCTAGCGTTCTTAGAACGACTACCAATTCACTTAGTGAACGTGTGTGAAGCCTACCCCCTCTCCCGGAAATGCGCATACAACGAAACCTCACGCAACGCGTTATGTGGCGAGACCTTTTTGGAAACAGTAATCATCACTAACGTTTGGTTGGTTTATAAAGCAAATATAGGCCTGCTTTATAGCCTAGTTATGTAGTATCTACGGTTCTGCCTCCCGGCTATCATATGTTAGGTATAGCGCGAGGCTTTCCCCGATTCCCTATAACCAACCGCCAATGACAAATATCTGTTAAGGTACGGATTAGGAAGAGGGCATGCTATTTCTAGATAATCTTATATCGTTGGTTAAAACATAAAAGTAGCTTCGTCGTGCCAAAGTAAATGGTCAATAATGGATTCTCTGCGATAACACTAAACTTCTATGTATAATTCACAATATACGATTACCCTGCTAGAACCATAAAATGAATAGTTCAAAGTTACGCTGAATGCACTATTACTAAAGATAAAAGGTAACACTTACCAGATAACTCCTTGGAGAGAAATATATTACTTACGAAATACTGTGTGGACTACCAGCCACCTTAGCACCATTCCTCACAGTTCACACGTCTCCTAACTTCCAACTCTCTAAAATTCACACGCCTTTCATTAACTCTAACGTCTACTATAGCTTAGTCTAAACTATACACCTGTTAAATATTTAACGTAATAATAACACTCTCGCTATCACGACCCTTCCACACAGACATAGTCACACTCTCTATTATAAGTTCTAACTCTCTCAGCCTAGCCTAAATCGACCGCCTCTCCTGGTGCCCTAAAGCCAACTGCCTGCCTCAAAACATCTTTCTGCCATCCCAAATCACCACCAGCCTCAGAACCCTCGCAATTCCCATACTTTTGTAGAATCACTTTACGACCGTTTTTGCGTGAAATTTCTCAATTGTTTTAAAAACTATCGTTTGGGTTCAAGTTATGACAACCAGATGTGAGACTGTCCGTCGCCTTTTATCTATCTACCCTTAGTTCTGAGAATTTGTACCAATTAAGGGGCTTCAAATATTACTTTCGACTGATTGTTGGCACTTTGCTGCTCGTAAAATATAAATGAATGGCTTTGTAAGTAGTTCGATATTGTTTTGGGATTTTAAAGAAATATATTACTTCGTTATTTATTACGGTAACGTGTCGAGCTGTCAGGCCATAAAGTTAAGATTTAATGTGCTTCCTCCTAAGAGGCACGTTATCGTGTCACAATTTTAGAAGAAATATAATAATTTATTTTAAATAGGTGACATACCGTCACAACTTCTTGACTTGATCTTGGTTTCATCTCCAGATCGCGTCGCTAAGCATGGCCAATGCTCAGCTGATGCCTTTTCATATCATGACCTGATCTTCCTATCATACAAAATTAATCCACCAAAGGCAAAAGCCAAGATTCTCATGCAGCGTAATTTTGGTGGTATGAATGTTGACGATCTCTGTAAGGATGCCAACAATATAGATTGGTCTGCTCTATTTGCTTCTACATCTGTCGATGAGCAAGTTAACATTTTTGCGACTAAACTTATAGAGCTTTATGATCTTCACGCAACTGTTCGAGCAGTAAAGGTTAGACATTTGCCGGCGCCGTGGCTCAGAGATGATATAAAAAAAATAATGCACAAAAAAGTGACGGCAAAGTCTAAGTTTAAACGTAGACCGAATGACGCTAATAGGGAAAGCTATGTCTCAATCCGTACTCACTGCAATAAGGTGTGTAGGAATGCCAATCGCCATCACATTCATACTTCTGTCCAAAATGGGGACGCATCCAAAGTTTGGAAATTTCTTAGGTCATTGGGGGTCGGTAAAACCCAACAAGAGACAATCCCAAAAGGCTTAGACATTGATGCAATGAATAATCATTTTACTGCTTCGTCCGATTTTGATAGGACAATAAAATGTAATACACTGAATTATCTTTCTTCTCTTCCGACTCCCAGTTTTTCTCCATTTGTTTTTAGTCAATTTTCCGCATGTGATGTTAAGAAGAGCATACTATCAATTACTTCCAATGCAGTTGGAAGTGACTGTATCAGTCGTAATATGTTAATCCATGTGCTGGATGTTATCCTTCCTGTCATCTGTCATATCCTAAATTTTTCAGCATCTAGTGGTGTCTTTCCATGTTCATGGAAGGATGCTCAAATAATTCCATTACCTAAAAAGTCTAATCCCTCATCCTTTTCTGAATATCGTCCAATATCCGTCTTACCATTTTTATCCAAAGTCCTTGAACGGTTAATCCACGATCAATTAAGCACTTTCCTCTCCAAAAATAATCTCCTCAACCCTTTCCAGTTTGGCTTCCGTCCTGGACATAGCACCACCACGGCGCTTCTGAATATTACGGATGATATAAGGTCAGCCATGGAAAACGGTAATCTAACGGTCTTAGCTTTGCTAGATTTTAGCAATGCTTTTAATACCGTTGATTTCGATGTTTTGCTTGGCATACTATGCTCTCTTAATGTATTTCCATCGGTTATTGACTGGTTTCGTAGTTACCTGTTCAGTCGTCGGCAACGTATTTGCATCGGAGAGAGTTTGTCTTCCTGGAGTAATACTTCTGCCGGTGTACCACAGGGTGGCGTTCTATCTCCTTTACTTTTCGCAGTTTTTATTAACTCTATCTCCGACGAACTAATTTCTTCCTACCACCTGTATGCAGATGATTTACAAATCTACTCTCGAGCTCCTCTTGGAAATTTGTCCGAGGCTATATTGGTGATTAATCGCGATCTAGCCCGGATATGCGGTTGGAGCAAGAGGTATGGACTCATGGTCAATCCCATAAAGACGCAGGTCATTGTGGTGGGCAGTTCTAGGACGGTCTCAAGGATTGACTGGACGGCTCTTCCTCAAGTTTACTTTGACAACTCTATTATTCCTTTCAGCGATAAAGTTAAAAACTTGGGGATTTTTATCGATAAGAACTTCACTTGGAGTGCCCAGCTACAGGAAGTTAGTCGCAAGCTATTTGCATCCGCTGCATCTTTGAAGAGACTGCGTAATTTTCTGCCGACTGCCACCAAGATTGCGCTTGCACAATCACTTCTTTTACCCATCCTTGATTATGCTGATGCCAGCTATCTTGACCTTACCCAGGACCAACTCGATAAACTTGAGCGGCTTCAAAATGTCTGTATAAGGTTCATATTCGGTTTGCGCAAATATGACCACGTATCCGAATTTCGTGTGAAGCTCAAGTGGTTACCAATTCGCCTTCGCCGGAATGCCCATATTCTTTCCCTTTTATATAATGTGCTATTTTCCCCTTACACCCCTCTCTATCTTAAGAGTCGTTTTCAGTATCTATGTGACTCCCACACAAAGTTCTTGAGGTCATCAGACAACTTAAAGCTTAAAATGCCTATGCATTCTACAACTTTCTTTGACAAATCCTTTTCTGTTCAGGCTGCTCGTTTGTGGAATGCATTGCCAGTTCAAATAAAACGCGCGCAATCTTTATCTATATTTAAGAAACTCGTGAAGGAGCATTACTTGTTGTTGTGATCTTGTTCACGTAGCTGTGATTATCTGTACTTGTCTTTTATCTTGTTACATATATATATATATATATATATAACCAAATGAGTTCCTGGATGTAAATATATATATATTTACATCCAGGAACTCATTTGGCGTCAAGCATGTTGCGCATCATTACGACGTCCACCAGTTCTGCTAACATTTTTTATCATCTCTTGATGAATATTGCTTAGTTTTTTGATTTCCTACTCCATCCTATACTTAATTTTCTTGCTCATTTATTTGCGGCAATATTCTTCTTGTAGTTAGGCCCAAACATTTTTGGACCCCGCACAATAGTGAAGCTTTATTGACCTCCTACGTATATCAATATTATTAATCTATTGCGTGGATATTTTTACGTCCAAATCAGACGGTTGGAATTTCAAAGTGCGACGTTGCCAGCATTATGATTCGTTTATTTATACTTATCTCTTTCTTTCACGGAGTCTCGCAAAACGCATTGTCTATTTTAAGTAAATATTTTTTTAGTTTCACGGTTGCCCGCTGACTTATTTGGGCTATTCTCATTTTTAACCGACTTCAAAAAAAAGGAGGAGGTTATCAATTCGACTGTATTTTTTATATTTATTTTTTATTTTTGTTACCTCATAACTTTTGACTGGGTGAACCGATTTTGATGATTATTTTTTGAATGACAAATGAATGAATAACGCCATTAGATTAGTGCAGAGTACCTACCATAACTAAAGAGTTAAAAATAAAAACACACATCCACCTTATGGGTTTTGATTTTAATAGTCAGATAAAAGTTCTCTATCCTGACTTAAGGAATAAAAGCCTAAATACAGAGACACAGTATTGAAAATTATTAATCGTGTTTTTAACCGACTTCAAAAAAAGGAGGAGGTTATCAATTCGACCGTATATTTTTATGTTTGTTACCTCAAATCATAACTTTTGACTGGGTGAACCAATTTTGATGATTCTTTTTTTATTTGAAAGCTGGTGTTTCCCGAATGGTTACATTTTAATTTGGATACTCGGACAGTGGGGTCCATGTGAAAACTATATAAGTCTTAAATTTGCATTAAGTATTTGTGCGACAAATGAACGAATAACGCGATTAGATTAGTGCGGGGTATCTACCATAACTAAATAGTTACAAATAAAAACTTTTTAGTTATGGTAGATACTTCGCACTAATCTAATCGCGTTATTCGTTCATTTTTGTATACCTATACAAGATGTTACTACTGCTGTGGAATCAATCGTTCTTCCTCATCGTACGAAGGAACCCTAATATTAGCATGAGTTTACTACGGGTTTTTCTAAGTTTAATTTGACTAGATTCAAAGAGTACTATTAACTAGATTTTTCTGATAATATAATATTATTCACAGCCTGTAATCGCCCACTGCTGAGCGTATCTTCATGGTACTACAAAAGCGTGGCAGCCCCAACAGCATCCTGAATGCATTGTTGCACTGGACACGAAGAGCATTAACAGCTTTTTGAGTGAAACTAGTCCAAACGCTACACGAGTAAAAAACTATTAGGTACATCTCACTGATAATGCTCTGTGCTCCCGGTATTCATTGATCCGATCTAGATTGTTCCTCAAATCCTCCGCTACAATACGCATATGACACCACCATTTAAAGTGACAGTAGGGTATCTCTCTGCACCTTTATTGGCCACCTTAACGATAAGCAACTGACTTTTGTCCGTGTTATATCTAAAACCATGCTCTTCAGCGTAACGCTCACAAACTTTATTAAATTTTCTGAGACCTGCCATAGACGGGCTCAGCAGCGCCATGTCATTAGCGTAGCTAATGTTATTAAATGCTAGCCCATCTATGTAGCAGCCAGCATGCAAACTGCTGAGCTCAAGAATAAGCACATTTATATATAAATTAAACAGCTTAATCCACCCTGTCTAACTCCACATTCCATCACGTACTCATCCGACCGTCCATTTGCCCATTTTACACATTTAATTTGATGTGTGTACCAGGTTTTAAAAACACTCATCAATTCACTGGGCACACACAATTTAGACCATAACTTGTCACAAAACACCATGTCAAATGCCTTTGACATAGGTATCCAAGAAACAGGCAAAAACAGGAGTCTGATTTCCTGTATAATATTTTACAGTCTTTTTATACATAAAATTGCAGTTTCCGTAGATAAGCCCTCTCTGAACCCATGTTGAGCATCATGGAGCTTGACATCATTCTTTAAAAGAGAGAGAGATTGGTCAGCAGTTCGCTTTATCTGATATATCACTAGTCTTATTTTTTACATTAGGAACTTCAATAGTTTTCATCATATCCTTTGGCAGATAAGCGTGCGACACACAACAATTATAAAACAAAGCCAGTACCCTGGGCAAATGGATACCAGCGTTCTTTAAGTGTTCCACACTGAGCCCGTAGTGTCCCGGGGATTTTCCGCGCTTCATATGTACCAATACATTCTCTACTTCTTTTGCTGTATAGGTACCTTGAAGAAGGTCGCTCAAGTTCACCGTCGTCTGAGTTATGCAAAAAAGACAGTCTCGCGAGGTCTACAACTCACAGAGCCACTAGTGTACTTGATTATAAGTTATCTGATCGTTGCGAAACCCTTCCAGGGTCCTTATATCTTACGCCGGGGCTTAACTCCACTGCCGCGAGAAATCACGGTACAGCGGACAGAGCTCCGGTGGGATCTCATGGCGTCATGGAGAGTACGATTGTCGCAACCCAGCGCTGCGCACGCCACAATTACGGCGATAAGTCCCCTCTTTGAGGAGTGGCTAGAGAGGCGCCACGGCGCGGCGTCCTCACCTTCCACCTGACGCAGGGTCACGGTTGTTTCGGGAGGTTCCTGTTCAGGATAAGGCGGGAGGAAACGCCCGGGTGTCACCATTGTGTGGATCACCCGGAGGACAGGGTGGAGCATATGGTAGAGGTCTGCCCGACTTGGGCGGCAGTAATGCTCGCGAAGGAGGAGGCAGAACGCGTGAGAGAGAGGCAAATTTCGCGCCCTCACGCCCCTAATCGCCGCAGGAGGAGACGCCCTGGGCATCGGGAATCGCAGGCCGATTTCCGGCCATCGTAGGCGCGGGCTTGCGGTCGGTGAGCAATGGGTAGCTCGCCATCCGATAGGGACCAGACCCGGGTTGACGGTGCATTGTGTTCCACGTGCACCTCAAAGAGATGTCAGCGGAATTGACCGGGTTCACTAGGGCTGATGCCTGCCAGGGTTGCGAAGAAGTCCGAAAGGGAGATCGTGGCCCCCGGCAACATGGTACCAAAAGGAACACGGGTGGGTTTTAGTCAGTAAGAGTCTGACACGCCCTCCTGCTTCGCCCCGAGCGGGAAAAGTTATTTGATAATTTCCCACCCAAAAAAAAGAAAAAAGTGTCCTTGTATGCTAGGCTTAAGTACTTGGTTGCAAATAAAATGATTTATGATTTATTTATCTGAGACGGCGATGGGTCATACATTAATAATCGGAGCTTATGCATTTATAGGAAAAGGAAGAAGTGCTATTAGATTCATATATACAGACGTCAAATATCGTACAGTATGAAAAGTATGCATCAAACCGACATCCGTATAAGTGTCGCGTAATTTTGAAGCTATATACGGACGTCAGTTGACAGTATATACTATTCATGCCGCACCATATTCAACGTCCAATTATTTTTCTAACGTTGTGCCATAGATTCATGTATACGGACGTCAAATATCGTACAGTATGAAAAGTATGCATCAAACCGACATCCGTATAAGTGTCGCGTAGCTTTGAAGCTATATACGGACGTCAGTTGACAGTATATACTATTCATGCCGCACCATATTCGACGTCCGATTATTTTTCTAACGTAGTGCCACAGATTTATGTATACGGACGTCAAATATCGTACAGTATGAAAAGTATGCGTCAAACCGACATCCGTATAAGTGTCGCGTAGCTTTGAAGCTATATACGGACGTCAGTTGACAGTATATACTATTCATGCCGCACCATATTCGACGTCCGATTATTTTTCTAACGTAGTGCCATAGATTCATGTATACGGACGTCAAATATCGTACAGTATGAAAAGTATGCGTCAAACTGACATCCGTATAATAATATAATAATAATATAATAATATCGTTTATTTATAAAAAGGGGCACATTTACAAAGTTACCTTAATTAAAATAGAGCACAGTTGCTCATTTGCCTGAACTAGGTTCAACCTGTGTTTCAGGCTAGTAAGTGCATAAATACTTAGTTTAATAAATTAACAAGGAGTATAAAGTAAAAACTAAATTAAAATTAGGAAAGTAAAAGTGAAATAGCAATATGTTAGTCGTTCTATTTGCAAACAACAAGTAGATCTTCTGTCTGTGCATAATCGATGGTTAGTAAATATTTAAGTATAATTTGTTTACAGCTAAAGTAACTTAATTTAAAGATAGTTAGTTTTCTATTTAACCTATTGTACAGAAATGGACCTAAGAATGTAAAAAATCTTTCTACAAAAACATGTTTTGAGGATGCATTAGATGTGCATACTATATCATTCCGCCTCTTGTTAGTATTGTCAGCAGTGTAGGTAAGCATAGTGTGCTGTTTTAATACTAAGTGCATTATGAAAAGTTGGCGCACAGTCAGCACGTTGCAGGATTTATATAACAGATCTGTGGGAAAGAAAAAGGGATGGAAATTTGCTACCTTTAAAATTGCTCTCTGTGCTCTTTCAAGAGGAAGTAGATTCGTTTTTGGAGCGCCACCCCATGATGTGATGCAGTATTGAATTATTGATTGACAGAGGGCCAAATAAACTTGTGTGATTAATTTGGAATCGGCGAATGTACGTAATTTTTTAAAAACATATATTAATTTGCGCACTCTTTTAACGAGACTTTCAATATGTTTTCTGAAGGACAGAGTGTCGTCTATTATTACGCCGAGGTATTTAATGTTGTTTGTTTTGAGGATAAAAGGACAATTACATATGTTGACTGAGCGGTTACCACATTGATGGGCATATAGGTGAGGGTTAGTAAAGTTAAGTTGGGGCCTGCGCATGGAGAAGTGAATAAATTTTGTTTTGTCAGCATTTAATGTTAGTAAATTTGTTTGAAGCCAATTTGTCACAGTACTAAAACCTAGTTGTGCGATTTCGAAGAGTTCGGTACTGGTTTTAGCGCTAAATATTAACGCCGTGTCGTCGGCATATGATATAATTTTGCCGGCTTTAATATTAAGGTTACACAGGTCGTTAATATAAATCAGGAAGAGCGTTGAGGCCAGAATACTTCCCTGAGGAACACCAAAACCCGTACATTTCTGCTCATCGCTCAAGGTTGTATCTATTCTAACGCATTGGTATCGGTCATGTAAATAGTCAGCGAATAGTTTTAGTGGCGTTCCCCTTATTCCTATAGTATGTAATTTATCCAGAAGAACAGAAACAGACACTGTGTCAAAGGCCTTGGCTAAATCAAGGAAGACACCCAGGGTCTGGTTCCCTTTGTCAAGTTCTTTTGAAATGTAATCGGTCAAACTATGTACCGCATCGGCTGTGGACAATTTAGCTCTAAAACCAAATTGTGCAGGGGATAAGAAGTTATTGTGTTCGAGATATTTATAAACCTTGTGTATATGTGTCGCGCAGCTTTGAAGCCATAAACGAACTTCAGTTGACGGTACATACTATTCATGCCGCACCATATTCAACATCCGTGTATTTTTCTACAGTCGCAAGGAAAAATAATGAAATAAACACACATAAATTTAAGATTACTATTTTATTATAGACAGATGGGTTACCCTATAGGTATGACAGGTGAAAACAATTGAAATAGTTTTCTGTATTTATAAAACTTTAAAAATCAATCCGTAAAAATTACGTAAAATAATTAGTATTATTCAACGTATTAATGACGATTTACTTTTGTGACTTTCAGATCTAACATAATTAATTTTAAGAAAATATTAGATATTAGATTGTTGTATTGTTATTAGGTGTGCTAAGCGTATTCCGAACGTATAATATAATCAAAATCATATAATCGACTTCAAATAGCTGTATAATTTACGGATGGCCAACCTGATTTTCACAAGTGAGGGCACAATACTTATTTTGCAACCGAGCGTCAAATAAGCAGCGATCTGTATGTGGCAACTTCAACAAACTGTGTATAACTGATTTGTTGTTTTCATTTATAAAATATTTCGAACCGTTCAAATACAGTCGGTTTGGCACCGTCGCAATTGGACGCCAAATAATCGGCTTTATCGAAAGTGTCTTAAATGAGTATACGCACTGTCGATATACGCGCTACACGAGCGACGCACCGTTGATGCGGGATTTCGCGGAAGTTGTAGTTATACAAATGCAAGCGCTTCAGTGATTTTTTGCCTTCCGGCAATTTTTGTTGTACAGGTCGCTAGAGCCAAAAGGACCAAAGTAACACTGACTAAAAAAGTGGCGTCCGGTATGCGGACGTCTAAAGCCGGTGGACGCCAGATTAAATGCATTTCGGGCTATGTGGGACGCCATATCATTAGCAGGATACTTATGTATGTATATAAGTATCTATTATACAGGATATATATGATTATTATATATATTTGTTAAAGTAAATTCTATTTTGCACCAGTGACAACCCCATTTTTATGTCCACGCAATCACTGTCCATTCCAAGGTTGCCGCCCATTGTATGTTTTTTATTGTTAAATGTTTTTTTTTTATGTATTTTCTGGTGTACAATAAAGCATATATAAATAAATAAATAAATACTAAGACACCGACTTTCGAAATTAAAGTTATTTTTGATTTTGTAGTGTTTTTTTTTTTAAGGAATTCGGTTGTTTTTTTTTCTTACTTTCTTTCCACTAAGCATTTTCTAACATCACGTTTTTCTGTTGTTTCTAAAATTAATTAAATTAATACCAGTATTAAATCCGGATGCGTGGTCACTGTCCGCTCTGATAGTTATTCCATGAACAAACAGTTATAAGTCTCTGAACGAATTTATATTTCATGTCATTAACCTGGTTACGGGTATCTATGGAAACATAGATTGCTGACCATAGCAAAAAGCAGGCAATTAATTAAAAAAATATCTACATCAAAAGCCAGCCAATGGATTTTAAACCTTATTCCTCTGAATTAAGATTTATTTTTCTTTGTGAAGTGGTGACAGTTGAAGCGTATCGTTTTCGATAAAAGAATAAAACTGT